>OW026520.1:66274088-66945885 GCA_932274085.1 Protocalliphora azurea | reverse complement strand
AATAATAATAATAATAATAATAATAATAATAATAATAATAATAATAATAATAATAATAATAATAATAAAGATAACAATAATAAAGAAATAAAATGTTTAAATAAATCTAAAATTTACGCTTCGGATTTTAGAAATCATGATGGGATGTGAAAAATTATTGGATTCTCATGAATTTTTGTTGCTTTTGGTAGCAAAACCAAGAAGTGTTTTTTTTTTTTTTTTTTTTGAATTAAGAATTGTTAAGAATTTTCGGTTTATTGCAGAATTTCCCATCGTTAAAACTGGAGTTTATCATCAGCGCTCTATGGGTAATTCTGATATTCTTTTCAAAAATAAAAGGTAAATATAATTTGGCTATTTTCGACTATTGATGAAAATATAATCTCACATGGCTCACGTTGTTCTTTTTATTATGCTCATAGTTTACACTACTACAACCGAAACTTACCAACATCCCCCCGTATTGCACTGTTCCAAATTGATGACCGTTTGTGTCTGATAAAGAGTATTACCAAACTTTAAGTATAAATTTTGCATACTTAATATATTATTTTTTTAATACATAATTATTGCAATAAATACTTTAAATAAATATTTGAAAGTTTTAAAATTTTATTATATTTTATTTTTTATGCAATAGTACAGATTCAGACAACATTTGAATCGATTCAGTTAATACCTTTATTAATTTTTAGTTAAATTCCAATATTATTTATTATTTATTATAATAATAATTAAAATTATTACACAATATTAATTATTTCCCTCAATTAACATTATCATTATGATGATTGGAGCTTCGTTAAACTTGGATGTTGTGTATATGAAAATACCGAAAACAATCGGCTGCGGAGTGCTGTGGGCGTGGATCTTTGAAAAAGGCTCTTAGATATTTTGTTGATTTTTTGACTTGTAGAAAAAAACTTTAAGAAAATTAATATCTTAAATAAAGACTAAATGACTTGTTTATGTATATATTTATGTACTATACAGGATATAAAGCTAATCTTATAACTATCAAAAATAAGAACTTTCAAAAAATTGTTCCTAGAATAGACGATACATTTACATTAATTTTGAGAATGCTTTTGTAAAGATATTCCCAATAAGTAGTTAAACATACAAGATCATAAATATTTTTAATTATTGGAATAATTCGAATAATTTTAAATACGTAACCGAATAATTCGAACAAACTAAAATGCCCTATTCGAATTATTTGTTTTGTTGGAACAATAGAAAACAATTGGATACCATATTTATAACGCATTACATTAAAAATTTATACTCGTATACTATCCATTAACTTTAGACTATTGAGAAATTGCATTCTAGTTCATGCTAGAACAGGCTCGGATTCACGGGGGAGAAAAAAGGAAAATATACTCTCCCCCCCCCCCCCAAAAAAATAAAATTTTCAACTAAGAAAAATGAAAAAGGTAGAACAAATTTACAAACAGAAGTGGAAAAATATAAATTATTTTGCAAAAAAATAATAGTTTATCGAAAATAGAAAAAGGCAGAATAAAAAGCGAAAATTATTGGCTGCGATTGTATAAATTTGTATGCAAATCGGACTAGTCAATTAGAAATTACATATTTTAGAAAGTGTTAATTTGACCTGCTACAAAATAACTTGGACTTATGTGGTCTAGTTGAATTTCAAAAATTATACAGCACATATTTACACAATTTAAAAATCATTGTTCTGTCCGTATTATGTGGCTAAAAAGCTTTAAAAAGTAAAAATGTTCCCAAGAAAATTTTAAACATTGCTTTAATACTGGAAAAGTAACTTTTCGAATTAATGATCATCCATTTTCAGTTTTAATATATTTTCAAAAATCTGGATTAGTTCCGAAGTAATCAAAAGGATTAATACTTATGTATATAATTTTGTATGTCTTTCATACAAAGCATAAATCATGTTTTATTCATGCCTTTTAATTTAATTTGAAAAAAATATGAAATATGTATTTCGGAAATTATGTTTAAATGTTTTTAACTTAAATCAATGAAAGTAACTTACTTTATTCAAAACATTTTCTGTGAATTTAAGAGGATAACAGTAAAACAATAATAAATTAATATAAAGCAATTGATGTAAAATATCGAGTTTTTTTGAGCGACAGAAACATACAAATTTCATAGCTTAACAATTCGATTAAAAATCTATTCTTTAAGTTTTATATTGGCTAAATGAACTTAAAGTTTTAGTAATTAAAATCGGGAATTTTTCAAAATAAAAAAATGTCAAAAAAATTAATATCTATTAATTCAAATGAAAAAATTGAGTTATAAATATTAGAAATATACATATGTATATAAATTAGAAAATCAATATACTTTTTTTTTTAAATCATATCGTCAACTAAAATACAAAGACCAACTTGTTTGTTGTGAAGAGAAAAAACGTAATGGCAAATGCAGAAGACCGTAACCATATTTTAATTTTTCGCTTTCAAATTAAGTAATTTATTGAAAATTTCCAATCATGCGCTAAAAACAAAAGCAAAATATACACAGAAAAAATAAAAATGGATATCAATTAATAAAATGCTTTTATTAATTAAACTTTTGATTGAATTTGTTCTAATCATCAAAATGATAATATTAATTAATTAATTTTTTTTTATAAATTCTAAATAATTTTTTAGTTATATTAATTACTTTTATAATTAGAATTGAGTTAAAAATATAATAACAGTAATTAACATGATTAAAAAATTAACTAAATCTGTACCTTTGTTCATTATTAATATCATTATTAATACCACAGACATCTTTATTTAAATTTACATATTATTTGTCACATAGTAAAAGTAAAAAGTATATATCAATTTTGGGTGTTAAATAAGGAAAAACAGTCATCTAGTAGAGCAATCAATTTAACTCTATTCTATACTCGTGCCAAAATTGAAGTTGGACACTCTTTTAGTTTAGGAGTTATGGAACAAAATATGGTAAAAAGTAAATTTTTGTCTGTAAAATTTAAAATATTTACAAAAATTATGGAGAAAGCATGGAGAAAATTCGTGTTAAAAAATATCGTTTTTGGAGATATAACGATTTAATTTTTATAAGTCTGATTTTGACCTTTGAACTTTCGAATTAAATTAACTTACTAGATATCATTCTGAAGGCAATATGACGAATGAATGATTTTTATTAAAAAAAAATCAATTTTTATGATTATTTGTGATTTTTATTTCTTCGTCCAACTTTTAATGATTATTTTTGAGTTTTATTTTTTCTTTTTTGTTCTCAACTTATAACGATTATTTTTGATCTTTATTTTTTGCTGAAAAATAATGATTATTTTTGATTTTTATTTACTTGTTTATTTTTTATATTTATTTATTTATTTGCTCAACATAGTGATTATTTTGCGAGTTTTTTTTATTTATTTTTTTTTTTTTTTTGTTTACAAGTTAAAACCACATGAGGAATGAAACTATTACGCAATTTTTAGTAGAACGAAAGATTTTTCATCATAAATTAGATTTATTCACTAAAAGGTACGTGTGATGATGCTTTCTTCATAAAATTTTTTACTAAAAATCAAATTTTTTACAAAAAGTCGAATTTTTTCCTAAAAATTAAAATTAAAATCAATTAAAAATCAATTTTTTTTACTAAAATAAATTTTTTACTAAGTCAAATTTTTTATTAGAAATCAATTTTTTTACTAAAACTCAATTTTTTTACTAAAAATCAAATTATTTACTCAGAATCATATTTTTTAATAAAAATCAAATTTTTTTATTAAAAATCAAATACTTTCATTAAAAATCGAATTTTTCACTAAAAATCTAACTTTTTACTAAAAAATCGAATTTTTACTAAAAATCAAATTATGAACGTAGTGTTGCTTCATAATTGTTATATTACGAACGCATTCTGCATTTTTTTATTATATTACATTTTATTACATATTGAATTCAACACGGTACAACATACGTAGCAAAACATTTGATATTTAATATGTAAGGAACCTCCGGTTACCCGGGTTTGCGGCTAAGGTAAACTCAGTCGTGTCCAAGGTTCTTACATAAAATAACAACACTTTTATTTTAATTTATTTACCCTTGATTCTTTATTTCTTATCTTCTTCTATATTGAGACAGTGTTGTTTCGTGAAGACTTCGTGTTGCCTTGCCGGTTCTACACCTTCTTTTACTATCTCCTATTGAATATTTAAAAACTTCCAAGAAAATATTCTATCACTAGTTTTTGAGCAGTGCTTATCTCCAACAACCCTCTTGTAAATCCGTTTACAGCCTTTAAAAATTATTGCTCTAAGGAAAACCAGATTTATTAGCCGTTTTTCAGTAGATATAGCAATAAATGATGTTGAATTCTATATTAAAACGAACCTTGGCATCGAAGATTATAATGATGTCCAAATTTACAAGATAAATGCGCGCAATAGAGCTTCATTTAAAATAATTGCACAGAAAGTATGCCCTCGTAATATTGACATGCTTTTCGAATAAATTCTATGATGGCTTATTTAAATGTTTTAAGAAATCAATACCAATGACGAGAAAAAAATTGCACATGGACCGCCTTGGAATATAAAGAAGCTCAATGGCTTGAAAAATTAGAAAACCAAACATTGTAGAAAATATAAAAAATTCTATTTATCTATTGATTATATGAGGTACTCCATATCAAGATCAGTTTACAATTCAGAAAATATCCAATGTTACAATAATTATCTTTTTAGGGTGAAAAGAAACTAAAAATAATCTATAATATTTTAACCAGTTCGCAAATTCTAAGCGTCGAATCTCTGGATATACGTCCATGATGAAATTTGGAGATAAAGAATCCTCAAACGATGCAGATATTTGCGATATGTTTGCTGCTTTCTGCTCATCTGCCTATTCTGATAAAGATTTACATCAACTTTCCAATTATCCATATCCAATTCCTGCTGCAAACCTAATAAATTGTCCAACATTAGATAAATCGATGGTACTGAGAGCTGTAAAGAATCTAAAATTTTCTGATAAATGTGAACCTGACGGTCTTCCAAGATGTGTTCTCATAAAATGTTTACATTCCCTTATATCTATAATAACCTAGGATGTTCCACTACTACTAACCTTTTAGAGTTCGCACCTCAGTTATAAATTCATTTGATTCAGGTTTACATACAGACGCAATATACAAAGATTTCAGTAAAGCTTTCGATACAGTAAATCACGATCTCCTATTGTTCAAATTGGATAAACTCGGATTTTCTACTGTTTTCCTTAAATGGATTTCCACATATCTTGAAAATAGATGCCTATGTGTATTATCTAGATAATGTATATCAAAAACCATTCCTGTTTTATCCGGTGTTCCACAAGGTAGTCACTTCGGCCCCTTATTATTCCCAATATTTATAAATGATTTACCAGCTTGCATTAAGAATTCTAGAATATTAATGTATGCTGATGATGTAAAGGTGTTCCATAGCTTTAACTATTCCTATCAATGTTCCTTACTCCAATCAGATCTTGGCAAATCTTTACGATTGGTGTATGATGAATCTAATGGATCTGAATTTAAGAAAGTGTAAACACACGATGTTCTACAGAAGAAGTCCAGTATTCTGTAGATACACAATAAATAAATATCAACTTGATCCAGTGAAAAATTTCTTGCTCTATGTGTGTTGCTCAATTGTAAACTATCCTTTAATTCCCATGTTTCGCAAATCGTTAATAAGGCAAAAGGTTTCCTCAAGCGCTGGGGAAGAGAGTTTAATGATCCTTATGTTTCCAAGCAATTATTCATATCTCTTGTAAGACCAATCCTGCAATATGCTTCCGTGGTCTGGGATCCTCAATACGAAGTTCATATAAAGAAAATTGAATCGATCCAGAAACAATTTCTCTTATTTTGTCTTCGTAATCTTTCATAGAATCCTAATATTAATTTACCATCATATGAATTCGATTACAGCTTATTGATCTCCCTACTCTTGAAAGTAGGAAAAATATATGAATATTTCATTTGTAATTAATTTAGAGTTCCTACTTCGTAAGATCGAATTCGTAATCCCAAATCGTCCAACTAGAAATTATACTCCCTTAAAAATAAAATATTTTCGAACCAATTATGCCAACCTTGATCCCATTAGACGTATATGCAATCAGTTTAACAGTTTTTATCCATATATTGATTTCTCATTAAATCCAATCCACATTAAGGGTATTTTTAACTTAGTTAAATAATAAGTTTTTGTTATTGAATGATTATGAAAAATATTTTATTGTAAATAGCTTTAAGAATAGTATATATGCTAGCCTGTAAGAAATTGTACTTTCATTGGCTATTAAATAAATAAATTTTTATAAACAGAATACACTAGTTTTTTCGTGCTCACTTGTAAGTATTTCAATCACAAAATGTATTTTATTTTCGAAAGACATATTTTCAAATACCAGGATTGGGAATAAAATATTAAAAAGAGTTTATTTCAAATAAATAAGAACAATTTCAAATTAAAAAATAATAATTTCTCTAAAATTATAACGTGAATAAAAAACTTGAATTTTGAAATTATGCACATCAAAATTTATTATTTTTGCAGAGTAAAACATAAATCCACGTAAATTTGTAAAACAATTACAAAAAAATAATATTTTCTTGTTAAAAAATTTAAATCACTGAAAACTGGTTAACCGGTTTTTCAAGAGTATAAAAGCGGGTGAATATTCTCGTATTAATTTGCAAAGAAATTATTGGATTTGTAGTCGGTTCCAATTATAATAATATATGTATTAAGAGTTTAGAATTTAGGATTTCAAAAGTAAATTTGGATTTTTTTTATTAAAACGCGATGTTTCCAGTTAGAAAATGCAAAATAGAAGATTGGAAAATCGCTTAATCCGTTTCAAGCGATCTTCGAATTCGAACTGAAGTTATTGTTCAGTGGCAATTACTTATTTATAAATTCACAATATTCAAGAATAATTTATGGCAAAATTGAAAATAAGTAACATTTACAATTTTAAGTTTGGTGTAAATAATTGGTATTTACATGTAACAAATAAGTATAATATGTATGTAATACAATTCAATTACTAATAAAAGCAATTATACTATAGTTTTCAAGAAAGAATTTTTTTTCAAACTACGTTTGAACATGGCGCCCGCCTTGCAGGAATACAACTCATTAGACGGAGGTGCACAGAACAACCTCCAACGATTGAAATAACTTGAGTATTGGATAGTGTCGAAGTAGTTGCTTGCCGCAATAAAATTGGTTGGTTAGCTCGGGTAAGACGCTTTCGTTCACGCAATTGCTTCGTAGTAACAAATTGTTGTTATGGCTTCGTGCCAAACAATTTATACAGTACCTATAAACTGTCACGTCTTTCGACGTCCATTCTTAAAAATTTAAGGCAACTTTTAATTTTGTAATGTTTTTTGCATAAAATGCATGTGCATATATCGAGTTCTTGATGGTTATTGCTGTTGCTATTACGACTGTTGTTGCGCTGACTGTTGTGGTTGCTATGACGATTGTTGTTGTTGGTGCTGTTGTTGATATGACGATTGTTAACACTGCTGCTGCAGTTGCGACGTTGTCCTTAGTGTTACGACTACTACTTTGGTTACGACTCATATTCATATCGGGGGTGATAATCTATAATAAAATGTATATCAAGATGAGTTTAATGAATATGACAAGGTGATGGGATGATAAAGGAAAACAAAAATAATGAGATGAGCACGAATAAAATTTTAATACTTATAAAGTCTTATGAGTTTATTTCAAAAATGATAGATAACACAGTTTAACAATTGGGCGCGTTATAATACCCGATGATGTGCGAACATCGGCTGTGAGTACAGTATTGTCTACACCGGAGTAAGTATTTACGATCTACCTAATCGCAAATCATAAGGTGGTTGTAAATTATCTATGATTACAACAAGAAGTTCGGAAAGGGGTTCTTCCAATTGTAGCTCTTGTGGAGTGGTTTCAAATAATCTTCTTTCCGCCTTATAGCAAATTGATGGTGAATCACCTTGAGTTTTTCCCAACGGTTAATGAGAGATATCTTTTCTATACCAGGTTTTGGAAAAGCCATAATGGGTGCGCCTCTTAAAAAGTGACCGCGTCTCAGGATAGTTACTTCTGACGTATTTTCCGACATTGCTGAAATCGGACGTGAATTTAAAACTCCTTCTATGTTAGCGAGAACAGTTGCAAGCTCTAGCAATACATTTTAAGAGAATTTTGAAGGATTTAACCGCAGCCTCCCATAACCACGTAGCGCCAAGTGACTTTAGGTAATAGGTTGAGGACTTGATATGTTTGATTGGCCACATAAGTCTGCCATGTATGCGGTAGTTTAGACAACCAACATAAGACGATTGTACTAGTGCACTAGATTTGCTAGTAAAACCGCTTCGTTAAGCTCTAATCGGGGTAAACAAATGATTTTTATGGGAGCCACTTTACTTTTAGCGACTAACAAATGTGAGCACGTACATAGACTTTTGACATCTTATGTAAACAGTTGCGCAATATGCCGCTTTTGAAGCATCGGCAAATCCGTCGATTTGAATTTGATTGTGATTTTATCTGCGTGAAAAAGATCAGAGGTTGTTCCATAACGTGAGAGAGTCTTAGTTGACTTCTTCGTCCCAGTCTAAGTCTTAATTGGTGCATAAGCATTTTGGCTCTGGCAATTACAGGGGTTAGCCAACCTGCTAGGTCAAAGAGCTTTGCGGCTGAGGAAAGAATTGTATGTTTAGTGACTTTATCAGATTAGGAAATAGGTGTAAAAGAGTAGGTGAAGGAATCGATAATCGCATTCCACCTGATTCCTAAAGTTTTACTGGTCAAGAAACCGTAGGAAGTTAGAGTCATATAGATTGTCTTCAGGTAGGTGTGTTCGGACTTGTTAGCAGTGATTTTTTTTAAGGGAAATCCTAATGATTTGAGATTAGCGGTAAGTTCGGTGAGATCATTAAGACTTGTTTTAATAGAATAACCTCCGGACAGTACGTCGTCGACAAATTATTCCGTGTGAAGAATATTGGCCACTGTAGGAAATTGCGATTCTGAATCTGAAGCGAGCTGGGATAAAGTTTTTATAGCAAGAAATGGAGCGTAATTAACTCCAAATATTATCCTATTCAACTAGTAATCTTTGAATGGGCCGTTGGGATCTTTCTGAAAGATAATTCTTTCATAAGAGATATCTTCGGGACATATTAAAATTTATTATATATAATAAAATTTGAATTTTCGACCATTTCCGGACTATAGTGATGAAGTCTCTTTGGAGTGTGGGACTAGGGAAAACGCCAGATTTAGTTTTATGTGAGGCACTGAACAAAACTCTAACTTTTGTTGTCTTATGTACTGGTCTGATTACCACACGTTGGGGTAATAAAAAAAATATTTGTTGTCTTCAACAATCTTTCGATAGGAGGTTTCCCCCATATGGGTAAGAGTGTGGTATTCTTCTAAAACTTGGTTATATTGTTCTAAGATTTTAGAATCTTTGAGAGATTCAGTTTCATGCGAGAATAATGACCTAAATCTAGTTAGTGAGGATCCTAAAAATTTAGTTTTTGGGAATTCTTTTTTAAAAGCTAACATAACAATATATCTTCCATTATGATCTCGTGTAATGGTTTTATCACAAAATTGTTCACAGATTTGATCTTCGGTGGATATGGAAGAAAATATGGGAAGTTCTTCTTGATCCCCAAAATTTGTGAAGTAGATCATTGAGGGCTGAATTATCCGAGGGAACCAGATTCGTGTTAAAAGTGTTAATCGTTTGAAGCTTGACCACAAACACTTTTCTTGATACCTTCAGTAATAATAAATCTTTCGCAGTCATTCTTAAGCATGAGGTCGATTTGTGCGGATTTGTTAAAAGTCGGATCTGCCAAATCAAGATTGGATAAATCTTAAGAATGTGGAAGTTCGAGTGAAATGGTAAATATGAGTTTAGCGATCTTTGGTAAAATTATAGCACTTACTGAGAATCTAAAATTTAATTTTTTTTAATACAGAAGGAGATCACATTCTTTAGTTGCAGATCGTGACATGCAAGCAACTCCAGATAAATTGTAATAAGATTTTTGAGTAGGAATTTTGAGGCGCTGAATAATTTTTTCGGATAAAAATGATCACGCGAACTAGATTCACTTTTTGTTCGAACTGAATCTTGAGATTGAATTTGAGTGTGAGAAATATTTGGGAGGCTCATTCTATGCTTCATTGTTTCCATACTAGAAATTTTTTTACGGCTTTATATCTGCATTTTAAAAACTTCTAATTGTGACCATTTTATAGTACGGATTGTTCAAAAGAGATAAAGTTTCTCTTTTGAGCTTTAAGCGAACGAGAAACACAATGAAAAGGTGGCAGTGTTTTATCTTTATGTCTAAAGATTTCACATCTTGTAAAACGTCGCATACAGTAGAATGTATGTTTTCAAGTGTTTTACTGTCTGTGTGGCCATTTTTTATTTTTCTATTTAAAATTTTGAATTTTAATTTTATTTTTTGTGTTTCTTTTTATAACAATATTAAAAACTGAACTTTAATAATAATAATAATTTGAATTTATAATACTTATCTAATTACACTTATCATATATTAATTTAGTTTAGTAGGAAACGCTGTTACTTTTTATGTTAAAAGTAACGCGGTTTGCTGAAAAATAAGAAATAGAAAAGAAGATATAAAAATACTTGCAAACCTTATAACAAACCTTTCGGTCCTGTTTTTATTTTAATCGGAATTTTCACAAGTGTCCATTTTTTAAATTATAATTTAATCAATTCCTAAAGTATTCCTAAAAACTATTAAGAATAATCATTTTGGCGCTTTGGCGAGCAGGGACAAGTGAAAAGACAAATAAAAGTGGTGTTTAAAGAAGTGCTTAGTGAAAAATATTTTATTTAAATTAAAAAAAAGTGATTTTGTTTACAAAATATTTTTATTTAATAAATAAAGCAAAAGTACATAAACATAATAAAATAAAACACACTAAATAATAAAAACACACAAACTGCATAAAAACAATCATAAACAATAAAAACATCAAAAAATCGACAACACATCCTCATCATCGTTGTTACCATCATCCATTATTGCTATTATCCAGATGCCCCGGTGATGTGACAATTTTATGAATATTGTTTTAAATTTTGTGTTTTGTTTTTACTAACATTTTTTATTATTCTAGAAATTTTATTGAGTCATCATTGATTGTTGTGAAATGCCAAAAATTTCAAAAATTTTCTTCATTAGAAAATTAATTTTGTGCAAGACAGACATACGAATTAAATTTATGTTGTTGTATTATTTAAATTACAAAATTTTTTTGTTTGCGAATTGATAGCGAAATCGTTGTTGTTGCGAAGATTTAAGTTGCTAAACAGGTTGATGAAATTGTTTACTTCTTTTGTGCTGAATTTCTATTTCTTGGATATTGGATACAATTATACATATTTTACATCAATGGACAGAAATTCAGCTATGTGCTCATCTTCATACCATTCAAGAAACGTTATCGTTTGTGCTATTTTAAAGCCGTTCAATTCCCTCTATAAACCCAACATTTTACAATAAATTTACAATACGATTGATGCTTATAGTGGTCACTGTTCGTAGGACGGTTTTGATTTTAATTAATTTAAAACAAAATACACACCATAGTTCCTCGAATTCTTCCTTAAGTGACCAAATACATATTTTTGATTTTCTACTGGTGAAATAACCTCAATCCTAAACTATTATTTAAACAAATTTTGATTAATTGAACCCATAAAAAAGGTCCAATTTTAACTTTTGATATTTGAAATATCATAGTTTTCATTGTTGTATTCTATATATATTTTTTTTTTAATTTTTTATATTTGGTCACCTAAATTTAGATATTTATTTTAAAAGAAAATAAAAAAAACAAAAAGAAATATATAGAAACCCATGAATAAACATCAACAAAATTACACAAATACTCAATTCATAAGATCACCCTAAATTCTTTACTTTATCCTATTGTCTTGAATTGGTTAAAAATAATAACTGATATACACATTCACTCATATATTTTAAATTAAAAAAAAAAAACATAATCTTCTTAAATTAATTAATGCTTTAATGTCATCCGGCGCCTGCTGACATAGAGGGATATTGTAAAAGTAAGTTAATTTACGTTCTATATTTACACCATTATTAAAAAAATTGCCAAACGTTATGAATATTTAATAAATTGAACGTTCTTAAAAAGTGAAGTTTAAATCACTAATACGCAATGTTATTAATCTTTATATAATTTCAATTTTAAATATTCATAGTATAAATTAAGGTACACGCTACATTTTAAAAAAACATAAATAAATAAAAAGTCACCAATTTTCTTTTGAATTTCATAAATGAAACTTAAATATAAATATCTAAATATATAAATAATATAATAAATTTTCGAATATATTTCAAATGGTGACCAAATTACATATTGTATTAATTGTTATATTTAATATTTTTTTTAATTATTGGTATAAGTTTTATGTATAAATAAACTAAATTACCATGCACTTCCACGGGTTAATACTCTACTAAAACAATCGATACAAGTCACTTGTAGGAACGAACAACCGAAATCACTTGTAAAAACAGCTAACCGAAGTCAACTGTGAGAACAAGAAGCACGAAGCCAGTCATGAGAATGAGCAACCGAAATCACTCGTGAGAACAGCTAATCGAACTCAACTGTGAGAACGAGCAGCACGAAGCCACTCGAGGGAACGAGCAACTTAAGTCATTCGTGAGGACAGCTAACCGAAGTCAACTGTGAGAACAGCTAAGCAAAGTCAAATGTGAAATTTATTTAGGGACCGAACCGAATTCGAACGTACAAAAATACGACTTCATTTTACTTTCGCAAAATATAGTCGGCTCTTCAATTATATAGAATAATTTCCGAGAATTATATGGTGAGTTCTTGTCTTGTTTGAATAGACCCGACTGTAACCTTGTTTACTTATACTTAGTCATGTATCAACTGGATGAGAATTATATTGCTTGTTGACTACCAAGCTACTGAACAACTAGGTAATTATACTATATGTGTGTGTAGGTAGTAGGCGTTCAATGTAATTACTTATAACTAATAATCACTAATATTAAAAATACATAAATAATATAGTGAAACTATGATATATAGAAGGAAAATTAATAGTAATTTCATGAATAAATGTTTTAAGAAATATGTACGAGAAAATAGTAATGTTGAGTGTACTATTTCCACATTACAAATATCCGAATATTGTGAAACCGACGAGGGAATAATTTTGAACTTGAAATTAAATATATATTTTTTTAATAATTCTTAATATCAAAGCAGAAAGTTATTAAATATGTTTTACCAATAAATTAATTTGGCTTTATTGAGTTTTGCTTTAAGGAATTTTGTTTTTGATAATTAATAATGACGCCAAGATTCCCCTTCCAAATCGGAAAATTTAGAGATTTTATTAACAAAATAGGTTAAAGTTGTACAAAATATTGTGCGAATTCATCAATACATTCGGGAAAAATTATTTCATTTAATCGAATTGAATTAGAATGTCGTTTGGACATTCTCACAAATTATATTGAGCAAGCAATGAAGCTTCAGTCAGATGTGGATAATTTAGATCCCGATAACGATGATAGAGCTAAACTTGAAAATATTTGTGTGACCACAAAATCGTTGGTTTTGAGTCCTTTGATTAAAAATAGAAAAACAAATGCACCTCAAATACCTTTTAGTGTTCAGTCACATCAGTCAAGATTCGTAAATATAAATCTCCCTAAATTCAGCGGAAAATATTCTGATTATAAAAATTTTATGAGCTTATTTGAGAACTTGGTCCACAATGATCCGTCGTTACCATCACAGAAAAATTTAATCATTTGATATCACGTTTGTCCGACGAAGCTTTGGGTACAGTCAAAGCTTTTCGGATTTCAGAAAATTACCCCAAAGCATTAGCCAGTTTTAAGAAGGTATATGATAATGAGTGCTAGATATTTTTCGATAATATCGCCAAACTTTTTGATCTTCCAGAGATCACAAAACCTTCGGCTTCTGCTTTGCGAGTTATGATTGATACTGTTTCGGCAATATAAGATTTACTTTTGTCTATAAGCGACGATAAGAAAATAACAAATGCTATTTTAAAACATTTAGTTATATCAAAAGTAGATCCAGATCCACCAAAATCTGAGCGGGAAGAACAACTAGACTTCGGAAAGCTGGCATTATGGTCTAACTGTGAAGCCGCTTTGAACAAACGATATCAGCATATTGCTGTTGATGAGTCTTCAAGTTCAAGGCCGAGGTTTAATAAGTATAAAACTGAAAATAATTCTGCTAAGAAAAATAATAAAACATCATTAAATATTACAAAATCTAAACAGTCCTCTGATAAATGTTTATTTTGTAAATCAAAACAACATATAATTAATAATTGCCCTTCTTTTACTGCTGAGCCCGTAATTCAAAGATTTGATTTTATAAAATCTTTGCCAGCATGTAAAAATTTTTTGAAAAAGAGCCACACAGTACAGATGTACATTATCTGATTGTTACATTCATACAGAATTTGTAGTGGATCTCACAATTCACTACTACACAGATACACTACAGTTCTAGTAGTAATAATAATAATCAATTAAACAACTACTCTGAACACCCGTCAACTTCCCACGCTTCCGTGAATTCTTCATCTTCGGATGAAAGAATTATTTTAGCGACGGCTGTAGAAAAAGTGAGAAATAGTTCTGGTGATTTTATATTAGCCAGAGCTCATTTAGATTTCGGTTCTCAACCAAACTGAATAACTGAGGAACTTGCACAGCTACTACATTTAAAAAGAGAAGGAGGCAGATTGAATTTAAATGTTATTAGTCAAACAAATTCATTTTCGAAATCTTGTGTAAATTTAACTGTCACGTCCACTACTCACTTTACTTCGAAGCTTTGGGTATTAAGTTCTATACCAAATTTACAACCTGATAAGACAATATGTACAACTAGCTTTAAAGTTTCTAAAATCATAGAATTTGCTGATCCTAGCTTTCATAAAACTCAAAAATAAATTTACTTATAGGTGCAGAAGAATTTTTTGATTTAATTTGTGTAGGACAAATCAAGTCTAGTCCGAGCCTCCCTATTATACAAAACACTTCGCTTGGTTGGATTGTTACAATCAATCAAAGGGCTAGAATAATAAAATAGTTTGTCAATTAAGTACTTCAATAGAATATGAGAGCAAACTATATTCAGTTGTTGGAAAATTCTGGAAATTGGAAGAAATTTCGAAAAAATATTCTGAGGAACAGCAATGTGAGGATATATTTAGAAATTCAGTACATCAGGACAATTTGAAGTCCCTTTGCTTTTTAAATCTGATACAAAAATGTTAGGTTCATTTTTCGCAACTGGAACGGAAATTTTTCAAAGATAATGTTATGAAAGAAGTGTATCATGATTTTATGAAGGAGTACTTTGACTTAGGTCATATGACAATATTAGATAATATACTCGATTTTCCTCACTTTTTATTCCACACCAATGTATTTTGCGACCTCAGAGTACAACTACGAAACGTCGAACAGTTTTTGATGCTTCTTGTCGAACTTCTTCACAGGTACAATACAAGAGGAATTATATTCGATATTGATCCTTTTTCGATTTCGTAAATATTCAATCACTACCGATATTGAAAAAATGTATCGTCAAGTTTTAGCTAGCGAAAATTATAGAAATTATCAATTAATCCTTTGGAGGCAAAATCCATCCGAAAAATTTAAAGTGTTTCGATTAAACACTGTAATATATGGCACGGCGTCTGCGCCATTTTATCCCATCAGATGTTTGATTCATTTAAGCGACTTATTCAAAGAGACTTTACCTATCGGTTCAAAAGTTGTTCGCAGTGATTCTATCTGGAGCTGAAAGCTACCAAGACCTAAATATAATTCGCAACCAGGTCACTGAAATTTTAAGTTCAGCTGGTTTTAAACTAACAAAATGTTCTCAAATCATCCTTTATAAGTTAATTAGGAAATGAAAAATTACTCCATATTGATTCCAATTCAGTTAAATCAATTGGCATACATTGGGTTCCGAACAATGATTCATTTAAGTTTCATTTGGAAGACAATTTTCGAAATTTGAAAGTAACTAAAAGAAACATTCTATCAGTTTCGTTGTATTTGCTTAATTCTCTCGGAATTTTATACCTAATAGTTACAAAATCTAAAATCTTACTTCAAGAACTTTGGATACAAAAAAAGATGAATCAATTCCTATGAAACTAAATAGTTCATTGGAAATTTTCATATCTAATTTAATGGAAATTGATTCAATTACAATTTCAAGATTCTTCAAAACAACTTCGACAGCAAAAATCCAAATTTAAAGATTTGCTGATGCTTCTATTCGAGCGTATGGTTGTTACATTTATGTTAGATGTTCTGATTTAAATATAATTGTTTCAAGGCTACTTACGGCTAAATCTAAAGTCGCTCCACTTAAGGCTAAATCTCGTCAGAGACTTGAGTTAAGCGCTGCACAAGTACTAGCTAAGTTGTGGGCTCAAATTAAGTTTATGATGAGCTTTAAAATCGAGAGTGTTAATTTCTGGACAGATTCAGAAATTACTTTGCACTGGATAAAAACTCATCTATCCTCATTCGCAACTTTGGTTTCTAATCGAGTTTCTGAGATACAAGAATGTTCAGACGAAGTTATATGGCGTCATGTGCCAACTAAACAAAATCCAACTGACATTGAATCAAGAAGATGTGCTGTCAATCAATCAAAAATTTCTGTTTGGGTTAAAGAACCTTCGTTTTTGTTAAGCGATAGTTCGAAGTGGCCTGTTAACGAACATGTTGATTTAACGGAGAAATGAGAAAAACTAATATTGTTCTGGCACAAAAGGGTCGACAAAACTTTTTGCTTGATCTGATAGAAAATTATTATTCATATAAGAAGTTACCACAAGTAACTGCTTTTGTATTCACATTTGTTGATGTTACGAAAAAAGCGAAACATTGAGAAAACTTCTATACCTACAGCCAAAGAATTTAAATGGTTATTTTATCGACTTGTAGACACTGTCCAAATATATAATTTTTCTGAGAAGATAGAAAAACGCCATTTATTCATTCTTTTATCGAAGGAAATAGATCATTTTAACTAATAAGGGTAGGTGGGAGATTGCTAAATGCAAATTTGGACTATATTACCAAATTCCCACTTTTACTACCGAAAAGAAACAGCATTGTCACACTATATTTGCGAAATCTTTATTTTGATAATTGTCATGCTGGTACAAAATCTTTAATAGTTCTTTCTTTCGCTCATTAATGCGATTGATTCCGCTATAAACCAAAACTTTGTTCCAAATAATGGGAAATTTGCCCATTAATAGAGTGAGAGCTACTCTATCGTTTTTAACAGTCGGTATAGACTTTTGTGGTCCCGTTAACATTTCGTTAAGAATTCGTGATAGACCCTCATTAAAAATTTATATAGAGGTTTCCGTGTGTTTCACTTGTAAGGCTGTACATTTAAAATTAGTATCGGATCTACCTACCTTTCTTCTTTCTTTTAAAAGGTTCGCTACCAGGAGGGGCTTCCACAGACGGTGTTTTGCGACAACGCGAAGAATTTCGTCGGAGCCAGCCGAGTCCTAAAAACCTTCAAAAAGCATTTAATTTAATTTTAATTTTATTTTTTCTTTTTTTAATTTAGTTTAGTAGCAAACCCTGTTGCTTTTTATATTAAAAGTAACGTGGTTTGCTGAAAAATAATAAGTAAAAAGTAGGCTTTTATTATATATAAAAGAAGAAATAAAAATACTTGCAAACCATATAACAAACCTTTCGGTCGTGTTTTTAATTTACTCGCAATTTTGACAAGTGTCGATTTTTTTAATTATAATTTAATTAATTTAGTTTTCTTAAAAAGTATTAAGAATAATCACAGTCTTCTGAAGCCCCTGCGGGTATATTGAATAGTTTGTATGAGCTGGTTTTCTAATTCCCTTTCATTTTTATAGCGGTCTTTAAAAGCTATACAGGCTTATTCAAAACTGTTATCGCAGAGTGGGAAACATTTTACAATTACACTAGCATTACCAGCTGTTTTCTATGCAAATGGTATAATTTTACAACTGGAGCACAATTTGAGCCATTGATATATAAGGCCGTGAACATATAACAAAAAGACATCCATTTCTCATAACAGTACGATTCTCAGAAAGTGAATGATCGGAATCAAAAACAAACCTATTTTCAGTTGTGCCTTCATTTGTAGGTTTTGTAGACATGATATTGTTATAACGGAATATAAGGGATTAAATATTTAATTTAGGAAAATGAATGTTTGGTAGCCCAATTAAATTTATTTAATAAGAAATTTTGATTCGATTCCTTCGCGTGGGAATTAAATTTATTTGATTTAGTCCAAATAAACTTTAGAATTATGTAAGATTATACAATTGCAGGTTGAAATAAGGATTAGAAAGCAATTAGTTAAATTTTCTTTGCATATTAGTAGATTTGTTTATTTCATGAGAAAAAATAACAAGTTCGATGTACATTATGAGAATATACTGCTGCTTATGGGATATAATCAATTAGGTTTATGGAAAATACGTTATTAAAACTTATTTTGATTTGACTTATATAAAAGTAACAAGCTTTAAGTTATTTAGATGTGCATTATTAGAACATACATTTGTTAACGGGTTGGGAATTAGAATAAGCTAGTTGAATTTCGATAAGTCAACAAATTTTGAAAACAAATGAGTGATTTCAGCTTTAATTAAGTTTATAGAAGTCAGTTAGGTAAGTGTAATTAGATTTTATATGCAAATTTGATTTGAATTTAGTAACTTTAGATTGAAAGTTTTCTAATAAACTCTAAAAAATGTTGATTTATTAAACGATCAACAAAGCGTTTATTAATGGATATATTTCATCTTTATAAGTATTCAATATATCATAAAATGAGAAAAAACAATAACAAAGCGATTTGTACTACAAACCTTTCAGAGTAGTTTAATCAAATGATACTTTCTTGTAGTATATGTTAAATAATTTATTATGATTTAATTCAAACCAAATATTTATTTTTAGACTCTATTGCTTTTTCAGTTTTCTGATGAAACAGTTAATTTTCAATATTTCACGCCGATTTTGCTTGTCAATTGATTTAATTACAGGAATAATAAATTGGCTATTAAATAAAATATGTTCGTAAACTTTTTTCTTTTTTGATTTGTTTAATGTAAACTTTATTTTCAAATAATATAAAATTTTTGGTATCTTATACTTTAAATTGGGAGTTTATAAACATAAACAATCTGGTAACGCTGTAGCCAGCGATTGTAGAGAAAGACGTTTTTGTTTTTATCTTTAGTTATTTTTTCCAGAGATGAGAATATAATTTGTATATTAGTTTTATTTATGTAAACAATTTTATTAAGAAATTGTTTTAATAATCAGTTAAATTTTGTTCTTGCTGTTCAGCCTTACAAAAATTTGTATTTTACTCACATTTATTAACCTTTATACAAGAAAGTGCCGCCACTGGTGAGAATGAACAAATAAAACTAATGAAACGGTTTTTATTTGTTTGTTGGTAAAATATTTGATTTGGAATTACTGAAATTCTCCTTATGTATTGTTTGATTTTGCTTTGCTCTGTTTTATTTTTTTAATTTCAGTACTTTTTAATACATATTCAACAGCAATACATTATAACTTGAAAGCTAAATAATTTCAATTTCGCTTCAAAAAGCTGATTTTAATAATTATAATAAGATTAAGCGTTTTTCTATTGATGCGTTGTCATGACTAGAAAGAATAAAATCAAGGAGAAATTAAGAGAACTACAATTCCAATTGGAATTTTTTTCTCTTACCGTGAAAGTGAGTGTGCAATATACAAACAAAAAAGTGGTTGATTTTTGTTTGAAAATAACAAGAACAATAACTTATTTTGTTATAAACTTGTTGTTGTAAAATGTATTTCTTTAATTCTTTTTTTTATGTACCTTTATGTTTGTTTCTTTTTTATAGAATTAAATAAAGTTTAATTTTAACCAATAAATTAAAAAAGTTTTTGATGGACAAGTATTTTTTCACATATACATGTACTTTATGTTACTTACTTTTATTTCCAGCAATTTCAACGTTATGAGAGTTTGTGACTTTATCTTTACTTACAGTGCTGCACTGACTGGAAGGGATGGAGGAGCAGATTTTGATGTTGTCCGGATACAAATTTAGAGTTAGATGCTAGTGGGGATTTGATGATGACGAATGGATGAGACTGCTTGCTGTAGTGTTGGTTTATTGGCTTAAATTATGTGATGGTTTTGGAAAAATTTCACGGAATGAGCTTCTCTCTTGTACAATGTAAGAACTTTAGTTTGTTGTTAGGAGTTTTTAATTTGATGAAGCTGTTTTCCGAAAATAAATTGATGTTAGCTGTAGGTTTGCATGGATCACCAGTGGTATTAGTATTATAGAAAATTTCCTACTTTGGTCTGTTTTGTTTCACTTTATATTTGTTGCAGTTCACACTTTTTATCTATTTTAAGTTTTATTTAATTAAATGATTTGGTTTTTTAAAGGTTTTTCTTAAATTTTTCGGAATTATATACTTTATTTTTATATTTCAGTTTTATTTCACTTATTTATTTTTTAATGTTCTTCACTAACAGCTTTTTATTTCTTTTTTAATATTTTATTGTTTGAATTCGTTGTATTCAAAGTCGCCAATAAGTTTTATTTTCGTAATATTTAGTAGATTAATGGTTTGGTAAAGAGTTAATAATTTTATTTAATTTCTAATTTGCTTTTTACTGCCGTCGTAAGACCATGAATATTCTCGTATTAATTTCCAAGGAAATTATTAGTTAATTGGATTAGTAGTCGGTTCCAATTATAATTATTAAAAGAATTTTAGAATTTAATATTTCAAAAGAAAATTTGGATTTATTTATTAAAACGCGGTGTTACCAGTTAGAAAATAGAAGACCGGATAATCGCTTAATTCGTTTCAAGCGGTCTTTGGGTTTTTGAATTCTCACTGAAGTTATTGTTCAGTGGCAATTAGTTAGTTATAAATTCACAATATTCAAGAATAATTTATGGCAAAATTCGCAATAAGTACGATTTACAATTTTACATTTGGTGTAAATAAACGGTATTTACATGTAACAAGTAAATATATAATACAATTCATTTACTAATAAGCGATTATGCTAGAATTAATATAATAATAAATATATAGTTTTCAAGAAAGAATTTTATTGTTCAAACGTAGTTCAAAAGGGCAACCGTTTTTTTCTAAAATGAGATTTTCCGGTTAAACCGAAATACGGTTTTCCAAAAAAGTCGGCTTTTTGAATACTCTAAACGCAATACAATATTTCAAAAATTGCTGTCTAAAAAGAGAAAAAATCTCTCATTGCTACAATCGCAATCAACGTTATCAACTCATTTGTTTTAGTACTGTTTTTAGTGCATTTAAAAAATTTTCAGTGAAACTAAATTTAAAAATTTTAATAGTTTGTAAATGATTTTTAATATCGAAAACTATTTATATTATGCGAAAAATAATTAATAAAATGTTATTTCATTTATATATAATTAGTTTTAATTGAATTTCTTAATTTGTGCTTTCGTATTTATACTCATTTTAGTAAGATTACTTACCATTGGCAATTATTTTTTATTGCTTCAAGGTGAAAAGCTATAGTTGCGTATAAAGTAAAGTTAAAGTATATCAATCGACTCAGAATCACTTTTTGAATAGATCTAATGATGTCCGTCTGACTGGCTGGCTGTCAATGTAAACCTTGTTCACAAAGGACGGGTCGCAATTTTAAAGATAATTCAATGAAATTTGGCACGTGGGATTTTTATGATACAAGGACGAAGCCTATTGAAATTGACTGTGATTGATCGGTCCACATTTAAACATAGCTCCCATATAAAATCCTCTTCCGAAAATCACTTTAAAAGCCATACGAATGTTAGTATCAAGTTAATATTCGGTACAAATAGCTCCCATATAAACTCACTTCCAGGAATGTTGCAGGACCAAAATTTTAGAAAATAATCTTTTGAAAATTTTACCTTTTACTATTTATTTTCAAATATACATAAGCCTGCAACAATCATTCCTACATTTGAAATCATCGTTATATGGATAAAACTAGAAACCATCCTTGATAAAAATGTATACCCAGTTTTTCCCAGGGTGCCAAATTTCCTCTCAAAAGAACTTCAAAATCTCGAAAGATGTGCAATTTTTAAGAATATTATAATACTTTATATAAAGGTTATTTTCTTAAAATTTCGTTCAGAAATATTTAAATAAAAACTTTTGTGATATTGCAGGGATTCTTAGCTTTCATTTGACATGCATATTGTGTTGAAATAATTTTAGTAAATAATTTATAATTTGTTTAAAAGTTGTGTATTTTTCGAAACTTTGAAGTACTTTTGACAGAAAACTGATTACTTAGTTTTATTATATATGGGCTCTATTCTGATGCATATATCGATATATTCATGTGTGAAATTTTTTTTTTTTTGGAAATTGTTGCACGGTGTTATAAATCGCTTCAGATATCAAAGTAGATAAAATCTTGTTATCTATAGAACAAATGCAATTTGACGTTAAAACATATATTATAGTAAATATTTTAATGCTTTTTGGGGGAATTACGCGTTTTTACGTAGTTCAAAAACGCTGTTCACAGTAGCTATATATATTTTTGTATGAACTTTTCGTATGTGTAATATTAAATATAAAATGTTTTGCTATGTATTGTTGATCCTAGTTGAATTCGTTCTCTCTACATCAGTTCTCACAAGCATCAGCTTAACGACCCACTAGAGAAATCTAAAAATAAACATAAAAACATTTTTATGCAAAGCAAAATATTCGAAAAATAGAGTTTTCTCAATTTGATACCAAATGTTATATTCAATTATTCTTAAACTTAAAAAATAAATTAATTTCTAAGAGAAAATATTTGAAAGATAGTGCTTGATGTCTCATATTATCCCTAAATCTATCTTAAACTTAAATATAAAACTAAATTTAAGAAAATATAAAACTTTAAACTTATGGAAACCTTACACTCATAAGAAAAACTGTATAAAAAAACTAAGAAATACAAGCTCTGTTCCAGTATTTGTCAAATTTAGATATTTTAGTTAGAAAGTGTTCTCAGAATTGTTCGCAATTTTGTGGTTATTCTGTCAATTTCTGACTAATATATATGTAGGTAACATAGACTGGAGTAGAGCTATATATCATATCTATATTGTTAAGTTTGAAAGCCACATTTGATTTATTTAAGAATTAGGTTTGAACTTTTAACGAACTTTTTTCAATTTGTAAAAAAAAAAAATCTCTCAAACATTTGAGAAGTTGAATTTTATATCATCATTAATTTGAGATCAAGCTTTCGTATTAAAAAAACAGCATAAAATATAAAAATTGTGATTAAAGTACTATCAGTCTAGCTATGCTGTTTCCCATTTAAAACTAAGAAGATACAATTTTTAAGGAACTTATCATAAAACGGAACGTTTCCACCAAAGAGTGCAGATCGATCCATAATTGAATAATTTGTCTCACTGGTTCCAATTTTGTTTACTTTCGATTTTACTGAATTTTAACGTATTTTATGAGAACATAGAAAGAATTAAGGTGGTCAACCGATCTTAAAAAAATGCGTTTAACTTTGTTTTTAAGTAAATGGACTTATCGACGCACTAGAATATTTGTAGCGACCTCTTGTGGGACGCGGACCCCCATTTGAGGACCGTTGTTCTCGTTAAAACGATAGTCATGTTCTCAGCTATCTCTACTATGTATATCAGGGATGGAAAAGTTAGGTTGATATTATTCCAAAATTCTAATTAAAAATAAAATTTATATTTATATTTTTTAGAGATACATAATTTTCGAATAGAAACCTATGTTCTTTAACACATTTGATTCAGATTTACAATTGATGTTCAGAAGTAATAATGAAATTTTAATGAACACTATCTCTGACTAAATGCTGGGGTTTCGAGTTCCCAAAAAATTAGACACATAATTAGGACAATTCAAATAAATTTATATTGCAAACAAACTATATTATATAAATATTTGAGCTTTAAGTTCAATTTATAAAATTGTAAACTCTAAAATATATGTACAATTATTACTAAAAACTACAAGTTTCTACGTTCTGCAATTGAAGTGAAAATATTCCGAATTTCAATGATATCAGATAATGGATTATATTTTGACAAAACTAAAGCTGAAGTGCTCGATTTTAAGTAATTGATCTTGAGAGACTTTTTTCTCCGTAAGTTTATTTAAATAACGGGGCCACATTTATTAAGATCTTCATATTTTATCTGAATAAAATCATTTAATGATTTGGTATCGTATTTAATCCTTCACTTTAGATATAGAATTTGCAAAACTCAAAGAATCTAATTTATATTCTTTGAGTTTTGCATAACTAAAAAATAAATAAGTGTCAAAAATTTAAATTTTAGTATTCTGAAGGTGAAAAAATACTATTGGATATATATTTTGATACCAAAAAATATTTTCGTTTTCCATCCCTGATGTATACATTTAAATGAGAGCATTTGAATGTGTTATAAAAAATGTTATATGCCGTTTATACCAAAACAAAAACTAATTGGTTTTTGAAAACAAAATTTCAATGTAGTTTTTGTTGCTATTTCTTCGATCAGAGAATACATAGTTTCAATATTAAAATACATTTTAGCAATTTTCAATAAATTATTTATTGTAATAATTTCATAAACAAAACAAATAATTTATATAAATTTGAAATTTTATTTTTCTCTTTATATATAAAAGCTACGGTTCTAAAATTTCCTAAACAGGATGTATTATAAATAGTTATTTTTAGTGGTTTTTATTTGGTTTTCAATAAAAACTAGTAGTAGTAGGATAATGGGAACTCAATACTTGTTTTTGTTTTTAATGAGGAGTAAGAGCAATTTTGAAGAGCAAATTTTTTGTATGAAATTGAAAACTAATGAATTTGTTTTTGTAATTTATTCTTGCGAGTGCATTAATAGGAGGAAAAATTGTTTTACATTTTATGAAATTGAAAACCAATGTATTTATTTTGTATAATAATATATGTATGTATGTAATTATGTTAAAAGTACATACAAATAATTTAACAGGGGAGACAATTTTTTATTTTTTGCACTTTTAATTGTGATGAAATTAAAAAATGATGACTTGTAGAAATAGCGTTTGAATTTTTTTGGTTTATTCATCTACATATTTTTATCTGGTTATTTTTGTCTTTGTAAAGTGGAAACTTGAGAATTGTTTTGTTTATATGGAAAAAAATAACTTTGTGTAAGGTTCCTTGACATTAATGAAGATATATTTTATGTTGTTGAGTATGGTCATGATTAATTTTGAATATTCTAATAACAAACTAAGGGAGTATATTTTATTTACATAATTAGTTTATAACTCAATATTTCTATATGAAAGCTAAATTAATATTTTTCTCTATTTGAAATATTAAAAACAAATACTCAAAGTATTCAATTTACTTATTTAAATATAAAGGAGTATTTTTTAAATTTGTATAAAAAGAGGAATCAAATCATATTTATTACCATTTGATCTGAGGATTACTTCAAAATATAGTTAACAGAATGGTAAGCTATCACTATTGGAAAATGCATTTAACTTTTCATGTATTTATATTATTAAATTGGCTCTTGGTATTAAGGCGGAGTATACAAAAATTGATGATATTCCCTTACATCAGCCATTCAAAATTTTAAAATTTGAGGGGAAAGAAACACAATATGGATCAAAAGTTATCAAATATTTAAATAATATCAAATGGTTTAATCTTCCGCAACGATTCGTGAAATTTTTCAACAAGGAAGATCTCTATTTAACGCAATTGAATGATAAAAACTGGACTATTATTTACAAAGGTCGTCAATCTTCAAATGGGCTTGCAATATTTAAACTGAGTTATAGCTAAAATTTTATAAATAAAAGAGTTTTTTTTTATTTTTTATGTTTATTTTTATTTATTTAATAAAAACATATTAAACTTATATAGCGTTTATTATTATTTTATTTACATAATACTTAAAAATTATTATATATCTAAATTGAGAAGAAAATCCTCGTCTTCGTCCATTATTTTTTTATATTCCTCTGGAACTGAGTATGCTCTGACAACCAGATTTAGTAGAAGATTCTCATCTTCCTCCATTAACTCCTTATACTCCGAAACTAAATTCAATGTTGCGCCCCCTGAAGTATCTGCAGGCTGCAAATAGTTTGAAAAGTCTTTCGCTTTATTTTTATGAAAATTATGATATTTCATAAAATGTCTTTTTTTATTTCACTTTGTGGAAAAGGTCTCATTAATACAAAATTCACATGTAAGCTTCTGTCTGTCCATGTTTGAAGTAATTTTTAATTATAAATTATTTTATTAAAATGGAAATGGTTTTCAAAATAAAAACATCTAAAGGAGCAGGAAAGGACTCATGCCAGCACATCCCATGTCATCTAATAAATTTAGTTGTATTAGAAGCGCTTTCAAAGAAAGAATTCTGACATACCTCTACAGAAACCAAAAAGAGGAAATTCTGCATCCTCAAGAGTTTTTAGAAGATGTAAGCTATGATATTTTTGAAATTTTAGGGAACGCTATAAATAAAAATAGCATTGTAATACAATTTAGAAGTGGAGTGCGAATATATTAAAATTATAGAAGATGAAATAATGCTAACCACCATAACGCATAGAACAAAAATGTCACTTTTAACCATAAGTAATAGTATTGAAGAATCTTTAAAAGCACAATACACGTATATATGTAAAAAGAGGGATAGTGGATGGTCCCTAATACGAATGAAGCATTTGGAAATAAATATAAATAAGGCTTCATTCATTTGAGGCTCCAAATATATACCATTACCACATTGGATAAAGAAAATAGATGATGATGAATATTGTTTCAAGTGGTGTATCATCGCACAGTGGGGTCAAACGCAAATTTTTTGGTAATAAATCTGAATCTTCTAAACTACTGGTCGGATCAAATTGAAATGTATGGAAGAGTTGTAGAGGAGGACCTAAGCTTTCAGAAAAATCATCTTGTAGTCACCCTGTGATAACACGAGATAAGCTACAGGGTGTCAAAGTTGACTACCTCGAGTATGTAAAAGTTAAAAAAAATCGTAACTTGTACAAATGAAGTCCGATTTGAAAGATTTTTATATTTCTGGAAAGTGCTTGGCAAGATAAAGAAAAAATAAGCTTACTCATCTAAGTTATCTCTTACAGTTCAAAAGATATTTACGCTTGAATTTTGAATTTTTGATTTTTTGGCTCGACTTTCTTTCGTTTTTCGGGAATAAGTCCGGAGATATATGAGGTAAAAATTTTTTAAAAATATTCTGTAATTTGCTACATATTTCAAAATAATATGCTGAAAGAATTTTTGGATTATCTCAATTCCTCTAGACGTGAAAAATATTCAAAGTCAGCACTCTGAAATTGGCATGAAAAATGGCTATTTTTTTACAAAAATATAGTACAATTCATTCACTTTTTTCTCAAAGTTCCGTTAATAAAAAAATTTTTTCCTTATTAATTTCAAAAGACAAGGCTTCATAAATGGTTAATAAAGAAATTTTGAATTGATTTAAGTTTGCACCCTACATCCAGCATTGGCCGAAAATTGTCAATTTTAAAAAATAGTTTCATTTTTATCGATTAATAAAAAAAATGTCACGCGAGCTTTTTTAAATTTGGTACCCATATTTTTTATAGAAATAGATTTAGAATAATTTAACACTAAACTGCTTCCCGCCCGGCCAAAACGAATGCAGGAGTGGAGATTTTATGTTAAAAGTCAGTTTTTTTAACGACTATTTTTAAAAGCATATTAAGAGCATATTAGCATAATATTTTTAATATTATTTCTTATGTAATGTATAAAACACAAATCAAGCTTTCATTCCTAAAAAAAATCAATACAATAGCTCCAATAACCTATTTTTGGTAATTTTTCAAAAATAAATTTTTTTTAAAAAATAGCTGAAAATCCAAAAAAATTTAATTTTTTTAATACAACTCCACTAATTTTGCAAATACTATAAAAATGTTAAAAGAATATAAAAATAGACTTATTTACCAATCCAACGATATATAAAATATTGATATAGGTCATTTAATAATAGTAATATAATGGCCTCAAAACTACCAAGTCACGTCAAAAGTTGCAAAATTCACTATTTTGTTCCGTATTTCCATATGTGTGTATACGTAACACTCAACTGCATTGCTAATTTTTGTTACGAGATAATAATATTTATTAATGAATTTATTTAAAGTGTTCATCATTTTTTTCTACTGAAAAGGTTTTTAAAATTACCTAAGTACATAAATAAGTATATTTTCCTTCGTTTTTTATTACATTTTTTTAAGTTTCTAAATAATTTACCTAGCTACTTAATTAATGTATTATAACAAAAATGATTTTTTTACAATTGGGGTTTTGAGCAAAAATTTAAATTTTTTAATTCATTTTTGCCTGTCACCATTTACCTGATATAAATATTCTTTTTCTATATATAAGTATCCTTATAAATATGCAGATTTATTAGTGAATTTGCCATTATGGAGATTACATTAAAACACTTTTCTATTTGCAAAGTAATCTGGGATAATCTATCTGATATTATAAATCGTCCAGAAAAAATAAGAAAACTCATTGATACAGTAGTATCTTTTGGTTTAACTCTTACTGCAGAAGACAGTTTAAAGCTCGAAAATTTTTATAAATCATACGAAAAAAGGATACAAGCTTCAGATTGGTCAATACCAAAGTTCAAGAAGAAAAATGAAGAGTGGTTGGAGGGAGAAATACCAATTTTCATCGGAAAGCAGAAAAAGGGTCGACGAAAAAAAAGTTACGCTGAAGTTCAGCTAAGAACAAAGAGGACCAAACAGGAATCTATTCTAAATTCACATACGAATGCCGAATAAAAGATACATTTAAAGCTTTAGTAACACGTACGCAACCAAAGGAAGTAGAAAAAGTTATAGATGTGTTACCAACAGCTTCTCCCAATCGATTACATCGGATAATCCAAAGCATAGTGACACCGAAATCAACATCTTCCTTTACCTCTGAAGATGCTTTAGCTCTAATATTAAATTTAGGATTATCAAGAAACCAATACGAGATTTTGAGGAAATCTGTTAGCGAAAAAGGATATGATATCTTTCCCAGTAGCAAATCAGTGAGAGAAGCGAAAAGTAATATTTTACAGCCTATGGAGCACCCGGTTAATGCTTCTGTTAAAAGTGCTAAAGTTAATATATTGCAATTACTTGAAAATACTGCCTCTAGAATTATATCTATCTTCAGCAATGATAACATTGAAAAATGCAAAGACTCTGAACTTATTTTAATATTCAAATGGGGCTGCGATAGAACATCAGGATTTTCGGAATACAAACAACTGGATGGAAGTAATTCTGGAAATAATTTTCCTCGCTGTTTATAGCGTCTCTGGTACCACTTCGAATGCGCTTAAATAAGCCTTCCTCATCGACAAGAAATGACTCGCTTTTTGATGATATATGGATAAATTTAACTCCAGGTTCCAAATTTTTGTGCCGTCCAATCCTTTTTGATTACACAAAAGAAACCACGGTTACAATAAACAGCATTGTCAACCAATTGGAAGAAGAAATTAAAGCATTGCCCCCAATATATGTAAAAGTATCAAACAGAACTATTAAAGTTACATTTCAACAACAATTAACGATGATTGATGGAAAAGTTGCAAACGCTATAACAGATACAACATCTACATGGAAATGTAATATAAGTGGAAAAATAAGTTCACAATTTCAGGATAATTCTGAAGTCCTTGTTAATAAAAATTCTTTAAAATTTTGAATATCACTACTCCACGCAAGGATAAGATTTTTGGAGTTGTGCTTACATCTTGCATATGATATGAAGTACAGAAATATTCCCGGGCAGGAAAATGCTACAGTAAAAAACAATTTGGAATTTCACGAATTACGAAAAGAGGAGAAGAAAAGAATTCAATTAGAATTCAAAGAACTACTCGGATTAATAATTGATAAACCTCTACATGGCTATGGAATCTCAAATGATGGAAATACAGCAAGACGTTTCTTTGAAAATCCGGAACTCACATCTTCAAACGCAGGCATTGACTTAAATATTTTGAAGCGTTTTAAGATTATATTAGCAGCCATTAATAGCAAAAAACAAATTAATGCGGACAAATTTAAAATTTTTGCTTACGAAACTAAAGAACTACTTAACATTACATACCCCTGGATATCAATGACTCCAACAATTCACAAAGTATTGGCTCATGGTAAAGAAATAATAGAAAATAGTATTTTGCCATTGGGAGAGCTAACAGAGGAAGCACAGGAAGCCCGAAATAAAGATGTTAAACATTTCCGACTCTTCAATACTCGAAAATGTTCGAAAATAGCGCAAAATGTGGACTTAATGGAATATTTATTAATATCATCAGATCCAGTTATATATTCTATAAGAACACGATGGCTACCAAAAATCACTCTTGAAATAGAAAAAGAGGATTCCGAAGCTAAGGAAGTTAAAAATTTGCTAACGTTTGATGTTTCTGATTATTTTCAAGAAAATCTCTAATAATATCTTCGATAATATATTCTTAATAAAATAAATATACGGGATATATGTATAATAAGTATGTAAATATGTAGAACAAATTAAATAAACATTACTCAAATAAAGAATTTACTACTTTATAATAACAAATATATACCTACATAATACATTAGAAAACTAAAATGTTTCGTATACACACATATGGAAATACGGAACAAAATAGTGAATTTTGCAACTTTTGACGTGACTTGGTAGTTTTGAGGCCATTATATTACTATTATTAAATGACCTATATCAACATTTTATATATCGTTGAATTGGTAAATAAGTCTATTTTTATATTCTTTTAACATTTTTATAGTGTTTGCAAAATTAGTGGAGTTGTATTAAAAAAATTAAATTTTTTTGGATTTTCAGCTATTTTTTTAAAAAAAATTTATTTTTGAAAAATTACCAAAAATAGGTTATTGGAGCTATTGTATTGATTTTTTTAGGAATGAAAGCTTGATTTGTGTTTTATACATTACATAAGAAATATTATTAAAAATATTATGCTAATATGCTTTTAATATGCTTTTAAAAATAGTCGTTAAAAAAACTGACTTTTAACATAAAATCTCCACTCCTGCATTCGTTTTTGGCCGGGCGGAAAGCAGTTTAGTGTTAAATTATTCTAAATCTATTTCTATAAAAAATATGGGTACCAAATTTAAAAAAGCTCGCGTGACATTTTTTTTATTAATCGATAAAAATGAAACTATTTTCTAAAATTGACAATTTTCGGCCAATGCTGGATGTAGGGTGCAAACTTAAATCAATTCAAAATTTCTTTATTAACCATTTATGAAGCCTTATCTTTTGAAATTAATAAGGAAAAAATTATTTTATTAACGGAACTTTGAGAAAAAAGTGAATGAATTGTACTATATTTTTGTAAAAATATAGCCATTTTTCATGCCAATTTCAGAGTGCTGACTTTGAATATTTTTCACGTCTAGACGAATTGAGATAATCCAAAAATTCTTTCAGCATATTATTTTGAAATATGTAGCAAATTACAGAATATTTTTAAAAAATTTTTACCTCATATATCTCCGGACTTATTCCCGAAAAACGAAAGAAAGTCGAGCCAAAAAATCAAAAATTCAAAATTCAAGCGTAAATATCTTTTGAACTGTAAGAGATAACTTAGATGAGTAAGCTTATTTTTTCTTTATCTTGCCAAGCACTTTCCAGAAATATAAAAATCTTTCAAATCGGACTTCATTTGTACAAGTTACGATTTTTTTTAACTTTTACATACTCGAGGTAGTCAACTTTGACACTCTGTAGCTTATCTCGTGTTATCACAGGGTGACTACAAGATGATTTTTCTGAAAGCTTAGGTCCTCCTCTACAACTCTACCATACATTTCAATTTGATCCGACCAGTAGTTTAGGAGATTCCGATTTATTACCAAAAAATTTGCGTTTGACCCCACTGTGGCATCGCTTCATTCTTATATATGATTGGATTTGGAAATATTCAAATAAATGAGGAGAAAATATGTGTGGAAAATGAACTGCTAAATTTTGAAAAACTAGAATTTCCAATGAAATTAAAAGATATAAAGATATTTGAAAGCAAGAATGAAAATGTTAGCATTAATGTATTTGGCTGCGAAGGTAATTCTATAGTTGGACCATATTACCTCACATTTGCGGTAAAGAATCATCACATATATCTTCTTCTTCTTATGAACGAAGAATGCTGTCACTACGTTTTTATTAAAGATATCGGAAGGTAATTTAAATAAAAATTAACCACATATTTTATAAATTAAATTATTATTATTCAAATATTTCAGATTAGTAAGATCAAGTTTGACTTCCCATCATTGACGAGTTTACATTTGTAATGCATGTCTTCAGAACTCTCCAAATGAGAAGATAATGCAAGACCATGATCTTAACTGCAAAAAAGTGGTACCGAAAATGCCAGAGGGTGATGATAACATTCTATATTTTAAAAACTATCAGAAGCAGTTAGTTGTATCGTTCGTTGTATATGCTGATTTTGAGACATATTTGGAAAATTTGATAGCGAGCATGTAAATATACAAAAATATATAGCTTGTGTCTTTAGTTATTATATTAAGTATAGTTTTAATGATAACTTAGATAAGTTTAATATTTATTTTGGTAATGATGCTCCTACAATATTCATAGAAAATTTAATTAATGATGCAAAAGAAATTTACGGAAACTATTTAAATAAGATAGTACCAATGACAGCACTCTCCAATGATGAAACAATTTTGTATAATCTCTCAACAATTTGCCACATATGTAAGCAAATTTTAGGAGCGGACAAAGTACGGGATCATTGTCATTTAACTGAAAAATTTAGAGGAGCAGCCCATAGCTCATGTAATATCAATTATAAAATAGCCAAATTCATACCAGTATTCTTTCAAAATTTTTCCTCTTATGATTGTCAATTATTTATGAAAGAACTTTCACAATTTGAGAACCATATAAAGGTAATTCCTCTTAATAAAGAACTATATATATCGTTAGCAAAGTTTATAACAGTTGAAGAAAATCAGGGATTTGAAATTCGGTTTTTAGACTCTTTTCGTTTTATGGCCTCCAGCTTAGAATATTTAGCCAAAAATTTAAATGACAGTGATTTTCAAATTGTAAATAAAATTTATAATCAAAAACACCAATTTGATTTACTCAGAAGAAAAGGAGTATTTCCTTATTCTTATATTGATTCGGTGGAGCGCTTCAATGAAACTAATCTTCCTGCTAAAGAAAAATTTTATAATATTTTAAATAATTCGCATTGTACTGATGAAGCTTATGATTATGCTAAATCGGTTTGGACAACTTTTAAATGTAATAACTTGTTAGATTACACCAAGTTATATATAAAAACAGATGTTCTCTTCTTAACAGATATTTTTAAAATTTTTAAAAGTATCTGTAAAAGTATATACAAACTTGACCCATGCCAATATTATACTGCTCCAGGTTTATCGTGGGATGCAATGTTAAGAACAACTAACATGAGGTTGGAACTTTTAAGTGACGTCAATATGTATAATTTTATACAAGACGGTATTAGAGGAGGACTAGTACAATGTTCAAAGAGATATTCTAGAGCAAATAATAAATATTTAGAAGACATTGATAGTAGTAAGCCTTCGGAATATTTAATATATTTAGATTCTAACAATTTGTCGAGTGGATTTATGATGATGCGGCTTTAGAAGTTATTGATATTACTACTATCTGGGATACATCTCATATTGGATATTTTTTGGAGGTAAATTTAGAATATCCATACTATTCACTTGAATTTCATAGTGTTTTACCCTTTTGCCAAGAACATAAATTTGCTGGTAAATCTAAATGTAGGAAGTTTATTGCAGACCTAATACCAATAACATATTTAAACTCCCAATATTAAATAAAAAAGTTCTAGACATGATGAAAGACGAGAATAGTGGGAAAATTATGAAAAAATTTGTGGGACTTCCATCAAAAATGTATTCATTCAAAACAGTTGACATGGAGGAAGTAAAGAAGTCTAAAGGAGTTAAAAAATCATGTATACAAAATTTAGCAATAATAGACTACAAAAGGTCATTATTTGAAAGAAAAATATTTTCTGATATAATGCATACATTTAGATTGAAGTTTCATGAGTTATGCGGATGATAAAAGAATTATTGCTTCTGACCAAATAAATACTTATGCACGAGGACATTTTAGACTTCAAAGTGACTTTGATAACTTTTTTACAGAGATAGATGACGATATTTTCTTGAATACTGATAGTGAATATATAGAATTTTTAAAAGATTAATCAGATGATGAATATTTAATGAATGTAGATGTTTAAGTTTTACATTTAATAATTTAAATACTTCCATATTTTCTAATTTTATTTAAAGTTTACATAAGTAGAACTTCAAATGTATATATTTCTATTGAATAGAGTTAACTCCTTAAGATATTATTAAAATATATTTTTTAATGAAAATGACACTGATATTTATGTTATAACAATGAAACAATAATAAATATATGTCTTTTATTATATAATAAATGTGTTTTATTTTTAAATATTTTTCCATTGTACATTTTCTATTTCGTAATCTAACTTTTTACGATTTCTAGTTAGTCGAGGAGAATATTGATATGGTAAATTTGATTAGTTCAAATTTTTGTGATTTTCATCCTTTGACAATATTCTTATTTTTGGTGTTCCATTATTTGAAAAATGTTTAAGTCGTTTAGCTGCTGAAGAGGCAGAAGTAGGATTAAGTTTTTGTAATGTTGTATCCATATCAATTTCATCATAATTTTCATTAGTATAAATTTCCTCAGGTAAATTTATATTAGATTGTGTTAATACACTACTTGACTCTGGTTGCATTGTTTGAGTCTCAATATGTTTCTTATATATTTTCCTAGTTTGTGTTTCATTATCACGTAGGTTACTAAATTTAGGACTTTTAGTTTGATGAGAAGATGATATTTGGCTTCCAATTAAATATTTGGCTAATTCTTGTTTAATATAATACCATTTATTAATATCTTTTAGTGTGTGTGAACTATATATTGGTATTAGTTTTCGATGTAGAAAATTGGAATTAGAATATTTAATTTTAAATTTACCGTAAGTTGATGGATTAAGAACTATTAATTTGGATAAATTATTTGACATTTTCTAAAATAACTCCACTTAAAACGAATGAAATAATAATTGGTAGAAATCCTCCTTTTTGAATTAGATGTTTCCTCTTTTGTTTCATTGAGGTTTCTGGTGAACAAACTTTTCTAATTGTATTTTTATATGGTTTTATTTTGTCAAAAACTGATTTATTGATTTTATGGTTCTCATTAATTATATTAAAAAGTATTTCATTTATTGTTTTAATAACATCATCAACATGTTTCAGTATTGCATTTCGTAGTTTATGATCTGCTTTCTTAAGAACGTAAAGAATATGTTTGTTCTCCTTCAACAGTTTTAGTTCGAGGTCATTGTTTATATTTGCAAATATTTAATAGTGACTTTTATTGGAAATATCCGTTCTAAATCTTAATGCGTTTTGTATTTGTTGAGTGAGATCAATTAATAAATAACCATGAGCCTGTTGCGTATAGTTATTATATACATCAACCAGAGCTTTTGAGTTTTCTGGGTATACTTGGCGAGCTAACTATTGAAATTGTAACTTATCCCTAGGATTTTTAAACATAACTATATATTTAGAGTTTAAAGAAATATCTCTGGAATAAACACCTTTATGAAAAATGTTTTGCGTTATTAAAATCACAGCTAAATTTCTATGATGAAATCTCTTAGGAAAAAGTTCACACACTTTTTTATTAGATGATTCAAGCATTAAATCATCCAATATTATTAAAACCGATTCATTTTCTGCAGTAGCAAAATTCTCTGGAATACCTTGTATATACTCTACATTGTTAATTCTCGGAAGAGAATTTTTTTCTGCAAAACAACAAATAACACGATCTATGTTTTTAGATATTTAATGTTGATGTTTTATCAAATTCATAATAAATGTGGATTTCCCACAACTAGAGGGACCACAAATCATCATAGTGAATGGATATATAAACTGTTGAAACATGTTTACACTTTAGTACACGACATTTAAATGAAGTGAAGCATTAAAATTCTATAAATATAAATATGAGTAAAAGAATTCTTGTTGATGAACTACATCGTCAAGCGAGAAAGAGCTTTCAGCGACGACGATTTAATCAAAAGGGTATTTTAGATACATGGCAGATTGACTTAGTGGAAATGATACCGTATGCAAAATTTAATAAAGGTTTTAAATACATGCTTACTGTAATTGATGTATTTTCAAAGTATGCATACTCATTACTACTAAAAACTAAAACAGGAATAGAAATTTCGAAAGCATTAAAACATATTGTAAAATTAAACAAAGAAAAATCTCCCAAAAATATCCATTCTGATCAAGGGAAAGAATTTTATAATATCTATTTTAAAACTTATGAAAGAATATGAAATTAACCATTACCACACTTTTTCAAGTATAAAGGCATCAATAGCTGAACGTTTTAATAGAACTTTAAAAAATAAAATGTGGAAACAATTTAGTATGCAGGGAAATTATAAATGGATAGATATATTAAATAAATTATTGAAAGAATATAATTCTTCATATCATCGTTCTATAAAAACAACACCCAATTCAGTTAATAAGAAAAATGAACAGAATCTTCTTAATACTGTATACAGTAATTTAAATGTTTTCAAAGGAGGAAAGTATAAAATAAATGATTAGTAAATATAAAAATCAATTTGAGAAAGGATATACACTAAATTGGTCTACAAAGGTTTTTAAGATAACAAAATTTACCTAACCAATCCTATAACATATCAACTTGTAGATTTTAATGGAAATATAATTAAAGGTGGATTTTATGAAAAAGAATTGTTGAAAACAAAAGCCCCAAAAATTTTTTTGGTAGAAAAAATTTTAAAGCGAAAAGGAGAAAAACTATTGGTAAAATGGCTTGGTTTCGGAAAAGAATATAATTCATGGATTCATCAAAACGATATTAGTAAATAATATATGTATAACAAACAACATACTATATTAATCATTATTTTTAAAGATGGCTTCAAGTATACAAGAAGAAAATATTTATGTTACTTTATTAAGTAATAATTCAATGGATATTTATAAAAATACTCCAAACACTTTTACAAATTTGTTAACACAATCTCTAAATTTGGATAATCACTGGGTAATTGGATTATCAGATATTTCATTTTCATTACTGGAAAGAAATAATCAAAATATTGTTAAACGTAGAAAACGAAATACAATTTCAAATGTCGACACACAAGCTATAGTCATGGAAAAACAAAAATATCAAAGCATAGTGCAAATAATGAATATGAAGACATTAAGTAAAAATTTTACGAACTCTTAAAAAGCTCTAATAATTTTATGATAAAAAATCCAGTCTGAATAATAAAACAAACCTTTTGAACAAATTAAATGATACTCCAAAAAATAATGTTTCCACAGAAAAGAAACGATTTAAGTGATAAAAAATCAGATCCTTTAAATAAGTTAAAGAATGATACCTCACAAACAAATTAAGCAACAGAAAAGAAAGACAATGAATTTGATTCTTATACTAGTAGAGATGAATTACAGAACGTTGAAAAGGATTCCATTTTAACATCAACAAACCATATTCTGCACAAATCTTTAACCAAGTTTTCAGACATGACAAATTATTTTACTAAAGTCTTTTCACCAGATATAAATGAAATTGTATTTATTTACACTGATATAATTTAACCACGACATGTAGGTAATAAAAAAACTAAATGTTTGAAAATATTTTCAATATCCACATTGAAAAATTATATTCATTTTAATAGAATTGAATATTTTCCTATTGAATCTTATAACATTAGTAATATATCTATAATGATTCGAAATGATGAAGGAGGAATAATAAGTTTGAATGAATTCATACCAGTTTATTGTACTCTAAACTTTAAAAAATATATAATAACCATGGATGTGATCTATACAAATTATTATAATAATCAGTCTGGAAATAATGTTCAAAATATTGGCGAAATATATCATACACCAAGGTTTGTGCAATATGGACGTGGTATTGGATCACTGTTTTCATCTTTGTTTTCACACCTGAAACCATTCTTGAAAACAGGATTAAATTATTCAAAAATTAAGTAATTAGACATTGGAAAAGAAATTTTGGAGGTCATCGGAACAAAACCTGTGAAAGATATTATATTTAGTCAAGGGATAAAAATTATGAATAATATCAAAGAAGAAAAAATAAAAAGAATGCAGAAAGATAACGGGAAGCATATAAAACTTAAACGCTTAAAACAAAAACCGCATAATAAATTCAAACGTTGTAGAGGAAAGAACTTTAACGATATTTTTGGAAATTCAAAATGTCGGAATTTATAGAATGTATGAAAAGTGAATTAGATTTATCTGAATCTCCCCCAATTCAAACTAGTATAATTAAAACACAAGAAATATGTTATAATCCAATTGCTACATTGGACAACTCTAGTACAATTGAATTTGTATCATTGGCAAATGGTGAAACATATACAGATCTTAATAGTATTTATCTTAGACTAGTGCTTGAATTCAAATGAACTGGAGACGTTGTTAATAACTTGTTGCATTCCACATTTAGGAATTCTACAGTTCATTTTAATAATAAAAGTGTATCTCAACCTGACAACAACTAGCACTATAGAGCATATATGGAAACATTGCTCAATTATGGAAATGATACTAGATCTACTCATTTTGAATCGTGTGGTTGGGCTACTGATGTGAATAAAATAATTCATTAATCAATAAAGAAAATCCCGGTTTAGATAAAAGAAAAAAATTATTTAAGGATGGGAAAAAGGTGGAGCTTTTCTGAAAACTTCATGTAGATGTATTTAATCAACAAAGTACTTGCTTAATAATGTTGATATTAAGGTCACATTAAATTTGGAGAAACCAGAATTTTATATTTTAGAAAGTGAGGATAACAATGAATCTTATCTAAGAATACATGAAACTAATTTATATATAAACTAATTTATATATCAATAGTAGTATATTAATGGCACATCATAATGTATTATAAAGCAAAAATGCAATTTACCCATATAAGAGAGTAGAAATTAAGACCTTTACCATTCATTATCTCTAGATAATGTTATACTTGGACAATTATGAAATTTCTTAATGGAATGGTATACTGGAGATAGAAAACAAAATCCATACAACTTTCAACATTTTAATTTACAAATATTTAAATTGGTTGTTAATGGAGTACAATTTCCAGCACAGCCAATAGAATTTAACTACAACAATGGAGGAATATTGAGCACTCGTGGTTATCAAACCCTATTTAATGGTACCGGAATCCATCATTTTGATAAAGGTCATCAAATTACAAAGGAACTTTTTGATAGCGGATTTTTTTTACTAGCTTTTGATTTAACACCAGATCACAATAATAATTCCAATTGTTGAAATTTAATAAATCAAGGAACTATTTGAATAGAAGGACGTTTTGGGAAACCAATTACGGAGGCAATTACCTGCTTAGTATATTGTGAATTTGACAGTATAATAGAAATTGATTAGTCTCGCACTATAATTCAAACGCTATGAACTCAATAAATATTATAAATACTTTAAATTCAAATAATTGTACAAAATATAAATTTAAAGGAGTTTTTGCGAGTAATAAATTACCCAAGACACCTGTTACAAAACTATCATTTTACATAGCCAACACTGATCCATCTTATAAGCCTGGACAGCATTGGGTCGCTTTTTATTTCCCTGAAAATAAACCAGCAGAATTTTTTTCTCTGCAGGTCAACCTCTAATAAAACCATTTATTTCATTTCTAAACCGAAATTCTAAAACATTTGTCTACAACGAAACGCGAATTCAAAGTGAATCATAAATGTTTTGTGGTGTTTATTGTTGCATTTTTATTTATTTAAGATGTAAAAATTTAACTTTTAATAAAATTTTAAATATTTTTAATTATTTTAATTTAAATGAAAATGATATGTTAGTTTTAAGTTTATTTAAATACTTTTAATTGTTTTTATAGAAAATAAAAATAAATAAATAAGAAAAATATATATTATTTTGTTTTTTTTTCCAAGTTCTTTTTCCACATTTAGTAAAACTTCCAGGAGAATTTTATCACGACCATCATACAATGCGAGGAATAGTGGAATGTCTATAGGCGGCAGTATTAAGATTTCTTGAATTTCAATTTGACCCTTGTTTGAAGTATAATTTGATTCAATTTTAGTGTTGTTGAATGTATTCATTATTCTGAATATGTTGTTTTTGATAGATAGTCAATTATTTACTAAAATTATTTATAAAATTCAAAATTCATAAGACCCTTACCAAGTTCAAAATTGCAAGAAGTTATTGTTAAGAAAAAAAAAATTGTTGTATTATTTTTTATTTATTGTTTTTTTTTTTTTTTGTGGAATTAACATATTTGAAATTAAAAATATTTTCCCTATTTACTTATTTTAGACGTTTAGATAATAAATATTATCTTTTTATAAAACCCTCTAGTTTGCTTATAAGTTGTCTATGCTTTCTACAATTACAAGTATCAGGACCAACATTTGCTTTATCATCCGACCATGAACAGTTTTTGAAGTGTAATCCATATTTAGATGATATAGGTTCTTCATTATAATTCCCAGTTTTATTAATAAGTGTCAAATACTCTTCCAGTGTTTTTTGATGATCAACAAAAATTAAACTATCAAAAAGAAATTTTTTAATTTTTATATGTAACATCTTTATTATAAAGCTTTCTTTTTACAATTAGTTAGTTTTAAAAAACCGTGATACTTATATACTAATTAACAAATTTTCTTTATTAAGAATTCCTTGGAATTTTACTATTTTTCCAACTGAAATATGGTTGAGAAATTGGGATGAAAAACTCTCCCACTTCGTCTTCTCCAGCGGAGTTTTCGCTGACTACCTCTTCCAATTCCAAAACATATAAACCATTATCTAACTTCCTCCTTAAAGTAAATTGTTCATTATTAACTCCACCTATTACTTTATCTTCCAAATTGTTATATCGTTTGGGAAGATATAACATTCCCTCTTCAAGATCTGCCATCACCACATTTCCATATTTATTCTTATGGCGGAACATACTTAATACCTTATATGACTTTGATGGTAGTAAATCCTTTGCTGCTAGATATGGTCTTGTTTTTAATTTATTGAAAGCCGCAACAATATCAGCATTTATAATTTTATTTGATTCCATTTTTGTTCCGCCTTTTAAAAAGTTTATTAACTGATTGAAATAATTTTACTTCAGACAATTATATTTATATCTAATCTAATTTATCTCCAAAGAAGAGTAATTTGGGTATATCTCTTAATATTTAAAATTGAGAAAATATTATAAATACATAAATATTGAGCCATAAACTAATTTTAAACATATTCTAGATATGAAAAATGTTTAATGTGAATAAAAAATAATCCCCTTAATATGTTATTAGAATATTTAAAATTAATAATGACCATACTCAACAACAAAAATATATCTTCATTAATGTCAAAGAACCTTACACAAAGTTATTTTTTTTCCATATAAGCAAAACAATTCTCAAGTTTATTTTCCACTTTACAAAAACAAAAATAACCAGATAAAAATATGTAGATGAATAAACCAAAATAAAATACAATACCATCAGTTTTTAATTTCATCACAATTAAAAGTGCAAAAAATAAAAAATTGTCTCCCATGTTAAATTATTCGTATGTATTTTTAACATAATTACATACATACATATATTATTATACAAAATAAATACATTGCTTTTTTTCAATTTCATAAAAATGCAAAACAATTTTTTCCTCCTATTAATGCACTCACAAGAAAAAATTACAAAAACAAATTCATTGGTTTTCAATTTCATACAAACAATTTGCTTTTCAAAATTGCTCTTACTCCTCATTAAAAACAAAAACAACTATTGCGTTCCCATTTCCCTACTACTACTAGTTAAAAATTGTTTTTGATTTTTATAGATAAATCAAACAAATTTACGTAGTTTTTTATTCAAAAACCAAATAAAGCCAAAAACTTCTAGTTTTTGTTTGGTGTAAATGGCATATTACTCATGAGCATTCTCGTTAAAACGATCAATTTGTTCTCAGCTATCTCTGCTGTTTATCCATTCAAGTGAGAGCTGTTATATATATAATAATCGGGAATGGAAATGTTTATACGATCGCACTTTTTTTTACTATTTTACTATTTAATAGTCAAAAATGTCATAGCCTTCAGAGGATTAATTGGTTGTTCTGCTACTCCATTTTAAAAAACCCATTTTGGAAATTTTAAATATAACAATTTTTGAATAAAATTACGGTAAAAATAAATGTTTTATGTAATTTTTTCTACTGAGGCCTTCGATTCTGATTTACTTGTTTGTCACTCATACATTTGATCTCAAGGACAGAAATGAAAAATCCATGACAACAATACATTTTAATGCTCCTACTTAATGTACCCAGCAGTTTTTGGATGGCAGCTCCGAATTAGCTTTACGGACTAGTTATTTTATTGTCTGGTATCTAGTTATTTTAAGATGATCATGTCCTAGGGGGAAGTGAATGATCTTTTTAGTGAAAATTTATGTTTTGCAAAAAATAATAATAATATATAATAAAATTTTTAGTACAAAATTTTATATTTTTTAATAATTAGGTTTACGTTGAAAAATGATTTTTAAATTTTTTTTCTTTTTTTAAATAAAAAATTTCAGTGAGTCTAATTTCATTGTAAATCGAATTTTTGACAATAAATGTTACATTTGGTGAAAAGAGGACTTTCTTGTAATTTTTTTTTAGTAAAAAATTTAATTTTTGGTAAAAAAGTTTATTTTTAGTAAACAAAATTTAATATTTAGTAAAAATTCGACTTTTAGAAAAAAATCTGATTCTTGTAAAAAAAATTAATTTTTAGAAAAAAATTCAACTTTTAGTAAAAAATTGATGTTTAGAAAAAAATAGATTTTTATTAAAAAAAATAGATTTTTACTAAATAATTTTATTTTTACTAAAAATTTAATTTTTAGTAGAATTTGATTTTTAGTAAAATTTGATTTTTAGTAAAATATGACTAAAAATTTAGATTTAGTAAAAAATTTGATTCTTATTTAAAGAATTTGATTTTTAGTAAAAAAATTTGATTTTTAGCAAAATTCTGATTTTCAGTAAAAAAAATCTGATTTTTAGTAAAAAATTTCAGTTTTTATTAAAAAATTTGATTTTTAGAAAAAAAATTTAATTTTTAGTAAAAAATTGGACCTAGTAAAAAAATTTGATATTTAGTAAAAAATTTGAAGGTCAAAAAAAATAATTTTTCGTGACGTTTTCCTTAAAAATTTGAATTTAAAATTTTGACATTTGATCTTTGATAAAAAAAGGCACAAAATTATTTTGCAGTAACTATGGTTCAAATTTATTTAAAAAAAAAACATTTTATTTATATATTAAAAAAAAAAATAAAAATTTGTTTGCACGTTCCTTACACAAGTGGTCTAAAATACATTAATGGTCTGAGGAATTCGTAATAACTTTAACATTTTTTAATCGACTTTTTCTTCTAATATCTTGTTTCATAGATAATTTATTATTACACTAATATTTCACTTTTTGCAACACAATGAACAACATACATACATACATACATGCAAACATACATACATATATACATACATACATACACACATACACGCATGCATACATAAGTACGTTTTTACCAATAATTGATAAAGATAAAAAAGTTATCTATAATTCATACAAAAATTTGCCTTGATAAAAGATTGCTTATCTACCAAACGTAATATGCGCTTATTCTCATACCACAATTCATACCTTAAATAGCAGTACACAAGTGAGAGCGCAGGGTATTACTATACCAATGAAAATTCGTATTGTGCCGTAGAGCATTATTCTGGGTAACGAATAAGAATGAACCTCATACGCTATTGGTTATAATATAAAACTACATTAGCTGTAGCCTTTATGAGACTTGTTTTTTTTATTTTTCTGCTGTTGGAGAACAGCAAAATATATTGTTGTCGAAAACTTTGTGTAGAAAGTACGACTATAATAAAAGATCAAAATGCTAAATTATTTATCAAAGTTATTGTCAAGTTTGCTCAAGTTTAAAAAAAAAAAGTAAAAATTATAACTTACTGCCTATCCCACGATGTCAGACGAAAATTTCGTTTCGGCAGATGTTGTTATTTATTATACAATTAGTCCATGTTCACACTAGGCGACATGTCGCAGCGACAGCCATTATTTTGTTGTTCTAATAACAACAAAAAGAATGAGTATGTCGCCTAGTATGAATCTGGACTTAATCGAAACGAATTTTTCGTTGGACAGACAGTTAAAATTTACATTTGCAGATAAATTATTGAAAGTGATGCCAACTCTATCAACTTATAGATAAATACAGCGATTTTTAGCATTTTGGCGCTATTTTAAAGAAAATGTAGTTGGCAACATTGTATGATTTTTCATTGCAATTATTATACTTGTGTATTTAAATCTTAAATTTCTTTTCTCACTCTCTTACGCTGACAATAAAAAAATACCGATACAAATTGTGGAAAAAGGAATCGGAAATGGCGATTAATTCAGGAAAGCTCAATCAATATTTTAATATTTACATTTTGTATTGATCAATAAGTAAAAAATGCATTTTTGGAATTTGGTTCCATTTTAAAATTTTGCTTTAAGAAACTTTTTGTTTATAAAAATTACATACAAATTTTATTAAATTACATCCAAATTTTATGAAAATTTTATGAAATAAAAAACAGCTCAGTAAAAAACAACGCATCTTAGACCAATTGCTACCCATTTTTACTATGAAGGGTTAATTTTCAAAATTCAATTAATTGCGACTTTTCACACATTTTATCTTAACGTGCGGCAGACAATTTAGAAATAGGGATAAACAATGTAGCAAAACAAATTGACGCTGCACAAATGTAATCAATTCAATAACAAATAGAACTTTCTAACATATGTATCACCGTGTACACACTGAGGCCAATTGCAAAATAGATCTAGATCTCCTAAACAGCTGAACCGATTTTGTTATAACTAGGAACATCGATAGAGAAGGAGTTAAATTTTCAGAATATTGTCGGCTGGAGTGTGTAACTCGAGCACGGCGGCGCTACAGCGGGCTAAAGTTGGCATTTTTTGAAAGACTGGATCTTAAAAAATCGTGTAAGTGCAATTTTGACAAGTTTTTAACGATTACCCTACAACCAGAAGTGGTCAAAAATTATCAAAGACTGAAAAGTTCAAATTCTTGAGCCTGTAAAAAGAATTGATTTATATATATATTGATAGATATTGATATATATATTGATATATATATATATATATATATATATATATATATATATATATATATATATCGTGAGAGTTCGATTTGCACAACCAGTTATTTTTAATTTTTTTTTATATATAGCTTTTATTACTTTTTTTCAAATTTGATTTAAATAACATCTCATTATAAAATTATGTCTTTCGGTTTTGAAATTTTTATGTTTTCCACAACAGCAAGTATCAGGACCCACAGTTGCTTTATCGACCATGAGCAACTTTTAAAGTGTAATTCGTATTTAAATAGTATTGGTTCCTCATTATAATTTCTAGTTTTATTTAGAAGTTGTAAATACTCTTCCACTATTTTTGGAGGTTCAAAAGAATTTAAACCATCAAAATCTTCAAGAAATTCATGAATTTTTTATATATGACATCTTTATAATAAAGCTTTTTTCAAATATTTAAATCTTTCAAAATAATATATATATTTATATAAATCACTTCGTCTTCCTCTGCAGAATTTTCACTGGCTGCCTCTTCCAATTTCAAAATATATAAGCTATTGTCTAACTTCCTTAATATAAATTGTTCATTGCAAACTCCATCTATTACATTATCTTCCAAATTGCTATGTCATTTGTTCTTATGGATAAACATATTTAAAACCTTTGACGAAATTAAATCCTTTGTTGCTAGATATGGCCTTGTTTTTAATTTATTGAAAGTCGCAACAATATTGGTATTTGTAATTTTATTCGAATTGAAGTTTTGTTCCTTCTTTTAAAAAGTTTAATAACTGATTAAAAAATTTTACTTCAGAGATTTTTATTTATATCCATTCCATTTTACATTTTTATGAAATGTAATTAAATTTTTTTTTCACTCCAGAAAGTTTTTATATAAATTGAACGTTTTTTGATATGAGTATATAATTCAACTCATTTTTAAAATATAACAATATAAATTTCACAATTCTCCCTCTCAATTTCCTAATATAACAAATTGTCCATGACCATACCGAACTAAATCAAATATACCTTCATTAATGCCAAAAACCATTCACAAGGTTATTTTTTCCATATAAACAAAAAACAATTCTCAAGTTTATTTTTCCATTTTATAAAAATGGTTATTTTATTTTAAATATAAATTATTTTAAATATAAATGAATAAACCAAAAATACTCGATGATAACATATCCAAGTCATCAATTTTTAATTTCATGAAAATTATGAATTCAAAAAAATTAAAATAATCTTTTTCCTCTCTATTAAATTCCTTTTATGTACTTTAACATAGCTACATATTATTGTACAAAAATAAATACATTGGTTTTCAATTTCATGAAAACAAATTCCTCTTCAAAATTCCTCATCAAAATTCCTCCTCGGCTTGGGAAGTATGCTCACAGAGCAGTTGTCTAAAAGATACACAAATATACTACTGCTTAGAATAGGTACTTCAAAAACTCATACATTTGAGCCTTATCCTGACAGAAAAAGTAAAAATAATAATAATTACTTCCTTATTTACCTCTTTGATATAACTCATTCTCTTTTGGTGAGAATACCGATATCGTTACCATTTTTCTTCATAGTCTTAGGTTTTCTACCCCCTCAATTTCTTCTAATTTTCATTCTGAATTATTATTATTTATAATGAAATGGTTCTTTTGCCCTCATATTCTAAAATTTTGTATTTTAAAGACATTAATTTTCCTGATTTGGAATCAAGAAATCTTTTTGGATTGTGGCCGAAGACTTCAAGATAGTATGGGCGGATATATCCTTATTTTTATATATATTTTTACTAAATTTTACAATATTCGTATAAGACTCCAAAAAGTATATATTTTCTGGATTCTTATTGATAGGGAAGTCGATATAACGATGTCCGTCTGTCTTTAGAAAGCTCCAGCAGTTGGGTATATATGTTTTATACATCAAATTATAGGGAATATTCTTTAGAATGATACTAGTAAACATCATCCATTTATGGCCGAGATATAACCGAAAAATCGAAAAGCCTCTAAAAGCGTATTTTTCGACTTTTTTAAGCCCCTATGTAAGCTAGACACTTCGTTTTTACATAGAAAATTCAGAAAAAATGAACAAAATCGGTTCATTAGTAACTGAGATATCGGTCAATATATTTCTAAAATTTCGATTTTTGAATTAACCATATCAGTTCATAAACAACTGAAAAATTATTAAAAATATACACACACAAACATATATAAAAGAATTGCAATGTTGTAGACGTTTTCTAGTTGGAAATACAAGCATTGCAATGACTCAGTGTCGTTGTTTTTGGTATAAGCATATATCTACATACAAACATATGTATATAAATTTAGTAGTCATCAGAAGCTATCAGTGTTGTTGTTTTTTTAAGGAAGCAACGTTTGATATGATAGTTTAATTTTGTGTTTACATTTTTGTAGTTTGGAAAAAATGTAGTTTATTTTTGTAAATATAAATGTTAAAATATGAAGGCATACATTCAGGAGTAAATTTTATTATTTGTCGGTAAAGTTTGAAGGGTATAAAAGACTCGTCACAGCCGAATATAGCGTACTAATTTGTTCAAATGTAATAATAATTTAAATAGAATTTAATGAACTGTAATAAAATTGAGCTTCTGCCTTTCGTTAAAAAAATGGAAGCCTAATTAAAAAACTTTGCAAAGTGTCACTTTATTTTAACACGACTCATTACCCCAAATATGAAACGCAAATAACTCAAAAACTAACTTTGTTTATTAAATTGAAGAATGTAAAACGTCAAATACTGGACACCCAAAAAAAGTATCCCATAATTAATGTAGAAGAAAATTATTATAAAATAAATAGAGGCAGAGGACACCACACTTTATTTTGTATTAAATTATTTACAAAGCTATGGTATTGATCCGTTAAAAATAGTTAGAGCATGACCAACTCGTTGGATGTCCATAGAGACCACAATAAAAAAAATATGTGAGTAATGGTACAATCAATTGCAAATAAAATATATGATAGAGAAAATGTTATTGAAATTATTAACAAAAATGTAGAAAACTTAGACGCTTTCCTACTTCCTCAGCCTTGGATATTCGTTTGAAAATCTTTTTAAAGAAAAAAATAATCTATTGAAAGAAGGGAAAAATCAAAAATAACAACAACATTGTTCATTGCTACGTGATAAATGGCTAAACAATGACAAAAATCATACATTGCTGATTTACTACCTAACAAAAACTGGTAGCTTTAAGGATATAAACAATAATAATTGAAAAAGGAGAACACAAAATAATTGTAAAAAGCTTTATCGCAAACCATTTGTCTTACTTAATAACAAATAAGGAAAATAAGTTACAGATTCCATTTCCCAAAAAGTTGTAAGTTAAATGGATGATGTTTACAGAGAACACCACAGTAGGACGCTGAAGAGTGCTGATGACGATCGTGGCGGACCGGAAAATACATTTCATTCTGCCGAGTGTCCATTAAAAATATTGTAAAATTTAGTAAAAATATATATAAAAATAAGAATATACCCGCCCATACTATCTCAACCCAAAAGGATTTCTTAATTCCAGATCGGGAAAATAAATTCTTTAGAAAAAAATTTTGAACATGAGGGTAAAAGAACTATTTCGTTATACAAAATAATATATCAAAAAACGTTCAATTTATATAAAAAATTTTTGGAGTAAAAAAAAAACTTAATTACTTTTTATAAAAATATAAAGTGGAATAGATATAAATATAAATCTCTGAAGTAAAATTTTTTAATCAGTTATTAAACTTTTTAAAAGAAGGTGCAAAACATCAATTCGAATAAAATTACAAATATCAATATTGTTGCGACTTTCAGTAAATTAAAAACAAGGCCATATCTAGTAACGAAGGATTTACTTACGTCAAAACCATATAAGGTTTTAAATATGTTTGCAATGAACAATTTATATTATGGAAGTTAGGCAATAGCTTACATATTTTGAAATTGGAAGTGGCAGCCAGTGAAAATTCTGCAGGGGAAGACGAAGTGATTTATATAAGTATATATATTATTTTGAAAGATTTAAATATTTGAAAAAAGCTTTATTATAAAGATGTCATATATAAAAAATTCATGAATTTCTTGAAGATTTTTATGGTTTAAATTGTTTTGAGCCTCAAAAAATACTGGAAGAGTACTTACAACTTCTAAATAAAACTAGAAATTATAATGAGGAACCAATACTATCCAAATACGAATTACACTTTAAAAGTTGTTTATGGTCAATAAAGCAGCTGTGGGTCCTGATACTTGCTGTTGTGGAAGACATAAAAAGCTTAAAACCAAAATATAGGGTGATCCATTTCGAAGTTCCCCACTTTTATAAAGAAAAAAAAAAAAAACACAAAAAATTCAAATTTAATGGGGAATATTTATTATCATTTGAAAGAACATTCTTCGGCATTTATTTTTTAAAGATTATGCCTATCAAATGTTGGCCGTTGCTACGTCGCAAATGGTCCATCCGTTGAGTCCAATTTTCGATGACTCGCATTTCGACTGGTAACTGGCGAATGACACGCGTGATGTTTTCCTCCAAGGCCTGAATCGAAGCGGGTTTGTCTGCATAAACTTTAGACTTTACATATCCCCACAGGAAAAGTCTAACGGTGTGATATCACACGATCTTGGTGGCCAATCGACCGACCCAAAACGTGAAATTATGTGCTCACTGAAGTGTTCTCTCAATAAATCCGTTGATTGATGCGATGTGTGGGAAGTGGCGTCGTCTTGCTGAAACCAAATGTCGCCGAGATCACGAGCTTCAATTTCAGGCATAAAATAGTCGGTTATCATGGCACGATAACGGTCGCCATTGACGGTTACGTTCGCACCGGCATCATTTTTAAAGAAATATGGACCGATGATTACATCGGCCCACAAACCGCACCGAACCGTTGTTTTTTCTGGATGAGGTGGCAGTTCTTGAATCTCTTCAGGTTGCTCTTCGTTCCAAATGCGGCAATTTTGTTTGTTTACATACCCATTGAGCCAGAAATGCGCCTCATCGCTGAACAAAATTTGCCTCGAAAACGTTGGATCCTCTTGGAACTTTTCAAGAGCCCATAGAGCGAAGTGATGTCGCTTGGGAAGGTCGAGCGGCTTCAGTTTTTGCACAAGCTGTATTTTGTACGCTTTCAATTTAAGATCTCGACGTAAAATGCGCCAAGTCGTTCAATACAGCAGTCCGAGTTGCTGCGAACTGCGCCTAATCGACTCTCCACAGTCTTCGTATACACTCTTTCTTCACAGCGTGCTGGACGTGGTCTATTCGGTCCAATATTATCCAATAATGAATGCTGGGTCTCAAAATAGGTGATGGTGTTGCGAATAGTGCGCTCAGTAGGCCGATTATGTTGACCATAAGTTGAGCGAAGTGCACGAAACACATTCCTCACAGAATGTGAATTTTCGTAATAAAGTTGAACGATTTGTCAACGTTGTTCAGGCGACGGTCTTTCCATTATGTAATGCCAAACACGTGATCTGTCAAAAAAATGCTATTGCAAAAAGTATCTCTACTTGAATCACCCAATACATAATTTTATATACTTATTACACTATGCGACAGTCAAAATCGGAATGGGATGAAGCCAATCGGAAATGTTATATCGGTAAAAAAGAAGTTATACGTGTCCCGACGTCTAGGAATCGAGATATATCGATTTGAAGTTAGTAACTATCATATAGCGGAAATTTTACCTTTGGTGGACTTTTTTTGACATAACTCGAGAACCACCAGTCCGATTTTGCTGAAACAAATTTTAAAAAAATTAGGAATTACAATTCCTTTAATCTGTTTTTAATTTTTTATTTTTAATTCATAAAAAATCCAAAACGGTAAAAAAGTGCCAAGTCCTATTACTTTCACGTAAAGTCATATAACCTTTAAACAAAATGAGACATAGATCATGAAAATGGATGGACGCGTTTCGCTTTTATTCACAATTAAGTGAAGGTATGAATTTCAAAAATTTGCTCGAGATATGCTCAAAATTCCTTGGAAAAAACATTGATGACTTTTTTATGATTCTCAGAATTAAAAAAAAAGTAATAAACAAAAGGTTATTTGATTTTTATGGTAGCGGTAACAAACTAAAAAACGGTCATAAACGTGCGTGGACAATTAAAAGGAAAAAAGGAAAGTGCACTTTTTTAATTACTTGGGTTTTTTCCGTTGGCTACCTGCATGATTTTTTAGAACGTTTCGAAAAATTTAAAACGCACATACAGGTTTATAGCCACCCTTAAAAGATGCGCGAATTCATAAGTACCTCTCAGTAAAATATTGAAACTTACATAGTATTTATAGGTGTTCACTGATCGATTTTTGTCATTCAACAAGTGTGTCCGAACGCGTAAAGTACGGTTTTTTTAAAGTGACGAAAAAGTATTAAAAGTATAAAACCGAAATGAGTGCAAATTGTCCAGAAAATATCAATTTATTTTGTTAAGTTTGTGGCAAAAGAGCTTTTTCAACAAATGCTGCATTACTCACTGAGCAAGTGGAGCGCGCTTTTAAACTTTATTTTGATTGAGAAATAATTCGCGGCGTTTCGTGGGTCTCAGACAAAATTTGTAAAACGTGCTACAATGGCCTTAACATCTGGATCCAAGGGAAACGCATTTCACTTCGTTTTGGTATACCAATGATTTCGACTGATCCAGGAGAGCACAATTCCGACAACTGTTACGCTTGCGCAAACAAAATATGTGGAGTAAATCGTAAAGGCCTTAACGAAGAGTTTACATATCTGTTAAAAGTGCACAAATACCTCTACCGCATTCGGATGAAATACCAATTCCACCGCTTCCAAGTCCTGACAGAGAAACTTCTTTTTCTATTGAAACAATGGATCAATCGGATTTCACCTATAAACCAACACCAGAAGCCGGCCCATCGAACAAAATAATTCCAATATCACAAGCAATAATGGACAAGATTGTTGCAGAATTAAACCTTTCTCAACGTGAAGCAGAAAAACTTGCCCAGCTTTTGAAAGAAGGCAACAATTTGGAGCCTAATATCAAAGTCACCGGATATCGAAGACGACAATTGCTATTCCAACGGTACTACACACCCAACGAAGGGAACACATTTATTTACTGCCACGATATAAAGGGACTGATGGAGGCGATGGCCATTAATTATGTCGCAGCTGATTGGCGAATGTTTATCTATTCTTCGAAATCAAGCCTGAAAGTCGTTTTGCTACATAAATATAATAAAAAACCAAGCATTCCCATTGGCTACAGTACAGACATGAGCGAAAGTAGTGGCAATGCTAAGAGGTCTCCAAGGAGGCTATACGAAAAACATGTGTTTCTTGTGTCTTTGGGATACCCGATTTAAAGGAAACCAATACGAAACGCATGAGTGGCTTGCTCGAGATCCAACGGAGAAAGGACACAACTGCGTAAATGATCCACTGGTGCCAATGGAGAACGTCCTCATGCCCCATCTCCATATCAAACTGGGAATCGTAAAAAATTTCATCAAGGCCATTGTGAAACAACCGAAAATTCTTGATTGTTTGGAAAATACTTTCCCATCAATCAGCGAAGCAAAATTGAAGGAAGGTGTTCTGAATGGGCCGGATATACGTAAGCTCATGAAATCAAAGGAATTTAAAGGTGCTTTAGACGGTAATGATTACTTTGCGTGGAGGGCAGTGAAGAAAGTCATACGATATTTTTTGGGAAGTACGCGAGCACACAATTACCCCGCTCTTGTGACCAAGATGTTGCACTACTTCCAGAAAATTGGAGTGAATATGTCCCTCAAAATTCACTTCTGGCATCACCATCTCGAATACTTCAGCAAGCAGTTAGCCTCAGAGTCGGATGAACATGGGGAGCGCTGGTGGCTGAAATTTGTTGGTGGTCGCAAAAGACGTACGATCCCGACAATGAAGATGAAGAAGAAGAATATACAATGGGAGTTTCCTCCGAGGGTAAGTCACAAAAATGAAGTTAACTGACTGATTAAAAAGAATTGAGTTTTTCCTGATGAAGACAGATCCTCATCCGATACAGACTCGGAACAAGTGGGCGAACCACCACGCAAGAAAGTAAAGGGCGCAAACAAACGAAAATAAGTTTTGCGTTCATCGATTTTTATAACCTATGTATCTATGTAATAACATAATAATTACCTGTAATAATTTTTAATTTTACGTGTTAATAATTATAATAAATATTATATAATAAATATTATCCAAATTCATTGAAACATAAAATCAATATTCTTGTCCAAATGAGATACCTTCACTTAATTGTGAATAAAAGCGAAACGCGTCCATCGATTTTCATGATCGATGTCTCATTTTGTTTAAAGGTTATGTGACTTTACGTGAAAGTAATAGGACTTGACACTTTTTTTTACCGTTTTGGATTTTTTATGAATTAAAAATAAAAAAATTCAATTTTTTAGGCAAAAAATAGTTTTTTTTTCATACATTTATTTATAACTGCGAAACTGTTGCTTATGTAGCGAAACGTTGTACGAACAGATTAAAGGAATTGTAATTCCTAATTTTTTTAAATTTGTTTCAGCAAAATCGGACTGGTGGTTCTCGAGTTATGTCAAAAAAAAAGACCACCAAAGGTCACAATTTCCCCTATATGATAGTTACTAACTTCAAATCGATATATCTCGATTCCTAGACGTGACCCAGCGAAACGCCGGGACACGTATAACTTCTTTTTTACCGATATAACTTTCCCCGGTAGTTTGAACCCTTCCCGATCACTGACCCCTACCATTTGTCGCACAGTGTTATCAGAACGTTTTAAAGAGGAAAACTAATTTTAATTAATAAAAGTTGTATAGTTGTTAATTTTGAAGCAAATTTGAAAAAAAAGTAATAGAAGCTATATAAAAAAAATAAAATTTTAGTTTTATTTGCAATTTTCAGCTTGGTTATGGGCTTGTGAACTTTGAATTTGAGAAATAATTTTTGTAATTAATTAACTGACTAATAATAATGCCACCTATAGACGTTCAAATATTCCCTGCTTTACATGATGATCGCAATAAAATTCTCCTGGAAGTTTTACTAAATATAATGTGGAATATATATATATATATATATATGAAGTTTATTGATTGAATATTTTAATTATAATATTTTTCAAAACTTTGAAATTCAAAAACAATAAAAATAAAAATATTTCTAGTTAAAATTATAAAATATTTATACAAAGTATTTTGTGAACGGGTTCCTAAATTGTTATTTGTGGAGATATAATTCTAAAAATTTGTGATCATATGTATTTTTGAAAAGTTAAGTATATTTCATCAAAAAAAAAAAAGAATTTGAAAATGTTGATGTTACGTTGTTTTGTATTTTCGGTGACGATTTGTGACAATGTTTACTTAATTTTTAAAGGAGTAGTATGTAAAAAAGGTCTATCTGTAAATCGATTATTAAGAAATATAGACATGCTTTTATCTATAGTTTCTGTACATATTATATAAAACTTACTCTCATTTGTTATGATTAAAATAATTACCTTAAATAATTTTTTTCTTAAGATAATTATATTTAATATATTTTAACTTGAATATTACAAGGTTTGTTGAGTGTTTTTTTAGAGAAATATAGTCTTTTGATGGAAATATTTACTTTTGCAAAAAAAAAAAGGTTAACCATTTTTTTTTCGAAATTTCAAAAGCTGTTCCAAAAGTTCCAAATGGTTTCTTCAAAAAGTCGAATAATCGATCACCCTATTATTTATTATTTATTTATCAATTTATCAATATATTTATTTATTTAAATAGCGTTTAAATTAAATAAAATTTTTAAGAAATAAATTGATTATTTTGTAATTACACATAAGTTAATATTTCGTTAAGAAAGATACAATCACTTATGTGTAGATTAAATTATTTATATTTTTACAACAATGAAAAATATAAGCTTTGCACTTATATAAAATCCTACCAATTTATATTCATTTTTATGCGTACAACATATTTTTCGTAGATATTTTTATGCACACAGCAATACAGCGTGTTTCTTTTATTTCTTTGTAAACAGATAGACAAACACAAGTTCATGTTATTGCTTTTGGACTTTTATTTTTCTTCTTACTTATCCCTCTAATCATAAAAAAGCACAAAATTTGTTTTGCTTTAATGTACTGAGTGGAATTTATTTATTGTACCAACAAATATTTGAAAATATTTGTTACTAGAGACTAAGAAACACTGACACCACAAATATATTTTATTATTTTTATGAGTAGAGTGAGTGTGTAAATGGAAAATGATACCATATTAGATACACTCATACTCTCATTTATACCAATACTCATAAGTATTTATTCATTATATTTGTTTTGAGTATACTTTCAGGTCTACTCTTGCACTCCTTTATTTCCTACATCACTTATAGCTTGTTTCTCTATGTCGAACGAACATTTTCTTTCGCTTTCAGTGTTGCCAGAAAATGTAATTGGTAAAGTGATAAATCGTCAAAAAAATATGCTAAATTATTATACAGCAGCAGATGACAATGCTAAATTGTTTTTTAAAGAAAAATTCATGTTTTCGTTTCCCTTGTTTCTTGTAAAATAAAGTTCAAATGACAAATTAAAATATTTTTTCTTCTGAATTATTTATAATATTGATAAATAAAGTAAAAACACGCTTTCTTTTTTAAAACTGGCATCTAATACTGTTAATGTTACTAAGAAATTTTTTCAAAATACCAAAAAGTATTAATATAAAAAATACAGTAATAAAATGCTAAAAATCATTTAGCATATTTTTATAAATTGTCAATGCATTTTACTCTGTTTCTCTAACAGACTTCTATGCGAACAATGCGTTATTAGTCCTAATGACTGGTTTTGGAGGCAAAAATTCCATTTCTGAGTTATGGATTTTTATAAAAAATCTGTAAAAAAACACTTCAAAATATTAAAAACCAAAAAATGTTAAATCAGTTGACAACATTTAGCTATTTAAGAAACTGTCAAAGCTGGGTTTGTTTATTCAATTTTATAATAAAAGTTTTAGCTGCTTAATTTAATTTTAGCTGTTTAATTTAATAAAAAGCATATTGAACTCCTTAACATCCTAATATCTTGTTTCATTTTATTTAAATATTGTTTAAATTTAATATTATGTGGGCGTGGCAATAGGCGGAGCGTTTTGAAATTTTAGTTTTTAACTTCGGTAACACCCTTAAGCATTCACACCAAATTTCAAAACTCTAAGAGTTTTCTGTGAGTTTTTGCATCAAAATTCAGTCATTGAGCTCAGTGCAATGAGTCGAACGACAAGTCTAAGGAAAACGAAAATTGAGTTTCAAACAGTACCAGTAAATATGTCAAAATCAGTCACTTGCCATTAAACTATCGACTGATACATCGTAAAATCATAATTTGCTTTGAAATATCAATTCACAAAGTGAACTTTGTTTTTGTTTAGTTTTTGCTCAAAATATGTAGATAAAATAAAGCATCATTACACTGTGCGACAAATGGTAGGGGTCAGTGATCGGGATGGGTTCAAACTACCGGGGAAAGTTATATCGGTCCCGATCGAGACATATCGATTTGAAGTTAGTAACTATCATATAGGGGAAATTGTGACCTTTGGTGGTCTTTTTTTTTTTGACATAACTCGAGAACCACCAGTCCGATTTTGCTGAAACAAATTTAAAAAATTAGGAATTACAATTCCTTTAATCTGTTCATACAACGTTTCGCTACATAAGCAACAGTTTCGCAGTTATAAATAAATGTATGAAAAAAAACTATTTTTTGCCTAAAAAATTAAATTTTTTATTTTTAATTCATAAAAAATCCAAAACGGTAAAAAAAAGTGTCAAGTCCTATTACTTTCACGTAAAGTCACATAACCTTTAAACAAAATGAGATATAGATCATGACGCGTTTCGCTTTTATTCACAATTAAGTGAAGGTATCTCATTTTGACAAGAATATTGATTTTATGTTTCAATGAATTTGGATAATATTTATTATATATTATTTATTATAATTATTAACACGTAAAATTAAAAATTATTACAGGTAACTATTAGGTTATTACATGGATACATAGGTTATAAAAATCGATGAACGCAAAACTTATTTCCGTTTGTTTGCTCCCTTTACTTTCTTTACTTGTTCAGAGTCTGTATCGGATGAGGATCTGTCTTCATCAGGAAAAAATCAATTGTTTTTAATCAGTCAGTTAACTTCATTTTTGTGACTTACCCTCGGAGGAAACTCCCATTGTATATTTTTCTTCTTCATCTTCATTGTCGGGATCGTACGTCTTTTGCGACCACCAACAAATTTCAGCCACCAGCGAATCGAGCCTTTTGCCTTTATGTCGCGTTTCCATTGGCATTGCCACTTGATGGAAGCGCTCGCCATGTTCATCCGACTCTGAGGCTAGCTGCTTGCTGAAGTATTCGAGATGGTGATGCCAGAAGTGAATTTTGAGGGACATATTTACTCCAATTTTCTGGAAGTAGTGCAACATCTTGGTCACAAGAGCGGGGTAATTGTGTGCTCGCGTACTTCCCAAAAAATATCGTATGACTTTCTTCACTGCCCTCCACGCAAAGTAATCATAACCGTCTAAAGCACCTTTAAATTCCTTTGATTTCGTGAGCTTTCGTATATCCGGCCCATTCAGAACACCTTCCTTCAATTTTGCTTCGCTGATTCGTGGGAAAATATTTTCCAAACAATCAAGAATTTTCGGTTGCTTCACAATGGCCTTGATGAAATTTTTTACGATTCCCAGTTTGATATGGAGAGGGGGCATGAGGACGTTCTCCATTGGCACCAGTGGATCATTTACGCAGTTGTGTCCTTTCTCCATCAGTCCCAGTGGCAGTAAACAAATGTGTTCCCTTCGTTGAGTGTGTAGTACCGTTGGAATAGCAATTACTTTCTCGTCACTTTAAAAAAACCGTACTTTACGCGTTCGGAGACACTTGTTGAATGACAAAAATCGATTAGTGAACACCTATAAATACTACGTAAGTTTCAATATTTTACTGAGAGGTACTTATGAACTCGCGCATCTTTTAAGGGTGGCTATAAACCTGATTCATGTGCGTTTTCAATTTTTCGAAACGTTCTAAAACATGACCACTCATAAATTTGTGCAAAAAAATCATGCAGGCAGCCAACGGAAAAAACCCCAAATAATTAAAAAAGTGCACTTTCCTTTTTTCCTTTTAATTGTCCACGCACGTTTATGACCGTTTTTTAGTTTGTTACCGCTACCATAAAAATCAAATAACCTTTTGTTTATTACTTTTTTTTTAATTCTGACAATCATCAAGACATCAATGTTTTTTCCAAGGAATTTTGAGCATATCTCGAGCAAATTTTTGAAATTCATACCTTCACTTAATTGTGAATAAAAGCGAAACGCGTCCATCGATTTTCATGATCTATGTCTCATTTTGTTTAAAGGTTATGTGACTTTACGTGAAAGTAATAAGATTTGACACTTTTTTTACCGTTTTGGATTTTTTTATGAATTAAAAATAAAAAAAATCAATTTTTTAGGCAAAAAATAGTTTTTTTTCTTCATACATTTATTTATAACTGCGAAACTGTTGCTTATGTAGCGAAACGTTGTATATTTTTTTAAATTTGTTTCAGCAAAATCGGACTGGTGGTTCTCGAGTTATGTCAAAAATTTCCCCTATATGATAGTTACTAACTTCAAATCGATATATCTCGATTCCTAGACGTGACCCAGCGAAACGCCAGGACACGTATAACTTCTTTTTTACCGATAACATTTCCCGTTGGTTTCATCCCATCCCGATTTTGACTGTCGCATAGTGTTATCTATTAAAAAATCTTTAAAATCACTTTCAGTATAGTACGCCGCACAGAATGCGATCTAAAAAATTAAATGGAAATAATCATGCAGTTTAGGAAAGGGATGTCCGATTTCAATGAAATTTCATTTAGTAATAGTAGAGATTTATGCGAGTTTATGAGTTATTTTTCTTGCAATACCAAGAATAAAATCACTTAGTTAATCGCATTAGTTGTTACAGCCACTACTTAATATTTTATTTGTAGTATATATTTAGAAAAGTCATTTCCCTTTCTCTAAAAAAAATCCTTTTATGACACTAACTAATATCTATATAGTTCCATCACCAAAAGAGTGGTAACTATTACCGATATGAAAAACAGAGAAGATAATTGCATTCTATCTGAAATTGAAGTGATACCGTTAATATTCAGAACGGTAAATGTAATGTAGGGAAAGTATAAAAGGAAAACGGAAAGGTTAATCGGGAATTTTTATTCCCACATCTTAAACTGTATTTTTTATATTTTTATTCCTGTTCATCAGCAATATGCCAAAGGCAATGAACACTACACGTCCTTAGTTCATCAACTGATATAAAGCTCAGTAAAATGCACATATCCAAAAGCTCAAACCAGATTTCCTCAAGGTACTACAAAAATCATTAATATTATATAAAAGTATTTCTGTATACCGCTACTGTACGAGGAAAGTAATACAAAAGTGATTCGAATTCGTATTACTTAGAAGAAAAATTGTATTGCCGTAATAATCATGATATGAATTGATATTATATATATATATATCAAATGATCGGAAACCCTTTCAAAAATTTTGCTAATGAAATTCAGCTCGGTTCATAAATGGAGGAGATATATGTAAAAGAAAACAGTTTTTTGAGGTTTTATAAATGGATTAAATGACGTTTGTGAAGCTTCCCGATAATACAGATATATGATATCAAATATATCAAAAGATCAGAAATCTTTTTCAGAACTTTTCTATTGACACTCGAAAAAACCTGGCTAAAAAATAGCAGAGATATGTTAAAAAACCCGGGTTTTCACACCGGTTTTCGATTTTCTGAATCCCTTATATGTTTTTGCAAAACAAAATAGGAAATTTTTTTCTGAATTTTTCTGCTGAAAAAATCAACTCAGTCGGTCGACTAATTACAGATATATCTATCAAAACGCATTTTTGACCAATATCCAAGTTCTAAATAAGCTACGAAACTAGTTCTTATATAGATCGATCACAAATATTTTTCTTGAATTTTGATTTTTTGAATCAACCAAATCGGTTCATAAACAACCGATTTATTGGAAAAACTGTTGCCCTTATAGTTGTTGTTTTCATGGGTAATGAAAAACAGCAATATTATTTAATGCACATTTGGTGTTTTTCAACTTTTTGAAACACCTATGTAAACTAGAGACTTCGTTCGGAAATTTTTTTTAAGAATTTTAGTGTTGAACTGAATGAACTAAGCAGATCCAGTATTAAGCAGTATAGGCCAAAAACAGTTATTAGATTTGTTGAAGTTCCTATATAAGCTATGGACCTTATTCTAACATAAATATATCACAAATATTTTTTCGAATTTCGGTTTTTTCAATCAGTCAAATCGGTCCATAAATTTTCCACCATATTATTTTTTAATTCAATATTGTCTTACATTTATAAAATATTTGTTCTATACTGAAGTAATTATATCTTGTTTAAGTATGTGCAAACTTTTGTAAAATTCCAAAGTATTAAATATTAAACCGGCGCTCTTTGCTACCCTATTTGATGCTATAACTAATATTTACTTTATATGGGAGCTAATACTCCCCCTATACCTATTCACCCTATTCGAAGTTTTATATGAAAATTAACTCTAATAGTCCTTTAGAAGAGAAAATTTATATTTTCTTTGTATGGGGGCTACCTATCCTTCTGGACCTATCCATCCTGTTTTTATTTCATCAATGCGATATGATAGGATAAAGGTTCCGACGAAGTGAAAAATTGAAAAAATAGATTCTTTTTAAAGTTAAGTGGCGCCCGAGGCAAATCTTAAATGCCCGAGCAAATTTAAAATCCTTTTATTTTTCGGTAGGTGTGAGTGTCCTTTCTGCAAAAAGCCCTCAAGTAGTGCAGCAGAAAGGAGTAAAAAGTGTCCTCGCAAAAACTAAAAATAAAATAAATTAATTCCACATAGTGGAATTTAAAAAAAAACAGTTTTACATAGTAAAACTTAAAAATAAAAAAGTCCTACGGGAAAATTACTAACTGTAAATATTTGGATATTCCGTGAAAATAAAAAAGGAAAATTTGTTTTGAACTGTTAATTAATAAAGAAATACATTAAAAGACAAAAATTACTATAAGAATAAAAAACAATCATGAATGAACTAAAATAATTGTTAAATAACAATTATAAACTGAAGAATCGAACTTTTTTGAATGCAGTGATCGTGAACAAATCTTAGTGAAATCAAAGACTACCAGGAGACATCAATAAAATATCAACTGTATCCTTCAAACAACGATAGTCGGCCCCTTAGTAGCAGATTCAGCAAAAAGGACGGTATTACGTACCAGCCAATTATCCCCAGTAAAAAAGAAGAGGAAAACCACGATGCAGAAAATAATATTGTAAGTCATAGTTATAGTTTAAGTTAAGGCAAAAGGCCAAATTAAGTAAAATTAAATATTCGGTAATAAAACAAAGCAAGCGAAATAATTGAAAAATAAAAAAAAAGGAAAAACTTTTGTCAATTTAGAAGTTTGTTATTATTTGAATTTTATATAGAAATTTGAATTATAAGGTCCTAACGAACAAAATCTTTTTTTATGAGTAAAGGGGAAGAATAAATTAGGAATACTGTAATAAAAAATACTTAAATAAAAAAATACTATAATAAAAAATACTTAAATAACAAATTTTTTTTTTTTTAAATAATTCGTTAAATTATTTTCTTAATAATAAAAATGTCCAATCCAGAAAATCTTATACGCCCACCAGTTTTAAACGCAGCAGAACAGGCGTCTAGAACTCTAAATATTAGCGATCTGAATAATTTAATTAATGAAACAACTTCTAGGCTTTTGCAACAGCAATTGCCAGGATTGATTCAAGCAGTATTGAATCCAAGTCCTAACACAGCATCTGACCAAGAAATTGAAGCGCAATATCGCGGAAACTTGGCAGAGCTTAATAAAATACCAGACATAGTCAAAAGCCTTCGTGAATTCAATGGCAATCAATCCGAATTTAATTCATGGCGCAAAAGCGTTGAAAGAATTTTACAAATCTATGAACCAGCTAAGGGTACAACAAGATATTACGGTATCCTCAGCGTTATACGAAATAAGATCGTGGGTAACGCCGATGTTGCCCTAGAATCCTACAACACTCCTCTCAATTGGAAATCAATAATCAAATGTCTTTCCCTCCATTACTCTGACAAGAGGGACTTAGCAACCCTCGAGTACCAAATGATTTCACTGGTACAAGGTAAATTGTCGATCCAAGGATTTTATGAAGTCGTTTATAAACACTTATTTATAATACTTAACAAACTTGGAAGCTTAGAGGCATCTAACGAGTCTCTAAACCTACTTACAGAATCGTATCGCAATAAAGCTCTAGATACATTTATTATGGGAATAAACGGCGATTTACCTAAACTTTTAGGCATGCGGGAACCGGTAGATTTACCGCAGGCCCTTCATCTCTGCTTAAAGTTTTCGAGCCAATTATTCTCAAAATTTCAACTCTAGAAAACATACTCCTCCCCCACTTCCACCCTGCAATTATTCTCGTAACTATCAAACACAGCACATTAACATTCCCTCTCGTTTTAACCAAAACACCTTTTATCCACAAATAGCACATATACCCCATCCACAACAAAAACCTTTTACAGTTCACAATACAGAAAACCATATACCACCAAATAACTATCCACCACAATACCAAACCTACACAAATACCAATCCAATCCTCCAAGACCTGTTTTTTCCTAAACCACAACCTTTACCACAGCCTATGGAAATAGATAGTAGTATTCATTCAAAACGAGTTAATTATATGAACAGACCACATCAACAGAACGCTAACAAAAGATCACCATCTACAATTGTAAACTCCAACTATCGACCAAAGATACAAAGGAACTTCTACATCGACAATGATTTAGAAACCTATAACAGTGTTGTTAGTAATTCTATAGATCCCGACCAACTCGATGAAACGCCATACGATGAAGATAATGTTAACGAATTTAGTGACGTTCATTTTTTAGAATAACGAGCTCTTCGCTCCCTTATTTTGAATGCAGAGCAAAGAGCGGTAAAATATTGAAATTTTTAATTGATACTGGCTCAAGCAAAAATTATATTCGGCCAGACATTGTAAAAAAAACTATACCAAATAAGGAAATATTCTTTGCAAAGTCAATAGCAGGTAACATTGAAATAAAGGAACATACATTTTTAAAACTTTTCAACCTTGAGAATGAAATAAAATTTTATATTCTCCCAACATTAAAATCATTCGACGGCATCCTCGGAAATGATTCATTAAAGGAACTCAATGCAATAATCTATACACGTCATAATTTTATGCAAATAGGAAATAATATCAAAATAAGACTTAAACAACAATCTTCTCATGGAATAAATTCAATAGAAATTCGAGACAATCATATGTCCCCACAACAAAAAGAGAAAATGAGAGAGATAATAAACGAACATCCCGAATTGTTCATTGAACCCAACCAAAAATTAACATGTGCAACTAAAGTAGTTGGTGAAATTCACACTTCGACAGATACACCTGTCTATTCAAAACAATATCCCTACCCAATTGCTTTAAAATCGGAAGTTGAAAAACAAATAAAAAATTTACTTGATGATGGCATCATCCAGCCTTCTCGTTCACCATACAACTCACCAGTTTGGGTCGTTAGAAAAAAACCAGACTCACTCGGCAACAAACAGTATAGGCTCGTAATAGATTATAGGAAATTAAATTCGTTAACAATCCCTGACAGATATCCAATACCGGATATAAATGATGTACTCTCACAATTACGAGATAGTAAATACTTTACGGTCCTAGATTTAAAAAGTGGATTCCACCAAATCCCCTTAAAAAAATCGGATTTTGAAAAAACAGCTTTTTCTGTTGCCAATGGCAAATATGAATTTGTGCGCCTTCCCTTTGGGTTGAAAAATGCTCCGGCAATATTCCAGCGAGCTTTAGATGATGTACTTCGTGATTATATTGGAAAAATATGTTATGTTTATATAGATGATATTGTCATATTCAGTAAAACGGAAGAGGAACATTTTGATCATATTCGAACCATATTTAAAACACTTCAAGCAGCAAATCTAAAAGTACAACTTGATAAATGTAATTTCCTTAGAAATGAAGTAGAATTCCTAGGATTCGTCATATCGGCAGATGACATAAAAACTAATAAGGAAAAAGTTCAAGCTGTTCTTGATTTCCCGTTACCCAAAAACATAAAAGAACTACGATCCTTTCTGGGATTAACTGGCTACTATCGTAGATTTGTGAAAGACTATGCAAAGTTAGCAAAACCCCTAACACAAATTTTAAGAGGGGAAGAAGGCCGTCTTTCAAAAAACAAATCAGTGCAGAAGCTTATAACACTACATGATGACGCTGTTGATGCTTTTGAAAAACTGAAAAACACACTGGTCTCTCAAGATATCGTACTTGCGTATCCAGATTATAGTAAAGAGTTTGAGCTTACAACAGATGCTTCAGATTTCGCCTTAGGTGCAGTCCTGTCACAAAACAACAAGCCAATCGCGTTTATATCCCGAACATTGAATAAAACAGAAGAGCATTACGCAACAAATGAAAAGGAAATGCTCGCGATAATTTGGGCATTAAATTCACTTCGAAACTACTTATACGAATCTGCAAAGGTAAAAATATTTACCGATCACCAGCCCCTTACCAACGCTCTTAGTAATAAGAACAATAACAGTAATATGAAGCGCTGGAAGGCCATTCTAGAGGAATATAACTACGAACTTTTCTATAAGCCAGGAAAAATGAATGTAGTGGCAGATGCGCTGTCAAGAATTCCCTTCACAGCCCCAATAAACACGCTATCCGTAGCCACACACAGCGATGATAGTTCTGGACAGAACTTAATATTAAACGTTGATACGCCAATAAACTGCTTTAAGAATCAAATCATTCTTCATACACATCCTACATCTCAGTATAAATTTGAAATAATTTTTCCTCATTACCACCGTCACCACAGTTTTGAACCAGAATTCACCCAAAACAATCTTATTAATATTCTAAAAAAATATCTTTACCCTTCAATCCTTAACGCAATAAAAACATCAGAAGAAAATATGGGAAAAATTCAAGAAATTTACTCCCAACACTTTAATAAATATCATATTCGATTCACTAGACTACAGGTAGAAGATGTACGAAATGAGGAAGAGCAAAACAAAATAATTATAGATACACACAACAGAGCTCACCGCAACAGCAAGGAAAATAGACAACAAATTTTAGAAAAATACTACTTTCCAGCTACAGAACTGAAAATAATTTGGTTAAGCTAATAAAATCCAAAGCCACAGAAGATATAAGACAACCACTTCGTGAACTGATATTTACATTTGGAGTACCCAAAACAATAGTTATGGACAATGAAAAAATTTTTAATTCTTCAACAATCACCTTTATGATAAAAAACCAATTAAATATAGAAATATTTACAATTCCACCTTATTCAAGCAATGTTAACGGACAAGTAGAAAGATTTCACTCTACGTTATCCGAAATCATGCGATGTACAAAAATAGAAAATATTCACAACAGCTTCAAAGAATTACTTGAAATTTCAGTTTATAAATATAACTGCTCGATACATAGTACAACAGGAAAAAAACCAATAGAATTATTTTTTGGTAGAAGAGTTAGTACAGACCCTTCGCAGCTTGAAAAAGATAGATTAGCAAACATAGACAAATTAAAACAGAAACAAGCCGACATACAATACCATAATAGACGCAGACAAGAGACAAAAACGTATGAACCAGGCGAAATAATATTTGCGAAAGTAAATAAAAGATTAGGAACTAAACTGAAAGAAAGAAAGAAAGAAACTAAGAAAGAAATAGTAAAAGAAGACAATAGAACATATGTTACTACTGAATCTAACAAAACCATTCACAAAAACAATATTAGAAGTTAAATTACTCTAAAATTTATTTTCAGCTTTCTCCTCCTCCTCAAAACTATTCCATTCCCATCCAACGCCGAATCCCGAATCCTTAACTATACACAGTCTCACCTCGTGACCTTAACGAAGGGAATAGCAAAAATTCAAGATGGAACATTTAAAATAGTACATTTGATAAAATTAGAAGAATACCAAAATTTCATTAAGAACATACAAGTATTTATTAATAACAATCAACATTCAGAAAACATGTTTATACCCTCATTAAAACATGAATTAACACAAGTCATAGAAATGACAGGGTCATTATATGTGACAGAAGAAACAAGAATGAAAAGATCAATAAATCTTATTGGCACAGCATGGAAATACATTGTTGGTTCTCCAGACCACGATGATTTCGAATTGCTCAAAAATAACATTAATGAATTAAATGCAAATAATAACAAACAAATTATTATAAACGAAGGGTTCAATTATAGAATTAATAAACCAACGGAGTATACAAATACAATAAACAAAATAATAAGAAGACATGATTCAGTTGGCAACGTAGCAATAATAAGCATGCAAACTAGATTAAGATTAGTTAAGGAAGAACTACAAAATATTAAATATGCCATACAATGGGCAAAGAATAATATAATAAACTCGGTTATGTTAAATAAAGAAGAAATAAATATTGTAACTAAAACATTAAAGAAAGAAAAATTTCCCTTTGTAACAATTGAAGAAGCACTAGAATATGCAAATGTTAAAGTTTTATATAAAAACTCTACGTTATTATATGTAATACAAATTCCACTTGCATCTGAAGAAATTTATAGTAAAATATTATTGAAACCTATCAAAAAAGATAATAAAGTAATAGACATTAATTTTAAGGAAATTCTAAAAAATATTGAAAATGTTTTAGCCATTAAAAGAAATTGTATTATCGTTAACACTATTACAATATGCAAAAGAAACGAATTGATAAATATTGGTAACTCTACTTGTATACCAGCCCTTCTTAACGGCTCTCGGCCACATTGCAACATTTCCAATGCTTTTCATACACCAGAGGTAGAAGAATTAGAACCAGGAATAATCCTATTAAATGATTTTCATGGATTGGTTAACGATCAATCAATTAATGGTACATATTTAATAACTTTTCATAATGAATCTATAAACATAAACAATAAAATTTACAAAAATCTTGAAGCTCCAATAATATCCATTTCAGCACAAATCGTGCAACAAACTCCTTTAGAAAGTCAATATACCAAAATTATTTCTTTAGAAAAATTAAGTCTGCTTCATTTAAATAACACAAATAAAATTGAACGCTTAGAAACTGAGACACTTATTAGTAAGTCTTTGTTTGGCGTCATTGTCGTCATATTCATCTTAACTGTAAGTTTATCCAGATTTATATGCAAAACAAAAGAAAATATAATCTTCCGTAACAATAAAACTTCTCATGAAAAAAACTTTTCAGGCGTGAAGATCACACCAAATCAAGACGATAACTCAGAAATCAGGCCAACATAACGAATCTTTTATTTTGATTACAAATCCACCCAAACCGCCAAGAGTATCTCTTTCTCATGTTTGAGGACAAACATTCTTAAGAGGGGAAGAGTTAACACACAAATTAATTAATTTACCTTTTTAAAACTTACTCTACACAATTGACACAAAAAATTATAAATTTACTTTTAAGCTATTTCCACATAATTGACACAAAAAATTATAAATTTACTTTTAAGCTATTTCCACATAATTGACACACAAAATTATAAATACACTTTTTATTTAATTTTGCAGATTTGCAGTTTCATTTTGTTATTTACCAAAATTTGGCAATAATTGCAAGATCAGCGCCTGCAATTAATGCCAATTCAATATTAAAATTAATAAGAATCAAATCACGCCACATTTTTTATTGTATAATTTTTGTCCATATAAAAATAGAGAAATTTTGTAAAGTAAGTTAATTTCATTTTTATACCGAATAAAGACCGGTCATGGTGACCAGAAAAAAAATAATTTTTTAAATGTTTTATTACGCGTAGTAAATAAGTTATATATATATATATATATATATATATATATATATATATATATATATATATATTTACCAATCTTTTTCTTAAGTTTTCGAAATCCTTTCTCATTTTATTTATTTATTTTTTAATATTTTGTAAGTGGTTGAAAAATAAAAAAAGAAAACCACTTTAACAGTTTGTCAAGAAAACATAGGGAAAATTTTTTGTTTCTTGGTTTTTCTTTGGTCTATACAATTTACTTTTGCATTACAGTTTGACTTTTGAAGTTTTAACTGTGGTTGATGGAGTGTGTGTATAAATAAAGTTTTACTTGATTTTCCATAAACTCTTAGGATAAAATAATATCTCGTTAGTGAGTGTTAAATAATTCCATTTCTGCTAACCATCCTTGACGACCAAAATGAACAAAAAAAAAAGTAAAGATGCTATAAAAATGACTTTTTGAGTGTTTACTTAGCAAACACATTAATATATAATTCTAGCCTCAACCGGACCATATATTGTTACGAACTAAAAAATCAATTTCATAATAGAAGGAGAGACTTTCACTTAAAAGAACAAATTAGAAGTAGAAAATGGCGTATTGGAAAAAAACTTGATGTGTTTTATCATGCTGTTCTACAAATATCGGATCATCTGCAACATCCAATTAATAGTTACGTATTGATAGAAACCTTGAAAAGAAATTTAAGAAATTTATTAACGTTGGGAAACACGAAATCTTAGAATAAGAAACAAATAAATATACAACTAATAACATTTTTATTACTCGCAAAGTTGTTTCGGAGTTAGACTCTAGTAGCATAGATGAATATTTATCGGTACCTGTTGAGATAGAAGAAATAAACGTTTTGAAGATTGCGTAGCAGAACGAAGAATATTTGGTTACGGGTGTGTTAAACCTAATGCTTTCAAATCAAATTGTTTAAATTGTTTAAAAAGGATCAGAAATCAAAACAATTGGTATCCAAGTCAAGTCAAATTTAAACAAACCTCAATGACCAAACGATTAACATAAAAATAGTGAGGAGAATTATAGCATTACTAACAATAAAAACTTTTTTGCGCTAATCAAGAATTTTTATTGAAAGATTGTACTCCACAATACACGAAGCCTTAGATAGATAGATAGATAGAGAAGGTTGATGTGATACCAGAAAGTACCACATCTCCACCCAGAGACCGATCCCGGTCCATTGTGAGTCCCTTCGTTGAAATAGCTGTGAAATATAGAGTATAGAATGCAGAAAATAGGAGAGTAGAAGTAGAAGATAAAAGAGTAGGAATGTGAACGAATCATATAGGGGAATTAGCAATGCTACCAATCCCCCTAGGGTCATACCCCTGATTCTCCCTTAAGCAGTCGATTCCCATGACGAAGCCTATGACGTCTACAAGATCTGCGTCCCAAACGCTACTTAGCCCGCCGAGGAATTGGCTATCCAGTCATTTCATCCTACGATGCTGCAATCGTGGACAATGGCACACAATGTGCTCAATAGACTCGATCTCGTCGACGTCTCCACACATTCTACAAAAATCGGAATTGCTAGCGTCCCATCTAGACCTCATCTTCCCTATCAAACAGTGACCCGTTATGGCCCCTATCATGATTCTTAAGCTCTTCCTATTCAAGCCCAGGAGAGTGCTAGTGCCTGCATTGTTTAATACCGGTCATATCGCCCTCGACACTCTACAGTCCTCTCTACTCTCCCAAGCCGAATTGGTTCTGACCAGGATCCAATCATTGATCTTCCCATAGAAGAAACTTAGTGGTGGTTTCATATAGGTTTCCCTCTCCGAGACATTCTTTGCTGCGCCTTGCCTTGCCAGTTCATTGCCTGAAATGTTGCAATGGCCAAGCACCCAGTAAAGTCTCACCATGAAGTCCTCCATCAGCTCTCTCAGTGTCTTCTTACAAGGCCTTCAGAGCCGCCTGACTGTCCACATAGAGAGTGACCTCGGTACCCCTCGCAATGTTTTGCCTAATTATTTCTGCGGCTTTCAGAATGCCGAGAATATAAGCCTTATCATATAAGATTACAAGAATATAAAGGAATTAAACGTAGATTGAGAAATTTTTTCCAAAATATAACAAGGCAAAGAAAATATTTTTGTTCAGCTCTTGTATATAGCAAAAACGAAAACAACATTAGGCCTTTTGCATCTGTAAAGATTTTTAATGAAACTGTAGTTGACATAATTGATATTGGCGCTTCAGTATCCTATTTTTCATCAGAGTATGCTAAACAATTTTTAGAAAAAAACATCCATATAAAAAGTTTTTAAGTTAATTTAAAAACAGAGATGGCACTTATCACTCGACAGTAGGTAATGTTGCAACAACAATAACTTTTAAAGGAGAAATTAAGATCTTTAAGTTTCCTCATAATACCGGAATCGTCCCAGAATTTGTATTTAGGAGCTGATTTTGTCAAAATTTTTGGTTTAGCAAAAGATTTGTTTTCGGAAAATAAATTTCATATAACAGACTGTAAATGAAATGAAATAGAAACCGATGAAAATGTTCACATTTTAGATAGCAATCAGAGAGCTAGGTTAGATATAGCAATTAACACATTTCCTCATTCTCCAAAGAAGAATTAGGATGAACGTCGCTAGTGACAAACATAATTGACACAGCAGAAAACAAACCTATTAAGCAACGTTATTTCGCAGTTTCATCTGTCATAGAACAATTATTATTCACCGAAATAGATCGTATGCTTCATCTTGGGGTAAAAAAAAGTCACAAAGGCCATGGTCGTCACCAGTGGCATTAGTACGCAAACCTGATAAGTTATAACTGTGCCTTGATGCCCGAAAAGTAAATAGTGTCACGGCAAAAGATGCTTACCCTTTGCACTGATCGATGGAATCCTGAGTAGGCTCCCTAAGGCAAGATTCATTACGGCTCTTGACCTTAAGAATACCTTCTGGTAGATTCCATTAGATAAAAGGCCAAAGGAAAAAACAGCTTCCACCGTACCGGGGCGTCCCTTATACCAGTTGTTACTATGCCATTTGTGTAACGCTCCCCGAACGATGTCCAGCCTTATGAGTAAAGTGGTACCTGCACATCTACGGACAATTTTTTTTTATTTACACGACTTACTTGTTATTACCTAAACTTTCGATGAACATATCCTATTACTTCATGAGGTGGCTCTCTGTATACGAAAAGCTAATTTACTCATAAATATAAAAAAGTAAGTTTGTTCTAAAGTCTGTGAAATATTTATGTCATATTATATTTTATGGTACCATTAAAACTAACCCGGACAAAGTACAGGTCCGTAGTTTTCCGTTATCAACGTCCGTCCGGCAATTGAGGAGATTTTTGGGTATTTGTGGATGATATCGACGGTCCGAAATTTTGCAACTTTAACCGCACCTCTCATGTTAAAGAAAAATATAAAATTCACTTGATCCGAAGAAGCTAAAATTTCTTTTGAAAAGTTAAAATACTCTCTTTGATCCGTTCCCGTTTTACACAATCCGGATTCATGAGCCATAAACTTACATCCGCACAAAAAAATTACTCTATCTCAGAACAAGAATGCCTTGCAGCAGTAACGGCAGTCAAGAAGATCAGAGCGTATATTGAGGGACATGAGTTCGAGTAAGAACGGATCATGCTTCTTTCAAATGGCTCATGAATCAGACTGACTTGCATGATGGGCCTTGAAATTACAAGGTTTTAATTTTAGCATGCATCATCGGAACGGAAACTAGAATATGGCACCGGATGTACTCCGAAAACAATGAGGAAATCGAAAACATAAGAATAAATAACTTTTGGGTTAATGAGCTTGCAAATTTAGTAGAAATAGATTAGATCCTAAGGAAGTTCATTCGGCAGAATATTTGTCATTATGTGGTAGGATCAAAAGCATGAATAAATATCCTCCCGATTCAAAATTAGTGGAGAATTTAATATACAAACGTTGTGAATATTCATCAAGAGAACTATTGCAGGAAGAGCTATCCTGAAAATTGTGGTTTACCTGGGCTTTGACTTTAGATTTGATTAAAAGAGCGCATGATGGCGGTGTAAGAAAAACAACCCTCAGAAGGTTAAAAACGTTTTTCTCTTGACCAAAAATTGCCATGAAAATTGCAGAATATGTGTCCTCTTGTGAAGTCTGTAAGCAAACAAAAACATCTAAGAAGTGTTTAAGACCACCTACATATGTGTCAAAAAGCAAGCTCTGTGAGCGTTTTTCAAAAATTATTCCTTGAATTGTTAAGCCCTCGATCGTCATTAGGAGATATAATCATAATCATTGTCTCAGAATGTTTAATGGGTAAAAATCGTACCTGTTTTTGGTACTTTTTTCATAAAATATTTTTTTTTCTATTTATTGACATAAATATATGCGTATTTAAAATAGGATCCCACTACAATTTAGAAATTCTTTGAAATACAATTTTTGTTACATTCGTGGGGAAATATTCAAATTCATTCATGAATTTTCTATAATATTAAAAATAGAAACATTAACTTAAGAACATGTAGTCTTAACTGAGTGAAAATTCACAAAAGGGGACTTTGTGGTACTTTTTCGTTCATCTAATGGAGCTTTTTGAGTTTATTGTAATATTTAACATAGAAGCATGAAATTAATGATGTATGTGGATAAGATTTCGCAAGAGGGGATTTTGTGTTACTTTTTTTGATCTTCTAATGGTACCTTTTGGGTTTTCTACTACTCTAACCACATAAGGTTCGCACCCCATTGAAAAATCTTCATATTTAATTTTTAAATAACTGCAGTTCGCCCAAAAAGTAACTAATTTTAATAACTGACCACTCACTTGAAAGATTATTTTAATGTCTTAGCGTGATAAAAATTGAATTAGTCATTTTCGAAACTGTCACGTATAGAACGCAAAATCTTTAACTACATATTTTTAAATATTGTTAATTTTGACCATTAAAGGTTCGTACTGCCTATAAAGTATTTTTTGATATCAAGTAGTATCAAATTTTGATTTGTTTATTACATTTACTTTTTAATATTTAATGTAGCAAAAAATATTAAGTATTGAATATATATCATACTTGACTGTATTCGTAACGAAATTTGACATTAGCAGATTCGTGACACTACCATTACTTTTTTAACAATTTTTTTGAAATATTTGACGTTTTAACTAATTATTTCATTGTGCTGATACTGTGGATGGTTTTGTTAAATACATTCATCAGCTGTTCTGTTTGGGCTTCCAGACTGAGAGGCGCTGGTATCTGGCGGAAGCCGGGTTAAAACTAGCCGGATGGGGGTGGATTTCTTGCTCGTCTGATAGCCAGTAGCCTAGTACACGTAAAATATACCAGTCTTCCTGTTGGCTGCTTTTTGGCAACTTTTGGGCCCTCCTTCTAGGAATCCATAAGGATTCCATCTTGATGATTCTATGTCTTTTGAATCATCCCAAATTCACCTTGGCTTAATCCCCTTACCCTCCTATCATTTCACCCGAAAATGAGTTATTTACTCATAATGAGAACGCAAAAAAAATCTTAAAACATTATAAATTGGGGACTTTTATTGGAAAATTAAAAAAGTAATTTAATTCATAACAACATCTTTTAACAAAATTGTCCAATTAATGTAAATTAAAACAAAAACAAAAATATTTAATTATTTAACAAAATTTACAAAATTAATTAATTATTTAATCGAATCAATACGCATTTTAACTTTTAGGTTTTAGAATTTTTACTTAAATAAATTTTTTTTTATAAATAAAACAATTTTAGTTTTTCACTTTTCAAATGTTGATTCTTTTATTTAAATTTTATAATTTTTGCTGCTGCTGGTGTTGTGCCACTTGCCACATCTTACCTCTGAGTATCGAAAATAAAAAAGGGCCGACATTTTACTTTCACCTTTCCATATTATCTCGCACACGCCACAAGATGTCCTATCTTCCTTTTTTTCTAAAAAAAACTTTTCAGCCATAAGCGGCTATGTTAGTTTTACATTATGTTTTGTTTTTTTTTTTCTTGCTTATTTTGTTTACAAGTTGACAATTGTCAAAAAGTTCAACTGATGTGTTGGCAACTATCGGAAATCGAAATATAAATTTCAAAGATTGGGTAACTGACGAAATATCATAAAAAATTAACGGATGTGTGATCCCTTTCAATAACTATTACATAATTCCTGTGTAAAGTGAAAAAAACGGTGTTTATGCGCATTAAATATGCAGTAAAAAACCAAAAATATGCTTCAAAAACATGATAATATGCTCTTTAAAAATATAAAAAAAAAGTTTTTTCAAACAAAAATTAATTTTGTCATTAAAACAAAAGTTTTTATTAATATTTGAATATTATAAAATAAGGCAAAATTAAAATGTATCTATCTACTGTATCGAAAAGTATTATTTTTAATTCCTATTTTACATTGTATTGTATATAAAAAAATTCAACAAAAAAAAAACTATAAAACAAATTGACCCAATTGACTCCACTGTTAAGTATTTCTAAAAATAGAAAACAAACATAAGGAACAAATCAAATAACAACAACATTGTTCATTGCTACTTAATAAGTGGCTAAACAATAACAATTATACATTGCTTAATTTAGTTACTACGTAACTGGTAGCTTTAAACATATAAACAATATGTACTGTACCGAGTGGCTAATTGAAAAAGGTGTTAACATCTGTTTGATTTGGGCTACCAGACTGAGCGACGCTGGTATCTGGCGGAAGCCGGGCTAAAACTCGCCGGATGGGGGTGGAGTTCTTGCTCGTCTGGTAGCCGGTAGCCTAGTACAAAAAAAAAAATATACCAGCTGAACTAAATAAGAAACAAAAAAAATTGAAGAGGTACCCGAAGTGAACCCTACCTTGCCTTTACATCCACAACCAAAGGAAAATGAAAACCATCCTCGGAGTGTAGCACACCTTCCGGTTGGCGGCTGTTTTGCCAACTTTTGGGCCCTCCCTCTAGGAATCCAGTAGGATCCCACCTTGATGATTCTATGTCCTTTTTTTCTTTTCTGAATCATCCCAAACTCACCTTGGCTTAACCCCCTTACCCTCCTATCTTCTTACCCGAAATGAGTTACTCACTCATAATGAGAACACCGAAAAATTTCTTAAACGTTATAAAATTGGTAATTTTTATTGTAAAATAAAAAAAAAGGTAAGCTAATCCATCTTATACTATAACAAATTCATGAACGTTTTTTTTTTTATTTAACAAAAAGAACAAAAAAAAAAAAATATGGAATTAAAAAAAATTAACAAAATGATTTAATTTTAAACAAAATTAAAATTTAAAAGGGAATATCTCTATCTTCTTCTACAGGTGATCCTCTGGATAAACTGCCGTCCGTCCGTTATGTGTCCTAAAGTCCTAAATGTGGTCCTGTTCAGGTAAGTAAAACAAAAACTTTTGAAATATATATATCCTTTCTTTCCTTTTCTTTTTTTTTTCGGGTAAGGAAAACACTAACACAAGTGGGGGCAAATTACCCTACCTAACGAATCCTAGGCCTGAGCTCAACCCTTCTATCGCGCACCTTACTCTTAATTTTTGTAAGGGAATGGCAAAAAAAATCTAATGTTTTCCCTACTTGCTGAAACTTGCTGAAAGAAATATATATTAAAATATGCGTCCGTTTCAGTCGTGGGTTGGTTTTCTGTCCGGGTCTATGGCAAAATACCTGGCGCCTCTCGGGGATGGAGGCGCTATAGCTGCTGGCCCAAATGGAGGATCCCTCGTTGGATGTGGCAGTGGTGGCTGATGGCTGATGGTTATTTTTTTTTTATTATTTTCGTTTTTATAAAAGCTTTATTTTAGTTTTAAGTTTCTTCTTAAATCAAAAATTTTATTTTTATTTTATTTCTTTTCAGGTGTTTATTTTGTTTTATTTCTTTTCAGTTCTTATTTTGTTTTATTTCTTTTCCCTTTTTTTTCTTATTTTAAATTTTAGATTTTCATTAAAACATTTTTTTTTTCAGATTTTCTTCATTGGTTTTTCTCCTTTTATACTTTTAGATCTTTTTTTTTTGTTTAGATAAGTATATATATATTAGTTTTATTTATTTATTTATTTTTCTTCTCTTTCACTTTAAATTTTAATTTTAATAAGTTTTCCTTTTTTTTTGTATCTTTTAAATTTAAGTTAACTTTTAAGTTTTTGAATATTAATCTTAAGTTTTTTTTTTTTTTAACCTTTAAGTTTTAGGATTTCGTTTTTTTTCTTCTTTTTTTTAGTTTTAACTTTTATGATTTCGTTTTTATTTGTTTTTAAATTCTCGTTTTTAAAATTTTTATTTTAATAAAGTTATTATTTCTTTTATTTCTTTTGCACAAAACAACTTTAGTTTTTTCTTTTCTCTTTTTTTTTCAAAACAATTTCAGTTTTTCACTTTAGGTTTATTTTGTTCAATTTTTCTATTTTTGCTGCTGCTGCGGTTGCGCCACTTGCCACATCTTACCTTTCGCTTCAGGAAAATCAAAAAAAAGAGACCGACATTTTTCATCCGACTCTTTATATTACCTCGCCCACGCCACAAGATGTCCTCTCCTGCATTTTTTTTCAAAAACTTTTCAGCCATAAACGGCTGTGTAATTTACCTACTTTTTGTTGTTATTTATTTATTTATTTTTTTTATACAAGTTGACAATTGTCAACCTGATATGTTGCCAACTGTTTCTTTTTTTTTTCTCTTTCGCACACAGGGTGCACACGACAAATAATAATTGAAAAAAGGAGAATACAAAATAATTGTAAAAAAGCTTTATCGTAAACCATTCGTCTAACTTAATAACATATAGGGAAAAATAAGTTACGGATTCCATTTCCCGAAAAATTGTAAGTTAAATAGATGATCTATACAGAGAACATCGCGGTGGGAGGCTGAAGAGTGCTGATGACGGTCGTGGCGGACTAGAAAATGCATTCCATTCTGCCGAGTGTCCAATACAATTATTCAATGAACTTAAGCCGAAAATAAAAAAAATCTAAAAAATTATATAATAATTTAATTGATCTTCCATTTGCTTGCCCATCTAATTCAAAACATTAGTATTAATTCAGAAATTATAAAAAGATGCATATGTAAAAATAACGGATAAAAAAGAATTAAGGGATTTATAGGCATTTAGAAAAAAATCTTAGCTTACTTCAAATATATTTTGAAAGAAAAAGCCGTAACTTATTTTTAGTTTTCTAATTCTTTTTATGCTTTTTAAAAAATTGTCTACAATTTATAATGAAAATAATTTTTTGAAAGAAACACTGGAGATGTCATAGTAAACATGCTTTGAGCAGTGGGATATGAATCATCAGGAATAATTTATTTCAAAACTTATATAACTCATGAATACTAATTCCTTCCCCAAAGATCGAAATCTACTACTTATTATATCTCCCCTGATTGTGATTTTAAAGAAAAAATAGATTTATATAAAAAAAAAAAATGGGACGATTTGCAAGATCTAAAAACAATCCTGCAATTAGATTGCCACTATATTTACGAAAATTTACCTTTACATTTATTTTTAAAAATTTCAGTAACAAAAAACCCTATCTAAGATAACTTCCTAAGGAGTAGAAGAAACCAAAAATAAGTCAGCATTCTAATTTTTTTTTTTTTTATAAAAATTTTCTTGAGTTTTATTTAATTTTTCCTTCTCCCATGAAATTGCGAAGTCGTGATACGCCTTTTCTATATTAAGCCATCGATATATAGTTTTCAAAAAAATAAATTGTCTTTACAGCATTTAAAACCTAATACGTATTCATATTTGAAAAATTGCTATAATAATAAAGATCAATTAATCTGCTTCTAAATCTATGTATTGTTGCTACAAGTCAAACCCCTCAGCGATTCTTAACGAACTTATGTGGTACCCATTAAAATTAATTTTAAATACTAAATATTCTTGGATCTCTTATTTGTTTATACATCAAAAATAAAATTTTAAAAAATCACATGAGGTATAATTTTTAAAATGTCTAAATATGCTTCAAAAGGGTAAATATGTTCTAAAATAACAAAATATTCTATAAATATGCTCTAAAAATCACTATATGCAAAAATATGCAGTTGTGGGTGAAATATGAAAAATATGCACTTATGAATCGATGTCAAAATTCTCTATTTATTGTGAAACGTATAAGTATTGAAATTCTTATTCATTGATTTTAAAGTTGTTGTCCAATGTCATTTTTAGTATATACACAATTTTTTTTATTATATTTTATTTACTTTTTAATTTTTCTAGAAATAATTAAAAATATCTTCAATAAATATTGTAAATTAGCGTTTTTATTTATATGTTTATTTTTGTCATTTTTTACACTTTATTATTTTAAATTCTTCTAGTCGACGACGACAAAATACGAGTCGTTTCAATACAATATCGACGTCGTCATTTCATATAGAATAACAAAAATAATCCAACAGTCATCGATAGATGTCGATAACGACAACGTGAATACCAATTCCATCGGTCAAAACTCTGTAACTTTTGAATCGATAGAAATATTTTTGACATTTTTTGATGGAGACATAATTTCTTGAATTTTTCTACAGTTTTATTTTAATTAAAATCGGTTAAGCAGTTGTTGAGAAATTTAAGGCAAAAGTTGAACTTATAATATTTTTTACGTAGTATTTAGTATGAAAATTCGAATTTTTTGTTTTTTGCATCAGTTTTCTTATAAAAAAATTAAAAAAACATTTTAATAATACCAAGATCATTTTCTGAACAAGTTCCTAGTTTATCAATTCTAGAACTGGTCCCACTAGAATCGGTTATTTTGGCATAAAAATTATGATTTTTTTTAATGTTTATTTTGTTTTTTATTTAAATAACATTAAAGACAAAAATTTGTATTTTTTGTAATAACTGAAAGCTTTTTAATGTTTATTTTATTTTTTACTTAAATAACAATAAAAGAATTTTTTTTTAAACATTCGGTTGGAAAATTTGCAAATATTCTATACTTAGTTGTATATTATTTTTGTTATCTAGCAGCCCTTTTACTTCTTCATCTAAGTCCCGATATTTTCTGGTATTGTGTTCTATAAAATCTGTAATACTTATTCCTTCCTCTGATAGAGTAGATGCTTAATGACATCTTCTCCAAGATAAAGGATTTTGTGAACTGTTGCAGGCATATTTCTCCATGGTTGTATATATTCATGCAGTTTCCTTCACATAGTCAACAAATTTTCTAGAATCAATTTGTTCGTTGCAAACAAGTACATCGATAATTGTTTTATATCTTGAAATAAGATTTATATTAACAACTGATATTTCAGATGATCTTTCGGGATCTATAAAGAACCTTCTATTGCCTGATCCTTGTTTTCTTAACTCCTTATTGGTGTCGTGGTTTCTTATGAATCCTGTAGGTTTAAAATTCAAATCATAACTAATTTTTAGCATGTGTTCCATGAATCGTATTCTTGTATGTAGTGGAGATAATCCAAATTCATATGCATCAGTATTATGTAATGATTTTTCCGGGACTTTCTTTAAGTGGCTTGATGTGATTTGACATATAATACAGCTGGATGAAGCCTTTGTGTCAGTCAAAGCCTGGCCTACTTTTCCATTTATCATCGTTAGCACTTATTGGTAGCTTACTTCAATTGTCTGGCGGTCAATTTCTAATTTTAATGTATGTAGTGTTGCAATTTGGGCTCTAATATCACTGATTTTTTTTAATGGCATCATGAATTTCCTTTTTAAATTCAAATTTAATTGGTCTGCAATATTTCGTAGAATATGGTGTTTGATTTTTCCTAATATCCTTTGTTTGCATCCTACTGGTCGAAGGCTCCGAGTTTTCCAAATTCTTTATCAATCGCAATGCTACCAATGACACCATGAACATATCTGAGTCCGAAGTATTTTCGCATATATATTGCTTGTATTGCTTTTGTCCAGAAGAACCATCACATACCCATTTACAAGAGAGAGTTAACTTGAAGTTTTCATATATCTTCAAATAATTTCCTTTAAATGAGAGTAGCAAGCGTTGAACTGTATGGTTAAGTAGATCTTTAAGTTTTACCTGTGGCTAGTCCCTTGGTGGCAAACAAACCTTCTTAGCAGTAGTTCTTAGCAGTAGTTATGTAATGATATGACAGATAGAGATTTAAGGCCTTTTCAATCGCACGCAATCTGAGCAAAGTATATTGCTGTTTTATTAACTTCAAATCCAAAAATAATGCTAGTATCTCTTCATTTGTAATAAAATAATAATTATATAATATACTTAAGATATCTATCACAACAGGTAAAATAAAAATAGAAAAGATTTTGGGAGTAATTTCATTCAAATGGGAAAAATGTTCTACTGAAGGGTCCAGACAGGTACAAAAATATACATATATATGGTCAAAGAAGACATTTTCGCCTTTCTTCTGGCAGTAAAATTTGTTTAACCCCTTTATTTCACTAAAATTCAAATTTGGTTAAAATATAGTACCTGGGAAAACATTTAATAACACAGCAGGTATAAGCGGTACAGTGACACATCATAACATTTCTTAAAGACTATTATCCTACCAACATAAAAAATGCAGTCAATAATAGTTTGCTAGTAATGATAATTTACTTCCGATCAAATTTACAAAAATCGAATTTTTTTTTAAATAACATAAAATATTTGTCTTTAACAGCCCACAATTACCAATATTTTGATCTAATTTTTGGCCACCTTAGTCAATATGTTTACTATTGAATGGCATTAAAATTTTGAAAATCGGTTTTAATAAAAAATTGGACCTTGAAATGAAATTAATTTCTGGGCCAACGTGCGATTCAAGATGACATCGTTTTGTTTCGACTACTAGAATAAGGGTGAATATATCGAGTAGTAAATCTGTTCATTTTATTTAGAACAAAAGGAATTTGAAGACCTCTGTGAATTTGTTTGTCACGTACCAGGGAGCATCTACTAAATGTCTTATGATTTAGGTTGACAGCATTGCAAAATCTCTACGTTTGAGTGACTAGCCCTTCCCCATAACTCAATTCTATATGTCCACACAGCATAATGGTACCAAATACTATTTTTTTTTTTGGAAATAATTCCGTAACTTTAGAACTACTATATGCATTTGAATGAAATTTCACATGGCCAATCCTGAGGTGTATTTCAATTGATTTGAGGGAGCACAGGTTCTTAACGGTTCTGGGGGACAGGGTGTGGACCTCCAAATTTGGCCATCTCAAGTATGAAATTTTTTTAAAAAATCGCCAAAATATAATTTATGATTTGATTGGGAAAAAATTTTACACATAGATAGTCCTATATAATTGTGGGATATCACTTTTACTTTAAGAGATATTTGGACCGAAGTAAAATGTTGACCCATTTTTGGACATGTTTTTTTAGTTTTTTAAGCTTCGCGGGCTTAATTTTTTAAAATATTTTCTGGGTACTGTATAATTTTCTAAATAATTTTCGTGCAAGAATCATATAGCTAAGTACATAGTTTCGATAAAAAGTTATATTATTTTGAAGTAGAAAATTTAAAAAAATGTGTTTTTTCTCAAAAAGGTGGTGATATTATTATTATTATTATTATTATTATTATTATTATTATTACATTCCTCTGGACCATAAATACATGTAAAGTAAATTCGACCGCATTTGAGTTACAGTCTCCCTGCTAGCACTATCAGAATTTCGTTAATTTAATTTTTTTTTTTTTTTTTGTTATTTTGTGGAGCTCAAAAATGTCAAAGCTAAAATTTAAAAAAAATCAACTTGATTACATACCTACATATATTCGCTAAACGCACAAGAAATATTTAATAAGCCCGAAAAAAATATCACATGACATCTTCGAAAAAGTTCCACATTCCAAAAAGCGTATACAAGCATGTAGGGGAGATATACCAAAGTTTGGGGCATTTGTATTAATACTTGTAGAGCTGCCTGCAGGAATTTTTGAAAATTGTTATTTTTCAATCCACATAAAGGGCATCACTCATTGTTAATTGAAGTTAAAAGTGTTGATATAATAACCATGTATTTCAACGCAAACTGGACTTAAATTTTCAATTGATTATTTAATTGAATCAACCCAGTTTTGTGTTCATCGTTTACTTTCTTTTATATATTGAAACCCTATTGGTCTACAATATACCTCTGATCCTGGAGTTGGGGTTTTCCAAACACATTTCCAACCAAGTGCCACACTTCAATTGAAACAATTATTCATTGATTTCATTTTTGTTTCGAATAATTTGAAAACATTTTCAACAAATTCTCCAGTTGAAGTGTGTTAACGTAGTTATGTATTCATATCTTTTCTTTTAGGCATTTCGCAAAGAACGCAGCACAAAGCTTTATATGTCAATGTTATCGTCATTGTGGTAAAAATGCTAATAATGTAAATAAAACAAGAGAGTTTTTTATATACTGAAGAATGTTTACTAGGTACCTGAAATTTAGGTGTTCTTTTAATAACAAATAAAATTAAAGAAATCCAAATATTTGCACAGAACTTCAGTGAATTTTTAGTAAACAGTAATTATGTTAATTTAAGTTTTGGTAATGAATAAAGTTAAATAAGAAATAATTAAAAGAGGAGACCAATTTCGGTGGTCCTCCCCCTGCCCCGAGACCAGCTAGAAACTTATGCTCTTCCAAAACAGTGGAAATACCTCAGCAATAACCATGTGAAATTTCATTGAAATATATTTAACGGTTCAAAAGTTACACAAAATTATAAAAAAAAAACATGTTGAAGCAGCTGTGCACTTATGTGTATAGAATGCTGCAGCACGCATTTACTAATTATGAAATTTTGTTGAACTTTTTCATATAGTTATTTAAAGAATTTTTGCATGTTTGGCTTAAGTTCATTGAATAATTGTGGAAGAATACAGTGTAAAAAATTTTATTGGACAATCGGTAGAATGGAATGCATTTTCTGGTCCGCCACGACCTTCATCAGCACTCTTCAGCGCCGCACCGTGGTGTTCCCTGTAAACATCATCTATTTAACTTTCAACTTTTTGGGAAACGGAATCTGTAACTTCCTATATGTTATTAAGTTGGACAAATGGTTTACGATAAAGCTTTTTACAATTATTTTGTATTCTCCTTTTTCAATTATTATTGTTTATATGCTTAAAGCTATTTTTAGGTAGTAACTCAGCAATGTATGCTTTGTTATTGTTTAGCCACTTATTAAAAAAAGAAAATTTGTTTTCTTTTTTTTAGAAATATTTAACAGGGGCAGTTATCAAGTAACACTTTATACCGTGCCTTGTGTTTTAAGGTTAATTAGTTTATAGTTTTTTGTTGAACTTTTTCATATACTTATTTATAGAATTTTTGCATGTTCGGCTTAAGTTCATTGAATAATTGTATAAGAATACAGTGTAAAAGTTTTGTTGGACACTCGTCAGAATGGAACCAGAAAATGCATAAAGTATAGGGTATAAAATATAAGCTATAGGGCATAAATAATATAATGTATAAAGTATAGAGTAAAATGTATAATATATAAAGTAAAGAGTATGAAGTACAAGGTATAAAGTATCAGGTATATAGTATAGAGAATATTGTGTAAGGTATAAATTATAAGGCATAAAGTATAGACTATGTTTAAAGTGTAAAGAATAAACTGCAATGATAATAGTTTACAATGAAATCGGTGAAAATATGAATATATTTAGCCTTAGAGTCAATGAACTCTATCGTAATTGTGAGGACCACAAAGTAGGGAATAGGTCTTGTTTCTGGTGCGGAATTTGATACAATATTTAATTTTTTTTTTTTTTTTTTGGTACAACAATGAACTTTCTCTATGCATTCTACAGTCATTAGTTGTCTTGTACATAACTATTGCTTTAGTTACACAGTTATTCACATAATCGTATAATGCATTACCATATTTGACATTCAATTGAAATTATCATTAACCTATCAATGTTATCTACGGAATAATTGTCATCAGTTTATTAACAAATCAGAAAATTAATCCATACAATCAAAGATCCTTCCAAGATGAGCATGACCACCTAACCAATAAAGAAATCTCAAAAAACCGCAGGTATCTCACCTAAAATATACGGTCGTGACAAGAATCATAAAAAAAATAAAATTTTATAGGTGCAACAATTCTCAAAAATATTTGTTACAACAAGCTTCTCCTATTCATTTATGGGCTACTACAATTATGCACTGCTTTATAATAACTACCACTAACTTACACACTTATTTACATAACCCATACAATGCAATAACAACAAATTTTACATCCAATTGCAATTATCATTAGTCTATCTATTTTATTTAATTACATATCAAAAAAAAAAAAAAATTATTAACAACTTATTAAAAATAAAAACTAAAATTACCCTACACAATCAAAGATCAATCTAAATGCTTGCAAAACAAACAAAACCATCCAACAACATTTAAAAAAAAAAAAAAAAAAAAAACAAAGAATATAAAATCAATGAAATTCACTGCTGCTTATTATACCTTCACATACAAGTAGAAAATTCAATTGGAATACCATTCAACAAGTATTCCTCTAATAAAATATTTTAAGTTGGAAATTCCCATCCAGAATAGAAAAATCTATAGCTAGTAAACAATCGTAGAATAATTACCACCAAGAAAACTATAAAAATATATCTATCATAGCATTTCAAACACCTTGATCTTTAAAAACACAACAGGTACCTATTTTCTATCTATACACTAAAACTGGTTTTCTTCCATCATACATAAAATCAACCCTCAAAACCTTAACATACACAAATCCATCTGACAATACTCTCTCACACTAAATACAAATATTTTAGGTTACAAAATCCCATCCAGAAAACAAAGATCTATATCTTATGTACGGTTGGTGACAACAATTTCCAAGAATACAATTTTACAAGTGTTTTTGAAATTTTGTAGGAATATTTGCCAAATTTTGTTGAATTAATTTGTTGCTTGTTGCCATTAAAATGATGTTGACTCCTCGTAGTAAATCCAGGGGTAACACCGATTTAAAACAGGAGAAAAACGAACTGGACGGAACAATATGACATTTTGTCCCAATTTTTTCCGAACCACCGGCTATTCGTAAACGGAGGGACATTGAATCTTCTGTAAAATTGTTAAAAAATGCATTTGACAGAGCGACCTCTGCAGCACGCATGCCGAAGATCTGTAAAGGAAGGAGTAAACCACATTGGTTTAACTCCGAAATAGGTGATACTCGCAAAGAGTACCGCAGTTTATTTAATGAGGCTAAGAGACTGGGAAACTGGTCAGCTTACAAATCCTCAGTAAACAGGTATAAGAACATGATCAGGAATGCGAAACGCAAATTTTAGAAGGTCTTCTGTAGCGGCGTAGAAGGCCATTCCGAGACTAATCGCTTACGCAAAATCCTGGCCTCCTCACCTACTATCAGAAACCTTGTGGCAGCTGGACGACAAGCGGCCATGAAACCTTAGATATCTTAATGGATTCGCATTTTCCTGGCAGCCTTCCTATAACGGAGATCCCTGCGACAGTTTCAGACCTAAGTGACGTTCAGATTCAAATAATTAAAGATGAACTAAGATGGGCTTCGAACAGCTTTGTACCGTTTAAATCTCCAGGCGTAAATGGCATTATACCTGCAGACCTACAGTATAATGCTGATATTATAGTTCCATGGTTTACAATCGGTGGCATTAGGCCATGATTGAGGATGTTTCCTTGGCGCATAATACTTGGGCCAACGACCGAATAGCTTCGACTATTACTTTTGAGTCTAGTGATGCCGATAGACTTTGTTGTTGATTGGGTTGTTGCTGGCTGATGACTAGGTGGCTGTTGCCTAGGTTCTTGGTGACGTATATCCCTAGAGTCTCTGCGTCTAGCATGATGCCCACGTTGTCGTCTTGAATGTAACAAGGTATAGTGTAACATGTCGCAAAACCGGCAGGTGTCCAGCGAAGAACAAGCCCGTAAGTCGTGGCTTTTTGCCAAGCAATTTGTACAATAGCAGTATCTCTCAACCACTTCTTCCCTCTGTTTTGTGCTCATGCTCAAAAATTTTCGGCAAAATCTTAAACCGTTTGCACAAGGCGGATTTGTAAGTATCTTGGTTGTTTCTTCTCGACCGATAGCTGCTTTTAGAACGACTACCTTGGGTTGGACATTTGGTTTCGAGTCTTCGATTATTCCTAAGGATGGGAGTGGAACGATTAGATATAATTTTAAGTTAAGAGTACTTTATTCTGAGTCATAATATGCTGTAAATAATGAGAATAAGAAAAGTGTATAGTGTTATGAGAACTTAAGCTAGGGTTAAGTAAGTTTAAGGAGGCTTTAAGTTTTTGAGCTATAAGTATAGTATTAGGTATAATAATGGTTAAAGATCCATTGTATATGTGTGAGTTATAATTTTAGGATTAACAGATTATTTGCTTTTCATTGTTAAAGGGAAGGAGACATAATTTTACAATGGGTCGAGTTAATATTCCTGTAGCTACACGCACATCAGCCGTACGTATATGTGTATCAGATCCTGGGAAAGTTCTTTCAGCTCTTCCTAGGCGCCAGTAATGGGGTGGTAGTAAATAATCCATCACTACCACTAAGTCCCCAGCCTGAATGTTATAAGAAGGGTTCTTCCACTTGTAACGCTTGTGTAAGGATTTCAAATAATCTTCTTTCCACCTTAGGGAGAAATGATGGTGAATTGCCTTCAACTTCTCCCATCTATTAATGAGAGACATGTCTTTGAAGCTTTTTTCGGGGAATGCCATTAGGGGAGCGCCTCTTAAGAAATGACTTGGAGTCAGTACAGTTATATTTGTGGGGTCTTTTGATATTGCAGATGTTGGACGCGATTTCAGGACACCTTCAATTCTGGCTAACAAAGTGGCAAATTCTTCGAAGGTGAATTTTTGAGCACCGACTACTCTCTTAAAATGATATTTCAAACTCTTGACGGCGGCTTCCCATAAGCCGCCCATATGAGGACCATGAGTAATGTATTTGTGTGAGAAGTCTTCTGCAACATTATTAACAAAATCAAAAAACTCATGTTCAAGTGCTCTACTGCATCCGAGGAAATTTCTGCCATTGTCGGTTACTGCCTTTTCGGGTAGGCCTCGCCTCCCAACGAAACGACTAAATGCAGCTTCAAATGCCGCTGAGGACAGATCGGAGCAGGGTTCTAAGTGTATAGCTTTTGTACTAAACATACGAAAACATTGACATAGCCTTTAACATAGGGAGATTTTCGCAAAACCGATGTTTTTAACTCGAATGGGCCGGCAAAATCGATGCCTGTTACTTGAAAAGGAGGGGAAAGATTACATCGTTCAGAAGGTAAGGGAGACATTAACTGAGAACATGGCTGTTGCTTGTATATTATGCAGGTTTTGCATTGACGTAAAAACCTTCTTAATACGAGTTTTGAGTCTGAATATGAAAAATTCCGTTTGCACCATTCTACACATTTGACTGCATTCGGCATGATATAAAAATTTGTGCAAATGCACTAGATACAATTGGCAAAATTGTGAATCGCCAGGCAAAATTATGGATTAACGCTCATTATATGGTAAATTTGATTGAGATAATCTTCCATTTACTCTTATGATTGAGTCAAAATCGAGAAAGGGATTTAGACTTTTCAGTGAACTTTTGTTTGAAATATTTCATGATAAAAATTTTTCTGGGCTAAGTTAATGAGCCGTAACTTTACAAATTTCATTTCCTGTTGAGTCAAGTTATAACAAAAGACGTGATAAGAATTTGGTCTTATATTTTTTATGGCCTTGTTGAAGAATCTGAATACATAACAAATAATCCGTAGACCTTTGCTGTATGAAGAAAATCTATTTAATATATCATTAAATTCAACTTGAGTGTTCAGACAATGTGTTTCTTTAGTGTTTGACAAAGTGTGTAAGGGATCTTTTTTAGGCCATTCTGATGGAGGCTTAGTTAACCATGGTGGTCCATGCCACCACAGAGAATTGTGTGTCAGATCTTGTGGATTACAGCCACGTGTTCCTAGATCTGCTGGGTTATCATGAGTCGGTACATGTTGCCATATTGTATTTGGCGTTAGTGAATGAATTTGAGAAGTTCTATTGCCAACGTATGTTTCCCAGGTTGAAGGAGGCTTTGAAAGCCATCCAAGTACTATGGATGAGTCGGTCCATAGATACATTTCTTTGCAATTAAAACTTAATGATGTAGTAACGTAGTGTACAAGTTTTGCAATAGTAGAGCCCCGTTGAGTTCTAACCTGGGAAGACAAACTGTTTGAATGGGAGCAACTTTGCATTTTGCCACTAATAAATTCGTAAAAGTTGTGCACGTATGAGTTTGGCATCTGATATATATTGATGCACAATATGCTAATTTTGAGGCGTCTAAAAAGCCATGAATTTGAATAATATCTGACGGGGTATATTGTAACCAACGAGGTATTGAAATCGCTTCTAATTTCGCGAGATCTTGAGCAAAACAGTTCCATTTGTCTAGCGAGTCTTGTGAAACGTCTTCGTCCCATTGAATTCCTTCTAACCACAATTGTTGCATTAATATTTTTGCTCGGATAACTATAGCAGCCAGCCATCCTGCGGGATCAAATAATTTTGCAACTGCGGAGAGTATTTGACGTTTAGTTATTTTTGTGGCTTGATCTATGGGGGAAAAATTGTAAGTAAATGAGTCATTGAGGGCATTCCACTTGATACCAAGGGTTTTGGTTGAACTTGCCTCATGGAAACGAAGGAAATCAAGATCATAGAGATCTTCTTTTGGCAAATGAGTAAGCAACTTTGAATCATTAGCGGTAATCTTTTTCAATGGAAAACCTGCCGAGTTTAATGCTTCTTTAAGCTGAGTTTGGGCTATAAGAATTTCTTCTATTGTATAACCTCCTGACAGAATATCATCTACATAGGTTTCTTTACGTATGATTGATGATGCTCTTGGATATTTTGCTTCTACATCTGCAGCAAGCTGTGATAGGGTACGAATTGCAAGAAATGGGGCACAATTTAATCCAAAAGTAACTGTTTTTAATTGAAAATCCTTTATAGGGCTATCGGATTTACTTTGAAATAAAATTCTTTGATAGGGTCTGTCATCGGGATGTACGAGAATCTGGCGATACATTTTTTGTATATCGCCACTGAATACATATTTATATTTTCTCCAATTTAAAATTATGGTTATCAGATCACTTTGCAGAGTAGGGCCTGTGTAGAGTATATCATTGAGGGAAACTTGGGATTTTGTTTTTCTGGAGGCGTTGAATACCACTCTTACTTTTGTAGTTTTATGTGCTGGGCGTACGACCGCGTGATGGGGTAAATAATAAGAAAAATATTTGTTCTGAAATACTATTTCCTTAGAACTAGTTTCTTCCATGTGGTTTAGGGACAAATATTCTTCTAAAACTGCTTTGTATTGAGTTTGCAATTCTGGACTTTTGGACCAAGTTTTTTCCATTCAGGAGTATTGAGCTAGGGCTACAAATCGAGATGCTTCAAGGAAATTTCCTTAGGAAATTCTGTTCTAAATGGTAATCTTACTGTATATCTACCTTGTTCGTTACGAGTTGTTGTTTGATCGTAAAATTTTTCACAGAATTCATCTTCAGCTGAACATGAGCGTATTGATGGGATATCTTCTTCTTCCAAAAACTTTTTTAATAGAGTATTGAGTTCAAAAGTTTCAGAAGTTTTCACTTCAGTTGTGAAAGACTGTATTATTTCAGTTCTAATGGGACCACTAAGTACCCATCCAAATATAGTGTTGTATGCCGGTACTATGCCGCAAATGTTTCTCTTTATGCCATCGATATTAACAAATTGCTCACAGTCGTTGCCTAGAATCAGATCTATCTGCGAGGACTTGTTGAACGTCGGGTCTGCTAAATCTAATTTTTCTAATTCTTCCGTCTTTGGGATACGGAACGAATATTCTGGGAGCTGTTTGGTTACTTTTGGTATAGGGATTTTCACATTAGTTCTTTTAGCATATAGGATGAGTTCACATTCTTTGCTTGCTGCCTGTCTGTGACCACCAACCCCTACTATTTCAAAGTGAGATCTTTTGTAAGGGAGCTGAAGACGATTTCTAACCTTTTCAGATAAAAAGGTTCGTTGAGAACCAGGATCAATTAAAGCTCTAATAGTAAATAATTCGCCTCTACATTCTATTTGCATTACTGCAGTTCGTAATAGAACGTTCTCATTACTAGTAGAGCAATTAGCTTGAACCTGTTTCGAAGTACTAGGCTTTTCAATACTAATTTTAGCAACTGTTGAGGAAGAGTTTTGAGAATTTTTGGAATTTTCTGAGATATCTTGAGTGATATTTTTTATATTGGCGTTCTTTTTGGCATGTGCAAAAGAGTGCGATGGGTTTTTTTGCAATACAGACAGGTATGCTTACTTTTACAATTTGCCTTAATGTGAGAGTGTCCTAGGCAATTATTGCAATATCTATTTTTTAACACATAATCTACTCTTTCTTGCACTGTGAAGGATCTGAACATTGGACATATTCTAAGAGGGTGTTCCTCGTCGCATAATTTGCAAGATGATATTATATTCTCTTGTGAAGCATACGTTTGAATGTTAGGAACTTTTGTGAGACAATTTTCTTCTTTCGAGTTTTTAATACTTGTTATGCACTCAACCGCCTCATATCTATCAACTAAAAATTGCGACATTTGGGACCATTTCGGAAGTTCTCGGGGAAACGTGAGTGATTGTTCCCAAAGAGCTAGTGCCTTGTGTGGTAGTTTTGTGGAAATTAATCGAATAAAAATGGGTTCCCAATTTTCTACCGCGACATCAAGAGTTCTGAGGGTTGCTAGTGAATCATTTTCATTAGTAGCTGGAGGTATGTCAAAGAGAATTTTTATTTGATTATCTACGAGCACTCGCTTGTTCTCGTAGCGGGATTTCAGAGCTTCCCACGCAAGTAAAAAATTATCGTAAGAAAGGGGGTATCTTTTTAATATATCTCCTGATTCAACTGTAGTTTTGTTACGTAGGTGATATAACTTAGTGAGAGCTTAGAGTGATTAATGTACACTGCAATGAACATATCACGAAACGAGGGCCATTGCTCGTAACTACATTTGAATATCTCGGTATCACAAGGCGGGAGTTTTATCCTTTAGCTTTACTTCAAGGACCGACTCTGTTTGATCTGCTACTTCTGTTCTATTAAATAAATCACAGGCAGGGGTGTAGAAGAGCTAGACATACTAGAGGTATTGGATGTATTGGGCATATTGTTAGGAAATGAGAAAATTCAAATATGGGTGTTATGAATTTTGTTTTGAGTTAACTACTATTAATGGTATATGATTTTCAGTGACAATCTTTGTATGTCTAGATAACTATACCACTTGATGTCCCAAATCGTTTAAGCGAAGCTTGAAATTGAATAAAAAAACTTTCAACTCGTAGTAAAATTATTAAAGTATAAAATATTTTTCCTGTAAATTGATGTTGCCAAATTTTTAATAAGTAAATATTTATATTTTACAGAGCAAATTCTTCTTTTTAGCCGGTCTGAATATTCCAAATTTTATTGTTTGTTTGGTTTGTTGTTTAATTTAATTTTACAACCAATATTAAGTATTTCTTCCAAATAAAATAATAATTTCAAATTAAATACAAATTTAATTTTGTTTTCCCTATTTCGAACAATTTTTCCCGGAAAATAAATGTAGCTCAATGGTAACCCTTACTTTGAGTTGTAAAGTGTTTTTGCAGCAGTAGGGGACCGGGATGGTAAATTTATATTTTAAATGTGTAGGATTCTGAATATATTTTTTGTCCTTTTTTTCTTTCCTTAAGATTCATTAAATGTAAATGGTTTTCAATAATTTTTGAGCACAATATAATGCAATTAATTCAATATAGTTGTGGGAAATCGCAATTAAAAATTTTTTATATATGTTAAAAATTTAAACGTACAGATTTTTCCAGCTCTGTTGTGTGGTTTTTCTTTTTGTTTATTTGTAAACTAGTTTTTTAGTTATTATTTGTTTTTCTGATCTCTTTTTGTTAAACAGTATCTTAAATTTCAATATAAATCTCTTTCTTTTTGGATGTTGTGTTTTATGTTCTACTTATTTTATACATATACTTATTTATTATTTACTTTTTTTGCAGTGGACTGTATGTTTATATTTTTAAATGTGAATGGTTATTTTTATAAAAAATTTGATTATTATTAATATTATTATTATTTTTAATTTCTTTACAAAAATAAAAAAAACACAACACTCGTAACAGTTTAAGAGAACTGTCTCATTCCCAATAAGAATTTATTTATTTTTTACTTACTTGATCAGAGCGCGAAGAGAGGAATTAATTTAAGTAAATTTTTTGGTGGATGAAAATGTTGTTGATGTTTCTTTTGTTCTGTTTTTGACACTGTTTCCCTTTTCTTTTATAATTTTGTTTCTTTGTTTTAATATTGGTTATTTGTTTTAATTTTGGATTATTAATAAAAAATAGAAAGAGAAAATTATTCGTTTTATGTTTATCTATTTCTTTATATATGTACATATATTTTTAAGGGATCATAAGTAGATGATAAATAATGAAGAATATAATGAAATAAATAAAGCAAAGGGAAATTTGAATGTATGTACATATGTCATATATATTTGGGGAACAATTTTAGCGGATTTTTTTAAACATATATATATGTGGAAATTTTTAGGGAAATTTACCGGTTGCCTATTATGTATTTTACGTAAAAATCTAACGGTTGTTGGATTTTCTTTTCTTGTGAACTTTATATGTATATGTATGCCTTTTTTTCTTTTTTGAGATTCCAAATAAACACCGTAATTTTACAAAAAATACATAAACTCAATATGGCGATTTTTATAAATATATATTATATATATATAACGTTTTACTATATTTCTTTTCCTTTAGGACTTTTTTTTCACTTTATGTTTTTCCGTAGAATTTTTGCACTACCTTTTCCACTGATTTTGTGTGTTTTATTTAATTTTACCACGTTTGTTGTTGTTTTTGTGTATTTTATTTTGATTATTAGTTTTGTGTACTCACTGTTTGATGATTTTGTTTGCACTGATGAGTTTGATATATTTTTTTATGTTTTACCTCATTTCCTTATGGTGGTGGTTTTTTATGCTCACTTCTTCTTACTTATAGAGACGGTGAGAGGACCATGAATACAGTAGGGTTAACTACTGTATGTAAACTTCTTTATTACAGGTGGATCGAAATGCTATGGTTAAAGATGCGAGGGGGGTACCAATCTGTAATAAAGAATTAATTATAATTACTCCGTTTGGGTTGGAGTAATTATAATTGTGGGGGTTGGGAAATAAAGAGAAAAAAAATTTTTTTTTTTGGTAGCTGGTTTTTATAGCATAAATTCTTACCTTTTGCTTTATAGCCAAATAACGAGGTAAATAGTTTAGTTTTTTCGGCACAAACAATTACGTTTCTTTTATTGATTTTTCATTGGGATTTTTCTTCTTTTTTTTAAGTTCAATTTTAAAGTTCGAGTAATTAAGTTTAAGTAGAGGGCAACGAGATGCTGCGTATGACGGATGAATTGCAATTGAATAAAAATTTATTTTTAAGATGGTCATGAGTCGTATCTTCCTTTGATCTCGTATTTTTCATCGAAAACCGTTGCCCATTCCCTTGCCTAAATGGAGTTGAATTAAAGGTGCGAAGTATCTGGGTATAATACTGGACTCCAAACTGTCCTGGCTCCGGAACACCCAGGCTAGGGCTTCAAAGGTAAACATTGCCTTTTATATGTGTAGAAAGGCCATAGGGAAATCTTGGGGATTCTTAAGAATACAAAATGGCTCTCCGACATGGTGATCAAGCCTATACTTATGCATGGAGCGATAATATAGTGGAAAGAGATGGAAAAATCAACCTTTTGCGGAATCTTCGAAAAGCTTCTGCGTAGTTCAGCGCTACTAATTACAGGTGCGCTACGTACAACACCATCCAAGGCATTATTCGTTCTGATGAACTGGATACCAGTGGATCTAATGGCCAAACCAAAAAAAAAAAATAAATAAAGAAAATAAAAAAAATAAAAAGAAAAACTCTAGTCCTAATACACTACTCTGTGGTACTCCAGAGTATATCAAAATTTTTTGATTTTCGGTCTTCAAAAAAATTTATTATTTATTTATTATTATTTTTTATGGTACATAAAAATCCATTTGTATAAATATAAAGTAACTCGAATGCATGTAGAATCAGTTCGCGTTAATCATTTCGTACATGGGGCGCGAAAGTTATAGCGGCTATAAGTTAAACATATACAAATTTTTACATGCTAAAAGTATATGAATAATTCTATTAAAATTTAGCGCAATATCAAAACCTACTGAGTTATTCAAGTAAAATTTATGATATTTTAAATGTTTGATGGTGTTAGTGCGTCATATTTTAGGGTTCCTAGTAAAATTTAAAAAAAAATATTTTTTCGAAAAATGGGGATCGAATCTAAGTTATTTCACCATATATAGTATGAAAATATGTTTTATTAGAGTTTATTAGAAAGAAATGCTATTTAATATTATGATCCTTTTTTAACCCAAGAAAATTTGTTTTGGTCCATAATATTTGTATATTTCGAAATTTTTTGATGCGCCTTTACGCTTCCGTTAAGCGTTACAAAGACTACCTATTTATGCCGATTACGGTAAATTTCGTGCTGTCCATGTGATGTGCCTTAGCAAAATCAGCTTGACAAAAGTGTCCCGTTTTCAACTATCAACGACATTTGACTTAAATTTATGGTCCCGATCAATTATATTTATCGCTGTTTTTACATCTATATATCCAAGATTTGTTCAAATTGTAATTTGCGATATAAAATACAAAAAGAAAAAGTGAAAATTTTCCGTAATTTTAATTTTTTTATTAAATTTATTTTTAATGCTCCTTGGATTTTGTGTAAAATAACAAAAAACTAAGTTCACGCAGTTATACATGCTATTCTCTATGAAACTGTGAATGTGCCTCGGGAAAAACTGATTTTTTTTAATTACCGCTCTTGTTTTCCAAACTTTGAGACTATCTACTACGTTGACTATTTCGGGATCATCAACGATATGTAGCGCAAAATGCGCATAATTACAACAACATCAATCCCTATATCAAAATGTGTATTTCGTTGAAGAGCGTACAAACCCCACCCAAAAAAACAAAAAATTTAAAATTTTGTCATCAAAATTTTACTAACTTCTGTGTAATTGTTGAAAGTCTGCAGAACAACAAAGAAGATTTAGAATTTAGCCACAAAGTGCGATTAGTTTATATAAGATCGAATGAAATTAAAAAGTATAAACGCGCGGACAAAAAGTGTAGATTGGAAAAAATTTAAGTAATTTTTAGACCTTTTTCTAAGTTTTTGAACTTTGAACAACAATGATGATTATACAGTGAAATCAATAATGCTAAAATTTTGCGCTCTATTATTATTATTATTATTATGGCTTATGAGTTCAGATCTGAAACCCGTTTGTTTTAAATAGTAATACCACATAACTTATTAAGTATTAAAACCAGTTTCAGCCAGGTTAAACATTTTTGGTAATGGCCCATATATAATGTGTATTAGAGATCTCTTCGTCAACATTTACATAAGATGTTCGTTCTTTTATGATTTTAATACGGGATAAAATGGAGCTTGGTATAGTAGACTTTCATGCCATACCCTATCAAATTCCTGTTTTATATCTAAAAATACCTCTGTTCCATTTTTTTGACGAAAGCCAAATTGATGATCAGGTATAATTTTGTGTTTTTCCAAAAAAGTTTGAAATAACTTTTAGGTCTGTATGATGTAATGGAGTTCTCCGATCTTTTGGGTTTCTGAATCATTATTATTTCGGCACATTTCCACTTATATGGAAAATATGACAATCTTAAAATAGAATTGTATTTTAGGGTCAAAAATAAATTGTTTTTTTTTTTTTTTGATAATTACTTAACAACCAGTGAATCTATTTTATCGGACCCTGCAGATTTTTCCAGATTTTTTTTTTAAAGAAGACACAATTTCCCAGAAAATTATATATATGACTACTTTGTGTTTGCAACGTTTCTAGTAAATCAATTTCAAATAAGTAAAACGCAGAAAAATTGCTAAATCTTCAAGATCCTTCTATTTCTGGTAATGCAGTGCACTATTGCGTGCGGTGAAACCGTATCAAAAATATTGTGAATATCAAGATTATACAATTTGCAACGTTTTCAAATTTGTTTACTAGAAACGTTGCAAACACAAAATAGTCATATTATATATTATTTTACTACTCTAAAATTCGAAATTTTTTGGAAATAAATCTGTAACTTCTAATCGGCTGGCGTAGCAGAGGAGTGTGCAATTTTATGCTTGGGAGGGGGCCGCAGAGGTATTGGGGCTCAAAATAGGGTACTTCTGACATAGACATTTTTTATCGCTTACAAAATTTTTGTTTCTTATCCGATTTCAAATATTTTTACATCTTCTTAAAGCTCTCGAAAAGACGTGAAAAACATGCTTGCATGTTCTATTTATTTTTATACTTTTCAAATTATTTGCGTTTGAAATTTCAACTATATCAATTTTGCAAAGTATTTGTCCAGTTTTTTCAATATATATCCCAATACTTTTGTCCGATTTTGTAAAATTTTTACCCAATTGGTTATAGAACAAACTTATCTATTAAAAAAATCCTTAAGTCGATATCTCCTCTGAATTCAAAAATATACAATCTTGAAATTGAAAAATTATGCAAAAATTATGATTTTTTATGTTCTTTTTTCTGCAGAAAAAGTATCTATACTTTTTTTAGCTATAAAATAAAATTTTATTTAAGAACATATAATAGTTTAACCCTTTTTTTAAAAGGTATATTTACAAAGATGATTTTAGAACTAAAAACAATCCCAAACAGGCAACAGGACTATGAACATATTCTCGTGAATTTAGCCTATTTTAAATCAAAATTTTGACATTAGGCTATATATTCTGAAATCCCAATGAATTGTTCTGCAAACCAAATGCATTTTCGAAAACTCTAATATATTTCAAAGAGCCTGCCAATGGCTTTTTCCAAACCTGAAAAAATTCAATTTTTGGGATTTTCATCTTTTTTTTTTTTGGGTGGGGGGAGGGGGAATTGTACACTTTACCATTTTAAGTGATAAAGTCAATAATCGCTGAAAATTTCGTTAAGATATCTTAACAAACCAGGATTTTATTAGAGATCACATATTTATAGTTTCTCCAAAAACCAATTTTTTACAATAAAAATATTGTAAAATATTGGAATGTGCTCCAAAATTCTATTCTAATGACATAGAAGTTAATTCTTTTCAAATGAAGCAAGAATATATATCGGAGTTATTAAATAATCCAGATAATATTTTGGATACTGATAACGAAGTTTTAATTAACACGAATGATTTTATTATGAAAGATTCATAGAAATCTTACCCATTGGCTAACGAGGCAAATTTAATATTTGAAAATTTACCATTGAAAGATGATGGTAGCAAATTTAAAAATCCACTAAAATTGTTGACGAATTAAATAATATGAACCGTAGGGTGGGTCAATTTGTTCGGGACCAAACAACGTCACAAAGCGTACAGCAAAATCGTAATCTCCGGAAAATTCTAAAAACTTTTCCCCAAGAAACCATAGTTCTAAAATCAAAATTGAGCTTCCGGTTCTTTACGAGAAAATTTGGTGCTCAGGAAATCCGAAAATAATGCAAATTTTTTGGAAATATTTATTGCAATTGGTAAATAGTTGACCTATATCTCTGGAAGAGGGCTTGTTTCTCAGCTTTCTATATCTGTGCTCATTTTAAGAAAGTTCTGTACATAAAAAATGGTTTTAGAGGTTTTTGTCAAAAAAATAATAGTCAAAAACCTAAAACTGTCGCAATTTTACTACCCAAAAATTAAAAAAATAATAATAATTTAACTAAATTTTAATTTATCAAAAAAAAAAAAAAAAACAATTGATTCAAAACTTAATTAAACGAAAATTTACTTTAAAAAACTTTAAGCAAAAACTGAAAATGAAAAAATTAAAAAAAATTAATCTTTTTTTTATTAAAACTCGCTTTTTTATTTCAAAAATTCACAAACTTTTTAAAAAAAGAAACTGAATCAAATAATAATAACAATTGTAATGGATCATGTGATCTAAACTTGATTCGGAATTTACAAAAGCTAAAAATTCCACCTCCTTCGAAGATTCAATGGACATTGCTGATGAACCAATAGACATTGCAGACGACTCCATGCTTGATACAAGCTTCAGTTAAATTAAAAAAATACTGATATTTAAAGTTAAAATAGCATTTAAATGCGTTTGTTGCTTGAATTTAGGCTTTAAACTGCGCAAATCAATAAAAAAAAATAAAAAAGAAACGACTATTGGAAATCATGATTTTAATAATAATTAATGGAATGTTACTGCCAGAATAGATAAAAATAACTGTACAATTTCCAATTCAATTTCAGAAATTTCCAATTCAATTTCAAAAATTTCCAAGTGTATTTCAGAAATTTAAAATTCAATTTCAAAAATTTCCTATTGTATTTCAGAAATTTCCAATTGTATTTCAGGATTTTCAAATTATATTTCAAAAATGTCCATTTGTATTTCAGAAAATTGTATTAGCTATGAAAACAGAATTTTCTGAAATACAATTGGACAAAAATTACAACCAGAATTTTTTTAAATAAATCATTATTTAACTTTAAATAAAATTTTATAAAATTTTTTTTTTTGATTTTAAAATATTATTTTATTGCTTGTAAATTCATTCATTCTAAACTAACACGAAAAACAATAACAATTTCTTGTTTTTTGACAATTAAAAATATAAAAATAAATGAAATTATAAAAATTTTGACACAAAAAAATATAAAATCCATCATTTGCAGGATTCCAGAGGTAAGTTACCTTAATTTTCGTATATATTTCATTACCAAATATGTATAATGATTTATTTTTGTGTATCTTATCTTATAATCCCCAAGTTCTTTCAATTGTGTGCCTGAACATGTAGCTCCCTCTCGTGATATAATTATGTGAAAGTAACTGGACTTCTTGAAGATAATTTAATGTGTTTTAGTTTTTGTATTTCAAATCATTTAAAAGTATTTTGCGAAAATGGTCTTTAGCGGAAGTGGTCCTTAACAAAATGATACGTGTTTGCAATCGTAAATTACCCTGTTGTTCAGTTTTGGCGCATTTGTTATATCCCATCTATTTTGGTTTTATTGAAGCTTTGATATTTCATTATTAGGATTCCGTTAAAAGGTATGTAAATTGAATTCATTTAGAAAATACTTCAATTGATAACGATTGCGTTTCCGTTTTAGATGGTATTGGCCACTAATGAAATTTGGAAATAGTGTCGTGTGTTCTTTCATTTCATATATATCTTTTTATTCATATATGTATATTTTATGTACTACTATACATGAATACATAAATTATTAGTTATGGCAATATTATATTTCATTACTGTGTATTACCGTTAAATTATATTTCATCTAAAAAAGTCTTCATTAATTAGTTAGTATTATGTAAAAGTTTCGCTTCTCTACACCAAATTTTCATACATGCATTTACATGATAAAATACAATACTAACATTCAATCCGAATTATTGCATATATTATAGAAAATGTAAAAAAAAAAATATTAAACAAAAAATAAAAATTGTTTGAAAATCTGCAAAAATGTAATATTATTTTTATTGATTTTAATAAACCATATTATTGAATTTCTTAAGAATTTTCAAATATTAAAATTTATAAATAGTAAAAATATTTTAATAAGAAAAAAATTAAAATTTTTTCAATAAAATATGCACGAATTTGAATACTTGATTTTCAGTGATAGGTCCGATTTCAGTAAAATATAATTGGTTTTATGAATTTAGTAATAGAATACGAAATTTAATTTTTTCTGTGCAGTTGGAAATTTCTGAAATACAATTGGAAAATTTTGAAATTGAAATATTCTGAAATACAATTGGAAATGGTGTAGCAAGAATATTTACTAAAAACAAAAATTTAATGTTAAAGAATCGATCATACAATTTACCATTTTTAAAAGAGGGAGAAATGCGTTAAAATTCTAACGTTTATTCCATTTTATTAATGTATGGTAAGCAAAAACAATTTTTTAAACTTTGTTTTTGTTTTAATGGAAATTTTCACTTCTTCGATGCATATTCAATAGCCAGTAATATTTAAAGATGTTTTAAGATCTCATTTTAATATGTTTGATCATTTGCCTCATGTACCAAAACTCGTATTAAGAGCATAAGTTAATAAATGCTATTGTGGTATAGTGGTTATGTCGTGCTTTCTGACCAAGGATGCCAGGGTTTAATTCCCGGTTTGGTCAGTATTTTGTTAATCAATTTTTTATTAGTATTTGATTCTATTTCTTTTTTTAAGATGTTAGTGAATTTTTGAAATAAAAAAGTGAGTTTTAATAAAAAATATATTACATCTTTTTAAATTTTTTTTCATTTTCAGTTTTTTAAATAAATTTTCGTTTAATTAAATTTTGAATTAATTGTTTTTAATCAATTTTGAATAAAAATTTAGTTAAATTAATTTTTTTTTTTTAATTTTTGGGTAGCAAAATCGTGACAGTTTTAGGTTTTTTAGCAGTTTGACTATTATTTTGACCAAAACTTCTAAAACCATTATTTATGTACAGAGTGTACAGAGTGTACAAGCCCTCTTCCAGCGATACAGGTCAACTATTCACCAATTTCAATAAATATTTCAAAAAAGTCGCATTATTTTCAGATTTCCTGAGCACAAAATTTTCTCGTAAAATATCGGAAGCTCAATTTTGATTTTATAACCATGGTTTCTTGGGGAAAAATGCTTAGAATTTTCCGTAGATTATGATTTTGCTATACGCTTAGTAGGAAAAAAATTGACCCTCCGTAATGAACAGTCATCAATTTATTAAATCTAATAAAGTAGAAAGTTGTCAAAAACAACAATTAAATGTTCAAAGCAATAAAAGTCCCTTCGAAATCAGTGATGATTCATTGAATGTATCAAGCTTTTTAACTTATAGAAAGATTCCAAATCCCAATGAAAAGGTGCAATAGAACTCTGCTTCAGGGGAAATCTTAGTGTGCAAAACCTAAATGAACATTCCAAAAGAATATTTTTGATTGTACATTTGTTGTTAACTTAAATGTTATACAAAATACAAACAACACAAAAATTAATAAAAAAGAAAATCTTAGAAGATTTGGGGAAAGAGACATATTTACAACATAACAATGTTTGTATTTTATGTTTCTATATGGTAAAAGAGTACATTTATGCATGCTTATTGTAAATTTAATGATTGCACCACTTTTCGATTTGAAATTAATCCTAAGGGAAATGTTTCTGTTTATAGAACCAAAGATATACAACATGAATCTCATAGACAAATCAGAGGATTAAGAAAATATATTATAAAAAACGACCTTAAGAACAATAAGGCATATTTGTATAGAAAGAGGAAATTTTAAATGCTGCAGATGATATTGCTAAAAAAAAATAATCTTCAAAATATACATAAGCTGGAAACATTAAGAAAATGTAAATCTGAAAGCAATTATGATAAATATTATCATTCAGATCCAGTTCATCCTATTATTTTGATGAAAGGTAAACCAAACTCCTGCGAGCCTAGTTAAGGACTCTCAGATGAGGTCCATTAGGGGAGCTCTGCCTGGAGATGAGATATCTTCTACTTCCAAAAAAGCTGGTCACTCTTTGAAACGTCCTGCTAAGGGAACTATAAAAAGAGTGAGGTCTGCGGATGACCAGCAGATACCATCGGCGAAGAAGGTTGGTAAGGCACCAAGTGGCTCGCTTAAAAACTCCCATAAGGGAGTAGTGGTGATGATCAACCTTCATCGTTCAAAAAGGCGAAGGATTCGTCTAAGTCGGACATTCTTCTTCTCGCGAGATTGTTACGTTCGGGTATCGATATGTCAAAATTTCGTCACTCGAAAAATGACAAAGCCAAAGAGGCTGCGGATGGTGCAGATAAATCTGAATCAATGTGAAGCGGCCTCGACTGAACTAATAACCTACCACAGTGAGACCAATGTGGACGTGGCCCTAATCCAAGAACCTTGGCTAAATAACAACCAGGTCTGTGGTCTTGGGGCTAAAGGATACAAATTGTTCGTGCCGTCCACTGAGGATAAGGTAAGGAATTGTATCCTAGTGAGGAATGAACTTCAGTTAATTCTTCTTAATTCTTTCAGTTATGGAAACCTAACGGTCGTTCAGAGAGAGGCGTTAGGAGATAGTAAACTGGCCTTGGCCACGGTATACATGCCCTATAAGGCGAGAGAACCACCGGATGACAGGGTGTGGACTTCGAGTATGCAAGACGGAATGGAGTACGTCTATTGCTCGGTTACGATTCCAATGCACACCACAATCAATGGGGTAGCAAGGATACTAATGAGAGAGGTGAGTCAATCTTTGATTTCATTATTACGAATGATCTTTTAATCTGCAATAAGGGAAATATCCCTGCGTTCAGGACGAAGGATAGGAATTCGGTAATAGATATAACATTGACTAACTCTAGTGACCTAGTTGAGGATTGGAGGGTGGCTATGGGGTGTTCTTTTTCTGACCATGGCAGGATAACCTTTAGTCTGAACTTTCTGGGTTCGGAAAGGAAACCTTTTAGGAATCCTGGAAGGATAAATTGGGACGCTTTCGCGCGTGATCTGGGGTCAAGACTGACTAGAACTCCGAGGGAGTTTATGTCGAGGGATAATCTTGACGAAGTGGTGGAGAAAATAACCGGGTCTATTATCAGAAGCTATGAGCTTACCTGCCCGGTGAGTTATCCGGGTAAGAGGAAACAACCGGTTTGGTGGTCAGAGGAGTTGAGAGTTCAACGAACCACAGTTGGCAGGCTATATAACAGGGCCCATAGAACTGGTAAGGACGAAGATTGGGGCACCTATAGGATGAGTTTTAATAAGTACAAAAAGGACATTAGAGGAGCTAAAAGGGTCTCGTGGATTAGGTTCAGCGAGACCATTGATTCTGTCAATGAACTATCCAGATTCAGGAAGATACTGTCGAAGGATCCTAGTGTTTCCGGGGAGTATCCAGAGATCAGATGGTTCATGGACGGAATCGAGCTCTGAGTCACATAAAGTGCTTTCGGAAACCCATTTTCCGGGTTGTAAGGATCCATTGATGGAAGGACCAGGTGACGAAGAGCTCTAATTCACAGAGTCCACCATCGGGATAGTTGAAACGGTAGTGAGATGCCTGATTACGGTTGAGAAAGTAAAGTGGGCGGTAAATTCATTCGAGCCTTACAAATCACCTTGCCTGGATGGTATTTTTCCGGCCATGTTATAGAAAGCACCGTTGGTGGTTCGTCTGCTACCAGTGGATACCGAGGTGTTGGAGAGAAGTAAGAGTCATATTCATACCTAAAGGTGGTAGGACATGTCACTCGAAACCCAAGGATTATAGACCTATCAGCCTATCATCTTTTCTTTTGAAGACATTAGAAAAATTGATAGATCTATATCTAAGATCATGTATTGGCACCAACAGCATACCTTACCCTTCAGGTAAGCATGTTGCACTCTGTTGAGAGTGCGCTGTATGATGTACATGACTTCTTGATCGAATGGATAATCCTCATGCTGAGCAACAGAATTATCAACTCAAGCTTGGGTAGAGTATGTTTAAGGAAACTGGTGACTAGGGGGATACCGCTAGGGGGAGTTCTCTCACCCCTGTTGTGGCTATTGGCTGTCGGCGTGATTCTGCGCCAATTTGACAGCAGGGGACGGAAGATCGTGGCATATGCTGATGATGTGGTCATACTGATAAAAGGAAAATTTCTTCCCACAATCAGTGAGATTATGCAGTCCGCGCTGGGTGAGCTGTCCTCTTGGGCCGCTGATAAAGGGTTGGGAGTGAATCCACAAAAGACAGAGTTGGTTCTGTTTACTAGAAAGTACAAGGTAGGTTAGGTTAGGTTAGGTTGGAAAGGGCGGCGCATTCACGCCTACACCCAGAGGCCAAACGGCCCATTGTGATCCCTACAAGGTAGAGAATTTTAGATTACGGGTACTATGTGGCCTCAATGCCTACTACATCTGTAGAAACTCCATAGGTAGGAATTGGAGGCTCAAACCAAAAATTGTAAATTGAGATTATCGGCATCTTGAAGGCCGCAGAATTAATCAGGTGGAACGTTGTGAGGGGTACTGAAGTTACTCTCAGTCAGGTGGCTCTGAATGCCTTGGGGGCACATCTGCTGAAATTCGAGCAAGTTTCTGACTGCAAAAAGTCACTGAAAGAGCTGATGGAACACTACATGGTGAGACTCTGCTGGGTACCTGGCCACTATAATGTATCTGATAATGAACTGGCCGATGAAACGGCAAGGCAAGGCGTAGCAAAGAATGTCTCGGAGAGGGAAACCACGGTGAAACCTCCGCTGAGTTTCTTCTTTGGCAAGATAAATGATTGGATCTTGGTCAGAACCAATTCGGCATGGGAGAGTAGAGTGGACTGTAAGGTGTCGAGGGCGGTATGGCCGGCAATCGACAGGCACAGGCACTCTTCTAGGCTTGACGTCGACGAGACCGAGTCTATTGAGCACATTGTGTGCCACTGTCCACGATTGCAACATCGTGGGATGAAATGGTTGGGCAGTCAATTTGTCGACGGACTAAATGACGTTCTGGACGTGGAGCTTGTAGACGTCAAAAGCTTCGTCATGAGAATAAACTGTCTAAGGGAGAGTAAGGGGTATATCCCTAGGGGGATTATCGGCATTGCTAATCCTCTTCTATGATTTCTTGATATTATCTTTTCTCTTCTTGTTCCAATTATGTCTATTCTATATTCTATAGTTTTTCAAATGAAGGGACTCACAATGGACCGGGATCGGTCTCTGGGTGGAGATGTGGTACATATGGTTTCACGTCAACCTTCTCTATCTATCTATCTACTTTATATTAGATTGAAGCTGATATATTCCTCTATCACCTCCAAGATGTCCGGTCCAAGAACAAATCACACAATTCGACCTAGGCCCATAATGTTCCTTAAGTGAAATATAAAAAATATGTTTTTCAATACTTTGTTTAAGCAAAAACTATAGCGGTGTATAAATTGTATATCTAAATGAAGCTGAGACTTTCCTCTATCACCTCTAAGTGGTCTTCTCCAGGAAGAATCAGTCAATTCGGCTAAGAGTCCAAAATAATATGTAAGTAAAATTTTAAAATTTGTTATTTTGCATTTTTTTGTCTTTAATTTAATTATAGTAGCATCAATAAACATACTTTGTTTCATCTCAAAGAAAGTATTTTAACCATATTTTTACAAGGCTTTTGTTTAATAAATTTTAAATATGTTTCTACCTGATACAGTAGTTTGTTACCTTATTTAAGTAGTTTGTTTTTGTTGTTCTTTGATTTGTCCTTCTGTTTGTTCATTACTACTTAATAAGTGGCTAAACAATAACAATTATACATTGCTTGATTTACTACCTAACTGGTAGCTTTAAATATATAAACAATAATAATTGAAAAAGGAGAATACAAAATAATTGTTACAAAGTTTTATCGTAATAACATATAGGGAAAATAAGTTACAGATTCCATTTCCCGAAAAGTTGTAAGTTAAGTAGATGATGTTTACACCATGGAGGGACGCTGAAGAGTGTTGATGACGATCGTGGTGGACGAGAAAATGCATTCCATTGTGCCGAGTGTCAAATAAAACTTTTACAATATATTCTTCTACAATTATTCAATGAACTTAAGCCGAAATATAAAAAATTCTAAAAAACTGCACAAATTATTTTGATGCGTATAAGCATTTGGAAAATATTCAGGCTCAAATTTATGAAATATTTCCTGTAAACATAATTTGCATTGTTATACACTTCACCACAGGTATAAAAGGTACATAAGTTTGTCATTCCATTTGCAATTTCCCCAATTTTCGTCGGAAAGCAGAAAAGTTTATATTTTATGGATCCTGAGATCGATAGGACGTTTTCCGGCCCTTTGTCGGTTGAAATGGCATTTATGAAGCCCACTGATAATTGCCATATATAATATATATGTCAAACGATCGGAAATCCTTTCGAGATTTTCGCGATTGAAATTCAGCAAGACCGGTTCATAAAAGCTATGGACTTCGTTTTTGCAAAGATTCCTTTTTTTCTGAATTTTTATGCTGAAGAAATGAACTAAATCAGTCCAATAATAACCGAGATATCATGCAAAATGGGTTTTTGACTTTTTGAAGCCCTTGTTTAATCTACGGATTTCGTTTTTACAAGATCAGCGCTAAAAATTTTTGTAAAATTTCGGTTTTTGAATGAATCAAATTAGTTCATAAACAAACGGATTATGGGCACAAAACAGAAAAAAATGTGTTAATAATATACACACACAAACATTTATATTAAGCATTGAAATGGCTATTAGTGTTGTTGTTTTTTTTTATGAGCAAGTAGTTTAGTTGACAACAGCAGTATTATAATAATTATTGGTATAGTTGCTGTGTTTTGTGTATATAGTCAGTTTGTTTGTATATACATACAAAAAAATTTATGCTTAGAAGTTGTTCTTTTTTTTTAAGTGTTGCTGGTGAAAAAATTGTATGTATTATTTTTTAAATAGAAGTACATATTAAAATACTAAGGCATACTATTTCTTTTTATTTATTGGTGAAGTGGTGAAGGGTAAAAAAGATACGACACAGCCGAATATAGCGCTCTATCTTGTTTTGTTTTATTTTAAGAAAAGTGTGCTAAACATTTGAAAATAGTACAATTTGTTATACATAATTTTAAAGAAGACACAAGAAAACACATCTAATTTAATTCTCAGAATTACCGAAATCATCATATTCCAAAAATTATAAATTTTGGAATGAAAAGTTCAACTTTTTTTTACCACTGCTGGATATGGGGTGAATATTAAAAACTTTTCAAAATTACACTTACACACTTTTTTAAACTCCAATCTTTAAAAAAATGCAACTTTTGAGACCTGTTTTTTTAAATATTGACTTTGAATCTTTGTTTTTTTGTTATCGAATTAAGATAACTAAAAAAAATTAGAATGATTTGGAAATTATAGAGAATTTCATTATAGTTTAAAAAAATTTTACAAAAATGAAAAATTTTAATTTTTGAAGTCAAATATCTTTTAAGCTATAAGATGTAACATTTTGAATTTAAGTGGTGATGATGTAGGCAAGATAAAATATGCAAAATATTATTCCCCATAAGATGTAAATTGAAATTTGTGTTAATCATATTTTACACCTATTCTCAACGAAAATCCTAATGGTCACTGTCAGAAACAATACACACGTGCTTGCTGGACATTCTAGTTCGTAAAAAAATGGGCTGCGTTCTTGTTTCTGAGTTGACTTTAAGCCTCATAATAAATAAAAAATAGCGTGTGTCTACGTTTGCCCTTAGTTTACAAAAAAAAATTGTGTTTTTTTCTAATTTATTTTAAGAACAAATTTAAGTTTCTATTATAATATTTAATTGACAATTGCTTTGAGTTTAAAGAGAAGAAAAAATTAAGTATATAATATTTTCTATCTAGCCATTAACGGGTTGTTGTATAAAACAAAAAATCAAAAAAAAAAAAAAAATAAATAAATAACTAAAATAAATGCAATAAAAAAATTAATAGTCAAGAAAAGTATATAAATATGAAAGTGTGTAATTGTTACAAAAAGATCTTATAGATATTTACTCTTACGTAAACCAATTGAGTGCAATAATAATAACAAAACATTCTATCATGCTATAAGATTTCTTTGTAATATAAAAGAAATGTATAGTAAATAATTAAGTGCCAAAAAACTTAACTAAGAAAATACAAAGTAATAATGATTAACAAAAAATAATCACTTACGATCTTTTATGTCTCCTACTTGCATGAAAGCCTCCCGTTTGTTGAAGAGTATAATAAGATGATATTGATCAATGGAAGTTTTGTTACAAATTTAGTGTTATAATTTTTTTCTTTAACAACTTTTATAGTTTTTTAGTAAGTATATTATAACATTATATATTAGGAAATTGTAGTAAATATGTCTTATTAGGAAAATTTGTTCATAAAACTTTACTGATAAAATTAGTTTTTTTTAGGAAATTAAGTTTAGGCATAGGATATTAAAATATAACAAAAGTATAGTATTTATTGTTAGGTACAAAAATGAATGATACGAATTTTTTTATTGAAATAGAAATAATGAATTAATTATTATTGTTGTGCAACTGAAATTCCAATATTACAGCAGTAACCCGACACAGGACAGATATAATAAAACGATACAATACGATGTATTTGATAGTTAATGAATGTTTTATTATCTAAAATAGGATACATAAATTCAATAAATATAATCTAAAACGAGATTTAAAAAATTCGCTCATTTAGTTCTATCCCTTTTGTTACAAAATATTCTCCATTTTTGTGTTCACAAAAATCCGATAGAACAAAAAAAAATTTAGTTAAATATTAATAAGAAAACATAACTATTCGTTAAATAAAAACGGGATCAATATAGAGTTGACATATTAACGTCAAAACGAGATCAACATAGGGTTGACACATACATTTATTGATATACATATATATACAAATACATATATTGATGAAATTTAAAATTCAGTTAAAAATCAAAAACCAAAATAAAAAAATAAAAAACTAATTTGTAACATCCCGCCGCTCGTGAATTGATATGGGAGACTCACCACCAATATCGAGTACAGCCAACCTTGACGAAGGTCTTTTCAACCACAGCCGAGCAAACTCGGCCATTAGCCGCCAAAAATACCTCCTCAACCACACCTTGTTTCCATTAACATCATGCCTCATTCTGTTTTCTTAAGCACACTTTTTCGGGCACAGCTAGAGTTTAAACCATATTTGAATAGCCCAATAAGAAATGGTTGAGTATTAGAGGTTCATTATCTGCGCTATCTATTGAAATGTTTTTGCTCTCCAAATTATGAAGCACGTCCAAATTTAATGGTCGAACAAGTCATATATGGGGCCAATTTATAATTTTGGTGTGGCTTCAACTTTAGTTACAAACTAGATGACGCTGTCTGGATGAATCAAAAACGTCTCTACCTTTGATTTGGCATGCCCTTTTAACGCTTTCTGAAGTCTCATTAAATTTTCCAAATTCTTATAATTATAGATTCTTGTTGTTTCAGAATTCTCAGGTCTAGCTGACCTGAGAATTCTGGCAAATCATGCAGTTTGCGAAGTTCCGATGTTCCTGTCCTACTAACCGTGATGCAGAAAGAGGTTGTAAGTCTAAGATTTTTTTTATTAAAAAGTTTGTTGGTATATTTTATTACTTTGCTTAATATTTTTTTTTTATCAATTTTGTATGAATAGAAATTTCTGTCATTGATTTTTTTTTTAAATATAGGAAAAATTTTCAGTTTGAAACAAAAATTGTAGAGAATAGTTGGTGCTGAAAAGAGGAAAATAAAATATAATTTTTTTTAACAACTTATTTAAAATTCTTTTAAATAAATCTTAAATGAAAGAAATAGTTCATTGATTTTAAGGTAAGAAATTATCACGATTTTATTTAATTTGTAAAAATCTTACAATTACATATGCAAAATTGTTATAGATTTGATTTTCTGGTATTTTCCATTGGGAACTTGGAAAATATAATTCAAGTTCAATAAATCAGAAAATAAAAATAGGAAATTTTGATCATTGGAAGGATTTCCGCAAGACCAGCAAGCTGGATACAGACCCGGATACGTTTCCTCGACGATACCAACGATAAAATAGTTTCCTGTAGACAAGAGGGGCACTATAGATTCTGCTACCTATAGTTGAAAGATGCAATATTGCACAATTGAGTCAAGCGTTGAACATCAATTTTTGTTTATAAAGTATTCGTTTTATTTAAAATCAAAAGCACTCAACAACATAAAAATAATTACAAGTCTCCACAAACGACAAATTGTAAATAGTTTCCACTGAAATAAGGAGAAAAAAAAAAACATCGACTGAACATTTCATCACAAATTAAAACCGGATAAGTCATTAGTTACATTGAATATTAAATAATCATATAAAAGGAACATTATTGATTTAGCAATTTGAAAATGTAATTTTTAGTATTTTATTTTTTTTTTTTATTTTTTTTAAATTTTGTTTATTTAAAATTTTCTATTTAATTATTTTGTCAAATTCTTGCTGTTATTTTGATATATGTTTGTTTGTAACTTTTAAGTTAACATTTTCACTTAGCAATACATACATAATAACATAAAATGAGAAGAATTTAATTAGCATCAAAATACAACAATCACAAATCCATGGACATCAGGCCTGCTGTATCATTGGATGTGTATTTGGTGAGTTTAAAATTTTTTTAGAATTTTGTAATCATTCTCATTTTTTTTAACAAAAACTGTTAACATTAATTTTAAAAGTCTAATATAATAACATTTTGGTTATTTACATACATTTTTATATTTTATTCTACAAATTGTTTATGTTATTAACATAACATCGACTTATTAGTGTCGATAACATTGGAAATTTCAATGTTAATTGTTATGGTAATTTTGTATAAAAGTATTAGTTTGATAATATAGTTATATTATTAACATTGATAAGTTTCATCCTAAAAGAAACATTCTTCAATAATCTAATTTGTGTAATAACATAAACCAATTTGAGTTTTTTTTTATAACAAGGTTCAATGCTATTTAACATAAACGAATTTCAAATTTTGAATGTTAATTTTTTTTTTTTGTATTTTTGTTTACATCAGTTCTGATTTAAATTTTGTTGTATTAACCCAACAAACATTTTCAAAATTATCTATTTACTTTAATGAATTCTAATTAAAAAAAAAAATATTGTTTAATGTTTTTATCAATAAGTATTAAATATAATATATGTATATGTTAATAATGATTAACTAAAAGATTTGTATTAACTAATTCCACGAAAGATTTAGAAAACAGCTAGCAGTTTGGATTGGGCTATACTGTAGCTTTAATTGTGCAAAGATAGCAATGGTAGGGTGGGTTTTGAGCACTAAGGGGTAATTTCATCTAACCCCTTTTACTGTACTTCGCGAAATTTTATATATATATTTTTTTTTTGTTCGGGTATCAATATTGGAGATAATGCTACCTATATCTTTAAATTTATTGTAGCGTGCATCTTATTTTTGGAAAACGAGATCACCACCCAATTTTCCCTGAGCACAGTCGGTCTAAAGGTAGCAGAAAAGTTTTCCAAAAGTAGAATTTACCTTTGGTCCGTTACAAGGTCCACCAATATTGTACGAATTCGGGGGCAAATAATTTGACGAAACAGCTTGTGTCATTCGTGGAGCTTAATTAACACCTTAAGCTGTAGGATTTCCCTCTTTAATTCTGCTGCAATTGGCTGCTCTATTATCGTGTCTTCACTCTCGCTACAGCTTTCCAACGATTCGACGCTATCCTTTTTGGTGGCATTATCCTCCTCAATATCGGATATCTTCCCATTCAACGCTCGCTGATTTTTGGCTTCAATAACAAATTTTGTGGATATTAAACGATAATATTCAATTAAATAATAAAAAATGTTGCGGCGGGAACAGAAATTCCAATATTACAGCAGTAACACGACACAGGACAGATATAATAAAACGATACAATACGATGTATTTGATAGCTAATGATACATAAATTCAATAAATATAATCTAAAATGACATGAGAAAAATTAACTCACTTAATTCTGTCCCTTTTGTTGCAAAATCTTCTCAGCTTTTGTGCTCACATAATGTCCGATAAAACAAAAAACTTTAGTTAAATATTACTAAAAAAAACTTAACTATTCGTTACATAAAAATGCGATCAACATAAGAGTTGACATATTAACGACAAAACGAGATAAAGGATAAGGAGGCACTCAAGGCAGAGTCTGCCCGGGCTAATTCGTCTGCCTGTTCATTACCATAGTAATCCCTATGCGCAGGAACCCAGTCTATAGTAATGTTACACAGTCGGCTTAGTCCTAGCAGTTCCTCTTTACACTGTCTGACTAGAATAGAAGTAGAATAGAAGTAGTGATTTGAGCGATAGAATTGCAGCTTGGCTGTCGACAAATAAACCAATATTCCCTTAAATATTTCTATCTCGAATTAGTTTATACGCTTCCCTGACCGCTAGTATTTCCGCTTGGAATACGCTTGCCTCATCAGGGAGTCTATATGAGTGTCTAATTCCAAGATCATTAGAGAAGACACCAGAGCCGACACCGCAGTTCATCTTTGAGCCATCAGTGAATATCTTAATTACATATTGTTCAAGAAGACTTAACCTTCTCCATTCACTCCTGGTGGGGAATAGGACTTTAATATTATTTCTGAATTCCATCCGGGGAATCATATAGTCGGTAGATTGATTGAATTACGGGGGTATTAAACTTAATATCCTCGAGTGTCCATATGTTCTTGATCTCCAACCTTCCATTGCAGATAATCTTATCGCACTATTGACTGATGATTCAATAAAGTGTAGGTCTATGGGTGTTAGGTGCAATATAGTACTCAGAGCTTCTGATGGACTAGTACGTAATGCACCTGCAATGCCAATGGAAGCGGATCTTTGTATCCTGTAAAGCTGATCCACCACGTATCTCTTACTAGTAGCCGTCCACCAAACAAGAGATCCATATACAAGAATGGGTCATACTATCGCAGTGTATAGCCATTTTGTCAATTTTGGACTCAAACCTCTTTTCACACTAAACATCTTTCTACAGGTGTAGTATGCTACCGTAGCCTTACTAACCCTATGTTGAATGTTTAGCTTCCATGAAGGCTTGGAGTCCAAAATAATGCCCAAGTACTTTGCATTGTCCGACAAGATGAGTTCACAGTTTTCTAACTGTGGTAGTCTGAAGCTTGGAATCTTGGTCTTTGTGGTGAAAAGTACCAGCTCCGTCTTGTCCGGATTCACTCCTAGTCCACATTCTTTGGCCCAGTTGCTGAGTGTAGTTAGAGCAGTTGGCATGATATCGCTTATCACGTTCAGAAACAGTCCCGATACTAGTATCACCATATCGACCTAATAAGCCACGACTTTCACTCCATTGTCGTCCAATTCGCACAGGATGGTATTAATGACAATGAGCCACAACAGCGGAGAAATAACACCTCCCTGTGGAGTTCCACGCATAACTTGTTTGGACTTAACACTCTTGCTTAAATTCGTAATGACGATTCTTGTCTCTAGCATTGAGACTAGCCAGTTGATGATGTAATTCTCAACTCCTAGTTCGTGCAGAGCTCTCTGTATCGCCATAGTCGTGACATTGTTAAAAGCGCTTTCTATGTCCAGAAAGTCTGCCATTGTGTATTGTTTAAATTCAATGAATGACCCTTATGACCTCATGAAGAACCGTCTCCATGGAGCGACCTTTAGTATAGGCGTGTTGACTTCCTGAGAGTCGAGTTGTACCCTCTAGACGCTACCTTATATGTAAATCAATGAGTCTCTCCAGGGTTTTCAGCTGAAAAGATGAGAGACTAATCGGACGCACTTCTTTTTCCGGTTTTTGGAATGAAAATTACCTTTACTCTCCTCCAATTCCAGGGAACATAGTTGAGGGTTAGGCAGAGTTTAAAGATTCTATGTAGCCAGGGTATGATGTATGATGTAGCATCCGTGGTATAATACCATCAGGCCCTGCAGATTTGTACGGAGAGAAACTATCCATTGCCCATGAAATTTTCTCCACGGATATCATGTCTTCATCGATCCCTTGGGAAGATTTAATATGCCCCATCTCCTGATCGGTAACATATGTACAGCTAGGAAAATGAGTATTAAGTAAAATGTCCAAAGATTTCGCCGACGATTCTGATCATGAGCCATCCATCCTTTTAATATAGGATGGATTATTATGACCATTTTCCAAAACCTTGCTGAGTCTTGCAAATTCCTTGGTATTGTTGATAGATTCGCAGAAATCTTTTCATGAATCTCTTTTCGCCATCTTTATTGCTTTCTTATATTATCTGCGCTTATCGTGATAAAACTGCCACGATTTTGTCCTGTAGCTAATATTGAAAGCATTGCGTGCCTCCTTGCGTAGCATCGAGAGTTTCTTGTTCCACCAGGGAGGGAAACTCTTTTTAGCCTTCGTCATTGGATATGTTATAAGCTTTAACAATTTCCTTGCTTAATGTGCTCTCAATTTCATCAATACCCTCAGTCGCTGCTTCGACTGGAGGTATTCTTTTTAGTTTGTGCCTGAGAATCCCATTGAACTTAGACCAGTTTGTTCGTTTTGGGTTTCTGATGGTCGACGTAGTTTCATTGCAGACAACTCCAATATCGAAGAGTATCCAGCAATGATCCGAAAAGGATTTCTCTTTGAATACTCTCCACCTATCAACTGATAAGTTAGATCTGTCTTTTATAAGTGTAATATCTAGCACCTCTTTCCACCCAGTACGGTTCACCGAGCTCGGAAAAACGAATGTGGGGTCGTTGCCAGAATTGCATATGGTCAGGTGGTTAGTATTAATAAAATCAAGTAGACACTCACCTCTGTCGTTGATTTCAGCTGCTGAGCTATACTATGGGCAGAGAAATATATTTATGTGTTTCTTAGCAATAAGACGAAATCTTGGCTTACCTTTATCATTTACATATAGTATTTTATTTGTTGAAGTCGGGAACCCTTTGATTTGGAAGTTTGAAACCCAGGGTTCCTACACTATAGCAATGTAGAGGTCCTTTTCCGCTAAAAGAATCTTCAGATTGTCTGTAACACATTTTCAATGCTGCAGATTAATTTTCACGATTTTCATCGTCGGTTGTGGGGTTTTTTGCAGCAGATTATTGGCCACCTCCAATTCATCTGCTTCGCCAGCTCCTGGACCTGTGGGACCGAACACCTTAACCTTAGCGTCCTTAACCCCAAAGTATATTTTTAGCCCCGCCGCTCAACTACGCTATTTTCTGAGATGGCGAAGATAATGCACTTGTTGTTGTCCCCATGATCTTCTTTACGGATGATTGTCCAGTCACTCATGGGGATACTGGGGTTCTGCAGCATCAGACACTCCAGTATTTTTTGGTTCTCGCATCTCATTTTTGGAAACCAAACCTTTGCCCGCGGTCTCATAGGGATTTCCTCCGCTGGGATAAGCTTAGGGCTTAAGCCTTCCCATGCGTTACTAATCTTAGCGATGCATTTGCTGAGAAAATCCTTAGAGAATACGTCCAAACCTTTGATTATCTTGTAGCCCCGGTGTATCTCACCAGAGTCAAAACGAGGAACTGTAGAGTCTTTATTGGTGAGTACGTGTTCCATCCCGAGTTCAGCCTATTTAGGCTCTATAACACCCCATTCTGCTACCACAGGAGTTAGGTAGCCGCTTTTGTCGTTGGCCAGTGCCATCAGCAAGTGATCTTTAACCGTCTCGTTAAACGGCTTTCTTGCTGACGTTATTGTAGTGGAAGGAGCCGGAGCAGTCGATTTATCGTGGACCTCTCACCTCTTTGGCGAATTGCTACCCTCAGCTTGAGAGCGATTTCCCTTGGCCCTTTCCTGCGCTGCCTGGGATATGAATGGTTGGGAGATACTCGTCAACCACCGCTTGGTATTTGACACGATCATCCTTATCGCGCTCATGTGGAGTGATACTTGCCTCATTCTTGGCAATTTTTTTCAGTATAAAGAGAGCTTTGAGATAACGTTGTGTCAGAATTTCTTTGTGGCTCTTCTTTTTTTCCGTTTCTCCTTCGAGTGGTTGTCATACTTGACATCCTATCGAGGAGACATTGTGTTTTGTGACAGCGGAGTGCTATGACTTTCTCCCCTGCTGCCAGGTTGTTCGACCAAGGTCTCTTGACTAGAGGACAGAAGGTCGTCTTCCGAGGAGATACCCATCTCCAATTTTTGTTGTTGTTGTTTTTGTTTTTTGTGTCTGATTTTTTTCATATGGTTTCCACGAGTAGGCACGTAAGGGGATGAACCATCCATGCAGGGACGACATACATGGACTAGACAAAGAATAATTACAACTGGCCCGTGTCCTGGCGCCAGAGGGAAGCTGTTAGCGACCAGTCTTCTTTAACCACTAACTAGCCATTCAGGTTCTCAGCACTGCTACCAACCACCTTAACCTTACAAGTGGGGGATGTGGAATAAGAGGGTATTGGGGAAAGGGAATAGGTGATGGATAGCCCTTGGTCATGTAGTGTAACGTGGAAATAGTACACTCAATACTACTATTTTCACGTACATATTTCTTAATATATTAATTTATGAAATTATTACCATTTCTTCCTTTTCTTTACTATTTTATTTATGTATTTTTAATTATTTTTCTTTTTCATACTAATTATTGAATATTTTATTAGTAATAGGTAATTACTAATTATTAGTAATACGTAATTACATTGAGCGCCCCTACTGTAAATACTACATGCACCCACACAAATGTGTAATAACTGCTTTAGTTGTGCAGTTGATATTACTTAATGGGCAACAAGCAATATAATTCTCATTTAGTTGATACATGACTAAGTATAAGTAAACAAAGTTTGATTACAGTCGGGGCGATTCAAACAAGTCAAGAATCCGCCATATACGTCTCAAAGATTATTTTATATAATCGGAGAGCCGACTAGATTTTGCGAAAGTAAAATTAAGTCGTATTTTGCACGCTCAACTTCGGTTGGGTCCCTTAAATAAATTTTACACGAGTGACTTCGGTTGCTTCGTTCTCACGAGTGACTTCGGTTGTTCGTTCTCACGAGTGACTTCGGTTGTTCGTTCTCACGAGTGAAGCTGCCACCTGTACCAGGAACCGATCCCGCCGTAAACTCGAACATTTTGACAGCTGAGTGTGTCGAAGCCGAAAGTTCAAAGTCGAATACCTGAGCCGAGCCTACTACAAGCCAATTAACCGAGCCGAGCTTCTATAAGCTGAATGACCGAAACAAACATAATCTAAGCCGATCAACCGTACCGATATTAACATATGCCGAAGAGCCGAAATAAGCCTTGCTGAAGAAAGAAATGCAGAAACATTTATTAAGCCGGTGGTATCCGAATTGGAGTTATAGAAATTATTCTTTCGTAATATCTTTATATTTTGTATTTGAAATATTCTTGACGTATTCAATAAAGAAACTATTATTATTTTAACCCCCCAGAAAGGGTAAAACAAACGTCTTATTACTTAAGGTTTGTGCATCCGTAAGTAGACCCTGGAGGTCACTAAGTTACCTCAGCCGACGATAAAACCACGTTATAAATGGCGCCCGAGCAGGGACCCAATTCTAAATCGCATTGCGGGAAAAATGAAGCCGCCACCAACGAGGAAGAATCGGGCCAACATTACGAGAGTAACAAACACGATAACCCATCTACGAGTCAAAGGATTCAATCGGCTGGATCTACTTATTTACCGACACTCTAAGAAGCCCCGGCATATGCAGTACCTCATACATCGGGCGGCGTTCCCTTCAATTAAACTACGAATCCTCGATGGGCCACACGCTCAGCTCCAATGCCAAGGATATGAGAAGGTCGTAGAAATGGAAAATATATATATTAAAATAATAATAAAATATATATATAAAAAAAATATATATATATATTTGGGAAAGAAAGTAATAATAGAGGAAAAGAAAGTTTTGAGAACAGCATACATATAAGTTATACAATAGTATTTAATTATGCTTTAGTTTAAGGGCTGAGAAAGACGATCGGTTCACCGATTAGGGCATCGCTCTCCGAAGTAGGAGGGGGATGTAACGTGGAAATAGTACACTCAGTACTACTATTTTCACGTACATATTTCTTAATATATTAATTTATGAAATTATTACCATTTCTTCCTTTTCTTTACTATTTTATTTATGTATCTTTAATTATTTTTCTTTTTCATACTAATTATTGAATATTTTATTAGTAATAGGTAATTACTAATTATTAGTAATAGGTAATTACATTGAGCGCCCCTACTGTAAATACTACATACTCCCACACAAATGTGTAATAACTGCTTTAGTTGTGCAGTTGATATTACTTAATGGGCAACAAGCAATATAATTCTCATTTAGTTGATACATGACTAAGTATAAGTAAACGAAGTTTGATTACAGTCGGGGCGATTCAAACAAGACAAGAATCCGCCATATAAGTCTCAAAGATTATTTTATATAATCGGAGAGCCGACTAGATTTTGCGAAAGTAAAATTTAGTCGTATTTTGCACGCTCAACTTCGGTTGGGTCCCTTAAATAAATTTTACACGAGTGACTTCGGTTGCTTCGTTCTCACGAGTGACTTCGGTTGTTCGTTCTCACGAGTGACTTCGGTTGTTCGTTCTCACGAGTGACTTCGGTTTCTTCGTTCTCACGAGTGACTTCGGTTGTTCGTTCTCAAGAGTGACTTCGGTTGGTCGTTCTCACGAGTGACTTCGGTTGTTCGTTCTCACGAGTGACTTCGGTTGTTCGTTCTCACGAGTGACTTCGATTGTTCGTTCTCACGAGTGACTTCGGTTGTTCGTTCTCACGAGTGACTTCGGTTGTTCGTGCTCACGAGTAGAATATTAACAAGTAGAATTGCATGGTAATAGTAGTAGAGAAGTAGCTAGCCATTAGCTTTAAGAAACCATTGAACGTATAGTAGAAAAAGATACGATCTTCGATTCCCGAAGCTGCCACCTGTACCAGAAACCGATTCAGCCGAATACCCGAACCCGATTGACAGCTGAGAGTGTCGAAGCCGAACGTACGACGCCGACCTTAATTCTACTCCTGAACCCAGAATCTTCGATCCCCGAAGCTGCCACCTGTACCAGAAACCGATCCCGCCGTAAACCCGAACCAATTTGACAGCTGAGTGTGTCGAAGCCGAAAGTTCAAAGTCGAAGCTAAGTGTGTCGAAACCAAACATACGATGTTGATCTTAATTCTTCTACCGAGCCAAGAATCTTCTGACCCGACACTGCCACCTGAACCAGAAGCCGATCCTGCCGTAAAACCGAATCAGTTTGACAGCCGAGAGTGTCGAAGCCGAAAGCTCAAAGCCGATTCTACTACCGAACCGATCCTAATATAAGCCGAAGAACCGAATCGATCCTAATATAAGGCGAATAACTGAACCGATCCTAATATAAGCCGAAGTGTCGAAGCCGAACATACGACGCCGATCTTAATTCTACTTCCGAACCAAGGACCTTCGATTCCCGAAGCTGCCACCTGAACCAGAAACCGATCCTGCCGTAAACCCGAATCAGTTTGACAGCCGAGAGTGTCGAAGCCGAAAGCTCAAAGCCGATTCTACTACCGAACCGATCGTAATATAAGCCGAAGAACCGAATCGATCCTAATATAAGCCGAATAACCGATCCGATCCTAATATAAGCCGAAGAGTCGAAGCCGATCATACGACGCCGATCTTAATTCTACTACTGAACCCAGAATCTTCGATCCCCGAAGCTGCCACCTGTACCAGAAAGCGATCCCGCCGTAAACCCGAACCAGTTTGACAGCTGAGTGTGTCGAAGCCGAAAGTTCCAAGTCGAAGCTACGAGTGTCGAAGCCGAAAGTTCAAAGTCTAATACCTGAGCCGATCCTATTGGAAGCCAATTAACCGAGCCGAGCTTCTATAAGCTGAATGACCGAAACAAACATAATCTAAGCCGATCGACCGTACCGATAATAACATACGCCGAAGAGCCGAAATAAGCCATGCTGAAGAAGGAAATGCAGAAACATTTATTAAGCCGGTGGTATCCGATTTGGAGTTATAGAAATTATTCTCTCGTAATATCTTTATATTTTGTACTTGAAATATTCTTGCGTATTCAATAAAGAAACTATTATTATTTTAACCCCCCAGAAAGGGTAAAACAAACGTCTTATTACTTAAGGTTTGTGGATCCGTAAGTAGACCCTAGAGGCCACTAAGTTACCTCAGCCGACGACAAAACCACGTTATAGTAGGCCTTTAGAGTCTAGACCTTGACTACTCAGTATCTTCCAGGAAAACAGACCCTTCCAGGAGGTGAGGAGTACGTTTCAAATGACGAAAACATATACTGATTAAATTTAAAATTCAGTTAAAAAGCAAAAACTAAATAAAAAAAAGTAATTTACAACAATTATATTATTAAGAGGGTTTATTTAACCCGCTACTGCGTTAGTGGACTTGCGGGACTCCTGCATAGACCGGATATAAACTTGGTAGTTTTTTTATTGAGAGAAAAAATTATGTAATACCAAAAATGAAAAAACCCGAAAAATTAAACTATGAATCCTAACTCTCATGCGAACAGATATAATATTCGCATTTTCAGAAAATCGCAAATGATTCCAATTTCATGTCTCCAGTTTTATATTTAAAAAAATAATATTCAAGCGGTGTTGATCCCATACCACAAACTGCGCTTTCATGGATTTTCATTCACTTAGGACCATATACATTTAATTTCATGTTTCTAAATTCAATATTATAGAAAATTCAAGAAGTACCATTAGAATAACGAAAAAATACCACAAAGTCCCCCTCTTGAATTTCTTCCCACATAGCTCCATGTATCTTCTTATCAAGAGAGGACCATGTGTCTATAAAATCATTCTTCTTGGCTAATCATTACAAAAAAAATCAGTACCATTAGAAGAACTAAAAATTACTACAAAATTCTCTCTTATGGATTCTCATTCACTTAGGATCATATATCTTCAATTTCATGTTTCTAAATTCAATATCATAGAAAATTAAAAAAGTACCATTAACAGAACAAAACAGTGCCACAAGCTCCGCTTTCATGGATTCTCATTTACGTAGAACCATATATATTCATGTTTCTAAGTTCAGTACTATAAAAATTTTCAAAAAGACCATTAAAAGAACGAAAAAGTACCACAAAGTCCCCTTTTGAATTCTTACCCACATAGGACCACATATATAATTTCATGTTTCTAGGTTCAATATTATAGAAAATTCAAAATGTATCATTAGAAGAAAGAAAAGTGGCAAAACGTCACTTCTTGGAAATTCTTTCCCACGTAGGACCATGTATCTTTAATTTCATGTCTCTTGGTTCAATATTATAGAAAATTTTAAAAGTAACGAAAAATTACTACAAATTGAATTTTTCACACATAGCACCATGTATCATCAATTTCATATTTTTATGTTTAATATTAATGAAAATTTAAAAAGTGCCAATAGAAGAATAAAAATGTTCCACAAAGTCCCCTCTCTCATGAATTCTTACCCACATAGGACCATATTTCTTTAATTTCGTATTGCTAGGTTCAACATTATAGACAATTCAAAATGTTCCATTAAAAGAACGAAAAAATACCACAAAGCTCCTCATTGTGAATTCTGTCCTACATAGGACCTATTTAATTTAATGTTTCTCCGTTCAATATTATAAAAAAAAATCAGAAAGTACCATTAGAAGGACAAAAAAGTACCACAGAGTCCTACCTCTTGAATTCTTATCCGCATAGAACCGTTGATCTCTGATTTTATGTTACTAGGTTCAGTATTACAGAAAATTCATAAGAACGAAAAAGTACCACAAAGTCCCCTCTTGCAAATTATTGCCCACATAAAACCATCGATCTTTAGTTTCATGTATCCGGGTTAATTATTACAAAAAAATCCATTTTCCCCATGGATATATGGATATATGATATATGATATGATATCCATATATGATATGGATATATGGATATATGATATTTCAATGAATTTCTAAATTGTAATGGAATCCCATGTCAAAATACGCATTTTTATGTATATGTCAATATACAAAAATGTTTTGTGAAAAAGTACCAAATTTATAATTGTCATTTATATAATTATAGAATTTATCCAAAAAGATTCTATTTAATAAAAAATGCCAATATTTCGCTACACCTTTCGGTAGCATCAGAAAATATTATTATAAATACATCACATAAAACATAATATATAACATCATAAAAGTTAAGGATTTTTTCACTCTTTAATTAAAAAAAAAATGAAATAGGGCGCTATCAACTGTGCTAAAGAATAACACTGGATATTTCAATGCAAAAATATCTTTATTAAACTATAATTATTTTCAATGTACAAATATCCTTATTAAACTATAATTATTTTCAATTCACAAATATCTTTATTAAAATATAATTCATTATTCTTAACAACAAATAACCGTTCCGTACGAGCGCGCAACCAAGACTGTCTGTTTTTCTGTCATTCTTGTTGGCTCTTCGAATGTCTGATCACTTGCACAAACATGCGTCGATATGCAGACGCTGATCCAGTAAAATCGTTTTCCCAGGAAACAAGTGCAAGTAAGCAATTTGGAATTAGGCCGGTTACGCGTGCAGAAGTTATTAAATTACTTATAAATTTTTAAATGCTGACTATGACAAATTAATTTGGTTGTCATAAGCATCTGCGTCCTGCAGATCACATTTTTTGTTTGATTAGAGATGTTTGTAGGCAGTCTGCCACCTTGTTGATGTTTAAACAGGGATTTTTCACACCAAATGTTTCATTTTGACTTATTAGTATTTCATTAAATGGTAGTTAAATTTCTCTTCCGAGTATTTTTTTTTTTGCGTTCACGTTGAGTCGGTGATATAAGTCTTTTTTTTAGCTTTGGGATGGAAAGAACATATAGCAATAGTGACCCATTTGTATATATGGACGGATTTCCGTATTCGATAGCTTCAATGGCATTAGCGTATGGAAGTGTTTCCATTTCGGAAATAGTGTCCTCGACTTCGACTCTATTCAATAGGTATATGTTGATAATTCCTCTTTTAGCCAATTGACAAGCCCTTACTACTTCATTAATAGTATCCTTCAGAATGAGAACTTGATTAATAGTGTTCTACCCAATTCTCTCAGCTTCTTTTCCATTGCTAATTTCGTTAATTTTGATAACAAGTTCATTAGTTTTTTGAACGACTTTTATTCAAGAGTTGTGTGTTGATCTTGTACTGCCCATTGTTATTACTAACTATTGCGTTTTGACTTTTCAAAATAGAGTTCCAATCTGCAGCGTCTGAATTGCCAGTGACTCACTTCCATGCGGAGCCTATCCAGTCAATTGATCTTCGGGTTCGGCCCCGCGTGGTTCTCAACTCGATGAGTCTCTATTGCACTTGTGTCAGATGATAAGCAATTATTTCTTCAGTCTTGCCGGCGGCATATGTTTGTGGACCAGCGCCGTTATATTATCCGCAATTGTAGCGTACTCATCCAGGTTGATGACGTGAATCAATTTAAAATTGCCATTAATAGTCCAAGCATTGCCAGCTCTCACAGTAACAATAGGGGCGTTATAATGAAAAATTTGTTCAGCGTGTAAAGTAAAAATATAAGCCATAAAAGGAATGTTTAGTTTGAAAATCATTTTTTCTGAAAAATAATTATTTTCATTAGATGACATTAATAGTTAGTGTAATTCTGGCAAAGCCGTTTTTTTAGTGTAAATTTTATCTATTAGTTATGCTTATTTCTAGTTTGATGATAGATATTAATATTAGAGCGGGATTCAAGCAGTTTGTTAATATCGGATGTTTTTACCCTGTTAAAGAATATAGATCTTTTTCCCGTGACGGAGTGAATAGTATTATTATATATATCGACAGCTACATACATTAACTCTTGCACACTGAGTTCTTCCTTTTCTGCCCTTATGTATCTGTAAATTTCTATAAAGGTTGGATGGACATGTTCTACTTGTCCATTTACTTCGCTTCGTTGCGATGGTGTCAAATAAATTTTTATCCCTAGTCTTTCGATGAAATCTTTTACTAAGGAAACTACTCTCGTTGTCGGTTTTCCCTAATATTTAATAGAGTCCTATCACTTATATGTAACAGCTTAACGAACTTAGAGAACTTGTCCAGTACAGACAGAAATTTTTGATTTTGTATTTCCATTATATCATTATGTAATATTTCGCACGGCATGGTTGCTGTTGGAGTATCTTGCAATAAAGGTTTTGTTGGATTTCGGTCATACTTATTGCTATTACATATATCGCAACGATCGACGAATTTCCTAATGTGAGCGTACATTCGTGGAAAATAGTATTCGTCAAAAATTTGCTAACTTTCTGAGGCTTTAATGCCATTTACAATGTTGGGATTCAGTGTTTTCTTTAGCACATCCGAAAGCTTCTCAGCATCCCAGTCAGGCGAGGAAACATAGTGATGTAGGAAGTGTTCATGTGGTATTTCACTGGACTGCAATTCGGGACCTATTTTGTTGATTATCTGGTTTTTGAAAACATTAATAGGGGCCTCCACATAAGGAGTCAAGTCTGATGCATCTTGGAGTACACTGTAGATGGTTGAACCTGTTGATTCAATGTCGTCATCTCTAGTTTCTGATGCTGTCGTTGTTGCTTGTGAATCCCCTTCGCTGGTCGTGTCTGTGGAAACATCACTGATGTGGTTAACGCTAGTTTTCAACCTAGAGAGTGCATCTGCCACGAAGTTTGATCTACCAGATTTGTAGACCAACTCGTGGTTGTACTCCTCTATACGAGCATTCCATGGCTTCAATTTGGCATTGAAGTTCCGGTTACCTAACGCGTAGGTAAGGGGCTGGTGGTCGGTGTACATTTTCATCTTTCTTGCTCCATACAGATAATTCCTTAAGTTATCAAGCGCCCACACGATTGCCAGCTTCTCTTTTTCGTTAACTGCGAAGCCTTCCTCAGTTTTGTTCAACGATCGGGATATATAAGCGATTGGTTTATTCTTACCAAACTTACCTTGGGAAAGAACAGCGCAAATGGCGTAGTTCAATGCATCAGTTGTGAGGTTAAATGGCTTGTCAAAATCGGGGAAAGCAAGGACCTCCGCTATAGTCAAGAGAGTTTTTAGTTTTTTAAAGGCCATTCTATTGGAACTTTTTTGAATGGTTGGCCTTTACTTGGGAATTCTCACCTCTTGTCAAATTAGTTAATGATTTTACTACTTTCGCATAGTCTCTTATAAAGCGCCTATATATGAAGTCATTCCTAGAAATCCCTTGAGTTCTTTAAGATTGTTAGGGGGGAGCAAGTTTTCGATTGCAGTCACTTTTTTGGCATCTCGTTTAATTCCATCTGCACTCACAATATATCCTAAAAATTGTACTTCTGTTTGCATAAAATGGGTTTTCTCAATGTTGACCTTTAAATTTTCGTTTTCTAATTTTTCAAAAATTGTCTCTTCGTTAGAAAGAAGTTGCTCTTCGCTACGTCCAAACACTATTATGTCATCAATGTAGACACAACACATTCTTCCCATGTATTCCTTCAAGACATCATCAATCATTCGTTGGAAAATTGCTGGTGTATTTCTCAATCCGAAGGGTAAACGAAGAAACTCAAACTTCCCATTCATAGTTGAGAACGTCGTCTTTGGAATGTCTGAAGCCTTCATAGGAATTTTATGGAAACCTGAGGTTAAATCGATTGTAATGAAGTATTTGGCATTAGTATATTGTTCCTCATCGTAAGGTTTTGGAGTTCCAGGCAAGCCAAGTATGCTTTGGGAAGTTCTTTGCCGTTTTATAATGACCATTCTAGATAGGTCTGGATTTAACCCTCGGATGAATATGTCCAATGCCCTATTCCTATGTGTAGTAACCAATGCATCAAACGTTTCCTCGCTATAGGTCTCCGTTTTAAGTTTGTTTATTATGAGTGATAATTGGTGGATCACCTTTGAATAAAATTCGTCCATCTTCGACGACCGTTGTGACAGTTGGTGTTCGAGGGTTTACACATCCCTCTTATCAGCATAGTGGAGCGATAAAATCTTGTTTACTTCCTTCCAATCATCGTCAAAAATATTATACGATACTAAAGCTGCATCAGCTTCGCCAACTATTTTATGGCGTGTACTTTGTAAGATAGACCTATAAATAGGTTTATGCCTAACTATTTCGAAGTCTTTCAAGACCATTTCTACTGCATGAATCCAGGACACGTAATTTAGTAGGTTTTCGTTAAATGTTCTAAGCTCCTTAACACTATCTGGAATCCTACTTATTGAATTAAGCTCCTCTTCGTTTCTCAGAGCCTGCAAAGCTGCAACAGTTTCTCCCTGATCGACTACTGTCGGCACTATTGAATCTAGCCTTCTTTTTAATTCTTCTACATCCCTATTACTTTCAATTGCCCTAAGTCTACATCCTATTCCTTTCATTTTCTACAAGAGACGGTTTACTGCACCCGTGAGGGCGGTTAGATTCCCTTGTATATCCTCCACAGTTACAACAATAAAAAAGGAATAAGTGATAAAAGGATACTTGGACTCACCTGAGAATTAAAATTATTCATATCAGTTTTCTTCACTGCACTGCACTTCCATTTCTTTCACTTTTTCACTTTATTATATTTTTATTTGTTCTTTTTTTATTCTTTATTATTTTTTATTTGCATACATTTTTTGCAAACTTTATAAAAAAATCCCTCTTTTTTTCTTTTTATAGGATTTTTTATAATAATTTTTTCTTTTGTCCACTTTTTTATATTTCAAAAAAATTCAATTTCTCTTATTTCTTTCTTTGCAAAAATAAAACAATTTTTGACATCAATTTTCACGTGTTTCTTTTCTTATATTTCCTCTTTTGGGATTAAATTGAATTTCTCTTTTTTCTTAATTTTTAATTGATTTTGTTTTTTTACTTTTTTATTTTCCTTAATTTTGGTTTTTATTATTCTTTTTAATATTTTTTTATTATATTTTTCAAGATTCCCTCTTTTGGGATTTAATCAAATTTTTTCTCTTTTTTATTTCTTAATTTGTAACTTGATTTGGTTTTATTTTTTAAGATTTCTTCTTTTAGGATTTAATTAAATTTCTTTTTTTTTTTTTTTTTGGTGAGCCTTGGTTACGTGCCGTCGCGCGTTCAAGTGGAGAACCCTTTTATTTCCTCACGGAAGCTTCGTAAGATTACTTTTTGGAAATCCACTTTTATAATCGTGGATACCTACTCAGGTACGATTGACTTCACTTTCGCTCGAGTAACCTTCTGTGACTAAAATTGTTTTGGAATCACCATTTTTACTCGGTTGGCGAAGGAGGAGCGAATTTTATTTTTTCAGTAAAACTTTTAATTTTTATAAGTCCTGGAGTGCTCCGTGGAGATCACAGGCACGTTATTATTTTATTTTTATTTCTGGAATGCTCCGTAGAGATCGCAGAAATTTTACTTTGTTATTTAGAGACCTTTATTCAGGTCCCTGCTCGGGCGCTAGTTAAGGATTCTTCTGCTCTTTAATTTAAAAAAATGAAGTAGGGCGCTATCAACTTCAATGCAAAAATATCTTTATTAAACTATAATTATTTTCAATGCACAAATATCCTTATTAAACTATAATTATTTTCAATGCACAAATATCTTTATTAAAATATAATTCATTATTCTTAACAACAAATAACCGCGCAACCAAGACTTCCTGTTTTTCTGTCATTCTTGTTGGCTCTTCGAATGTCTGATCACGTTGCACAAACATGCGTCAATATGCAGACGCTGATCCAGTAAAATCGTTTTCCCAGGAAACAAGTGCAAGTAAGCAATTTGGAATTAGGCCGGTTACGCGTGCAGAAGTTATTAAATTATTTGTAAATTTTTAAATGCTGACTATGACAAATTAATTTAGTTGTCATTGTTGGCGGTGTCGCTAACTTAAATATATAGTATAACATTAATACAAATAACAGTAAACAATAGTCAAAAAACATAAACATGTTCACAAACATCAATAAAGAACATAAACTTATTCCCTACCGCAGTTCGACTACCATCGTCAAGAATTATTATTGCACTGAATGTTTCAACACAAAATTTTTGTTTATGATCGTTAGTGTGACCATGTTAGCATTTTTGCAGCTAAATTTAGCACTTCTTACTCCAATTTAGTCGCAAAATTTTCATTTAGCATTTGGCATATTTTTTAGCAGTTGCTAATGATATATTTAGCATTTTCTAGCATTTTTAATAGTAAGGACAAAATTCAAATTAAACAAGTTAGCAATCGTAAATTGCCTTGTTGTATCTGTTTGGCGATACCAAAGCAGAGTTTATGGACTATAATTAGACACCAGCGGAATGGAATACATATTTTCTGTGCCGCTACACACTTCGTCAGCATTCGTGGTGTCTTATCCATTTTGGTTTCGTTGAAACCTAAACACAAATATTGAAATTAAATGTATTTACTAGGGTATTCAAATTGTTTGGTTTCCAGTTGTTCGAACACAACTTCGACTTATTCGATCACGTATTTAAAATTATTCAAATTATTCTAATAATTAAAAAAGTTAATAAAGTAAAATATTTATGATTTTGTAAGTTTTTCTTTTAATTTGATTATAAAAAAAAACGGTAACATATAAAAAGTTAGAAATTCAATAGAAATATCTTCAAAAAAAGCATTCTCAATTTAAATGTAAATATATCGTCCATTCTAATAAAGATTAAAAAAAATATTTCTTGACAGGATGTTATCAGATTGTCTTCATATTTGGTAAACTGCATTAAACGTATTTCATTTAAAATATACATTTTATTCAAGATTTTCATTTTTCTACATTTACGAAAATCGTCAAAATATGTTGGGGATTATCGCAGCATTTTTTATGATCTTTGTACGTTAACACATTTGTATTGTTAAACTTAAAAAAAAAGGTTTATCAAAAAATAACTAATTAGAAAAATAAAATTAAAATCCCCTGAAATTTCTATCTTTGCGATGATGAACAACTTCTCTTGACCTTTTCTACATCTCTTGCCTATAAATTCTCCTGGAAAAACTAAAAATATATTTTAAATTTAATTAAATTTTATCTAATAACTGTTTAAACAATCAACAAATAGGATGAAAGAGTTAATTTTCTGTCAACTATATCGCAAAAGCAAACAATCTTAGAATGATATCCGTCTTCAGAAGGAAAGTCCTCAGAAATTAACTTAAAAAACAATAAAATTTAAATGAGTAGATTTAAGTCGATTTTGTTTTTATAAAATTTGATTTTGAAAAATTGACAAAAGAAAATTCATTTAAATTTAGCACACGGAAAATTTTTTATAAAATTTTTTTATAAATTACAAAAAATTCAAATTATTTGTTTTATTCGAATATTCCATATAAAAATATTCGAACTATTCGTTATTCGAAAAAGAACATTTTCAAAATCTTTGAATAATCATTCGTTCTAATAATTCGTTCTAATAATTCGAATGAACATTATTCGAATGAATACCCTGTCTGCAAAATATAGACATTAACGAAAGTAGCCGTAATTTTAATATCAGCACCAGTAAGAAGTTTAATGTTTAAAAATGTTTAAATAAATTTTTCAAAGTTTTTAAATGGAGGTATATTTATTTGATGAAGTATTTAGTTTTTACGTATAAATTATTTGCAAACAAATGTTATTTTAACAGAACTAACTATGCAGTTTGCAAGATGTAAACCGGTCTATAAACAGTAATCTTGCGTATGAACAGAAGAAGTAAAGAATTGCAAATGTTATTATCGCGAGACTATCCGATCATATCGAGGTTAAGCAGATGTGACAACGTCATACCGGATTTTTAAATTATGCGAGGATATAATTTCCACTGTTCACAGTTACAACAATCAGATGGTACGCAATGCCAAGACGAATTGGGTATTGTAACTAGGTGCTAACTGAATAATTCTTTTATAATTACATAAAGTCAACAGTATGAAAAATTAGCATATACCACTGAAAAAAGTATTTTATAAATTTAGCATTATTTTTTAGCAATTTTAAATAACTAGTTTTTTGTTGAACTTTTATTTATAGTTTTTTTATTGCTGCTTAATAAGTGGGTAAACAATAACAATTGTATAAACAATAATAATTGTAAAAAGTTTTATCGTAAACCATTCGTCTTACTTAATAACATATAGGGAAAATAAAAGTTACGGATTCCATTTCCCGAAAAGTTGTAAGTTAAATAGATGATGTTTACAGAGAACTCCACGGTGGGACACTAAAGAGTGCTGATGACGGTCGTGGCGGACCAGAAAATGCATTCCATTCTGCCGAGTCTCCAATAAAACTTTTACATGTATTCTTCTACAATTATTTAATGAATTTAAGCCGAAATACAAAAATTTTAAATAACAGCATTTATATCTTTATTTTAAATTCCATTTAGCTGATTAATTTATTCCCATCTGGTCACATTGATGATCATCGTTTTCTTTGTTTTCTTCAGCGTTGCCAATTTACTTTTCGCGCTAGATTTATCGCTTTTTAACAACCCAAAAGTCGCATTTTTTCTGTTAGAGCTTTCTTCAAAAAGACGCTAAATTGGGGCGTTTCACTTTAGTAGTATGGCGATTAGGAACATGTTTTTACGTCCCTATTAACTAATAAAAAATAATATCTTAAGGCCTGTGTGCAACGATGGACAATTGTTACACTTTTCAAATTTAACTAATTACTGGAGAAATTTCTGTTGTGTCAACATTTTTAAGAAAAATTAAAAATTTTATTTTTTACTCTATCGATAAATTTTTTAGTTTTACAAGAATACAAGATTACTACTAAGTAATCATGTATTTTTTTATTTTGATAATGAATACAAAAAAATATTAAAATGAAAGACAATTTTCGAAATAAATTTAATGGTTTTTAAAATCTTCAATTTACGTTAAAATGTTCCGTGGAAAACAAATCTAATAAGACTCTGAAACGATGCGCTTTGATACAAAACAAGTAATGATGAGTTTTCGGTTCCCTATCAGCGATTAAAAATCAGTTATGAAAAATATCCATATTATTTTTCATTAAAAGATTTTAAATACATAATGGCTAAAAAAATCTCAATATTTTAGCAAGAAGGATTAAAAATGCACATTTTTGAACATTTTATGATCAAACATTAAAAAATATTTTTCCAGTGAAATTATTTTGCCTTAAAATGTTAAAAAATTCACCAGAATCTACTAAAACCCTTTTTAAACCAAGATATCTGCGAAAAAAATATAAAAATCTCGAAACAAATTATTTTGTACTATAATCGTGATTTTAAATTTCTGGTTAAATATTTGTTACATACTTTTTCTGCGTTCAGTTCACCACAACGTTTGAGACGTGGAGTTAATGGAAATAATTATTAAATGAATATCAAAATCCTCAATTAAAAAACTGACATTCGTTTGATTCAAATTTTTGGAACAACGCACTAACTATTGCTGTAAGTCTTTGCATTGCAATAGAAAAATTATAAAAAAAAACTTTGTTCGAGATTAAGAAATAAAAATCATGCAGAACTCATGCATTAAGAAAATAATTAAAAGTAGGTACCAATTAAATTTGATTACATTTTTTTAATACTTTTTTAAGTGAACATGAAATTTATCCCATATTATACAAATAATTTTTTAATAAAATAATTATGTAAAATTTGTTTGCATGAAATGAAATAAAATAAAATGTATACTTTGTCATTACTTGTTTGCTAGAAAACTGTATTTTTCAAAAATTAGTAAGATCTGAGAATATCAAAATTTGGCCCAACAGGAAATTTTTGTGCCCACCCCTGTTGTAAAATATTTAGAATATTAACATTAAATTTCATATGATTATGACTTATGATTTCATCACATTATATTCTTTAAAATATTTCGTATTCATTATTAAATGTCCATTACAAAAATATAGCTTTCAGAATGGATCAAAATATTTAAAATTTTTTATTCATGTTTTTTGTTTTTTCTCTTCACACATTTTTAATTTTTTAATGATAAAATTTTAATTTGTCAATATTTTACAGTTTTTATTTCACACAACAGAAACAACATTTTCTATCACAGAACATTATTTTTTTTTTATTCATTTTTGAGTTAACCAAAAACGATTTTTCATTTCATTTCGAAATGCCAAAATTTAACTGTAGAATTCTTTTGTATAAAGTGATAATTTCAGGAGTCTATCCGTTTTTCCAATCCCGTCGAATAAAGAATTTATTAGCAATTCTACAGATTCTTCCAAACACGTTTCTATTTGTTTCAGGAATTACCTTTTTTGGAAAAAAATTGAATTTGGAAAATAACAATTTTATGAATTTAAATTCTCCAATCAATCTGGAATTTTAAATGTACATAAAATTTGACCGCTTACTTCTGTAATAAAAACACCAATTTTAAATTTCATTTGAAACATAATTCGCTATTTTTGCTGAAGTTAAAATATTTAAAAAATTACAAATATAAACTTTGTAAGTTGTTACTATAATAAAAATCTGATTTTAATTTATAGTAACAACTTACAAAGTTTATATTTGTAATTTTTTAAATATTTTAACTTCAGCAAAAATAGCGAATTATGTTTCAAATGAAATTTAAAATTGGTGTTTTTATTACAGAAGTAAGCGGTCAAATTTTATGTACATTTAAAATTCCAGATTGATTGGAGAATTTAAATTCATAAAATTGTTATTTTCCAAATTCAATTTTTTTCCAAAAAAGGTAATTCCTGAAACAAATAGAAACGTGTTTGGAAGAATCTGTAGAATTGCTAATAAATTCTTTATTCGACGGGATTGGAAAAACGGATAGACTCCTGAAATTATCACTTTATACAAAAGAATTCTACAGTTAAATTTTGGCATTTCGAAATGAAATGAAAAATCGTTTTTGGTTAACTCAAAAATGAATAAAAAAAAAATAATGTTCTGTGATAGAAAATGTTGTTTCTGTTGTGTGAAATAAAAACTGTAAAATATTGACAAATTAAAATTTTATCATTAAAAAATTAAAAATGTGTGAAGAGAAAAAACAAAAAACATGAATAAAAAATTTTAAATATTTTGATCCATTCTGAAAGCTATATTTTTGTAATGGACATTTAATAATGAATACGAAATATTTTAAAGAATATAATGTGATGAAATCATAAGTCACAATCATATGAAATTTAATGTTAATATTCTAAATATTTTACAACAGGGGTGGGCACAAAAATTTCCTGTTGGGCCAAATTTTGATATTCTCAGATCTTACTAATTTTTGAAAAATACAGTTTTCTAGCAAACAAGTAATGACAAAGTATACATTTTATTTTATTTCATTTCATGCAAACAAATTTTACATAATTATTTTATTAAAAAATTATTTGTATAATATGGGATAAATTTCATGTTCACTTAAAAAAGTATTAAAAAAATGTAATCAAATTTAATTGGTACCTACTTTTAATTATTTTCTTAATGCATGAGTTCTGCATGATTTTTATTTCTTAATCTCGAACAAAGTTTTTTTTTATAATTTTTCTATTGCAATGCAAAGACTTACAGCAATAGTTAGTGCGTTGTTCCAAAAATTTGAATCAAACGAATGTCAGTTTTTTAATTGAGGATTTTGATATTCATTTAATAATTATTTCCATTAACTCCACGTCTCAAACGTTGTGGTGAACTGAACGCAGAAAAAGTATGTAACAAATATTTAACCAGAAATTTAAAATCACGATTATAGTACAAAATAATTTGTTTCGAGATTTTTATATTTTTTTCGCAGATATCTTGGTTTAAAAAGGGTTTTAGTAGATTCTGGTGAATTTTTTAACATTTCAAGGCAAAATAATTTCACTGGAAAAATATTTTTTAATGTTTGATCATAAAATGTTCAAAAATGTGCATTTTTAATCCTTCTTGCTAAAATATTGAGATTTTTTTAGCCATTATGTATTTAAAATCTTTTAATGAAAAATAATATGGATATTTTTCATAACTGATTTTTAATCGCTGATAGGGAACCGAAAACTCATCATTACTTGTTTTGTATCAAAGCGCATCGTTTCAGAGTCTTATTAGATTTGTTTTCCACGGAACATTTTAACGTAAATTGAAGATTTTAAAAACCATTAAATTTATTTCGAAAATTGTCTTTCATTTTAATATTTTTTTGTATTCATTATCAAAACAAAAAAATACATGATTACTTAGTAGTAATCTTGTATTCTTGTAAAACTAAAAAATTTATCGATAGAGTAAAAAATAAAATTTTTAATTTTTCTTAAAAATGTTGACACAACAGAAATTTCTCCAGTAATTAGTTAAATTTGAAAAGTGTAACAATTGTCCATCGTTGCACACAGGCCTTAAGATATTATTTTTTATTAGTTAATAGGGACGTAAAAACATGTTCCTAATCGCCATACTACTAAAGTGAAACGCCCCAATTTAGCGGCTTTTTGAAGAAAGCTCTAACAGAAAAAATGCGACTTTTGGGTTGTTAAAAAGCGATAAATCTAGCGCGAAAAGTAAATTGGCAACGCTGAAGAAAACAAAGAAAACGATGATCATCAATGTGACCAGATGGGAATAAATTAATCAGCTAAATGGAATTTAAAATAAAGATATAAATGCTGTTATTTAAAATTTTTGTATTTCGGCTTAAATTCATTAAATAATTGTAGAAGAATACATGTAAAAGTTTTATTGGAGACTCGGCAGAATGGAATGCATTTTCTGGTCCGCCACGACCGTCATCAGCACTCTTTAGTGTCCCACCGTGGAGTTCTCTGTAAACATCATCTATTTAACTTACAACTTTTCGGGAAATGGAATCCGTAACTTTTATTTTCCCTATATGTTATTAAGTAAGACGAATGGTTTACGATAAAACTTTTTACAATTATTATTGTTTATACAATTGTTATTGTTTACCCACTTATTAAGCAGCAATAAAAAAACTATAAATAAAAGTTCAACAAAAAACTAGTTATTTAAAATTGCTAAAAAATAATGCTAAATTTATAAAATACTTTTTTCAGTGGTATATGCTAATTTTTCATACTGTTGACTTTATGTAATTATAAAAGAATTATTCAGTTAGCACCTAGTTACAATACCCAATTCGTCTTGGCATTGCGTACCATCTGATTGTTGTAACTGTGAACAGTGGAAATTATATCCTCGCATAATTTAAAAATCCGGTATGACGTTGTCACATCTGCTTAACCTCGATATGATCGGATAGTCTCGCGATAATAACATTTGCAATTCTTTACTTCTTCTGTTCATACGCAAGATTACTGTTTATAGACCGGTTTACATCTTGCAAACTGCATAGTTAGTTCTGTTAAAATAACATTTGTTTGCAAATAATATATACGTAAAAACTAAATACTTCATCAAATAAATATACCTCCATTTAAAAACTTTGAAAAATTTATTTAAACATTTTTAAACATTAAACTTCTTACTGGTGCTGATATTAAAATTACGGCTACTTTCGTTAATGTCTATATTTTGCAGACAGGGTATTCATTCGAATAATGTTCATTCGAATTATTAGAACGAATTATTAGAACGAATGATTATTCAAAGATTTTGAAAATGTTCTTTTTCGAATAACGAATAGTTCGAATATTTTTATATGGAATATTCGAATAAAACAAATAATTTGAATTTTTTGTAATTTATAAAAAAATTTTATAAAAAAATTTTCCGTGTGCTAAATTTAAATGAATTTTCTTTTGTCAATTTTTCAAAATCAAATTTTATAAAAACAAAATCGACTTAAATCTACTCATTTAAATTTTATTGTTTTTTAAGTTAATTTCTGAGGACTTTTGACAGGATGCAGGTTTTTTTAATAATAAAAGGAACCTTCTGAAGACGGATATCATTCTAAGATTGTTTGCTTTTGCGATATAGTTGACAGAAAATTAACTCTTTCATCCTATTTGTTGATTGTTTAAACAGTTATTAGATAAAATTTAATTAAATTTAAAATATATTTTTAGTTTTTCCAGGAGAATTTATAGGCAAGAGATGTAGAAAAGGTCAAGAGAAGTTGTTCATCATCGCAAAGATAGAAATTTCAGGGGATTTTAATTTTATTTTTCTAATTAGTTATTTTTTGATAAACCTTTTTTTTTAAGTTTAACAATACAAATGTGTTAACGTACAAAGATCATAAAAAATGCTGCGATAATCCCCAACATATTTTGACGATTTTCGTAAATGTAGAAAAATGAAAATCTTGAATAAAATGTATATTTTAAATGAAATACGTTTAATGCAGTTTACCAAATATGAAGACAATCTGATAACATCCTGTCAAGAAATATTTTTTTTAATCTTTATTAGAATGGACGATATATTTACATTTAAATTGAGAATGCTTTTTTTGAAGATATTTCTATTGAATTTCTAACTTTTTATATGTTACCGTTTTTTTTTTTTATAATCAAATTAAAAGAAAAACTTACAAAATCATAAATATTTTACTTTATTAACTTTTTTAATTATTAGAATAATTTGAATAATTTTAAATACGTGATCGAATAAGTCGAAGTTGTGTTCGAACAACTGGAAACCAAACAATTTGAATACCCTAGTAAATACATTTAATTTCAATATTTGTGTTTAGGTTTCAACGAAACCAAAATGGATAAGACACCACGAATGCTGACGAAGTGTGTAGCGGCACAGAAAATATGTATTCCATTCCGCTGGTGTCTAATTATAGTCCATAAACTCTGCTTTGGTATCGCCAAACAGATACAACAAGGCAATTTACGATTGCTAACTTGTTTAATTTGAATTTTGTCCTTACTATTAAAAATGCTAGAAAATGCTAAATATATCATTAGCAACTGCTAAAAAATATGCCAAATGCTAAATGAAAATTTTGCGACTAAATTGGAGTAAGAAGTGCTAAATTTAGCTGCAAAAATGCTAACATGGTCACACTAACGATCATAAACAAAAATTTTGTGTTGAAACATTCAGTGCAATAATAATTCTTGACGATGGTAGTCGAACTGCGGTAGGGAATAAGTTTATGTTCTTTATTGATGTTTGTGAACATGTTTATGTTTTTTGACTATTGTTTACTGTTATTTGTATTAATGTTATACTATATATTTAAGTTAGCGACACCGCCAACAATGACAACTAAATTAATTTGTCATAGTCAGCATTTAAAAATTTACAAATAATTTAATAACTTCTGCACGCGTAACCGGCCTAATTCCAAATTGCTTACTTGCACTTGTTTCCTGGGAAAACGATTTTACTGGATCAGCGTCTGCATATTGACGCATGTTTGTGCAACGTGATCAGACATTCGAAGAGCCAACAAGAATGACAGAAAAACAGGAAGTCTTGGTTGCGCGGTTATTTGTTGTTAAGAATAATGAATTATATTTTAATAAAGATATTTGTGCATTGAAAATAATTATAGTTTAATAAAGATATTTTTGCATTGAAGTTGATAGCGCCCTACTTCATTTTTTTAAATTAAAGAGCAGAAGAATCCTTAACTAGCGCCCGAGCAGGGACCTGAATAAAGGTCTCTAAATAACAAAGTAAAATTTCTGCGATCTCTACGGAGCATTCCAGAAATAAAAATAAAATAATAACGTGCCTGTGATCTCCACGGAGCACTCCAGGACTTATAAAAATTAAAAGTTTTACTGAAAAAATAAAATTCGCTCCTCCTTCGCCAACCGAGTAAAAATGGTGATTCCAAAACAATTTTAGTCACAGAAGGTTACTCGAGCGAAAGTGAAGTCAATCGTACCTGAGTAGGTATCCACGATTATAAAAGTGGATTTCCAAAAAGGAATCTTACGAAGCTTCCGTGAGGAAATAAAAGGGTTCTCCACTTGAACGCGCGACGGCACGTAACCAAGTCTCACCAAAAAAAAAAAAAAAAGAAATTTAATTAAATCCTAAAAGAAGAAATCTTAAAAAATAAAACCAAATCAAGTTAAAAATTAAGAAATAAAAAAGAGAAAAAATTTGATTAAATCCCAAAAGAGGGAATCTTGAAAAATATAATAAAAAAATATTAAAAAGAATAATAAAAACCAAAATTAAGGAAAATAAAAAAGTAAAAAAACAAAATCAATTAAAAATTAAGAAAAAAGAGAAATTCAATTTAATCCCAAAAGAGGAAATATAAGAAAAAAAACACGTGAAAATTGATGTCAAAAATTGTTTTATTTTTGCAAAGAAAGAAATAAGAGAAATTGAATTTTTTTGAAATATAAAAAAGTGGACAAAAGAAAAAATTATTATAAAAAATCCTATAAAAAGAAAAAAAGAGAGATTTTTTTATAAAGTTTGCAAAAAATGTATGCAAATAAAAAATAATAAAGAATAAAAAAAGAACAAATAAAAATATAATAAAGTGAAAAAGTGAAAGAAATGGAAGTGCAGTGCAGTGAAGAAAACTGATATGAATAATTTTAATTCTCAGGTGAGTCCAAGTATCCTTTTATCACTTATTCCTTTTTTATTGTTGTAACTGTGGAGGATATACAAGGGAATCTAACCGCCCTCACGGGTGTAGTAAACCGTCTCTTGTAGAAAATGAAAGGAATAGGATGTAGACTTAGGGCAATTGAAAGTAATAGGGATGTAGAAGAATTAAAAAGAAGGCTAGATTCAATAGTGCCGACAGTAGTCGATCAGCGAGAAACTGTTGCAGCTTTGCAGGCTCTGAGAAACGAAGAGGAGCTTAATTCAATAAGTAGGATTCCAGATAGTGTTAAGGAGCTTAGAACATTTAACGAAAACCTACTAAATTACGTGTCCTGGATTCATGCAGTAGAAATGGTCTTGAAAGACTTCGAAATAGTTAGGCATAAACCTATTTATAGGTCTATCTTACAAAGTACACGCCAGAAAATAGTTGGCGAAGCTGATGCAGCTTTAGTATCGTATAATATTTTTGACGATGATTGGAAGGAAGTAAACAAGATTTTATCGCTCCACTATGCTGATAAGAGGGATGTGTAAACCCTCGAACACCAACTGTCACAACGGTCGTCGAAGATGGACGAATTTTATTCAAAGGTGATCCACCAATTATCACTCATAATAAACAAACTTAAAACGGAGACCTATAGCGAGGAAACGTTTGATGCATTGGTTACTACACATAGGAATAGGGCATTGGACATATTCATCCGAGGGTTAAATCCAGACCTATCTAGAATGGTCATTATAAAACGGCAAAGAACTTCCCAAAGCATACTTGGCTTGCCTGGAACTCCAAAACCTTACGATGAGGAACAATATACTAATGCCAAATACTTCATTACAATCGATTTAACCTCAGGTTTCCATAAAATTCCTATGAAGGCTTCAGACATTCCAAAGACGACGTTCTCAACTATGAATGGGAAGTTTGAGTTTCTTCGTTTACCCTTCGGATTGAGAAATACACCAGCAATTTTCCAACGAATGATTGATGATGTCTTGAAGGAATACATAGGAAGAATGTGTTGTGTCTACATTGATGACATAATAGTGTTTGGACGTAGCGAAGAGCAACTTCTTTCTAACGAAGAGACAATTTTTGAAAAATTAGAAAACGAAAATTTAAAGGTCAACATTGAGAAAACCCATTTTATGCAAACAGAAGTACAATTTTTAGGATATATTGTGAGTGCAGATGGAATTAAACGAGATGCCAAAAAAGTGACTGCAATCGAAAACTTGCTCCCCCCTAACAATCTTAAAGAACTCAAGGGATTTCTAGGAATGACTTCATATATAGGCTCTTATAAAGCGCGAAAGTAGTAAAATCATTAACTAATTTGACAAGAGGTGAGAATTCCCAAGTAAAGGCCAACCATTCAAAAAAGTTCCAATAGAATGGCCTTTAAAAAACTAAAAACTCTCTTGACTATAGCGGAGGTCCTTGCTTTCCCCGATTTTGACAAGCCATTTAACCTCACAACTGATGCATTGAACTATGCCATTTGCGCTGTTCTTTCCCAAGGTAAGTTTGGTAAGAATAAACCAATCGCTTATATATCCCGATCGTTGAACAAAACTGAGGAAGGCTACGCAGTTAACGAAAAAGAGAAGCTGGCAATCGTGTGGGCGCTTGATAACTTAAGGAATTATCTGTATGGAGCAAGAAAGATGAAAATGTACACCGACCACCAGCCCCTTACCTACGCGTTAGGTAACCGGAACTTCAATGCCAAATTGAAGCCATGGAATGCTCGTATAGAGGAGTACAATCACGAGTTGGTCTACAAATCTGGTAGATCAAACGTCGTGGCAGATGCACTCTCTAGGTTGAAAACTAGCGTTAACCACATCAGTGATGTTTCCACAGACACGACCAGCGAAGGGGATTCACAAGCAACAACGACAGCATCAGAAACTAGAGATGACGACATTGAATCAACAGGTTCAACCATCTACAGTGTACTCCAAGATGCATCAGACTTGACTCCTTATGTGGAGGCCCCTATTAATGTTTTCAAAAACCAGATAATCATCAAAATAGGTCCCGAATTGCAGTCCAGTGAAATACCACATGAACACTTCCTACATCACTATGTTTCCTCGCCTGACTGGGATGCTGAGAAGCTTTCGGATGTGCTAAAGAAAACACTGAATCCCAACATTGTAAATGGCATTAAAGCCTCAGAAAGTTAGCAAATTTTTGACGAATACTATTTTCCACGAATGTACGCTCACATTAGGAAATTCGTCGATCGTTGCGATATATGTAATAGCAATAAGTAGGACCGAAATCCAACAAAACCTTTATTGCAAGATACTCCAACAGCAACCATGCCGTGCGAAATATTACATAATGATATAATGGAAATACAAAATCAAAAATTTCTGTCTGTACTGGACAAGTTCTCTAAGTTCGTTAAGCTGTTACATATAAGTGATAGGACTCTATTACATATTAGGGAAAACCGACAACGAGAGTAGTTTCCTTAGTAAAAGATTTCATCGAAAGACTAGGGATAAAAATTTATTTGACACCATCGCAACGAAGCGAAGTAAATGGACAAGTAGAACATGTCCATCCAACCTTTATAGAAATTTACAGATACATAAGGGCAGAAAAGGAAGAACTCAGTGTGCAAGAGTTAATGTATGTAGCTGTCGATATATATAATAATACTATTCACTCCGTCACGGGAAAAAGATCTATATTCTTTAACAGGGTAAAAACATCCGATATTAACAAACTGCTTGAATCCCGCTCTAATATTAATATCTATCATCAAACTAGAAATAAGCATAACTAATAGATAAAATTTACACTAAAAAAACGGCTTTGCCAGAATTACACTAACTATTAATGTCATCTAATGAAAATAATTATTTTTCAGAAAAAATGATTTTCAAACTAAACATTCCTTTTATGGCTTATATTTTTACTTTACACGCTGAACAAATTTTTCATTATAACGCCCCTATTGTTACTGTGAGAGCTGGCAATGCTTGGACTATTAATGGCAATTTTAAATTGATTCACGTCATCAACCTGGATGAATACGCTACAATTGCGGATAATATAACGGCGCTGGTCCACAAACATATGCCGCCGGCAAGACTGAAGAAATAATTGCTTATCATCTGACACAAGTGCAATAGAGACTCATCGAGTTGAGAACCACGCGGGGCCGAACCCGAAGATCAATTGACTGGATAGGCTCCGCATGGAAGTGAGTCACTGGCAATTCAGACGCTGCATATTGGAACTCTATTTTGAAAAGTCAAAACGCAATAGTTAGTAATAACAATGGGCAGTACAAGATCAACACACAACTCTTGAATAAAAGTCGTTCAAAAAACTAATGAAAAAAATTGAATTTGGAAAATAACAATTTTATGAATTTAAATTCTCCAATCAATCTGGAATTTCAAATGTACATAAAATTTGACCGCTTACTTCGGTAATAAAAACACCAATTTTAAATTTCATTTGAAACATAATTCGCTATTTTTGCTGAAGTTAAAATATTTAAAAAATTACAAATATAAACTTTGTAAGTTGTTACTATAAATAAAAATCTGATTTTAATTTAAAAAATGAGCTAAGTCCTTTAAGTTTGGTTCAATTTATAACATTTTAGCGCGTTTAGATAACAAATAGTTGACAACTCTTGTTTTCTTCCGTTTATTAAATGTCTGCAGTTCTGAGCTACACTCTCTACGTCTGCTTGTAGTTCATGCTCATTGTTGTAGGTACATTTATCATTTATACCATTTCCAACATGTAACGGCATTTATAATTGGCCTCTGTACTTAGCACTTTTATATTATCAAGGCTCGGAGAGTGATTATAAAGTACATAGTGGATCATTAGTGCAGTTTCTTGTGTCATATTATTTTGTCTATTACGTTGATCCGATTTATGTGCAGCAATCCTTGTCTTCAACTTAGTTTTGGTCGTACCAATATAAATTTCATCACAATTCAATTTTCCATTCTCACTGGATCGTATTTTATAAACCACATTTGATCTTGTAGTCAACTGTATCTTGCCCTTTATTTTACTATATAATGTCCCTACGGTATTATTAGTTTCATGAGCCATTTTATATTTGGTATTGTAACATATTCCTGATTTTCCAAATCTTTCAGAAATTTGAGGAACATATGATAATGATTCAAAAAACCTTAGAATCTTGCGTTTGGTGAGTATTTTCCATTCTCACTCCATTTCCAAAATCGTGGATTAGTTTATCGATAAGTCCTGTTGCCAAATTATCATCATGTAATATCGTCCTAATTTTCCCCACGTGAAAACACTCATCACTAATACCCAGAATCCTATTAAACATATTGGCAGTATTGATTATGATTCTCTTTGGATATTTGGAGAAATAGTTGATTATTCGTCCCGATGCAGTAGGCTTCTGATACCAGTGAATTATTATCCTTTCATCATCTCTAACTACAATGTGATTAAAACGATTCTAGGTATTAGTGACGAGTGTTTTCACGTGGGAACTATTGACATAATTAGGACGATATTACATGATGATAATTTTGCAGCAGGACTTATCGATAAACTAATCCACGATTTTGGAAATGGAGTGAGAAAGGAAAATACTGACCAAACGCAAGAGCCTAAGATTTTTGAGTCATTAACATATGTTTCTCAAATTTCTGAAAGATTTGGTAAATCAGGAATATTTGATAATACCAAATATAAAATGGCTCATGAAACTAATAATACTGTAGTAAAAGGACAAGATAATAGTTGCCTGAAAGTTCAAATGTAGTTTATAGAATACCATACAATGAGAATGGAACATCGAATTGTGGTAAAGTTTATATTGGTACGACCAAAAATAAGTTGAAGACAAGGATTGCCGGACATAAATTGGATCAACGTAATAGACAAATTTTGACACAAGAAACTGCTCTAACGACACACTGTGTACTTTATAATCACTCTCCAAACTTTGAGAATATAAAAGTTCTAAGCAATTATAAACGCCGTTACATGTTGGAAATGCATATAATAAATTTACCTACAACAATGAAAATTAACTGCAAAGCAGACGTAGATAGTGTAGCTCAGAACTACAGACATTTAATAAACGAAAGAAAACAAAGAAAACGACGATCATAAACACATTCAGTGCAATAATAACTACTGGCGATGGCAGTCAAACTAGTGTGGAGGATAAGTTTATGTTCTTTATTGTTTTTTTGGTTATTGTTTCATATTATTATTCATATTAATGTAATGTCATACTATATGTTTATCATGTTATTTATTGTGTTTTATGTGACGTATTTATAATAATCTTTTCTGATAGCCATGATGACGCTACCCAAAGGTGTAGAGAAATATTGGCAATTTTTATTAAATAGAATTTTTTAGATAGATTTCGAGCTTGATTAAATATTTCCACTTATCACTAATTATTACGATAATAATATTACGATAAAAATTTAATTATTATTTTATTCCATTTTATTTTTATGTTTACTGGTTTAGAATATATAGTACCAAAATATATTTTACCCGTTTTCTCCCTAAAAAGTTCGATTTGTACAAAAGTACCAGACACCTGTCCGCATATTTTTTTTAAATAAATAACGATATATATTAATTTTTATTTTTTGTATCTTATATTAGTTTATGAGATATAAGCTTGCCGATTTTACCAGTTTTTACCCCCCTAAACTTTCGAATTTCCAAAAATCCCATTCTAAAGGATCTATTTGGAGGGAGACCAACCTACGGTCCAAATTTCATCTCTCTAGCTTCAGTCGTTTGGGCTGTAGGACGATGAATCAGTCAGTCTGACACGTTACTCTTTTACATATATTGATTAACGATTTTTTTTTGTTTTTGGAGAAATTGATAAAAAAAATTAGTAGGTTTTAATACTTATTTGACGTGTTTTGTTAGTTAATGTAATAAAGTTCTTATAGGGTATTGTAAAGACTTGAAGCTAGTACAATTATGTGTTGTCGAACTTAATGATTTTCGGTTGTAACATATGTTTCCGGCAACTGCTTAAAATGATAAAATTTGGTCTGAGCTTTTGGATATGTGGATTTTATTGAGCCTTATATCAGTTATAGCGTTTTTTGCCTTTGGCATTTTGCTGATGGACTGGAATAAAATTATAGAGATTACAGTTTAAGGTGTGGGAATAAAAATTCCCGAAGAACCTTTCCGTTTTCCTTGTATACTTTCCCTCGACTACTTGTCTTAAAATTCGTTTTTTTCTTGGATTCTTTTCTTCTGAATATAATTTTGTTGCTTTCTTCAAAATTGTGCACAATAAGTTATTTTAAAATCCTTTGACAAGTTTCCATTTACCGCACCGAATGTTAGTAACTGTCGTAAAGGGATTTTTTTTCAAACAAAAAATAAGGAAATTACCTTTTAAATATATACTACAACTATATACATAAGTAGTATGGAAATAGGGAGGCAATAGTTCTTTTTGTTTTTAATGAGGAGTAATTTTTGAAGAGCAATTTTAAAGAAGAAATTGCTTGTATGAAATTGAAAACTAATGAATTTGTTTTTGTAATTTTTTCTTGTATATGCAGTAATAGTAGGAAAAATTATTTTGCAATTTATGAAATTGAAAACCAATGTATTTATTTTGTATAATAATTTTTGGTATAATAATTTTTGGTTTATTCATCTACATATTTTTATATGGTTATTTTTGTTTTTGTAAGGTGGAAAATAAACATGAGAATTGTTTTGTTTATATGGAACAAATAACCTTGTGTAAGGTTTTTGAAGAATTATTTTGTTGAGAATGGTCATGATCAAATTTGAATATTCTAATAACGAATTAAGAGGGAGTATATTTTATTTACATGATTAGTACATAACTCAATATTCTTATATGAAACCTAAATTAATATTTTTCTCTTTTTGAAACATTAAAGAGAAATGCTCAAACTTGAGAATTGTTTTGCTTATATGAAAAAAAAAAAAAAAATAACTTTGTGTAAGGCTTCTCACATTAAAGATGATACATTTTATTTCGTTAAGAATGGTCATGATCAAATTTGAATATTCTAATAACAAATTATAAAAGAGTGTATTTTATTTATGTTTACGCGCATAGTGTAGACAGCTACTAATTATTGTTCAGTGGCTGTTTTCTATGTTTTTTTACTTGACATTTTCCCATTTTGTTGTTATACATAATTTTTTGTAATATTTTACTTACTTTTGTAAACCCCGAACGTACGGTACGTACAAGTAAAGAAAAAAACCCGAGCTAAATAAAAACCCCAAGAAAAGAATCTAATACCCGTTTTTCTTTTTTTTCTATATATATATTTTCTATAAAAATATTTCAAGCAAAACATTTTTTTGGTCCTTAACCGGATATTTAAGAAACCCCCCGTGAACTTGAAATATTTTTAAGAAAATATTTTATTTTCAGAACCCTCCTGTTGGAAACCCGCACTCCTTTTTTTGGATAAATCCTGTTTGTTTTTATTTTAAACCCTCCCTCAAACAATTAAAAAGGTAAGTTGTTTGAATTTAAAGTGAAAAGTGCAAACACAAGTGAAAAAAAGATAAAAAAAAACCAACAAACAAGATCAGTGCTAGAAACACAAATTGCCGTCGGCAAAACACGGTTGAGTTAAAAGTGACAAAAACCCCCTTTGTTATTTTTTATATTTTACCCAAAAGTGTTTTTTTATTCGCGTGTGCTTTTCCTTTTTTTTACAGTGATAAAATAAAGGTCTTAATCCCTAATTTTTCATTTTTTTGCTTTAATTTTATTTTATTAAAAAGTGATCTTTTATTTTATTATTGTTGTTTTCTTTTTTGGATCCCAATTTTATTTATTCTCTGTTAACTCCTCTGTTAACAAAAGCTTTTGTTTATTCCAATTTAACTCAACTGTGCTAGTTTAAAGAACATAGCACAAAAGAGAATAAATAAAACAAAATTTTACTCGTTAGTTTTTTTGTAAACAAAAACAGACAGACACGCGAATAATTAATAAATAATATTTCTTGTGTTCATAGTGTTTTGATAATAATAAACAAACAAAAAATATTGTGTGTGTCGTTTCTAGTGACTGAGAGTGTTTTGTATTTTAATAAAAACAAAAACACAGTTTATTACTCCCTCTTGTTGGTTGTTTCTTCTTGTGTTTCTCTTGTTACACATTACCATAACACTAGTGCAGTATAATTTTGATAAACGAATAAACCGGTTACTATTAAATTTTATTTGATAAAGTGCATTTTTACTCAGTTTTTTTACATAATTTTAACTCATTTGTGAAAAATTTTGTGCACTTTATTGATTTAATATTGTTTTTACCCGGGATAAAGTAAATTTGAAGAATAATTTATATATTTTTTGACAAAATTAATTTATTCGTTTACCCGAAAGTGAGTAACCGTGTTTATTTATTATCTGTGCTAGTGTATTTATTATTTTTATACCATTTGTAACTGCGAAAGTGATTTTATAATTAATTTATTTGTTTTAAAATATTTTTTACCCGAAATTTTTTTGAAAATTGTAATTAAACCCCTTAGAATTTGAATATTTGTTCTGAATTAGTGAACAAAGTATAAAATCGCTTTCGCTATTATTATTTTACCCTTATTTTTTTGAAAGTAAACTCTACTTTTTTATATCCACCCTTTTTTGATATTTACCCTTTATTTTTTTGAAACATTTACTCTATTTTTTTTTCGAATTTTTCCCCGTTTTTTGCAAAATTTATTTTTTGTTTTTATTATTTTTACCCCTTTTATATAAATTCTCAGTTTTAACGTGATAATTTTCAAGCTTTTTTTCAATTAATTTTGAAATAATACTTTTTATTAAAAAAAAAAAAGCTAATTTACCCCTTTTTTTGAACGACTAGTTCGATTTTTAGTTTTTACACATTTTTATTTGCTTTTTTTTCAAAATTACTCAATACAAATTAAGATCAAAAATGGATCTATCAGCTTTGATTCGTAATACAGATCGTTTAGCAGATTTTGAGGCTTATGTTGCCATTATACCCGCTTCTGAACACAGAATAGGTTCGTTAGTTAGTCATGAAAAGGAACTTAACCGTTTATGGGAAGCTGTTAGGTCAACATACGACACTTTGTTGATTGAGGCTGAACAAAAGAAAAGCCCGCAAATTGTCGAGGTTAAGTCCCGATATATGGGCTCTTATAGTACATATACCCGTGGTATATCATTAATTACGGCCCATATGGACCGATTAAGATCGGCCGCTCAGGCTGAAAAGTTAATGGAAACATCAATACCCATTATGAATTTACCCCCTTGTGATACCCCTATATTCTATGGTGACTATAAGAGCTGGCCCTCTTTCCGAGACATGTTCTCTGCGTTGTATGGCAATAACCCCCGACTAACACCAGTTCAAAAACTATATTATTTGTTACAAAAAACTGGCAAAGATGCCCATGATGTCATACAAACCGTCCCGTTAACTAACGATGGCTATGCAATTGCATGGAAAAAGTTGGTTGACACGTTTGAGAACAAAGGGGCCCTAATTAATGAACAGCTTCGTACTCTTTTAAGTATTAAACCCCTATCCCAAGAAAATGGTCCAAGTATAAAAAATCTACAGCGGACTATTAATGATTGTATTACGAATCTTTCATTGCTTGAAGTAACCCCAGAAGTTTTTTATCACGTAATGTTAGTATATATTTGTGCTACAAAGTTACCTGAAAACACTCTGAGTCTTTGGGAACAGTCAAAGAAACTTTGTACGAAAACTCCTAAATGGGAAGATATGGACGCATTTCTGACTGCTCATTTCAAGACTCTTGAATCGATTTCAGACATAAGGCAGTCTCAATCGCAATCCGTTCAAAACCCGAACAAAAATTTGAGTACTGCAAACCCCCGTAAAAATCCCAATTTTAATGTCTCGAAAAAATCTTCAAATGATTCAAGGAAAGTCCAAAGTTTCGCTACAAAAACTGTTTCCACCCCAACAACTTGTCGTTGTTTTATGTGTCAAGGATCACACCCCCTAAGACTTTGTCCTTCCTTTTTGAGTCAAAGTGTTGATGAGAGAATGTCGACCGTTAAAAAACTTAAATGTTGCACAAATTGCCTTGCGACCTCTCATGAATATAAGAACTGTAAAAGTATTCATGTTTGTTCCCTTTGTAAACAGAGACATCACTCCTTGTTACATAGAGATGTAAGGCTACAGGGACACATTCCCAGTGTAGTTTCATCCCAACTACCTTTAACTACTGGTTCTGCTATTACCCAGCAGACCACTCAGAGTGTAAACCCAGCAAACAATCAAATACAAACCCCTCTTAATTGTAACCATTCAACCTCTACAGGCGCTCAAAATACCCATACTTATTCAGCACATCTGAACCAAAACCCCCATTCTACAGTCCTCTTAGGCTCGACTATATGTATAGTCCATATTAAAGATATCAGATGTGCTGCTCGAGCGCTGGTTGACCCCGGCTCGCAAGGTACCTTTATTTTAAGGAGGTTACAAAGGAAACTTGCAATTCCTACATTTTCTGTGCCAACGACTAACGTTACTGGCATGATGGATTGTTATGCTGGAAAAGCTTCAACCATGTGTGTTGTAACTGTCGGATCTCCGATCGACCCCAATTTTAAACTGAAAATTTGCGCATATGTTGTTGATAAAATTACCGGTCGGTTGCCCTCGTGTTCTCTTACTGATATTGTAACCTCAAATTTCCACGATATTACAATGACCGATGTTATGTGTACCCATATGGATATTCTTTTCGGAGGAAATGTTTATCCAAAAATTTTAACTAAGGATGTTAAAATACATCCAAATGGCAACCTGATCGCCCAGAGAACAGTTTTCGGTTGGATAATAACTGGTGAAGTTCTTCAATCTGAACCCCTACACTCTGTTGCAAACTTTTGCTCCCAAATTGATTTAAATAACCAACTTTCTCGGTTTTGGGAACTAGAAGAAGTTCCACTAGCCACCCGTTTTTCAGAAGCCGACGAATATTGCGAAGAACTTTATCGGTCCACCACATATCGAAACCCCGATGGTCGCTATGTAGTTTCACTCCCCTTTCGTCCAGAATTTCTTAATGAGTTAACTTTAGGAGATTCTCGATATAGCGCCCTGTCTCAATTCAAACGAAATGAAACCCGTCTTTTAAAGAACCCTGAATTAAAAGCACACTATGATAGTGTGATTAATGAATATTTTGAATTGGGACATATTAGAGCTGTTGAACTCCCGAGTGTAAATGCGACCACATATTATTTACCCCATCTTCTAATGGCGTGAGCTTGAATAATATTTTATACCCCGGGCCTGTTTTGCAGGCAGACCTTACGGTACTAATTTTAAAATGGCGACTTTTCAAATATGTCTTTAACGCGGACATTGAAAAGATGTATCGCCAAATATTGATTCATCCCAATCAAACCCAATTCCAACGAATATTGTATCGGGAAAACCCCGAAGTTGACGTAAAGGACTTTGAGTTAAATACGGTCACGTTCGGAGTGAACTGTGCACCTTATTTAGCGATTCGCACTCTCATACAATTGGCAAACGATTGTGAACCCCGAAGTCCTGCGGCATCTGAAATTTTGAAAACCCAAATTTATATCGATGATGTACTTGCTGGCTCTCATGAGCTAGAAGACGCTTTTAGGAGACGGGTTGAACTTACTCATGTTCTAAATTCGGCTGGTTTCATTTTGAGAAAATGGACAGCTAATCATATTCGTCTCTTAGAAGATTTACCCCGTGAGAATCTGCTTGATGCAGACTTCTTAAAAATTTCAGATGCTAGCAATACGAAAACTTTAGGCTTGCGATGGAATGCAAATAATGATTGCTTTTATTTTAGACTAGTTTCGCAGCCTCGTAGAAATACAATAACAAAACGTGTTGTCTTGTCAGAAATTGCTAAGCTTTTCGATCCAGCAGGTTGGCTATCCCCAAAGATAATTGTAGCAAAAATTATCATGCAGCAAATTTGGAAAGACAAGACTGATTGGGATGATAATTTAAAACCCTTAACCCTAATTCAGTGGCAAACCTTTTTAAATGATTACCCCAATATCGAGAAAATTAATATTCCAAGATGGGTTAATTTTCACCCCGATTCCGATATTGAACTTCACGCATTTTGTGATGCATCAGAAAAAGCTTATGGTACAGTGCTTTATCTACGAAATGCATCAACAAATAATATCTCGGCGCACTTACTCGCGTCCAAAACGAAAGTAGCTCCCGTAAAGTGTGAAACATTACCCCGTTTAGAACTTTGTGGAGCGGCTTTGATGGCAAAAATGGTAGAATCCTTGAGTAGTCAATTAAATCTAGACAAGAGAAAGATTTTTCTGTGGACTGATTCTACCATAGTTTTATCTTGGCTCAAAAAACCCCCATGCCATTGGCCCACTTTCGTCAAAAATAGAGTTGCGTTAATTTTGAAGAAGGTTGGTAACGAAAATTGGTTTCATGTTGACTCCAAAGATAACCCCGCCGATCTCGCAAGTCGCGGAGCTCTAGCTCGTGACTTAATTGAAAATTCCTTGTGGTGGCATGGTCCTTCCTGGCTAACGAAACCTCAAGAATATTGGCCCCAGTATTCTGTTACCGATCATCAACATTTAGAAGTTCAATCATTTTTGGTTCAGACAAAACCCTCTTATGACATACTTGAGCGCTTTTCAGATTTACTCCGAGCAATGCGAATTATTTCGGATTGGTTCAGGTGTTTAACATATTTGAAAACTCGAAAATGTTTGTACAACACCTTAGATTTAACTCAAAAAGAAATGAAATTTACTCGTGATCGATTAGTGCTCGTATGTCAACAGAATTTTATTTCGGAATATAATATTCTTTCAAAAGGTACCCCTTTACCGGCAAAAAGTAATTTGCTCACACTGAACCCCTTTATCGACTCAAATGGTTTCGTAAGAATCAATGGTCGATTAGTCAGATCATCTGGCTTGACATATGATGAGCGATACCCAAGGATTTTGCCTTATTCGGCACGTTTAACCCGTTTGTTTATGGAACATGTCCACAAATGTTCAGCCCATGGCGGACATTCTCTAATGCTCCGATTAATTAGAAGTGAGTTTTGGGTCCCGAAATTAAAGAACTTAATTCGTACTGTGATTCATAATTGCAAGGAATGTACAATTTACAGGAAAAAATCCTGTCAGCAGATAATGGCTGCATTACCCCCTGAACGAGCGTCTTTTTCGAGACCGTTTACCCACACCGGCTTAGATTTCGCTGGTCCATTCGATATTAAGTCTTACATTGGTAGGGCTTGTCGAATTACCAAGGGCTATGTCCTTGTGTTTGTTTGTTTTGCAACAAAGGCAATTCATTTAGAGGCGACCGGTGATATATCGACGGACACATTTCTTGCTGCATTCTCCCGATTTTTCTCCCGACGAGGCTGTCCTTCACATTTGTACTCGGATAATGGTACTGCCTTTGTAGGTGCGGCTAATATCCTGAAAACAGACCGCAAACATTTTTTACCCGATTTAAGAAGGAAAGTCTTAGTACGAAATAGTTTTCAACCCATTGAATGGCATTTTATACCCCCTGGAGCACCTCATATGGGCGGCTTATGGGAAGCTGGCGTAAAGAGTGTTAAAACTCATTTACGAAAAATTTCTGGAGTTCAGAAATTTACCTTTGAGGAATTTACGACAATGTTGACTCGAATAGAAGCATGCCTGAATTCAAGACCCCTAACTGCTATAAGTGAAGATCCCAATGATTTAGTTCCTTTAACCCCAGGCCATTTCCTTATTGGAGCACCTCTTCTTTCACCCCCTGAACCCGATCATTCTGATCTTTCTTTGAGTGTAGCCAACAGGTGGCAAAAACTCAAGGTGCTTCACCATCAGTTTGCTCAGCGATGGAAAGAGGAATACCTCAAAGAACTCCATCGTCGTATAAAATGGAAATATCCAGAAAGGGACTTCCAAGTAAGGGATTTAGTTGTTGTTCGTCAGGATAATTTACCCCCCAATGAGTGGCGTTTAGGTCGAATAGTTAAGACCCACGTCAGACAGGACTCTAAAGTCCGCTCAGCGGACGTGAGAACAGCTTCTGGCATTTTCACCCGCCCAATAGTGAAGCTTGTTCTCTTACCCAAAGAAACAAACTAATTCTCCCTTTTTTCTTTCTTTTTTTTTATTTCTTTTTTCAACCCCAAACGCCGGAGAAATGAAAAGCGGCGCACCACCAAAAACAACACCGATGTTGGCCCCACCATAGCAGCAGCTCTACCACAACATGAGTACCCCCAATTACAGAATCCGGCCACCATAGTGCAACAGCAGCAGTACCCGCAACCATAGCAGCAGCTCTACCACAACATGAGTACCCCCAATTACAGAATCCGGCCACCATAGTGTTAGTTATTACCTGCGTTATCTTTAGCCTTCCTTGTTGCAATACTGCAAGGGGGCGGGATGTTTACGCGCATAGTGTAGACAGCTACTAATTATTGTTCAGTGGCTGTTTTCTATGTTTTTTTATTTGACATTTTCCCATTTTGTTGTTATACATAATTTTTTGTAATATTTTACTTACTTTTGTAAACCCCGAACGTACGGTACGTACAAGTAAAGAAAAAAACCCGAGCTAAATAAAAACCCCAAGAAAAGAATCTAATACCCGTTTTTCTTTTTTTTCTATATATATATTTTCTATAAAAATATTTCAAGCAAAACAATTTACATAATTAATATATAACTCAATATTTCTATATGAAACCTAAATTAATATTTTTCTCTATTTGCAATATTAAATAGAAATACTCAGTGTTCAATTTACTTATTTAAATTTAAAGGAGTATTTTTTAAATTTGTATAAAAAGAGGAATCACATCATATTTGTTACCATTGATCTGAGGATTACTTCAAAGTATAGTTAACAGAATGGTAAGCTATCACTATTCAAATTAAATTTTCATGTATTTATAAATTTCTCATTTTTATTTTTTAGATGTATGAACAAATTATTAAATTGGCTCTTGGTATTAAGACGGAGTAATCAAAAATTGATGATATTCCCTTATATCAGCCAATCAGATTTTTAAAATTTGAGTGGAAAGAAACACAATATGAATCAAAAGTTTATCATATATTTAAATAACAATAAATGGTTTTATCTTCCGAAACAAATCGTGAAATTTTTAAACCAGGAAGATCCCTATGTAACAAAATTTAATGATAAAAACTGGACTATCATTTACAAAGGTCTTCAATCTTTAAATGGGCTTGCAATATTTAAACTTAAATATAGCTAAAATTTTATAAATAAAACAGTTTTTATAATTTTTTTATTTTTATTTATTTAATAAAAACATATTAAACTTATATAGAGTTTATTATTATTTTATTTACATAATACTTAAAAATTATTCTATATCTAAATTGAGAAGAAGTAGAAGATTCTCATCTTCCTGTATTAGTTCCTTATACTCCGGAACAAAATTCAATGTTGTGCCCCCAGAAGGAGCTGCAAGCTCCAAATAGTTTGAAAAATCTTTCGCTTTATATTTATGGAAATTATGTTGTTTCATAAAATGTCTTTTTTTATTTCATTTTGTGGAAAAGGTTTCATTAACACAAAATTCACATGTAAGCTTCTGTCTGTCCATGTTTGAAGTAATGTTTAATTAAAAATTACTTTATTAATAAACCTCTGCATTAAGAATTATTCTTCAATTTAATAATACCTGGTAAATTAAAAGTTTTTCTGTTAAAAAAATAAAAACATTTTGGTTGGAATATGCATATGTGTGTATCTGTATGTGTAAGTGAATAAAAATGTGAATATTTAAATATATTTTTTTGTTAGTCTGTTGACTTGATTAAAAGTGATTACACAATAATTTTAAACAATATGCCATCTTATAAATGCAAATATTGCAAATCAGTTTTTGTGGAAAGAGAGATGCTTGAAGGATATGAGATCATTCATTGTTCGGAATGTTGAAAATGGTTCTCAAAACAAAACATACCTAAAGAGGCATGAAAGGACTCATGCCAGCACATCCCATGTTAGTGGTAGAACTGAGCCTTCCACTTCTAATAAGTTTACTTGTGCTTTCAAAAAAAGAATTCTGACATACCTCTACAGAAACCAAAAAGAGGAAATTCATTACATCTTTTTAGAAGATGTAAGCCATGATATTTTTGAAATTTTGGATAATGCTATAAATAAAAACATAGCATTGAAATACAACTTAGAATTTAGAAATATAGTGCGAACACATTAAAATTATAGAAGATGAAATAATGCTAACCACCATAACGCATAGAACAAAAAAAATTTCAATTATAATTAGGGATAATGGATGGTCCCTAATACGAACGAAGCATTTGTAAATAAATGTAAATAAGGTGTAGTGAGTGGACGGGACAAAATAATGAACAGCTGGGTGTTTACCAGCACGTAGTGTAGCCAGACTGACGGCGGCGCTGGTATTCTCGCTTATGCCGGGCTGGAGCTCGCCGGATGGGGTGGTTCTTGCCGCCAGGTCTGGGTATTTATCCACCTACAAAAAAAATCATACCAGCTGTAGGAATCTATAAAAAAATTAAAAATATTATATATGTTGAGGCCCGAAGTAAGTTTGATTTAAAATCAACTCCCTGATACTCACACACTTAGAAACACTGATTTGGATGGTGTTTTTGCCAAATTACTCTCTTCCCTCCCAGAGCTAGCTAACTCTCACCATTACATTCTGACATAATTTTCTTCGGAATGTCCCTAAATCATTTTAATCACCTTACCATTTCGCTTCTCCCCGTTTACTCACCGCTTTTGACTTTGTCTACCACACCATTTTAAATGACAACTCTCACAAATTTTCATTTACACGTTAGATTCATTGTTAGATTCTTTTATTTCCGAAATTTTAAAACAATTTTTGAAGCTTTTTATTGAGCTTTATGAAATAAATTACAAACAAAAAAAATAAATTAATTAATTCAGAAACAAATGTGGAAAATTTAAATTGTGAATTGAGAATTATAAGTAAAACAAATTTTTATTTTATTAACCAAAAAGTTTAATATGCATTCTCTTTCTATTTCTATTTTTTTTTTTTTTAATAATGGTGAAGGATTTTCCTTTTATCGGGTCTATGCTGATTCTATATACATTTTTTTTCCAGGTTACGATTGTTGCTAGCTTCAAGGCAATTCCTAAGGTTTTATGTCCGTTCGTCTGTTGTCCTATGTCCTAGGTTTTCCTTGTAAGTATTTTATTATTTCCCTTTTTTAATTTTTAGGTTTTATTTATTTGTATTTTTTTCTTTTCAGGGATATTTTTTCAGGTTTTTTTTTTATAGGTTGAACATTTAAATAAACTAACTCCTCATTTTAGGATTTCCTACGCGACGAATTTATAGGCCTGAGCTCAACCCTAACCTCGCTCGTTTTGCTTACAAAACTAACAAAACGGATTATACTTTTCTTTCCCGGTGAGTCTAAATGGTTTTTCTAATCTTTTTTTTTTATTTATTTCTTTTTTTTATTATTATTAATAGGGATGCTCAGTCCGGTCCGTTAAGTCGTACGGGTAACTTCAATTAATGGTCCAAAACCTTTTACCTAGCACCCCTGGCGTGGGTGCTAGGTAAAAGCTTTGGATGAGTGACCAGTGGCAAGTGACTGATGCTCGATGGCGGCAAGATTCTTATTTGTTGGTGTATGTTTAGTTTTTGTTTTATTTATATTAATTTTTTTATAAGTTTTAAGTAGTTTAAGTTCTTTTTTTTTTCTTTTTAATATGTAGTTTGTAGATAGTTGTTTGTTTTTAACTTGTTTTTTTTTTTATACGCTTTAAGTATTCAAGTTTCTAAACTAATTTTAAGCTTTAATTAGTTTTGTAAACATTTAAATTTTTCTTCAATAAAAGATTTTTTTTTGCCGCTTCCAAGTAATTTTTTTTTTTTTTTTTGTTTGTTGTTTTCCGCAGCCACTGGACTCACCTTCATCACCAATCCACAGGAAAAAGGAAGTTTTTCTCTTTTATCTTGATACCTCGTATCAAGCAATATGTCTCCCATTTTTCTATCTAAACTTTTTAGCAATTAGATTGTTTATATTTTTATTGTTCTTCTTCTTTTTTTTCGTTAATTTTGGTTTTTCCTACTAGTTCCTATATATTTCCCTTTTCTACGCGTTCGCGTTGCCAAGTCCTCTCGCACAGGGTACACACGACAAACCCCACCACTCCTGTAGTCCCTCTGTGGACACAGGATGGGAGGGAAGATATTTCCTTATTCTTATTAATTTTTCTACAATTCTATTATTTTCTGGGATTTCGGGGGTATTTTGTGAATTCCAAAAAAATTAGCATCTGGCAACCCTCTCGCATTTTCATTAATAAATACAACACTGTATATATTGTAAAAATTTTACTCCTCTGGCAACCCCCCTCACATGAATGAACAGCTGTGTTCATGAATGAACGAAACTTGACGAAACAATCAAGTAGTAGCGTGGTTGTAAAAATTACAACAAAAATATTTTCGACGGATGCTGCTAACAACAGGAGGTAAGTAAATATATATAAAAAATATAATTAATTTTTTTGAAAATAATTCAATTTGATGGCAATTTCCATTAAAAATTATTATTTTCTTTCTTTTATTTTAGGCATCGATGACGGATGGTCTAAATTCCATCGGATTAAAGGTAAGTAAAATAAATGTATTATCTTTTTTTTTATACAAACACTAATGCAGAATATATTTGTTTATAGTGGGTAATTACAACGGAGGCGACAGGCGATGGAAAAAATCACGTTTTGGATTCCGGACAAAATAAAACAAGGTAAGTAAACTGAATTTACTAATAAAATAAAGTGAAAGAAAACGATTTGTGTTTGTGAAGAGAAATTTTGTGGAGAAAAGAAAACTGAATATTGTATCGAAAAATTAAATATGGTGATAAAAAAAATATATACTGTGTAAAAACTACTATGTGAAATAAATATTAAATATGATGTTAATAAACAAAAAGAGTTTTATTTTGAAAAAAAAAAATAATAGGGTGTGACAAAAGTGCGTGTGCATAAAATAAAAATAATGATAATAAAATATTCTTTAATAAAAACGACTGCCGTGTAATTATAGGAAATTTTTAGAGAAATTACAGTGCGAAACAAAAGTGGGTGAGAAATTTTTTTTTTTTTTTTAAACAAACGGCATGTGTAAAAAAAATCGTTGTTGATAAAAAACGGTGTGTTTAAATTTGTTTTTGTCACGAATTACAAAAAACGGAATTAAGTGTAATAAAAGTAAAAAAAATACGGCTATCTTAGTGAAACGCGTACGTAACGTAACGTGTCGTAGCGGTGTAATAAAAAAAAAACAGAAATTATGTGGCATAAGTGCATTTAAAATATAGCAAGTGATACATAAAGGAAAATTAAATGGGAAACTTCATTATTAAGAATATACCGTGAGTGACAAAAGTGTATGGTGAAGAAATTTATCATTTTGAAATTTGTTATTGTGGCAAATAAACTAAAATTTAATTTTAAAAGTGGATGTAATAAATTAAAATTTATACAGTAATCATCATAGTGGAAAAAAAAGTTATAGTGAGTGCGGGATAAAAAGTATCTATAAAACAAAATCAACTAAATGTGGTGAATGAAACTTTGTGTGATGTGGTACAACAGTGTAAAATAAAACAAAATTTCTCTATATTGGCAAACTGAAGTGAAAGCAAAACAATTTTGTTTTTTTTAATTTAAACTGAAAATTTTCATTTAATAATTATTTTTACTGATAAACTTACAGCTAACTAATTTTTGTTTATCTCTTTTCCATTATCTTTTCAGGTTCCAGACTACATAGGTGGAAGTAAGAAGGACGAAATCCCCAATAAAAAGAACCATCCTGCCAATTCATTTACAGGTAAGTTACAATCAAAACTCATAAAAATTAAATCTGATAAGGTATTCCCAAAAACTAAAAAAAAGCTCCTTTTATTTACAATTGAAACATTTTTTTTCTTCTTATTCATAATTTTTTTTCTCATACTGATAAACTTACAGCTAACTAATTTTTGTTTATCTCTTTTCCATTATCTTTTCAGGTTCCAGACTACATAGGTGGAAGAAAGAAGGACGAAATCCCCAATAAAAAGAACCATCCTGCCAATTCATTTACAGGTAAGTTACAATCAAAACTCATAAAAATTAAATCTGATTAGGTATTCCCAAAAACTAAAAAGAAAGCTCCTTTTATTTACAATTCAAAAATTTTTTTCTTCTTATTCATAATTTTTATTCTCATACTAACGAAATTCTAAAATAAAACTTAAAAAAAAATAAAAAAAGAGGATCCTAAAAGGAAATTTATATACATTATTGTAACAATTCAAATTAAAAAATCCTTTTAGAATATTTTAGTATAATAAAAAAATCTATCCTAATACTTTTTATTTACTCCACAGGTTACAAAAAGATGCAATTCTAGAAAGGTAAAGTTTATGAAATATATTTTCCTTCAAAATTCAAAATATTAACTTATTTTTTTTCATAGATTTAAGAATTCATGGGCCTAGACGAAGGCTTGGAAAAAAATCAATAAGAAAGGTAAGCAAAAAACTACAATATTATACCTAATATAGCTACATGAGGCTAATGTAATCCATGATTAGTTCCATGTGAAAAGGGTAGAATTACACGGTTTACAATCACCAGAGATATTAAGAAATTCTACTTAAATCTTTGGCGAATAATACCCCCTGCAATTCTCCTGCGAATTAGAAAATTTAACCTAATTATATATATTCTATTCATTAAACTATGTTTAAAAGTAACTAATAAATTTAAAATTCTATAGGCAAAGGAATTCAGGAATCTATAATAGAGATCTATCCCCACAAAAAAAATCAAGTTGATTGGCCGGCATTTACTTCGAAAGGGTATAAAAAAATAAAAATAAACGAATTATCGATCTACAAAAATATTAATGTAGTAAATGAGTAATAATAGTTTCTTTTCGTACAGATATCTACTATTATTAACCAGCCATTAGAACAACAAACAAAATCAAAAGGATGGGAATCAAAGCAAAATGGGAGTAATTTGGTGAGTGAGTAGACTGTAAGTTATTAACCTAACTTTACCTAGATTATTTTATATAAAAAAAATCTCCCAAACTTTTCATTCAAGCTGTGCTTCGTTAATTTAACCCAGGGTAAATAAGAAAAACTTTACTTTTTTTTCTGAACCTATAAATATTTTGACTACCTTTGAGTTGCGTTAACGAAGCTTAAGTTGAATTATGTTTGTTTAACCTATGTATGAACCACGTTCAAAACTGATATCTTTGTACATCTTTTATTCATATTATTGTCAGAGAGAAACAGGCTGTAGCAATAAACCATCTTGCTTTTTAAAGCGAGATGCAAAAACTCATTTTCTTTTACCTCAACTCGCTGTAAGATGCGGGCTCAGAAAAAGTTATTGGCTTAGGCATAATGGCATAGTTCCCCTAGGACTTACGAGGTTACACTATTTTGCCAATGACCGGTTACACACGTAACCAGTTTAGAAACGTTAGCTATAGAAGATGAGGTTAATAAATGATTTGTTATCGCTAACAGCACTTGTTTTCCTTTGGCTGACAATATGACCTAAAAGTTTGTACAAGTTTCAGTGTCGTTTAAAGTTCATCATAAGCTCCAAACATACTTCACAGCCAAAATAAAAATTGAGAAAAATTAGTTATCCAAAATAACCCTATTAAGTATATAATTAAGCTACTAACCTTTATAGTTAGAAAAAGTAAAACGGTACACGTTGAACGTTTGGAAATGTTAGGACTAGAACCACCGAAGATTTTAGCCTATGGCTTTAAATCTTTGGCGTGAAAAACCCCTAACGATTTCCCTTGTAGATCTTCGACCTCATACAAGCTGTTTCCTATAGGTTTCGCTATTCGGCACTTTAGAAATCTGCGCGCGAATTTTGCATTAACGCCACGTTTAAAATTGCTTTGCTGAAAGTTTCAGCGATAAACTTCCTATCCCGGTATAAACTTAACTTGCCGGCACCATGTGTTGTAGTATTTTTCGTTTCTCATGTAAGCCTTATGTAACTTCTCCCGTATTTTCTGACGCAATATTTCCATTTTCGCCGTTTTTCGAGTTTTCTTGCCAATCTATAAACACTGCCATGTCCTATCATATTTGTACCAAAAAGTTCAAAATATGGTGTTACGCCGATAGATGTTTGCACTGAAGATCTCAAGGAGAATTCAATTTCGGGCAAATATTTGTCCCACTCCGAATGATCTTCTTGCAAATACGAGCGTACTGCAGCCAAGATAGACTGATTAACGCGCTCCGACGCATTGGCTTGTGGTGAGTATGTGGCAGTACGGACATGCTTGATACCGAAATTTTCTACAATATCTAAAAATTCTTTTCTGATGAACTGCTTACCGTTATCTGACACGATAGTTTCCGGGGTACCAAACTTATAAAAAACTTCTGAGATTAGAAATTTTGTAACATTTTTCGTATTTGCCTTTGTTAATGCTTTCAACAAAACGAATTTAGTAAGGTGATCTAAAACGATAAAAATAAAGCTATTTCCGTTATTCGAATGCGGATACGGACCCAAGAAGTCCACAAAAGTTCTCTGAAACGGCCTTTCGCTTTGCGTTTCGGAACCCATGGGTGGTCTAAGGGTAACATTTGCAGGTTTTGATTCTTTACACACCTGACAATTTCGAACGAATTCTCTCACTTGTGCCGTCATATTAGGCCAGTAAAAGTATTCTTTTATACGAAATAAAGTTTTCCCAATTCCTCCATGGCATACCTGTGGCGAATTATGGCATTTTTCTACAATTGCTTTTGTCAATTCCAGAGGCACACATAGCTTCCATGCGAAATCGTCATTTTGTACTATTTCTTCATACGGCCGAACTCGTTTATACACAAAACCGTCAACTGTCTTTAAATCAGGGAGATTCTCACAATTATCTTTTATCGTACTGATAAGTTCTTTATAATCATCCGACTTAAACGCATCCGAGCCCACATCTACTAAATACCCTACTGACGGGTACTACATTTTGTTTCCCCTGTCTATGCTCAATCGAAAAGTCATATGGCTGTAAATGTATACTCCATCTCGCCAGACGTCCTGTCAGGTCTTTGTGGGACCGTGAAAGGCGTCAACTCTACGTAGGGCCTAAACTTCTTAATAGCCAAGACGACAGCCAGACATTCCCTTTCAGTGACAGAATAGTTCTTCTGTGCTGGAGTCAGCTTATGCGAGATATAGGCAATTGGGTGTTCGCCATCAGAATCATCTTTCTGAAAGAGAACAGCACCAATATATAGATCTTACGCATCGCACTGAATAAAGGAATGCCTGTTGAAGTCTGGATGATTAAGAAGCGGACTCGAAATCAAAGCGTTCTTAAGTCGATCAAACGCGACCTTAGCTTCATCTGAAAACTTGAATTGCCTACCCTTTTTCAGCGTTTCAAAGATTGGAGCTGTAATGGTTGCATAGACTGGTATAAACTTTCTATACCAGCCTGTTGCTCCCATAAAACTCCGCACTTGTCTTGCTGTCTTAGGGTACGCAAAACGAGTAATAGTATCCACTTTGGCCGGATCAGGTTTTAGTTTGCCATCTCCAACTATATACCCTAGATACCTTAGCTCCTTGAAGCAGAATTTAGATTTAGCCACATTAATGGTCAGCCCTGCATTTGCTAAACATATAGCCACTCGTCGCAACAATTCGAGATTGTCTCGAAATCTGGAGATACTATCAAGAGATCAGCTAAGTAGACGAAAACTCTATCACGAAGTGCTACAGGTATCACTTTATCCATTAAACGGCAAAGTCTTTGAGCTGCATTACACAACCAAAACGGCATTAACGTAAAATGGTAAAGTGGTCGTCCTGGCACCGTGAATGCAGTTTTCTCCCTACTAGCATGATCTAGTGGTATCTGCCAAAAAGCGTCTTTAAGGTCGACACTAGATATTTAAAGTCGTATCTCCCAAGCGACTGAGCAAACCCTCGATGTGCGGCAGCGGATAGGCGTCCTTGACCGTTAGTGCATTGAGTTTACGAGCGTCCAGGCACAGCCGATTTTTCTCACCCTTTCGGACCAGAGTAACCGGGTGGCTCCAAGGACTCTCACTAAGCTCAATAACAACAAGGCCAAGCATCCTATCAAGCTCTGCATACATCAATTTTTGCACAGCCGGAAAGACAGGATAATGTCTATCCTTAACCAGAATTGTGTCGCGAGTATCTATAGTGCGTTTCTAAATGGGCTTTCCCTAGACCTCTCTTTGTATAGCAAGGGAACATTGAAATGGCTAAATCTAATTTCTGTCGCTGCTCAGCATTCGAATTATGAGCTATGACATCTAGTGTATTTTCTGCTTCTTCGCAGAGATTAATGTCATTAGTCTTAAGACTTTCTATGTTGCCAAATAAACCAAAACCTTCATAAAATCAACTCCTAAGAACAACTCACGATTCAAAGAAGGCACTAAGTAAAATGTGATGACCTTCGTCAAGTTTCGAAAAGTGACTTGTGTCCTCACGCGACCGACAATAGGATGCTCGGTACCGTCAGCTGTTTTAATAATGGTGCGGAAATCGTGGATTCTTAAACCGGCTTTTTGGGCAAAATCCATGCAATTGTGATCTAAACAGGTCACCGTCGCGCCACTGTCCAACAATCCCTCGATTTCCTGACCATTCAAAGAAATTTTAGTGTAAAAGCGAGAATCTTTACCTTCAAATAAAGATGCGGCCGAAATTTCCCGTCTGATTCGTTTGCGTATTTTATAGCGTTCGCAAGCTTTCTTAATTTTATTTGAAACGTTCCCGAAAATTCTGCGCCTAGCCTCATTATATTCTTTAACCCGTATGTGCAATTTCTTAAATACCCTAAGTTGAAGATCTGACTTTAATGCTACCTTGGACCTATCGTTATTTTTTAAAATCCTAATTTTCTCACCTTTTAATTCCAACGATTGTTTAACTGGGCTTAAACCTCCGTTGTCCTCATCTTCAAAGTTCGAGATGGGTTCCTTAGCCGGTTTCCCTGGCATTTGGGACATTTCGGAGCTACGACATTCTCCTTGCCATATCTGAAACAAAATTGCCTCGTAATAGGCTCAGGGCAATCCACAAAACTATGGCCTACTACCTTGCAGTTCCAGCACGTGTACGTACTAGTAGCACGATGACCGTCTACTTCAAAATCAATTAAACTGAAATCCTCGTCCAAATGCTCCAATTCGTTTACCCTTTGTATACTACGATGCTGGTACATCTGCCTTTGGCTGTTAATAAGATTTTCTGCCCGTCTTACTTCTCTACAGAATTCCGAGAGAGTTTTCAGTTGAACAGAAAACGTCATTTGGGCCAGGGACGGTTTCAAATTGCCCCTCATAATCTCAACCAATTGCTCTTCAGTATACGGAGTCTGTTGCTGGTTTCTTAATTTAATCACCGCATGATAGAAATCATCAAAAGATTCATTCGGCTGCTGTCTACGATTGAGAATTTGCATCTGCACTTGATATTCTTGCTCGTAGCGCCTATATTGATTCAACAGCGCCTTTTCCAACTCTTCCCACATATTTTGCCATGAACGGACGCGGGTGACAGCGCCTCTTAGAAGGTGGAGAGACAGGGATGTGAACTGGGACTTCTACGCGGAATTTGTCAGGGCGGCTGCTTTATCGCAGCCAATAGAAGACTTTAGGGCACGGACTATAGATGACCAGGTTGAATTGATAGATCAGTGGATGTGTTCGGCTAACGACACCCTGCTTGGCCGATGTCGAAAGACTAGGCCCAGCAGGGTTAGTTGGTGGACCCGTGAGCTTGATGAGATGCGAAGGTCTGTCAGGCATCTCCGGATTCGTTTCCAGAGGGCCAGGCGCACCGGCGCGGATGATCTTGCTCAGCGTGAAGCTGACTATCGATCTGGCCTGAGGACATACAAGGACAGAATTGTTAGGGTTAAGGAGGACGATTGGAGGAGCTTCGTACGGGACAATAGGGATGACCCTTGGGGTGCGGTTTATCGTATCTGCAGGGGTAGGAATAACAGGCAGGCAGACATAGCGTCTCTCCAGGTTGGTGATGTTATATTATCGACTTGGAGAGAATGTACTGACGAACTGTTGGGGGTCTTCTTTCCTGGTGCGGAGTCGGTCGACTACTCTCCTCTCATTAGGGAGATGGTCGGCCCTCCAAACTTAGACAGATCGGAAATTGCGGACAGTATTTGCCGGGTCAAGAGCAGGAAGTCTCCGGGTATGGATGGTATGACTGGAGAGATGTGTAAAAGCATCTGGAAGGCCATACCTGAGTACTTGGAGGCAATCTTTGGGAAGTGTCTTAGCGAGGGTTATTTCCCTGGGGCTTGGAAATGTGCTCGCGTTGTCGTTCTTCTGAAGTCTCCTGATAGGGTGAGGAGTAATCCTCGCTCTTATCGGGGCATCAGTCTCCTTCCGGTACTTGGAAAAGTGCTGGAAAGGGTCATGGTGAATCGACTGAAGGAGGATGCCAATGAGGGTACTTCCGAGTTCCAGTTTGGCTTTAGGGAAGGTAGGAGCATTGAGGACGCATGGATACATGTTAGGAGAAGTGTTGGCGACTCGTCTGCCAAATATGTCCTAGGCATATTTGTGGATTTTAAGGGTGCGTTTGACTATCTCTCTATTGGGATAGCGTTCTGCGTAGTTTAGACGAAGTGGGCTGTCGGGAGTTAGCTCTATGGAGGAGCTACTTCAGCGGCAGGAAGGCTTGTGTGGTAGGTGCCAGCGACACGGCTTGGAGGGACGTTGCTCGGGGCTGTCCGCAGGGGTCCATCTGTGGTCCATTTATATGGAACATTATGATGGATCCTCTGTTGGAGCGCCTTGGCCGTTCATACAAGTTGTGCGCGTATGCGGATGACCTACTTATCCTTGTGGAAGGCCAGTCTCGTGCTGAGCTGGAAGCTAGGGGTGAGGAGGTCATGCGTGACGTATGTGAGTGGGGCGATCGTGTGGGCGTCGAAGTGGCGATGGACAAGACCGAGATGATGTTGCTCAAGGGCAGATTATCTCGGGGTCGTCCTCCACTCATTCGGGCTGACAGCGTTAGTCTCAGATATGCGACTCAGGTCAAGTATCTGGGAATAATGATGGGGGAGAGGATGAACTTTTTAGTTCATCTTACTCACGTTAGGGACAAGCTGACTGCTGTTGTAGGTAAGGTTAGGCGCATCCTTAGAAGTGACTGGGGCCTATGCAGGCGTGCTGTCCGTACTGTGTATGAGGGCCTTTTCGTCGCTTGTGCGGCGTTCGGTTCTCCTGTGTGGTATGAGACGGTCATGTCTGTTGCTGGTAGAGACAAGGTCTTGTCGTGTCAGTGGGTCGCTATGTTAGGGTGTATGCCAGTTTGCCGGACAGTTTCGACTGACGCTCTGCAGGTCCTGTTAGGTGTAGCACCCCTTGACTTGGAGGTAATACGTCGTGGTATTATATTCAAGATCAAGAAGGGACTACCACTTCTTGCTTATGATTGGGTTTCTGCTGTTGATCTGGTGAATGGGGAAGTTAGGCGAAATAAGGCACTCCTAGATGAGTGTCTTGTTTCTAGGTGGAGGACGCGGTGGACGGACAGTGACAAAGGGAGGGTAACGTATGAATTTATACGGGACGCGGACTTTGTACGTGGACGCCCGGACTTTGGTTTCGGCTTGAGTTTGGGATTTTTACTGACGGGACATGGCTCACTCAATGCATTTTAGCATAAGAGAGGTCTGTCCGACACTCCGGACTGTGGGTGTGGGAGGGGACAGGAAGATCCGTGGCACGTAATTCTTACGTGCCCCTACTATGATGACATTAGGGATTTAGGTGGTATGGGTATTACTCATACTGGGGCGGGATGGGATTATAGTAGGGTCTTAGAGGACAATAGGACATTAGCGAGGTTGGGTGCGTTTGCGCGCGAAGTATTTGCTAGGAGAAGTAGGAGACTTAGCGGAGGTGGCTCTCTGCAGAGCCATTCTTAGTTGTTGGTCTCCGATGTCGCCGATGTTGCCCCTTCTGCGATTAATGTCTGTTCCAGCTGTTGCGGTTGTCCCTGCCGATCCCGGTTGTTGTAGTGCGGTGGCTGTGGCTCCCGTAGGCCTTGCCTGGTTTCCTATTGACGTTGCTGGTTGTGTGTCCTGTGCGTTCGCTTGGGCTGTACTCCCTTCTGGAGTACTGGGGTCATCCGTGAGGGTGGCCTAGTCTAGTGTTGTCATTGTCGTTTTGTTCGTATTGTCCCTTGCTGGTGTCACACCATGTGGCCAATGAGTCGCCCGTGAGGGCGATTGTTAAATGTCAGTGTGTCCTTTGTGTGTGTGCATACTTGTTGCTGTATGTTGTATGTTTGATGTTGGCGTGGCGGGCCACCAGTCCTGAACTATTTGGAGTTCAACTGGTAGTAGTCAATTTTGGCTACGAAGTCCGACCGGTGACTTATTACTGGTACCACGGGTGTCAGGAGCCCCTGGAACTTGTTTCCAGCCTGGCAGTTGGAGTGGCCCCCTGGGGAGCTTTTCGTGGTGGCTGTGGTTTAGACCCAAATCGCGGGTAGAGCGTGAGCTCAATATGGAGTTGCATTGCAACCGGGTGCCGTGACCCATAGATCGAAAGGAGTTTTAGATAGGCTCCGCTCCTGACCAAGGGGGAAGGCATGTCCAAATACATGTCTTCAAATTGGTACTCAGGTGTAGCAGCTTGTGCATCTGGGGGCGTTGGTGGGCGCATTGTACTCACCCGGTGTTAAGACCACCGTGGGGTTGGGCCGTCAGGCAGGTACCCACGTAAATCTTGAACACATCTTCCCACGTATTGATATGTACTATCTTACGATAGTCCCAGTACCAATCGAGCACTGGACCATCTAATAGCAGGTGAAAACTGCGTAGGATTTCATTATCTGCACAGCCATAGTCTCGCCTTAAGGCTCCAACCCGGAAAATAAACTCCTGCACATTCATGGTTTTGCTGGTACCATCGAATTTTACACCCCATTTTGCCAATTTATATTGGTCTAAGGCTTCGAATTGGGCTGGCCAAGACGGAGCTACACTAAAGTTCGGTGGCGGTCCTGGTGGTGCTTGCAACAGTGGTACAGACCAGGCGTTTGGTGGATATCCCGGTTGCGAGTTCCCATACTGATGCTGGTACTGGACATATATCGGTTGCTGATTTAGCTGTTGTTGATTTTGTTGCGGTTGATTTTGCCGTTGTTCTTGGCTCACAGGTATTCCCATTGGCTGTTGTGCAATTTGTGCCAGCATTGGAGTTTGAGCGTATGGCCAAACATTTGACGGCTGTAGTATATACGGTGGTTGTGTTGGTAATGCTGCTTGCAGTTGTGATGGCAATGTCGTTTGAGGTTGTGTGTGTGGAGATGATTGAGGCTGAGCTGATGGTGCTGCTGGTTCACCACTTTGGATTCTAGGTACATTTGGTGCATTAGCATTGTAATGTGGAGCTGGAATCAGCGGTAGTGGCTGTGCGCCAGCTGATGCTAAAGTCGTAGGTGGTGGTGGCTGGTCTACATACAACTGTGTCTGTGAACACCTTTGTGGTAACCTCTCAGCTGTGGGAAGTGCACTTGACGTTGGTGTAGGACGTGCTGAACCCTGAGATTGTTGAGTAAGGGCCATCTTAATTTCCGACAAAGCCTTATGAATCCTGTCATCAACCTCCCTCATAAATTTCACTTGGCAAATACCAACTGAGGCTTCCACTATCTGTTGTATGCTATCCGCATTCATTCGGAACCCAGTGTCAAAACCACCTGCTGCACTACCTCGGATTTCTTGACGAATACTTTGAGCAGTTGCACTGTTAAAAGTTGGTGATATGACACCTTCAGAGCTCAAAGATACGTCATGTGCTGACTCGGTGTGAAGAATTGGACGGGACTCAACAGCTGCTGAAGTGATTGTGTTGCTGTATGACGTAGGATTCGTTAGTGTGGGAATTTTTACTACCGTAGACGTATTCGTACTACTAGTGGTACTTGCACTGGTCGTGGCCATATTTTCAGCTAACAGTTTACTAGTACGCCTAGTCAACACCATAAAAATTCTATTAAAATTATTCACGAAATTAAAAATGAAAAACTAAAACAATCGAGATAAATACCTGGAAGTTAGATATAAAATATTCTCAAGGATTAGGTTGTAAAAAAAAAATATAAAAATTAAATACCCAGAAAATCACAGGCTAAACGATGCACTAAAAAAAATTTTGCGTGCAGCAAAAATAAAAAAATTAATTTGAAAACTGAAACTAATCAGCTGCTAATGCTGCGGTGGTAAATCGGGGAAACGTGAAATAGTAAGGTGAGTTTTATGTATAAATATTTCTATTTTGTGTGTAAATATGAAATAATATGTTTGTTTTACTTTTTTTTCAGGAGTTGCAAAAAAAATCATAACTGTGTGATGAAAACAAAAACGAAACGTGTATTGGATGAAGTTAATGGTATAGCTGTGTTGCCCAACAGCCAAAATAATTGAGCTGCTACTAGAATTTTACTCAAACAGTATCTGCAAATACTAGGACTAGCCGAAATTATTATGGTTGCCGGAAAACTAAAACCGAATGTCGGATAAAAAGGTAAGTATAATGGGAATATTATCTTTCCTCTATTTTTTGCTAAACCCTAACTATCATTTATCTATCATCTCCTCTATATAATATAAGCCTCAAGTTATAAGTTAAGATTGAGATCAATGAAACTGTAACTCTCCATGACCTTATCGCCCACTTCATATGTCGCAACGCGGATTAGACTCTGAAATCTAAAAATCCCGGACTTAAATATGAGCTGAACAATAAGAGTCTAGGCGAATTATCAGGTTCATGACTTACTGCAACTAAAATTACTAATGACAATAATTGATATTCTTTGTCGGACAAGGTAGACTATTAAACGTAACCGTCGCTACTATTAAGTCCTGTCCTGCAACTAAATCAATTAATAAACTGTCCTCTGTTAGACTTCGTCTCACGAATTAGAGAATCTTATTCTATCCTAATTGGACCTACGATTCTACAGAAAACTTTAAACTAACCTATTAGCATTCCAGGTTATGGATCTTACTTCTCGGCCCATGTTGGGCGCCATTTTTGTACTGAGTGGACGGGACAAAATAATGAACAGCTGGGTGTTTACCAGCACGTAGTGTAGCCAGACTGACGGCGGCGCTGGTATGCTCGCTTATGCCGGGCTGGAGCTCGCCGGATGGGGTGGTTCTTGCCGCCAGGTCTGGGTATTTATCCACCTACAAAAAAAATTATACCAGCTGTAGGAGTCTATAAAAAAAATTAAAATATTATATATGTTGAGGCCCGAAGTAAGTTTGATTTAAAATCAACTCCCTGATACTCACACACTTAGAAACACTGATTTGGCTGGTGTTTTTGCCAAATCACTCTCTTCCCTCCTAGAGCTAGCTAACTCTCACCATTACATTCTGACATAATTTTCTTCGGAATGTCCCTAAATCATTTTTATCACCTTACCATTTCGCTTCTCCCCGTTTACTCACCGCTTTTTTTTGTCATTTTAAATGACAACTCTCACAAATTTTCATTTACACGTTATAAACATTGTTAGATTCTTTTATTTTCGAAATTTTAAAACAATTTTTGAAGCTTATTATTGAGCTTTATGAAATAAATTACAAAAAAAAAAAAAAAAAAAAAAAAATAATAAATAAATTAATTCAGAAACAAATGTAGAAAATTTAAATTGTGAATTGAGAATTATAAGTAAAACAAATTTTTATTTTATTAACCAAAAAGTTTAATGTGCATTCTCTTTCTATTTCTATTTTTTTTTTTTTAATAATGGTGATGGATTTTTCTTTTATCGGGTCTATTCTGATTCTATATATATATTTTTTTTTCCAGGTTACGATTGTTGCTAGCTTCAAGGCAATTCCTAAGGTTTTCTGTTCGTCTGAGGCCTAACTAACAAAACGGATTATACTTTTCTTTCCCGGTGAGTCTAAATGTTTTACCTAATCTTTTTTTTATTTTATTTATTTCCTTTTTTATTATTATTATTAGGGATGCTCAGTCCGGTCCGTTAAGTCGTACGGGTAACTTCACTTAATGGTCGAAAACCTTTTACCTAGCACCCCTGGCGTGGGTATGCTATGCAGCTTCTCCAGCGTTGGATGAGTGACCAGTGGCAAGTGACTGATGCTCGATGGCGGCAAGATTCTTATTTGTTGGTGTATGTTTAGTTTTTGTTTTATTTATATTAATTTTTTTATAAGTTTTAAGTAGTTTAAGTTCTTTTTTTTTTTCTTTTTAATATGTAGTTTGTAGATAGTTGTTTGTTTTTAACTTGTTTTTTTTTTATACGCTTTAAGTATTCAAGTTTCTAAACTAATTTTAAGCTTTAATTAGATTTGTAAACATTTAAATTTTTCTTCAATAAAAGATTTTTTTTGCCGCTTCCAAGTATTTTTTTTTTTTTTTTTTTGTTTGTTGTTTTCCGCAGCCACTGGACTCACCTTCATCACCAATCCACAGGAAAAAGGAAGTTTTTCTCTTTTATCTTGATACCTCGTATCAAGCAATATGTCTCCCATTTTTCTATCTAAACTTTTTAGCAATTAGATTGTTTATATTTTTATTGTTCTTCTTCTTTTTTTTCGTTAATTTTGGTTTTTCCTACTAGTTCCTATATATTTCCCTTTTCTACGCGTTCGCGTTGCCAAGTCCTCTCGCACAGGGTGCACACGACAAAGGCTTCCTTAATTAGAGGCTCCAAATATATACCATTACCACATTGGATAAAGAAAAAAGATGCCTGTTTCAACTATTCAAATGATGATGAATATTGCTTCAAGTGGTGTATCATCGCTTCATTCTTATATAATGAAGCAAATGGATTTGTGAATTGTAATGGATTTGTAAATATTCAAATACATGAGGAGAAAATATGTGTGGAAAATCAACTGCTAAATTTTGAAAAACTAGAATTTCCAATGAAATTAAAAGACATAAAGATATTTGAAACAAAGAATGAAAATATTAGCATTAATGTATTTGGCTGCGAAGGTTATTCTATAGTTGGACCATATTACCTCACATCTGCGGTAAAGAATTACCACATAAATCTTCTTCTTCTTATGAACGAAGAATGCTGTCACTACGTTTTTATTAAAGATGTCGGAAGGTAATTTAAATAAAAATTAACCACATATTTTATAAATTAAATTATTGTTATTCAAATATTTCAGATTAGTAAGATCAAGTTTGACTTCCCACCATTGACGAGTTTAGATTTGTAATGCATGTCTTCAGTACTCTACAAATGGGAAGATAATGCAAGACCATGATCTTAACTGCAAAAAAGTGGTACCGAAAATGCCAGGGGGTGATGATAACATTCTATATTTTAAAAACTATCAGAAGCAGTTAGATGTACCGTTCGTTGTATATGCTGATTTTGAGCAATATTTGGAAAATTTGATAGCGAGCATGTAAATATATAAAAATATATAGCTTGTGTCTTTAGTTATTATATTAAGTGTAGTTTTAATGATAACTTAGATAAGTTTAATATTTATTTTGGTGATGATGCTCAAACTATATTCATAGAAAATTTAATTAATGATACAAAAGAAATTTACGGAAACTATTTAAAAAAGGTCGTACCAATGACAGCACTCTCCAATGATGAAACAATTTTGTATAATCTCTCAACAACTTGTCACATATGTAAACAAATTTTAGGAGCGGACAAAGTACGACATCATTGTCATTTAACTGCAAATTTAGAGGAGCAGCCAATAACTCATGTAATATTAATTATAAAATAGCCAAATTCATACCGGTATTCTTTCATAATTTTTCCTCTTATGATTGTCACTTATTTATGAAAGAACTTTCACAATTTGAGGGAGATATAAAGGTAATACCTCTTAATAAAGAACTATATATATCGTTATCAAAGTTTATAGCAGTTGAAGAAAATCACAGATCTGAAATTCGGTTTTTAGACTCTTTTCGTTTTATGGCCTTCAGCTCAGATTATTTAGCCAAAAATTTAAATGACAATGATTTTCAAATTCTAAATAAAACTTACAAACAAAAACAACAATTTGATTTACTAAGAAGAAAAGAAGTATTTCCTTATTCTTATGTTGATTCGATGGAGCGCTTTAATTAAACTAATCTTCCAGCTAAAGAAAAATTTTATAATATTTTAAATAATTCGCATTGTATTGATAAAGCTTATTATCATGCTAAATCGGTATGGACAACTTTTAAATGTAATAACTTGTTAGATTACACTAAATTATATTTAATAACAGATGTTCTCCTTTTAACAGGTATTTTTCAAAATTTTAAAAGTATTTGTAAAAGTATATACAAACTTGATACATGACAATATTATCGTGGAATGCAATATTAAGAACAACTAATACAAGGTTAGAACTTTTAAGTGACGTCAATATGTATAATTTTATACAAGACGGTATTAGAGAAGGACTAGTACAATGTTCAAATATGTTCAGATATTCTAGAGCAAATAATAAAAATTTAGAAGACTTTGATAGTAGTAATCCTTCGGAATATTTAATGTATCTATATGCTAACAATTTGTATGGTTGGGCCATGTCGGAATAGCTCCCATATGGAGAATTCGAGTGGATTTATGATAATGCGGCTTTAGAAGTTATTGATATAACTACTATCTGGAATACATCTCATATTGGATATTTTTTGGAGGTAAATTTAGAATATCCATACTATTCACTTGAATTTCATAATGTTTTACCCTTTTGCCAAGAACATAAATTTGCTGGTAAATTTAAATGTAGGAAGTTTATTGCAGACCTAACACCAATAACATATTTAAACTCCCAATATTAAATAAGAAAGTTCTAGACATAGACAATAATTTGTGGGACTTCCATCAAAAATGTATTCATTCAAAACAGTTGACATGGAGGAAGTAAAGAAGTCTAAAGGAGTTAAAAAATCATGTATACAAAATTTATCAATAATAGACTACAAAAGAAAAATATTTTCTGATACAATGCATACATTTAGATCGAAGTTTCATGAGTTATGCGGATGATAAAAGAATTATTGCTTCTGACCAAATAAATACTTATGCGCGAGGACATTTTAGACTTCAAAGTGACTTTGATAACTTTTTTACAGAGAGAGATGACCCATCAGACGATGAATATTTAATGAATGTATATGTCTGAGTTGTACATTTAATAATTTAAATACTTTCGTATTTTCTAACTTTATTTAAAGTTTACATAAATAGAACTTCAAATTTATATATTTCTATTGAATAGAATTAACTCCTTAAGATATTATTAAAATATATTTTTTAATGAAAATGACACTGATATTTACATATGTTATCACAATGAAACAATAATAAATATATGTCTTTTATTACATAATAAATGTTTTTTATTTTTAAATATTTTTCCATTGTACATTTTCTATTTCGTAATCTAACTTTTTACGATTTCTAGTTAGTCGAGGAGAATATTGGTATGATAAAGTTGGTTGCTTCAATTTTTAGTGATTTTAATCCTTTGACAATATTCTTATTTTTACTGTTCCATTATTTGAAAAATGTTAAAATCGTTTAGCTGCTGAAGAGGCAGAAGTAGAATTAAGTTTTTGTAATGTTGTATCCATATCAATTTCATCATAATTTTCATTAGTATAAATTTCCTCAGGTAAATTTATATTAGAATGTGTTCCTACACTACTTCACTCTGGTTGCATTGTTTAAGTTTCAATATGTTTCTTATATATTTTCATATTTTGTGTTTCATTATCACGTAGGTTGCTCTATTTAGAACTTTTAGTTTGATGAGAAGATGGCACTTGGCTTCCAGTTAAATATTTGCCTAATTCTTACCATACCATTTATTAATATCTTTTAGTGTTTGAGAACCATATATTGGTATTAGTTTTCGATGTAGAAAATCAGAATCAAAATATTTAATTTTAAATTTATTGTTAGTTGTTGGATTAAGAACTATTAATTTGAATAAATTACTTGACATTTTCCAAAATTTTTCCAATAACCACGTAAAACGGATGAAATAATAATTTGTAGAAATACTCCTTTTTGAATTAGATGTTTCCTCTTTTGTTTCAATGAGGTTTCTGGTGAACAAACTGTTCTAATTGTATTTTTATATGGTTTTATTTTGTCAAGAACTGCTTTATTGATTTTATGGTTCTCATTAATTATATTGAAAAGTCAATCATTTATTGTTTTAATAACAACATCATCAACATGTTTCAGTATTGCATTTCGTAGTTTAGGGTCTCCTTTATTAAGAACGTAAAAAATATTGTTTCGTTTTTATCTTTTAAAAACGGTGGTTTATTTCCTTTAAATAACCCGTATACTTTGATTGCAATCAAATAAAAGCAGTTTAGTAGTTTAAAAGTTGTAGCAACTCTTTATTTTATTTAAAAATGTACAACAATAGCAGTTTAAATAGTCACTTTGTGTTTTAATACACACACGCACTTAAATTACACACTTTATACATCACACTTTCATAATGTACAAGAATATACAGCCAAGGCAGTCTTTACTTAACGATGCTTCCAATTAGACTCACTGACTGATGTTCTCACGGCCAATTTATATACACTGCACTGCCATCTAGTTGCTTCTCAAAAGCTCTATCTCTTTCTACAATGTTCTTAACGTACAAACTAGTATATTCGAATTTTAGAACTTTCGACAGTTTCAACATTTAGTGTTGCCATACTTACAAACAATGGCGAAAGCTTTTTATTCAATGTCGTATATTTTGAACTATGTTAATAATTTCTACAGATATGTTAACTGCTGTTAACAGAAGTAGTAACGTCGAGAAACATTTAACTTTAAACCAGCCGTTAAAACCGTTATATTTGAATTCATGTACAATTTCGTAACAATATGTTTGTTCTCCTTCAACAGTTTTAGGTTCGAGGCCATTGTTTATATTTGCAAATATTAAATAGTGACTTTTATTGAAAATATCCGTTCTATATCTTAAAGCGTTATGTATTTGTTGAGTGAGATCAATTAATAAATAACCATGAGCCTGTTGCGTACAGTTATTATATACATCAACCAGAGATTTTGAGTTTTCTGGGTATACTTGGCGAGCTAAATATTGAAATAGTAACTTATCCCTAGGATTTTTAAACATAACTATATATTTAGAGTTTAAAGAAATATCTCTGGGATAAGCACCTTTATGAAAAATGTTTTGTGTTACTAAAATCACAGCTCAATTTCTATGATGAAGTAAAAAGTTTGACACTTTTTTTATTAGATGAGTCAAGCATTAAATCATCCAATATTATTAAAGCCGATTCATTTTCTGCAGTAGCAAAATCCTCTGGAATACCTTGTATAAAATCTACATTATTAATTCTCGGAAGAGAATTTTTTCTGCAAAACATTAAATGTTGATTTTTTATCGAATTCATAATAAATGTGGATTTCCCACAACCAGAGGGACCACAAATCATCATAGTGAACTGTTGAAACATGTTTACACTTTAGTACACGACATTTAGATGAAGTGAAGCATTAACATTCTATAAATATAAATATGAGTAAAAGAATTCATGTTAATGAACTACATTGTCAAGCGATAAAGAACTTTCAGCGCCAACGATTTATTCAAAAGGATATTTTAGATACATGGAAGATTAACTTAGTGGAAATGATATCGTATGCAAAATTTAATAAATGTTTTAAATACATGCTTACTGTAATTGATGTATTTTCAAATGCGTATGCATTACCATTAAAAACTAAAACAGGAATAGAAATTTCGAAAGCACTAAAATATATTATAAAATTAAACAAAGGACAATCTCCCAAAAATATCCATTCTGATCAAGGAAAAGAATATAAAATTAACCACTACCACACTTCTTCAAGTATGAAGGCATCAATAGTTGAACGTTTTAATAGAACTTTAAAAAATAAAATTTGGAAACAATTTAGTATGCAGGGAAATTATAAATGGATAGATATATTAAATAAATTATTGAAAGAATATAATTCTTCTTATCATCGTTCTATAAAAACAACACCCAATTCAGTTAACAAGAAAAATGAACAGAAGCTTCTTAATACTGTATACAGTAATTTGAAAGTTTTCAAAAGAAAGTATAAAATAAATGATTTAGTTCGCATTAGTAAATATAGAATTGTTAAAAACAAAACCTGAAAATTTTTTTGATAGAAAATATTTCAAAGCGAAAAGGAGAAAAACGATTGGTAAAATGACTTGGTTTCGGAAAAGAATTCATGGATTCATCAGAACGATATTAGTAAATAATATATGTATAACAAACAACATACTATATTAATCATTATTTTTAAAGATGGCTTCAAGTATACAAGAAAATATTTATGTTAATTTATTAAGTAATAATTCAATGAAAATTTATAAAATACTCCAAACACTTTTACAAATTTGCTAACACAATCTCTAAATTTGGATGATCACTGGGTAGTGGAAAGGAATAATTAAAATATTGTTAAACGTAGAAAACAAAATACAACTTCAAATATCGACACACAAGCTATAGTAGATGGAAAAACAAAAATATCAAAGCATAGTGCAAATAATAAATATGAAGACATTAAGTTAAAATTTCACGAACTCTTTCCATTGGCATTGCCACTTGATGGAAGCGCTCGCCATGTTCATCCGACTCTGAGGCTAGCTGCTTGCTGAAGTATTCGAGATGGTGATGCAAGAAGTGAATTTTGAGGGACATATTCACTCCAATTTTCTGGAAGTAGTGCAACATCTTGGTCACAAGAGCGGGGTAATTGTGTGCTCGCGTACTTCCCAAAAAATATCGTATGACTTTCTTCACTGCCCTCCACGCAAAGTAATCATTACCGTCTAAAGCACCTTTAAATTCCTTTGATTTCATGAGCTTTCGTATATCCGGTCCATTCAGAACTCCTTCCTTCAATTTTGCTTCGCTGATTCGTGGGAAAATATTTTCCAAACAATCAAGAATTTTCGGTTGCTTCACAATGGCCTTGATGAAAATTTTTACGATTCGCAGTTTGATATGGAGATGGGGCATGAGGACGTTCTCCATTGGCACCAGTGGATCATTTACGCAGTTGTGTCCTTTCTCCGTTGGATCTCGAGCAAGCCAATCATGCGTTTCGTATTGGCTTCCTTTAAATCGGGTATCCCAAAGACACAAGAAACACATGTTTTTCGTATAGCTTCCTTGGAGACCTCTTAGCATCGCCACGACTTTCAGATCACAAATGATCCGCCACATGTGATCAGTGTAGCAAACTTTATCAGCTGCGACATAATTAATGGCCATCGCCTCCATCAGTCCCTTTATATCGTGGCAGTAAACAAATGTGTTCCCTTCGTTGAGTGTGTAGTACCGTTGGAATAGCAATTGTCGTCTTCGATATCCGGTGACTTTGACATTAGGCTCCAAATTGTTGCCTTCTTTCAAAAGCTGGGCAAGTTTTTCTGCTTCACGTTGAGAAAGGATTAATTCTGCAACAATCTTGTCCATTCTTGCTTGTGATATTGGAATTATTTTGTTCGATGGGCCGACTTCTGGTGTTGGTTTATAGGTGAAATCCGATTGATCCATTGTTTCAATAGAAAAAGAAGTTTCTCTGTCAGGACTTGGAAGCGGTGGAATTGGTATTTCATCCGAATGCGGTAGAGGTATTTGTGCACTTTTAACAGATATGTAAACTCTTCGTTTAAGGCCTTTACGATTTACTCCACATATTTTGTTTGCGCAAGCGTAACAGTTGTCGGAATTGTGCTCTCCTGGATCAGTCCAAATCATTGGTACACCAAAACGAAGTGAACTGCGTTTCCCTTGGATCCACATGTTAAGACCATTGTAGCACGTTTTACAAATTTTGTCTGGGACCCACGAAACGCCGCGAATTATTTCGCAATCAAAATAAAGTTTAAAAGCGCGCTCCACTTGCTCAGTGAGTAATGCAGCATTTGTTGAAAAAGCTCTCTTGCCACAAACGTAACAAAATAAATTGATATTTACTGGATAATTTGCACTCATTTCGGTTTTATACTTTTATTACTTTTTCGTCACTTTAAAAAAAACCGTACTTTACGCGTTCGGAGACACTTGTTGAATGACAAAAATCGATCACTGAACACCTATAAATACTACGTAAGTTTCAATATTTTACTGAGAGGTACTTATGAATTCGCGCATCTTTTAAGGTTGGCTATAAACCTGATTCGTGTGCGTTTTAAATTTTTCGAAACGTTCTAAAACATGACCACTCATAAATGTGGGTACAATTTGTGTAAAGAAATCATGCAGGTAGCCAACGGAAAAAACCCAAATAATTAAAAAAGTGCACTTTCCTTTTTTCCTTTTAATTGTCCACGCACATTTATGACCGTTTTTTAGTTTGTTACCGCTACCATAAAAATCAAATAACCTTTTGTTTATTACTTTTTTTTTAATTCTGACAATCATAAAAAAAGTCATCAATGATTTTTCCAAGAAATTTTGAGCATATCTCGAGCAAATTTTTGAAATTCATACCTTCACTTAATTGTGAATAAAAGCGAAACGCGTCCATCGATTTTCATGATCTATGTCTCATTTTATTTAAAGGTTATGTGACTTTACGTGAAAGTAATAAGACTTGACACTTTTTTTTACCGTTTTGGATGAATTAAAAATAAAAAAATTCAATTTTTTAGGCAAAAAATATTTTTTTCTTCATACATTTATTTATAACTGCGAAACTGTTGCTTATGTAGCGAAACGTTGTATATTTTTTTAAATTTGTTTCAGCAAAATCGGACTGGTGGTTCTCGAGTTATGCCAAAAAAAAGACCACCAAAGGTCATAATTTCCCCTATATGATAGTTATTAACTTCAAATCGATATATCTCGATTCCTAGACGTGACCCAGCGAAACGCCGGGACACGTATAACTTCTTTTTTATCGATATAGCATTTCCCGTTGGTTTCATCCCATCCCGATTTTGACTGTCGCATAATGTAATAGGAGGAAAAACTGTTTTGCATTTTATGAAATTGAAAATCAATGTATTTATTTTGTATAATAATATGCATGTATGTAATTATGTTAAAAGTACATACAAACAATTTAACAGGTGGACAATTTATTTTTTTTTACACTTTTAATTGTGGTGAAATTAAAAACTAATGATTTGTATGAGTATTTTTGGTTTATTGATCTACATATTTTTATATTGTTTTTTGTTTTTATAAAGTGGAAAATAAACTTGAGAATTGTTTTGATTATATGTAAAAAATGAAAATGTTACTGAGTATTGTCATGATTAATTTTGAATATTTTAATAACAAATTAAGAGGGAGTATTTTTATTCATATTAAATATTTTTCATATCTAGAACTCTTTTAAAATTAGTTTATGAATCAATATTTATATATTTATAATATTTTCTAAACTTTAAATATTAAGAGAAATACCCAAATTACTCTTTCATTGGTGATAAATTAGATAAAATATAAATATATATGTCTGAAGTAAAATTATTTTAATCAGTTGATAAACTTTTTAAGAGTAGGAACAAAAAATGGAATCGAATATAATTACAAAGGCTGATATTGTTGCGGCTTTCAATAAGGATAAAGATCATATCTAGCATATCTAGCAGCAAAGGATTTACTACCATATAAGGTATTAAGTATGTTCCGCTATAAGAATATTGGAATCTTGGAAATGTGGTGATGGCAGAGCTAGAGGAGGGAATGTTATATTTTCCCAAACGATATAATAATTTGGAAGATAAAGTAATAAAGTTAATAATGAACAATTTACTTTAAGGAGGAAGTTTTATATGTTTTGGAATTGGAAGAGGTAGTTAGTGAAAACTCCGCTGCAGAAGATGCAGTGGGAGAGTTTTTCATCCCTAATTCTCAACCATATTTCAGTTGGGAAAAAAGTAAAATTCCAAGAAATTCTTAATAGAGGCAATTAATTAATTAGTATATAAGTATCATTGTTTTTAAAAACTAACTAATTGTAAAAATAAAGCTTTACAATAAAGGTGTCGCATATAAAAATTCAAAAATTTCTTCAAGATTTTGATGATTTAATTTTTGTTAAACATCAAAAAACACCGGAAGACTCTTTGGCACTTATTAATAAAAATTATTAATAAAAAATTATAATGAAGAACCTATATCACTATAAAATTGTTCATGGTCGGATGATAAAGCAAACGTTGGCCCTGATACTTGTAGTTGTAGAAAGCATAAACAATTTATAAGCAAAAGGGAGAATTTTTTAAAAAGATATTACTTATTATCTAAACAATAAACTGGTACGAATTCATTCAAACTTATTATCCCTCCTTCATCATTTCGCATCATTATAGATATATTATTAATGTTATAAGATTCAATAGGATATTGAAAGTATTTTTAAACATACATATCGTGGTTTAATTATATAAGTGTAGATAAATACAATTTCATTTATATCTGGTGAAAATATTTTAGTAAAATAATTTGTATATATATATATAAAACTAATGCGATTAACTGAATGATTTTATTCTTGGTATTGCAAGAAATTAAAAAAAATAATTTATTTTGCAGATTGTTACAAGTTTTCTTTTCATTGGAAAACAGGTTTTCCCAATAAGGAGACAAAAACTCAGGCGCGGATCCAATGGGAATTTTTCAACTAGAAAAATTAAACACGAAGAAAAATTTACAACAGGGAAAGGAAAGAAAAGAAAAATTATTTTGGAAACAATTAATTTGTCATAATAAAAAATTAAACACGAAGAAAAATTTACAACAGGGAAAGGAAAGAAAAGAAAAATTATTTTGGAAACAATTAATTTGTCATAATAGAAAAACGAATATATTATATATTTTCAACATTGTCTATGCAAAAATTTCCTCTTGCGAAAAAAGCGCTGAAGTAACAACTCAGAAAAAGTTTTCCCAAATTTTTCATACAAAAAATGTAATATTTATCCTAGATATTATTAAAATATACATAACGATAATTTTACGTATTTTGAGACAATTTTATTTATCAACGAAAAATATCTAATAATGGTAATTTTTCAAGTAAAATCTTAAGAAAAAGCTTAATTGAAAATATGCATATTTTTGTAAAAAAATCATTAAAAATTTTAAATTATGCTCAAAAAAAAAAAGAAAATTTTTTTTGGTAAGTTCCTGGATAAATTCTGTTATTTTTTTGTTAATTTCTTCTTTTTCAGATTTTTTGGAAAGTAGATGAATCAAGCTTTCATATACATTTGTAAATGTTTTGATCAAATATTAAAAGAAAATTTTTAAACATTTAAAAAAATTAAAGTGATCAAGTTCTAATGTAATTTATTATACATTTTTCTACAAAAGGCTATGCAATGTTGTAATATCTTTAAAATACATAACAAGATTTATTTTCTTTAAAATTGGAAATAATTTTAGATCTTATTCGATTTTATATGGAATGATTTACTTAAAAATATATTGTAAATAATTTGAAAAAGCTTTGAAATTTTTAAATAATTATTTGAGTATTTAAACGATTTGAAAGACTGACGTCTCATTTTATTGTAAATGAAATAGTATATAAAATTTGATATCTTTAGTGTTATTTTGAAATAGAAAAGCGTATTTGAAAAAAATAAATTATTTATTTTAAAAGTTACGTTCTTTTGCTTTCTTCATTCAAATAAATTCAAAATAATTTCAAAATTAGGTAACTACAAGATCTTTCGGCACCAAGTATCATCAAAATGTATTTATTTCGAAATATTTCAAAATTTACAGGGTATTTCGAATTTTGTGAAATTGGTTAGTTTTTCGCGTTTGACAACTTTGTTTTTTTTTATAACAATTTCTTACTTTTTACAAGTAATGAAAAGTAATGGAGCAAAGGTATTATTACTTCTGAAATCATATAAAAAAAATAACAAAGCTTTATTTATTTATTTATTGTTTTTTTTTTTTTGTGAAAAAAATATAGATTTTTGGTATGGTTCCCTTTATCATATTAGTTCCAAATTTTTGCATAAGTAAGTTTATGATATTAGGGAATATATTTAACTGGAAAATTTAGAGGAGCAGCCAATAACTCATGTAATATTAATTATAAAATAGCCAAATTCATACCGGTATTCTTTCATAATTTTTCCTCTTATGATTGTCACTTATTTATGAAAGAACTTTCACAATTTGAGGGAGATATAAAGGTAATACCTCTTAATAAAGAACTATATATATCGTTATCAAAGTTTATAACAGTTGAAGAAAATCACAGATCTGAAATTCGGTTTTTAGACTCTTTTCGTTTTATGGCCTCCAGCTTAGAATATTTAGTCAAAAATTTAAATGACAATGATTTTCAAATTCTAAATAAAACTTGCAATCAAAAACAACAATTTGATTTACTAAGAAGAAAAGAAGTATTTCCTTATTCTTATATTGATTCGATGGAGCGCTTTAATGAAACTAATCTTCCAGCTAAAGAAAAATTTTATAATATTTTAAATAATTCGCATTGTATTGATAAAGCTTATTATCATGCTAAATCGGTATGGACAACTTTTAAATGATTAGATTACACTAAATTATATTTAATAACAGATGTTCTCCTTTTAACAGGTATTTTTCAAAATTTTAAAAGTATTTGTAAAAGTATATACAAACTTGATACATGACAATATTATCGTGGAATGCAATATTAAGAACAACTAATACAAGGTTAGAACTTTTAAGTGACGTCAATATGTATAATTTTATACAAGACGGTATTAGAGAAGGACTAGTACAATGTTCAAATATGTTCAGATATTCTAGAGCAAATAATAAAAATTTAGAAGACTTTGATAGTAGTAATCCTTCGGAATATTTAATGTATCTATATGCTAACAATTTGTATGGTTGGGCCATGTCGGAATAGCTCCCATATGGAGAATTCGAGTGGATTTATGATAATGCGGCTTTAGAAGTTATTGATATAACTACTATCTGGAATACATCTCATATTGGATATTTTTTGGAGGTAAATTTAGAATATCCATACTATTCACTTGAATTTCATAATGTTTTACCCTTTTGCCAAGAACATAAATTTGCTGGTAAATTTAAATGTAGGAAGTTTATTGCAGACCTAACACCAATAACATATTTAAACTCCCAATATTAAATAAGAAAGTTCTAGACATGATGAAAGACGAGAATAGCGGGAAAATTATGAAATAATTTGTGGGACTTCCATCAAAAATGTATTCATTCAAAACAGTTGACATGGAGGAAGTAAAGAAGTCTAAAGGAGTTAAAAAATCATGTATACAAAATTTATCAATAATAGACTACAAAAGAAAAATATTTTCTGATACAATGCATACATTTAGATCGAAGTTTCATGAGTTATGCGGATGATAAAAGAATTATTGCTTCTGACCAAATAAATACTTATGCGCGAGGACATTTTAGACTTCAAAGTGACTTTGATAACTTTTTTACAGAGAGAGATGACCCATCAGACGATGAATATTTAATGAATGTATATGTCTGAGTTGTACATTTAATAATTTAAATACTTTCGTATTTTCTAACTTTATTTAAAGTTTACATAAATAGAACTTCAAATTTATATATTTCTATTGAATAGAATTAACTCCTTAAGATATTATTAAAATATATTTTTTAATGAAAATGACACTGATATTTACATATGTTATCACAATGAAACAATAATAAATATATGTCTTTTATTACATAATAAATGTTTTTTATTTTTAAATATTTTTCCATTGTACATTTTCTATTTCGTAATCTAACTTTTTACGATTTCTAGTTAGTCGAGGAGAATATTGGTATGATAAAGTTGGTTGCTTCAATTTTTAGTGATTTTAATCCTTTGACAATATTCTTATTTTTACTGTTCCATTATTTGAAAAATGTTAAAATCGTTTAGCTGCTGAAGAGGCAGAAGTAGAATTAAGTTTTTGTAATGTTGTATCCATATCAATTTCATCATAATTTTCATTAGTATAAATTTCCTCAGGTAAATTTATATTAGAATGTGTTCCTACACTACTTCACTCTGGTTGCATTGTTTAAGTTTCAATATGTTTCTTATATATTTTCATATTTTGTGTTTCATTATCACGTAGGTTGCTCTATTTAGAACTTTTAGTTTGATGAGAAGATGGCACTTGGCTTCCAGTTAAATATTTGCCTAATTCTTACCATACCATTTATTAATATCTTTTAGTGTTTGAGAACCATATATTGGTATTAGTTTTCGATGTAGAAAATCAGAATCAAAATATTTAATTTTAAATTTATTGTTAGTTGTTGGATTAAGAACTATTAATTTGAATAAATTACTTGACATTTTCCAAAATTTTTCCAATAACTCCACTTAAAACGGATGAAATAATAATTTGTAGAAATACTCCTTTTTGAATTAGATGTTTCCTCTTTTGTTTCAATGAGGTTTCTGGTGAACAAACTGTTCTAATTGTATTTTTATATGGTTTTATTTTGTCAAGAACTGCTTTATTGATTTTATGGTTCTCATTAATTATATTGAAAAGTATATCATTTATTGTTTTAATAACAACATCATCAACATGTTTCAGTATTGCATTTCGTAGTTTAGGGTCTCCTTTATTAAGAACGTAAAAAATATTGTTTCGTTTTTATCTTTTAAAAACGGTGGTTTATTTCCTTTAAATAACCCGTATACTTTGATTGCAAGCAAATAAAAGCAGTTTAGTAGTTTAAAAGTTGTAGCAACTCTTTATTTTATTTAAAAATGTACAACAATAACAGTTTAAATAGTCACTTTGTGTTTTAATACACACACGCACTTAAATTACACACTTTATACATCACACTTTCATAATGTACAAGAATATACAGCCAAGGCAGTTAATTTGTCTTTACTTAACGATGCTTCCAATTAGACTCACTGACTGATGTTCTCACGGCCAATTTATATACACTGCACTGCCATCTAGTTGCTTCTCAAAAGCTCTATCTCTTTCTACAATGTTCTTAACGTACAAACTAGTATATTCGAATTTTAGAACTTTCGACAGTTTCAACATTTACTGTTGCCATACTTACAAACAATGGCGAAAGCTTTTTATTCAATGTCGTATATTTTGAACTATGTTAATAATTTCTACAGATATGTTAACTGCTGTTAACAGAAGTAGTAACGTCGAGAAACATTTAACTTTAAACCAGCCGTTAAAACCGTTATATTTGAATTCATGTACAATTTCGTAACAATATGTTTGTTCTCCTTCAACAGTTTTAGGTTCGAGGTCATTGTTTATATTTGCAAATATTAAATAGTGACTTTTATTGAAAATATCCGTTCTATATCTTAAAGCGTTATGTATTTGTTGAGTGAGATCAATTAATAAATAACCATGAGCCTGTTGCGTACAGTTATTATATACATCAACCAGAGATTTTGAGTTTTCTGGGTATACTTGGCGAGCTAAATATTGAAATAGTAACTTATCCCTAGGATTTTTAAACATAACTATATATTTAGAGTTTAAAGAAATATCTCTGGGATAAGCACCTTTATGAAAAATGTTTTGTGTTACTAAAATCACAGCTCAATTTCTATGATGAAGTAAAAAGTTTGACACTTTTTTTATTAGATGATTCAAGCATTAAATCATCCAATATTATTAAAGCCGATTCATTTTCTGCAGTAGCAAAATCCTCTGGAATACCTTGTATAAAATCTACATTATTAATTCTCGGAAGAGAATTTTTTCTGCAAAACATTAAATGTTGATTTTTTATCGAATTCATAATAAATGTGGATTTCCCACAACCAGAGGGACCACAAATCATCATAGTGAACTGTTGAAACATGTTTACACTTTAGTACACGACATTTAGATGAAGTGAAGCATTAACATTCTATAAATATAAATATGAGTAAAAGAATTCATGTTAATGAACTACATTGTCAAGCGATAAAGAACTTTCAGCGCCAACGATTTATTCAAAAGGATATTTTAGATACATGGAAGATTAACTTAGTGGAAATGATATCGTATGCAAAATTTAATAAATGCTTTAAATACATGCTTACTGTAATTGATGTATTTTCAAAGTATGCATGCGCATTACCATTAAAAACTAAAACAGGAATAGAAATTTCGAAAGCACTAAAATATATTATAAAATTAAACAAAGGACAATCTCCCAAAAATATCCATTCTGATCAAGGAAAAGAATATAAAATTAACCACTACCACACTTCTTCAAGTATGAAGGCATCAATAGTTGAAGGTTTTAATAGAACTTTAAAAAATAAAATTTGGAAACAATTTAGTATGCAGGGAAATTATAAATGGATAGATATATTAAATAAATTATTGAAAGAATATAATTCTTCTTATCATCGTTCTATAAAAACAACACCCAATTCAGTTAACAAGAAAAATGAACAGAAGCTTCTTAATACTGTATACAGTAATTTGAAAGTTTTCAAAAGAAAGTATAAAATAAATGATTTAGTTCGCATTAGTAAATATAAAAATCAATTTGAGAAAGGATATACACCAAACAACTTTAATGGAAATATAATTAGAGGTGGATTTTATGAAGAAGAATTGTTAAAAACAAAACCTGAAAATTTTTTTGATAGAAAATATTTCAAAGCGAAAAGGAGAAAAACGATTGGTAAAATGACTTGGTTTCGGAAAAGAATATAATTCATGGATTCATCAGAACGATATTAGTAAATAATATATGTATAATAAACAACATACTATATTAATCATTATTCTTAAGGATGGCTTCAAGTATACAAGAAAATATTTATGTTAATTTATTAAGTAATAATTCAATGAATATTTATAAAATACTCCAAACACTTTTACAAATTTGCTAACACAATCTCTAAATTTGGATGATCACTGGGTAGTGGAAAGGAATAATTAAAATATTGTTAAACGTAGAAAACAAAATACAACTTCAAATATCGACACACAAGCTATAGTAGATGGAAAAACAAAAATATCAAAGCATAGTGCAAATAATAAATACGAAGACATTAAGTTAAAATTTCACGAACTCTTTCCATTGGCATTGCCACTTGATGGAAGCGCTCGCCATGTTCATCCGACTCTGAGGCTAGCTGCTTGCTGAAGTATTCGAGATGGTGATGCAAGAAGTGAATTTTGAGGGACATATTCACTCCAATTTTCTGGAAGTAGTGCAACATCTTGGTCACAAGAGCGGGGTAATTGTGTGCTCGCGTACTTCCCAAAAAATATCGTATGACTTTCTTCACTGCCCTCCACGCAAAGTAATCATTACCGTCTAAAGCACCTTTAAATTCCTTTGATTTCATGAGCTTTCGTATATCCGGTCCATTCAGAACTCCTTCCTTTAATTTTGCTTCGCTGATTCGTGGGAAAATATTTTCCAAACAATCAAGAATTTTCGGTTGCTTCACAATGGCCTTGATGAAAATTTTTACGATTCGCAGTTTGATATGGAGATGGGGCATGAGGACGTTCTCCATTGGCACCAGTGGATCATTTACGCAGTTGTGTCCTTTCTCCGTTGGATCTCGAGCAAGCCAATCATGCGTTTCGTATTGGCTTCCTTTAAATCGGGTATCCCAAAGACACAAGAAACACATGTTTTTCGTATAGCTTCCTTGGAGACCTCTTAGCATCGCCACGACTTTCAGATCACAAATGATCCGCCACATGTGATCAGTGTAGCAAACTTTATCAGCTGCGACATAATTAATGGCCATCGCCTCCATCAGTCCCTTTATATCGTGGCAGTAAACAAATGTGTTCCCTTCGTTGAGTGTGTAGTACCGTTGGAATAGCAATTGTCGTCTTCGATATCCGGTGACTTTGACATTAGGCTCCAAATTGTTGCCTTCTTTCAAAAGCTGGGCAAGTTTTTCTGCTTCACGTTGAGAAAGGTTTAATTCTGCAACAATCTTGTCCATTCTTGCTTGTGATATTGGAATTATTTTGTTCGATGGGCCGGCTTCTGGTGTTGGTTTATAGGTGAAATCCGATTGATCCATTGTTTCAATAGAAAAAGAAGTTTCTCTGTCAGGACTTGGAAGCGGTGGAATTGGTATTTCATCCGAATGCGGTAGAGGTATTTGTGCACTTTTAACAGATATGTAAACTCTTCGTTTAAGGCCTTTACGATTTACTCCACATATTTTGTTTGCGCAAGCGTAACAGTTGTCGGAATTGTGCTCTCCTGGATCAGTCCAAATCATTATTACACCAAAACGAAGTGAACTGCGTTTCCCTTGGATCCACATGTTAAGACCATTGTAGCACGTTTTACAAATTTTGTCTGGGACCCACGAAACGCCGCGAATTATTTCGCAATCAAAATAAAGTTTAAAAGCGTGCTCCACTTGCTCAGTGAGTAATGCAGCATTTGTTGAAAAAGCTCTCTTGCCACAAACGTAACAAAATAAATTGATATTTTCTGGATAATTTGCACTCATTTCGGTTTTATACTTTTATTACTTTTTCGTCACTTTAAAAAAAAACCGTACTTTACGCGTTCGGAGACACTTGTTGAATGAGAAAAATCGATCAGTGAACACCTATAAATACTACGTAAGTTTCAATATTTTACTGAGAGGTACTTATGAATTCGCGCATCTTTTAAGGGTGGCTATAAACCTGGTTCGTGTGCGTTTTAAATTTTTCGAAACGTTTTAAAACATGACCACTCATAAATGTGGGTACAATTTGTGTAAAAAAATCATGCAGGTAGCCAACGGAAAAAACCCAAATAATTAAAAAAAGCGCACTTTCCTTTTTTTTCTTTTAATTGTCCACGCACATTTATGACCGTTTTTTAGTTTGTTACCGCTACCATAAAAATCAAATAACCTTTTGTTTATTACTTTTTTTTAATTCTGACAATCATAAAAAAAGTCATCAATGATTTTTCCAAGAAATTTTGAACATATCTCGAGCAAATTTTTGAAATTCATACCTTCACTTAATTGTGAATAAAAGCGAAACGCGTCCATCGATTTTCATGATCTGTGTCTCATTTTGTTTAAAGGTTATGTGACTTTACGTGAAAGTAATAAGACTTGACACTTTTTTTTACCGTTTTGGATTTTTTATGAATTAAAAATAAAAAAATTAAATTTTTTAGGCAAAAAATAGTTTTTTTTTCTTCATACATTTATTTATAACTGCGAAATTGTTGCTTATGTAGCGAAACGTTGTATGAACAGATTAAAGGAATTGTAATTCCTAATTTTTTTCAGCAAAATCGGACTGGTGGTTCTCGAGTTATGTCAAAAAAAAGACCACCAAAGGTCAAAATTTCCCCTATATGATAGTTACTAACTTCAAATCGATATATTTCGATTCCTAGACGTGACCCAGCGAAACGCCGGGACACGTATAACTTCTTTTTCACCGATATAACATTTCCCGTTGGTTTCATCCCATCCCGATTTTGACTGTCGCATAGTGTAATAGGAGGAAAAACTGTTTTGCATTTTATGAAATTGAAAATCAATGTATTTATTTTGTATAATAATATGTATGTATGTAATTATGTAAAAAGTACATACAAACAATTTAACAGGTGGACAATTTATTTTTTTTTACACTTTTAATTGTGGTGAAATTAAAAACTAATGATTTGTATGAGTATTTTTGGTTTATTGATCTACATATTTTTATATTGTTTTTTGTTTTTATAAAGTGGAAAATAAACTTGAGAATTGTTTTGATTATATGTAAAAAATGTAAATAGATTAATGAAGACATATTTTATGTTGCTGAGTATTGTCATGATTAATTTTGAATATTCTAATAACAAATTAAGAGGGAGTATTTTTATTCATATTAAATATTTTTCATATCTAGAACACTTTTAAAATTAGTTTATGGATCAATATTTATATATTTATAATATTTTCTAAATTTTAAATATTAAGAGAAATACTCTTTCATTGGAGATAAATTATATAAAATATAAATATACATGTCTGAAGTAAAATTATTTTAATCAGTTAATAAGCTTTTTAAGAGTAGGAACAAAAAATGGAATCGAATATAATTACAAAGGCTGATATTGTTGCGGCTTTCAATAAGGATAAAGACCTTTGAAAAAGCTTTGAAATTTTTAAATAATTATTTGAGTATTTAAACGATTTGAAAGACTGACGTCTCATTTTATTGTAAATGAAGTAGTATATAAAATTTGATATCTTTAGTGTTATTTTGAAATAGAAAAGCGTATTTGAAAAAAATAAATTATTTATTTTAAAAGTTACATTCTTTTGCTTTCTTCATTCAAATAAATTCAAAATTATCTTAAAATTAGGTAACTACAAGATCTTTCGGCACCAAGTATCATCAAAATGTATTTTTTTCGAAATATCTCAAAATTTACAGGGTACTTCGAATTTTGTGAAATTGGTTAGTTTTTCGCGTTTGACAACTTTGTTTTTTTTCTAACAATTTCTTACTTTTTACAAGTAATGAAAAGTAATGGAGCAAAGGTATTATTACTTCTGAAATCATATAAAAAAAAAATAACAAAGCTTTATTTATTTATTTATTGTTTTTTTTTTTTTTTTTTGTGAAAAAAATATAGATTTTTGGTATGGTTCCCTTTATCATATTAGTTCCAAATTTTTGCATAAGTAAGTTTTTGATATTAGGGAATATAATTACATCTATTTAAGTAAAATTGATATTCTAAGTATCAAAACCTACAAAGCCCATCCTTTCGTGTTTTTCATTTCATTTTTATTTCTTTGAAATGCTTTAGAGGATAAAAATTAAATAAAAACATACATTAAATTATTAAAATCTATTCAATATTCCAAATTTACAAACCATAGATTCAAGCTATAAGTCCTGACATTTCGTTCATATGACTTACGGATTCTTCTCTGAGCTGTATTTTAAATCTGTATTAGCTGCTTCTAAGTAGTGCATAGGATTTGCCATTTGTGAGCATGTTTTGGCCAAATAAAAGAAAGTAAAGAGAAAAACATGTGCTAACATGAACAGAACTGCGTAAAGCACAACTAATGGACGGTAACCTTTCTTTTCGAGAGGGCTTTATATACGCTCGTATGGCGACCATAACAGACTACTCGTATTTACTCTATCACTGGCGTTTGCCTGTGGAGAGTATATGGCTGTTAAATTATGAAAAAAATACTGTATGATTTAAGAAAATGTCTAAATAAATTAGATTTGAACTGGACTCCGTTATCAGTTGTAATCGTTTCGGGAACACCGAAATTATGGAAAATACGTTTCTCAAGAAATTCTATTATTACATTATAAGTAAATTTACGGATCGGTTCAAGAATATGAAATTTTGAGAAGTGGGTCCACCCTTTAGCTGTAACTACAGACAAGACTTTGTTTGCGTCGTGGTTTATTAATCACTAGGCGTATTACTCTATGTATTATTCCACTTTTTGATTAGCTAACCACTTACTCGACTTTACTGCTATCTACTTGAGTCAATGTTAGTATTCTTTGATTAAACATCTACACCGATTTTATGATTAAGCAACGGTTACCTGATCAACTTTTGTGGCTAAGGAATCACTAGGCGACCAGATTTATTCTGTTTTCGTGACTAACAAATCACTAAAGAGAATTATTTCTTTCACTTAATAATCTAAATTATTTGTGAATCATTCTACTTCATTTTGTGACTAAATAATCACTAGACGATTACTTTTTTCCGAGTTCTACTTCTTTTCGTGATTAAGAAATCACGAAACGAATAATTCTACTTTGTTTTTGTGACTAAATAATCACTAATGACTAATTCTTTAATTGAATGTTGCGGCTAGGTCGACATCTCTTATAAATTCGCCGTATCTTTGATTTGAATTTTGCGGATTTCGGCAAAAAGGCATTTATTTGTGATTTTTGTATTGTGGTTAAATTTTTCAGTTCTAGTATACAAATGATTTAAAATTATATCATAGCAAGATAATATAGATTCCAGAAAACACATTCCGAAATTTTGAATGCATTTTAACAATGCTAAAGCCAGAAGGTCAAATTTTGGAATATTTGAGGATTTTAACCGAAATATAACTCAAAATGATTTATTTTTATGTGGATTTCAAAGCAAAGATTTCTAAAATAAATTTAGTTTTATTAGTGTAACTTTACATGGCAAAACGACTTAAGTATATCCTTCTTTGTTCATGATATTAGTTAATAAAATTTACTTTGCAGACAATAAAGAAAGTTGTTTCAAAAAACGTTGACCCCAAGTCCAGATAAGGGTTTGTCCAAACTAGTTGGACACTTAAATTACAATTGTGAATTATAATTTGTATGAATTATTGTATCCTGTAATGTAAGACATTAACTTTTTTTTTCTAAGTGTAATTTTTATAAGTTGGCAGCAATGTTATTAATTAGAATCGGGTTTCGTTAAAAAACCGAAACTTAGTGGAACCCATTACATAATAACTACTATTGCTGTAAAGGAAAAAATAAAAGATTTCACTTGCTAACCATCCTTCAAGAAGATCGCATCAACTAAATTATTTCTAATCTAAAATTAAAGCTTGTACTTAACCTAAAACTTATACTTAAATTAACTTGTACTTAAATTAACTTAATTAGAAGTTACACTTTCTACAACCTGTAAAATTATAATAAAACCCCAACTTGAATTGAAAGTAACTGATTCCTAATCCTCATTTCAAAAGGTAACCCAACAAAGGTGAGTTTTGTTTTATGCCGCTACAGCCAGCGACTCTAGGGATTCGACACTAATCTCATTATTCTTCTTTTCTCATCCCTACAATTATAATTACTCCTACACGAGTAATTATAATTAATCATTTCTTATAGATTGGCCCCTTTGATTAATCACATCTCCCCGTCTCTGCCATCATCTATAGGAACCCATACAACAAGAGCCAACTCATTTGTGCATGGTCCTCTCACCGTCTCTATAAGTGAGCATAAAGAAAAAGAGTAAAAAAAAACCACCACCAAAAAGAAATGAGGTAAATCATCAAAATATGTCAAGCTAATCAGTACAAAGAAAACCATAAGACTGTAAGTACGGAAAAAAAATATACTGCCTGTTTTTGTAACACGAGTGCAAAAACGACTCGTCTAACTTACATTTAAAACAAAAACAAATTTTGAAATTTTGTTTTTGTTTTGAACGTAAATTAGACGAGTCGTTTTTACGTTCGTTTTATAAAAACAGGTAGATAGTGTATAAATAACAACAAAAACGTGTAAAACTAAAAATCGTCGCAAAAGAAAAAAGAAAAACAAAGTAAAAATGTTCATATTAAAACTACACAAAAACAGGAAAAAATAGTGAAAAAAAAGTGTATGTATGTACCACAGATTAGCGCGGGAAAAACCTTATTTATGTATGTACATATAGAGAAAAACAAAAAAAAAAAAAAGTCATTTAATGTATTAATGGTACGGTAGCCATTAGTGGAACAAGAAATTTTTTTTTAAAAGTACATAACACATAGCGGTATCGTTTCGGAATATATACTCCAAAAAAGAATATATATATATACAGAAAAAAAAACCGCTACTTTTTCTCCGTCTGTAAGACATATATGTATGTAAAAAAGGAAAAAAAGAAAAAATATTATACAGATTTATGTAAATACAAACTGGTAAAATTATTTTCTTATGGTATGTGCATAAATACTTCTAATTTACCGTTTGCCAGATTCATATAAATAAAAATGTACATAACAAAAGAAATTACAGACATGGAAACAAATTTTGTACATACATACGTATAAAGAAAAAGAAGTTCCCCTTAATACATAAATACATACATTTAAATCATCATATAATCTCTTGAACAAAAATAGTTAAACATAAAACTAAACATACATAAACATACAACTAAATTAAAATATAGTAATAAAACAAATTTTACGAAAGTAAAAAGAAAAAGTGAAGGAAAATATAAGAGAAAATACAGAGAATCTCCATCCCACAGCAAATTTGAGCAAGTAAGAAAAATTCAACCACCATCTCGATATCTACAAGGTAAGGTATATTCTCTTATAAAGTGTATCAGTTTACGAAACAAAATAGTGCTCTTAATCCTATAGTTTACGATCAAAGAGTAATTACTGATAGATTAGTTGTGTAGTGTTTTTCTCACGAAAGAGTAAATTATTGAAAAATAAATAAATTTCATGTGTTTTCAATAAAATATTTTCAATTACAGTCCACTAAACATTAAATAAAAAGTTAGTTAAAAACACTAGAAAACAAAAACAACTAATAATTTTTTCTTTCACACAAACTTAAGAGACAGTTGAATAACATAAAAAGAGTAAACGCAAATAATAATTTGACTAAAGAAAAAATAAACCAAAGAGAAAAGAAAGAAAAGGTTACAAATAATAACCACAACAGGGATAGCAAACTTAATACCTTGTAATCTTTTTATTTATAAAAAGTGGTTACAATCAAATTTACAAAGGAAAATTAATTTCTGATAAATTTTAGAAACTATCAATAAACAAATTAAAAAAAAAAAAATTTGTACAATTAAAATTTTTACCAAAATTTAAAAATTTTACCAAAAATTTAAATTTTTACTAGAAAAAAAAAAAGGAATTTTAATAAATTTAAATTCTTCAAAATTCTCATCAAAAATTGAAATTACCCCAAAAATATATTTTTTTTTTCATCAAAATTAAGCAAAATTTATTTTTTTCTCTTGCCCTTATTTAAATTTTTAACGAAAATTTCAGAAAAAAAAGAAAATTTGACATTTCATTAGAGTTTTAATCGAAAATAAATTGTTTGCACCCAAAATCATATATTTTCATTAAATTTGGAAACTAGCCACAGAACTTGATTATTCCCAAACGAAAATTAAAAATTGTTTCATCAAAATTAACTTTTTTTTTGCCAAAAATCTTGAAAAGAAAAGAAAAAAAAAATTTTTTTTAATAAAATTTAATTTCTTTCCCCCTTTGTTTCAAAATTAAGATTTTCAATTAAAAATTAAATTGAATTTTATCCCCTTCACCAAAATTCAAAATTTTTCAACAGTAATTGAAAATTGCTACAAAAAATTAAAAAAGTTTAAATTAATTAAAATTTTTTTCTTTTTCTCTCTCAAAACTTTGAAAATATAGAGATATAGAATCTTAAACATAAACTTTAATAAAACATATTTTTATCGATTTGAAAATTAACAAATCATCGTAAGTGTCAATATATTATTCTGCTTAGGCTGTTTTACATACATATCTATCGCTACATCCCATAGTAAAACAGAGTAGTTTACACGTATTCATTAACGATTAACTGAAAATCACCCATATTTACTCGATTCTTAAAACATTTATTCAATCTCATCTTATTACATTCGAAAAAAATGAATTCCAATTCCAATATGTCTACAGCTTCCAATAGCTCACCCACCCCTCCTCTCAAAGATCGTTTTCTATTCGATTGTGAACATTTACTTCAGTTCTGCGACATATTCAATAAAACGGAGGTGGAAGAGCAGCATGAATCTGTTCTTGAAGTGAAATTAAAGGACTTGGAAACAAGGTATTCTAAACTAGATAATTCGTATCAAAATTTAATGTTATCCCAAGAAAGTACGGTTGACTCTGAATTTAAATGCCAGGCAAAAAGTGAATTTGAAGCCTGCATAAGTGCATATTATCATTGCTCTTCTCAAATTATGGATTTGCTAAAAGTTTCTCGACTAGAAACGCCAGTATTTCAGTCAACATCTCGTTATTCTGTCCCAAATCAAGTCTCAAACCAGAACATGGGACCCTATAACACATTCGATTGCATAAAACTCCCCCCTTGTGATACCGAGATATTCAAAGGTAGCTACGAGCAATGGCCCTCGTTTCGTGATATGTTCACTGCAGTGTACATTAATCACTCAAAGCTCTCTTCAGTCACTAAGTTATATCACCTACGTAACAAAACTACAGGTGAAGCAGGAGATATAGTAAAAAGATACCCCCTTTCTCACGATAATTTTTCACTTGCGTGGGAAGCCCTGAAATCCCGCTACGAGAACAAGCGAGTGCTGGTAGATAATCAAATAAAAATTCTCTTTGATATAACTCCAGCTACTAATGAAAACAGTGAATCCATTAGAATAATTTAATCTTCCGTAAACGATTCCCTAGCAACCCTCAGAACTCTAGATGTTGCAGTAGAAAGTTGGGATCCCATTCTAATTCGATTGATATCCACAAAACTTCCAAATAAGACACTGGCTCTTTGGTAACAATCACTCACGTCTCCCCGGGAACTTCCGAAATGGTCTCAAATGTCGCAATTTTTAGTCGACAGATATGAGGCGGTTGAGCGCATAACAAGTATTAAAAACTCGAAAGAAGGATTTTGTCTCACAAAATTTCCCAACATACAAACCTATGCTTCACAAGAGAATATAGTATCATCTTGCAAGTTATGCAAAGAGGAACACCCTCTTAGAATATGTCCAAAGTTCAGATCCTTCACAGTACAAGAAAGAGTAGATTATGTGTTCAAAAATAGATATTGCAATAATTGCCACTCTTTTGCACATGCCAAAAAGAACAAATAATAACGCCAATATAAAAAATATCACTCAAGATACCTCAGAAAATGCCAAAAATTCACAAAACGCTTCCCCAACAGTTGCTAAAATTAGTAGTGAAAAGCCTAGTACTTCGAAACAGGTTCAAGCTAATTGCTCTACTAGTACTGAGAGCGTTCTACTACGAACTGCAGTAATGCAAATAGAATGTAGAGGCGAATTATTTACTATTAGAGCTTTAATTGACCCTGGTTCTCAACGAACCTTTTTATCCGAAAAGGTTAGAAATCGTCTTCAGCTCCCTTACAAAAGATCTCACTTTGAAATAGTTGGGATTGGTGGTCACAGACAGGCAGCAAGCAAAGAATGTGAACTCATACTATATGCTAAAAGAACTAATATGAAAATCCCCATAAAAGCCATAGTCTTACCAAAAGTAACCAAACAAGTCCCAGAATATTCGTTCCGTATCCCAAAGTCAGAAGAATTAGAGAAATTAGATCTAGCAGACCCAACGTTCAACAAGTCCTCGCAAATAGATCTGATTCTAGGCAACGACTATGAGCAATTTGTGAATCTCGATGGCATAAAGAGAAACATTTGCGGCATAGTATCGGCATACAACACTATATTTGGATGGGTACTTAGTGGTCCCATTAGAACTGGAATAATACAGTCTTTCACAACTGAAGTTAGAACTTCTGATACTTTTGAACTCAATACTCTATTAAAAAAGTTTCGGGAAGAAGAAGATATCCCATCAATACGCTCATGTTCAGCTGAAGATGAATTCTGTGAAAAATTTTATGAGCAAACTACAACTCGTAACGAACAAGGTAGATATACAGTAAGATTACCATTTAGAACAGAATTTCCTAAATAAATTTCCCTTGGAGCATCTCGATTTGTAGCCCTAGCTCAATACTCCCGAATGGAAAAGACTTTGTCCAAAACTCCAGAACTACAAACTCAATACAAAGCAGTTTTAGAAGAATATTTGTCCCTAAACCACATGGAAGAAACTAGTTCTAAGGAAATAGTATTTCAGAACAAATATTTTTCTTATTATTTACCCCATCACGCGGTCGTACGCCCAGAACATAAAACTACAAAAGTAAGAGTGGTATTCAACGCCTCCAGAAAAACAAAATCCCAAGTTTCCCTCAATGATATACTCTACACAGGCCCTACTCTGCAAAGTGATCTGATAACCATAATTTTAAATTGGAGAAAATACAAATATGTATTCAGTGGCGATATACAAAAAATGTATCGCCAGATTCTCGTACATCCCAATGACAGACCCTATCAAAGAATTTTATTTCAAAGTAAATCCGATAGCCCTATAAAGGATTTTCAATTAAAAACAGTTACTTTTGGATTAAATTCTGCCCCATTTCTTGCAATTCGTACCCTATCACAGCTTGCTGCAGATGTAGAAGCAAAATATCCAAGAGCATCATCAATCATACGTAAAGAAACCTATGTAGATGATATTCTGTCAGGAGGTTATACAATAGAAGAAATTCTTATAGCCCAAACTCAGCTTAAAGAAGCATTAAACTCGGCAGGTTTTCCATTGAAAAAGATTACCGCTAATGATTCAAAGTTGCTTACTCATTTGCCAAAAGAAGATCTCTATGATCTTGATTTCCTTCGTTTCCATGAGGCAAGTTCAACCAAAACCCTTGGTATCAAGTGGAATGCCCTCAATGACTCATTTACTTACAATTTTTGCCCCATAGATCAAGCCACAAAAATAACTAAACGTCAAATACTCTCCGCAGTTGCAAAATTATTTGATCCCGCAGGATGGCTGGCTGCTATAGTTATCCGAGCAAAAATATTAATGCAACAATTGTGGTTAGAAGGAATTCAATGGGACGAAGACGTTTCACAAGACTCGCTAGACAAATGGAACTGTTTTGCTCAAGATCTCGCGAAATTAGAAGCGATTTCAATACCTCGTTGGTTACAATATACCCCGTCAGATATTATTCAAATTCATGGCTTTTTAGACGCCTCAAAATTAGCATATTGTGCATCAATATATATCAGATGCCAAACTCATACGTGCACAACTTTTACGAATTTATTAGTGGCAAAATGCAAAGTTGCTCCCATTCAAACAGTTTGTCTTCCCAGGTTAGAACTCAACGGGGCTCTACTATTGCAAAACTTGTACACTACGTTACTACATCATTAAGTTTTAATTGCAAAGAAATGTATCTATGGACCGACTCATCCATAGTACTTGGATGGCTTTCAAAGCCTCCTTCAACCTGGGAAACATACGTTGGCAATAGAACTTCTCAAATTCATTCACTAACGCCAAATACAATATGGCAACATGTACCGACTCATGATAACCCAGCAGATCTAGGAACACGTGGCTGTAATCCACAAGATCTGACACACAATTCTCTGTGGTGGCATGGACCACCATGGTTAACTAAGCCTCCATCAGAATGGCCTAAAAAAGATCCCTTACACACTTTGTCAAACACTAAAGAAACACATTGTCTGAACACTCAAGTTGAATTTAATGATATATTAAATAGATTTTCTTCATACAGCAAAGGTCTACGGATTATTTGTTATGTATTCAGATTCTTCAACAAGGCCATAAAAAATATAAGACCAAATTCTTATCACATAATTTGTTATAACTTGACTCAACAGGAGATGAAATTTGTAAAGTTACGGCTCATTAACTTAGCCCAGAAAAATTTCTATCATGAAGAATATCACTGCCTTCTAAACTCACAAAATATTTCAAACAAAAGTTCACTTAAAAGTCTAAATCCCTTTCTCGATTCTGACTCAATCATAAGAGTAAATGGAAGATTATCTCAATCAAATTTACCATATAATGAGCGTTATCCCATAATTTTGCCTGGCAATTCACAACTTTGCTAATTGTATCTAGCGCATTTGCACAAATTTTTATATCATGCCGAATGCAGTCAAATGTGTAGAATGGTGCAAACTGAATTTTTCATATTCAGACTCAAAACTCGTATTAAGAAGGTTATACGTCAACGCAAAACCTGCATAATATACAAGCGACAGCCATGTTCTCAGTTAATGGCTCCCTTACCTTCTGAACGATGTAATCTTTCCCCTCCTTTTCAAGTAACAGGCATCGATTTTGCCGGCCCATTCGAGTTAAAAACATCGGCTTTGCGAAAATCTCCCTATGTTAAAGGCTATGTCAGTGTTTTCGTATGTTTTAGTACAAAAGCTATACACTTAGAACCCTGCTCCGATCTGTCCTCAGCGGCATTTGAAGCTGCATTTAGTCGTTTCGTTGGGAGGCGAGGCCTACCCCAAAAGGTAGTAACTGACAATGGCAGAAATTTCCTCGGATGCAGTAGGGCACTTGAACAGGAGTTTTCTGATTTTGTTCATAATGTCGCGGAAGACATCTCACACAAATACATTACTCATGGATTTCAGTGGAAATTTATACCCCCTCATGCTCCTCATATGGGCGGCTTATGGGAAGCCGCCGTCAAGAGTTTCAAATATCATTTTAAGAGAGTAGTCGGTGCTCAAAAATTTACCTTCGAAGAATTTGCCACTTTGTTAGCCAGAATTGAAGGTGTCCTGAACTCTCGTCCAATATCTGCAATATCAGAAGACCCCACAGACATAACTGCATTGACTCCAGGTCATTTCTTAAGAGGCGCTCCCCTAATGGCATTTCCTGAACAAAGCTTCAAAAACATGTCTATCATTAACAGATGGGAGAAGTTGAAGGCAATTCACCATAATTTCTCCCTAAGGTGGAAAGAAGATTATTTGAAATCCTTATACAAGCGTTACAATATTCAGGCTGGAGACTTAGTGGTGGTGATGGATGATTTATTACCACCCCATGACTGGCGCCTAGGAAGAGTTGAAAGAACTTTCCCAGGATCGGATACACATATACGTACAGCTGAGGTGCGTGTAGCTACTGGAATATTAACTCGCCCCATCGTTAAGTTGTGTCTGCTTCCCTTCGAAAATCTAGTTCCCCCTCTATGTAAATCTTAAGGAAACAGCATCGCCTTTTCCCATAATCTTATATATTTAAGTCTTATTAATTTTTTCTCTTATTTAAGTATACATTTACTCCACACGTATTATTTACATTATTTATATTTAAAAATATTACTCACTCATTACGCTCAATCTCACATAAACTTCATCTTTTAAGGGTAATCTTACTAAACAAACTAATTTTTCTTCCCTCTAGGAACAATAGAAGACTGGAAACTATTCGTCCAGCTGCAGTCCGTCGAAGCCAAGCCACCACTAGCACCAGAAGAAGAGATCCGGATACTTATAAATGTGCACTGTGCAACAATTTCCACGCACTAAGATTTTGCCGGAAATTCTTACAAATGAAAGGAGGGAAGAAGTCGTGAAAAGACACCGGTACTGCTTGAATTGTTTAGCAAGAAGCCACGATTTAAGAGCTTGTTCGTCGATGGACACCTGTCGAATCTGCGACAGATTTCATCATACGTTACTACACCCACATCGTAAACGTACTCGTCAAGTTAAAGGCCGTGCAACTAATTTATCACGCCAACGTAAAAGGCAAGACCTACAACAAGAAGCTAACCAACAGTCATCTAACCATCAGATCAACCAACAAGCTACCTTATCCGCAACCCCAGATGCCAAAATTTTAGTTGAGGCTATACGGTCATTGGCCCACGTACTATGCGTCCAAGATACCCCAATATCTCTTGCCTAAAGGCCAAGGCCGGCGCCATGTCCAAACTAGTTGGACACTTAAATTACAATTGTGAATTATAATTTGTATGAATTATTGTATCCTGTAATGTAAGACATTAACTTTTTTTCTAAGTGTAATTTTTATAAGTTGGCAGCAATGTTATTTATTCGGGTTTCGTTAAAAAACCGAAACTTAGTGGAACCCATTACATAATAACTACTATTGCTGTAAAGGAAAAAATAAAAGATTTCACTTGCTAACCATCCTTCAAGAAGATCGCATCAACTAAATTATTTCTAATCTAAAATTAAAGCTTGTACTTAACCTAAAACTTATACTTAAATTAACTTGTACTTAAATTAACTTAATTAGAAGTTACACTTTCTACAACCTGTAAAATTGTAATAAAACCCCAACTTGAATTGAAAGTAACTGATTCCTAATCCTCATTTCAAAAGGTAACCCAACAAAGGTGAGTTTTGTTTTATGCCGCTACAGCCAGCGACTCTAGGGATTCGACACTAATCTAATTATTCTTCTTTTCTCATCCCTACAATTATAATTACTCCTACACGAGTAATTATAATTAATCATTTCTTATAGATTGGCCCCTTTGATTAATCACATCCCCCCGTCTCTGCCATCATCTATAGGAACCCATACAACAAAAGCCAACTCATTTGTTCAGGTTAAATTTACGTTTTTTGATGCAGATATCATTTATTGTCGTTTAGTAAAATTTTTTTAAAGATTACATTAAAATCTGGCTAAAAATATAAAAATCTTTATTATCATGTTATGTTATAGTTTTCTATAAGTTGTATACTAATACTAAAAAATTTATTCCACAACACAAAAATTGCCGAAATATGCCTTTTTGCTGAAATCCGCCAAATTCATATCTGAGGTACGGCGCATTTATATTTATATCGCCCTTATTCTTTTTTATTTTGCCTTTCTGTGGTGTCTATAAAACAATATAGTTTTTAAAAAACTTTTTTGAAATTTGTTTAACAAAATTTTGAAAGAATTGAAATGGAAGATTTGAAACACCCATAATAAAAATCAACGTTTTTAAATAAACCTTGAAATGGGGATTATAATATTCTGCTGGATTCAGAGATTATTTTCCAGTAATTATGGTTAAAATTTGACTTAAAATTACATTTTATTTCAAAATTAAAAAAATAAAGATTTGTCTGTACGTCGCTTGACAAGTGTTCGAAAACACGTTAATGGTCCGGGGAATTTCTAACAATTTAGATATTTTCTAATTAATTTTATCATTTTTGTCTTGTTTGGTAAATAATTATGTTTACATTACTATTCCTTTGCATTAAATTGCAGAAAATGTTTGATAATAGCAAATTGTTTTCAAAAAACTGTGAAAGGGTCAAAATTTTCCAATATAAATTCACCCTACACCTTACTGACAAATAATAAAATTTATGCCTTAAAGCATACTTTTATATTTCCACATTTATAGTTAAAATAATAATATACATTTTTTCCGAACTACAAAAATGTAAAAGCAAAATTAAACTATCGTAGCAAGTTTTGCTTCCTTAAAAAAACAACACTGATAGCTCCTAATGACCACTAAATTTATATACATACATATGTTTGTATGTAGATACATGCTTATACAAAAAACAACAGTGAGTCATTGCAATACTTCTATTTTCTACTAAAAAACCTCCAAACATACACAAAAAACAACAGCTACTGCTTGCTTACACAAAAAACAACAACAATACTGAAAGGCATTGCAATGCTTTTTATATATGTTTGTGTGTGTATATTTTTAATATTTTTTTCAGATTTTTACCTATAACTCGGTTGTTTATGGACCGATATGGTTAATTCAGATTTGTACAAAAACCATTTCTGAAGCTTATATAGAAGCTTCACAAAGACCAAAAAATGCGTTACTAATGAACGGATTTTGTTCATTTCTTTCGCAAAACCATGTAACGTGGTTTTGTCGTCGGCTGAGGTAGCTCAGTTGTGTCCAGGGTCGACTTACGGGATCCACGAACCTTAAGTGAGAACACAATTTATTTACCCTTTCCGGGGTTCAAATATACAGTATATCTTTATTTAATAATTCAATGTTTTAGTTATCGATAGTATTTATAAATATTTTTTGTGTTAGATAAATTACTAGCAGCATGATGATACGCAGGTATTTAGTCGGGTACTTCGCAGGTAAATCGGGCTCTATTACTGGTAGATGCTGGATCGAAGATTCGGCAGTACGATGATACGCAGGGATTTAGTCGGGTACTTCGCAGGTGAATCGGGCTCTGTTACTGGTAGAGGCTGGATCGAAGATTCGGTTCCCTCGGGTATTATGCAGCACGCCGGATCGTTTACGATACTTAAAGATATCTTACGAATACTAATTTAAATAATACAATTCCTTAAATCTAGGTTACAAAATTTAGCCTTAGTCTAATAGAAACAGTCAGCCGAAGCCGCTGTGCCAAAACAGTCAGCCGAAGCCGCTGTGCCAAAACAGTCAGCCAAAGCCGCTGTGCCAAAACAGTCAGCCGAAGCCGCTGTGCCAAAACAGTCAGCCGAAGCCGCTGTGCCAAAACAGTCAGCCGAAGCCGCTGTGCCGAAACAGTCAGCCGAAGCCGCTGTGCCAAAACAGTCAGCCGAAGCCGCTGTGCCAAAACAGTCAGCCGAAGCCGCTGTGCCAAAACAGTCAGCCTAGGTTGCCGTGCCGAAACAATGAACCGAAGTTGCTGTGCCGAACCCGACAACCGAAGCCGCTGTGCCAAAACAGTCAGCCGAAGCCGCTGTGTCCGAAACAGTCAACCGAAGTCGCTGTGCAAGGTATCGCCCTGACGCCCGGAATTGTTCCGAGTACCAGAGAAACAGTGAATGATTTCACAATACCAGGTGTCTTGGGAACAAGGCAGATTATATCGTAAGATCAGCTGTCTTAGTTTTTGGCAAATTCTAGAGCGCTCGAATCGCAACTACTTCAACCAACCTGAGAATACTTATGTGAAAAATCAAACAAACTAAATGAGAATTTTTAATTCTCTCTAACATATGACGGTTGGTAGCTAAAGTAAATACGTTCATGTATTGGTGTAAACAAATGTAGTTACAGACGAGCAAAGGAGTGAAATGTTAATGGGGTGCAGATATATAAAAGAACATAACAATAAATATAAATATTATAGGTATGTAACAAAGTTTAAATAGCTGTTATTATTAACTTTGTTACATTTCCCCCCTTCTTCGGGGAACGAATGAAATAAGTTATTTTATTGTTGGGCTTGCGTTGAAAAGTAGCTGGTGCACAATGTAAAACGAAGGGCGTAACTCTCCATTGGAATAAACCCCTACCTGGAACAGTGAGCGCTGTATAAGGCTTGGGAGGTTCCTTGAGAGGTGGTTGCCAATACCCATGTTTTAAGTCCAGAGAAGTGATTAATATCGTCTCGCGAAGCTGATCCCTGATCGCATTAATTTGTAGAATTGGGTACGCGTCGGGTTCACTGGCGGTATTTAATTGCCGATAGTCGATACACGTTATCCATCCACTATGTTTCTTTCGGGCTAGCTCTATCGGGGCACTGTATGCACTACGTGGGGTTTCTATATGGTCATCATCTGAGAGTTTATCAAACTCTTCGTTAATTATTTGCATCATGGTCGGGTCTGTTGGCATATATTTTTGCTTGATCGGGGTTTGATGGCGAAGAATTATTTCACGCCTGACGACTATACCTAGCTCTTTTACCAATTTGAATTTTCCCTCGTGTTCTCGCAGGGGGTTGTTCAACTCATTTTTTCATCTTCAGATAGAAAACCTCGGCTGGTTATCGTATGAAGCGGAGGGTGTGTATTTGCTCTTATGACGGCGGGTTGCGGTAATATTCGGCCATTCATGTGCGAGGTTTGCGAGCGTTCTTCTTGTTTTAACGCTTCGTATTCATCGGTCATAGCTATAAGTTCATCTAAATCAGTGAAGTCATTACGACGAACATAGTACCGGTATTCTTTACGGAGACCACCGTAAATTCGATCTAGATGATTAATTTTCCGCAGAGTAGGGTGTCGTCTGCATAGGGTAAGCATAGACAAAATATAATCCTTCGCCCGTTCTCTGTTGTTTTGTTTACGGTTGTAAAAGTTCCGCTCTAAATTTGCGAGGTAACGAGTCGGAAGGAAAAATCTCTCAAGCTCTTGTCGAAAAGACTGCCAGGTGTTGATAGTTTCCCTTTTAACCCTAAACCATTTGAGTGCATTTCCACTGAGCATACTTATCATACATGGGAGGAGTTGATCGGGACATATCTGGTGACAATCGGCTAGCTCTTCCAAGCGTTCTAGAAATTCTATTACGTCAGTTTCTCCCGAAAACTTAAGGTCCCACCGTTGTACGATGTTCATAATGTCAAAATCCGAAAATTTTTGGGCTGTAACTAATCGGGGAACAGGTAATAATATTTCTCCTTCGGATATTATACTCTTCTCGGCTGTCGTTAACTCTTTCTCTAATTCCAATAATAGGTTTTCAGCCGAAGACCTTAATCGTTTTGCACGAAGATTCTCTGCTAGTTGTTTGCGAATGTGCACGACTGTGAAGCCAGCGGTTGGTATTCCTGCGTTATTACACTGTTCGATCAGTTGCTCCTTGCGCAATAGGTATATCCATCCGACTGAATCCTTATTTAGATTTTGACTTGTTGTCGGATGATCGTGTTTACTGCTTTCGTAATTTTGGCCCGATCCTTCTTCGTTGGCGACGGTTTCCTTTTTCTCGCGTTGCGATTTAGAATCGGGTCCCTGCTCGGGCGCCATTTGTAACGTGGTTTTGTCGTCGGCTGAGGTAGCTCAGTTGTGTCCAGGGTCGACTTACGGGATCCACGAACCTTAAGTGAGAACACAATTTATTTACCCTTTCCGGGGTTCAAATATACAGTATATCTTTATTTAATAATTCAATGTTTTAGTTATCGATAGTATTTATAAATATTTTTTGTGTTAGATAAATGATAAGCAGCATGATGATACGCAGGGATTTAGTCAGGTACTTCTCAGGTAAATCGGGCTCTATTACTGGTAGATGCTGGATCGAAGATTCGGCAGTACGATGATACGCAGGGATTTAGTCGGGTACTTCGCAGGTGAATCGAGCTCTGTTACTGGTAGAGGCTGGATCGAAGATTCGGCTCCCTCGAGTATTATGCAGCACGCCGGGTACTTCGGAGGTAAATCGGGCTCTATTACTGTTAGATGCAGGATCGAAGATTCGGCAGTACGATGATACGCAGGGATTTAGTCGGGTACTTCGCAGGTGAATCGGGTTCTGTTACTGGTAGAGGCTGGATCGAAGATTCGGTTCCCTCGGGTATTATGCAGCACGCCGGATCGTTTACGATACTTAAAGATATCTTACGAATACTAATTTAAATAATACAATTCCTTAAATCTAGGTTACAAAATTTAGCCTTAGTCTAAGAGAAACAGTCAGCCGAAGCCGCTGTGCCAAAACAGTCAGCCGAAGCCGCTGTGCCAAAACAGTCAGCCGAAGCCGCTGTGCCAAAACAGTCAGCCGAAGCCGCTGTGCCAAAACAGTCAGCCGAAGCCGCTGTGCCGAAACAGTCAGCCGAAGCCGCTGTGCCAAAACAGTCAGCCTAGGTTGCCGTGCCGAAACAATGAACCGAAGTTGCTGTGCCGAACCCGACAACCGAAGCCGCTGTGCCAAAACAGTCAGCCGAAGCCGCTGTGTCCGAAACAGTCAACCGAAGTCGCTGTGCGAGGTATCGCCCTGACGCCCGAAATTGTTCCGAGTACCAGAGAAACAGTGACTGATTTCACAATACCAGGTGTCTTGGGAACAAGGCAGATTATATCGTAAGATCAGCTGTCTTAGTTTTTGGCAAATTCTAGAGCGCTCGAATCGCAACTACTTCAACCAACCTGAGAATACTTATGTGAAAAATCAAACAAACTAAATGAGAATTTTTAATTCTCTCTAACATATGACGGTTGGTAGCTAAAGTAAATACGTTCATGTATTGGTGTAAACAAATGTAGTTACAGACGAGCAAAGGAGTGAAATGTTAGTGGGGTAAAGATATATAAAAGAACATAATAATAAATATAAATATTATAGGTATGTAACAAAGTTTAAATAGCTGTTATTATTAACTTTGTTACAACCATTCCAAAAAAAGATTCCGAATTTTCTGTGCAAAAACGCTAACTTTATAGGGGCTAAGAAAAGTCGAACACAAATACGTTTTTAGAGACCTTTTCGGTTTTTTGGCAATATCACGGCCATTAAGAGACCGATTTTGATGATTTTTATTAGCGTTATTCTAATGAATATTCCCTTTAATTTGATGTATAAAATATATATAGATAACTGTGGCTTTCTAAACGACTATGAGAATAACATGGAATTGACGATTAGGATTCGAAATCGCATAATAGGTGTGATGTGGTTCACATTCGCAAGAAGTTGTGCGATTTCAAATCGCATGCTTATATCAAAGTGAAGTTATCTATTTTGCTTAAACAAGGTTTCAAAAAACAAATAAAATTAAATACAAATAAAATGTCATATGTTTTCTTTTCATTTTAATAAAAACCAGTAATATTTTCAAACAATTTTAAGTAAAAATATGAATTTTAAAATTTGATCCATTATTCTCTTTCATACTTCTTTTTCATACATTAACGTTTTAATAGAAACAGCTGATCAAATTCAAAACTCAAACAAGTAAAATGCGTGAACTGCAACACATACTGAAATAAATTTGGCGATTTTCAAACCGCATGTGAAATGACAATGACAATTTCCATCACATATGCGAAAAACTGATTTCAACAGAGAGGTGAACATCGTTATATCGACTTCCGTATCAATAAGGATAAAGAAAATATATACTTTTTGGGGTCTGAAATAAATATTATAATATAATAAATATTATAGAAATTACAAACTTATATATACCCTTTGCACCTGTGGTGAAGGGTATAAAAAGAGCAATACTAAGGGGAGTTAAAGTCAAAAAATATATAATCCTCTGGCTTCTACATTCTATTATGAAACTGTTTTTTCACTACATTCTTATTTTGTTTTTGTAAACTATTTAAAACAATGCACAGTGGGGCAGAATCGAAATTTTTTGAAAATAAATCTGTAACTTCTGATCGGCCAGTTGGATTTTCATGAAATTTGATGTAGGCATAGCAGAGGAGTGTAAAATGGGGGGCACAGCAATCCCATCAGGGGCGCAGCTAAGAGGGATCAAAGTTAGGTACTTCTGACATAAAAAAATTTTAATCGCTTGCAAAATTTTTGTATCTCGTCCGATTTCAAATAAAACCTATATAAAAACATGCTTACATGTTCTATTTATCTCTTATAGTTTTCGAGTTATTTGCGTTTGAATTTTTAAGCACCAGTTGGTCCAGTTTTTTCATATATATCCTAGTATTTTAATACTGATTTTATTAGTTTTTTTCTTAATTAGTTAAAGAACAAAATTACCTATTGAGTAAAAAAAATTTAAGTCGATATCTTTACCGAGTACAAAAATAAACGATTTTGAATTTGAAAATTGCCGAAAAAGTATCTACAATCTTTTTTATCTAAAATAAAATTTTCTTTAGCAATATATAATAATTTTGCACTTTTCTACAAGGCAACTTCACAGAGATGACTTTAAGATAAAAAACAAGCCCAATAACTCAATTGGTCATGGTACATACCCTCCCGAATTCTACCCATTTTATATGAAAGTTTTGATTTTAAACCATATTTTCTCAAATCCCAAAGCACGAATCGACAAGCGGAATATATTTTAAAAATCTTCAATATGTTGATAAAAGTTCTAAATCAAAATCTACGGGACTTCAGAAAAATATGGATTCTATAGCCAAAAATGTAAAAAATCCCATTTTTGGGAATTTTGATTAGTTTATTTAGGAATTCAGGAAAACCCTACCCCTGATTGAAATTTGGTTAACGCGCTTTTATTTATATTAATAAGATCCACATTTTCTGCAAATTTCATTAAGGTCTCTTTATAAACAAATATGTTATTACAATTAAAAAATTTGTATTTTCTCCAAAAACCCCAAATTGGGCCTTTTGTTTGGTTTATTTCTAAATAGCGAAAGAAATTTTAAAAATATGTATTTCAAACTAAGCTTATCCTTTAGTATATATAATTTCCGATATTTTGCAAAAAGATTGAAGTCAATATCATGCCTCATTTCAGAAATATACGCCTTTAAACTTTTATATTTCCAATTTTATTGTATATATATATATATATATATATATACAATAAATTTTTACAAACTTTTGCCTTTAGCTTTACGTGAATAATTATTTAGAAAATTATGAATATTTCTGTATACTTTTAGTAATATCTATACACAAAATATTTTTATAAAAAAATTCAACAAATATTTTTTATTTTTAATAGGGTTGCCACATTTCCTAAATTTAAGTAAATCTTTATCCTTTTCTAAGCATTCATATATTGCTATTAATGAATGTGTATCTTTAATATATTCCACTAAATCCTTTGTTGTTGTCTTCGACTCCCATGTGTATTCGAACCAAATAGGTCTGCAAAAATGTTTTGATCCTGGAGGAGTGTTAAGCCATATATCTTCAAATGAGTTTTTACACTTTGATGAAGATTACTTTAAGGAATAAGATCGCATTCTTAATGGCACCAAAAATGCTATAAATACGCTTTTATAATCCGCCATTTTCTTACTTCCACTAGCATACTTGTATTCAGGAAGGGCTGATAGTCCGTCACATCCCCACTTACAGATTAATACAACGTCGCTGTTATTTACTTTTTCCAACTAATCTGCAGAAAAATCTGCAACTATCCTGATAGCTATATTCTCAAGCAAAGAAGATAGCTCTACACATGCTTTCTTTTCGGTAACCGAAATAGATGGTAAAATAGTTTGCTTTTTTTCTTGAATATCCTTGTATGATGGAAGAATTGAATGTCCCTTTTCAAGCAGAGCTCTTCTTAAAATTTGATATTTGTTTCGGATGAGGTCCAGTTCAAGCATTAAAGCAATTGCTTCTTCCTCTGTAAAATTGGATTGTGATGTTGGAGTAGGTTCACTTTCGGCAATCCGTTTAAGACGTTTTGGTGATGCAGTTGGCAGTATTTCAGCAATATTAATTGCACTTTTAGGTTGCTTCCCCTTTTTCAACATTTCTTTGAATATATCAGAAACTTCTTCATTCGAAATTATAGAAAGCTTATGGGCCAGTTTTTTCTTCTTAGATCTTGTACTTAAATCACCATATGTCCTGCAGGGTGCTCCAGTTGATATTTTGCACGCCGACATTTCTATATCATTATCCATCCAATCGGAATGTTTAATTTTTAATCTGTTAGTACGCTGATTCAAGGACTTCCTTTTTACGTCATACAACTTTAAAAAGCTCTCTATCTGAGATTTACCAATGACGTCGACTTTTGCATGATATGTAGTTTTTATGAATTCCACTATAGTTTCTACACGATTAAGATCATTTTTAGATAAACTCCACAGAACACAACACAATTGTTCATGTTTCAATGTAATCACCATGGTAATAAACTTCGATATGATGTTGATAAGGATTAGTTGCGCATTTATATATATTAGATATATCGCACAGGTATATATACTTACAAGTATTCTGCGAATTTTCATCAGGTAAAATATCTGAAAGAGTCAATTTTGGAGAGTACCTATACCGAATTCATTGATATTATATGTTGCTGTTAGGTATCACCGGAAAGGATATTACCTGTGCATTGTCACTAGCTCATAAAAATACAGATTTTGAACCATCAGTAATAGATAAATGCTGCAGCTAGGTATCACCGGAAAGTATACCTGTACATTGCCACTAGATCATAAATATATAAATTTTTAACCATCAACAATAGATAAATACATTTGTTAACTTTAGGTAAACACCATAAATGTAAACTAATAAAATACTTATTGATTAAGTTAAAATAGACATTTTTTGTTTGTTTTTTATTTTATATTCATTTATAGAAATATATGAATGCTTAGAAAAGGATAAAGATTTGCTTAAATTTGGGAAATGTGGCAACCCTATTAAAAATAAAAAATATTTATTAATTATTTTTATAAAAATATTTTGTGTATAGATATTAGTAAAAGTGTACAGAAATATTCATAATTTTCTAAATAATTATTCACGCAAAGCTAAAGGCAAAAGTAGCAAGTTTGTAAAAATATAGTCATATATACAATAAATTGGAAATATATTTCTGAAATGAGGCATGATATTGACTTGAATCTTTTTGCAAAAGATCGGAAATTATATATGCTAAAGGATAAGCTTAATTTGGAATACATTTTTTTAAGATTTCTTTCTCTATATAGAAAGAAACCAAACAAAAGTCCCAATTTGGGGTTTTTGGATAAAATACAAATTTTTAATTGTAATAACATATTTGTTTATAAAGATATCTTAATGAAATTTGCAGTAAATATGAATCTTATTAATATAAATAAAAGCGCGTTAGCCAAATTTCAATCAGGTGTAGAATTTTCCTGAATTCCCAAAAAAACTAATACATATTTGGCTATAGAATCCACATTTTCCCGAAGTCCCGTAGATTTTGATTTAAAACTTTTAACAACATATTGAAGATTCTTAAAATATATTCCGCTTGCCGATTCGTGCTTTGGGATTTGAGAAAATATGGTCTAAAATCAAAACTTTCATATAAAATGGGTCGAATTCTGGTGGGTATGTAACATGACCAATTTAGTTATTGGGATTGTTTTTTATCTTAAAGTCATCTCTGTGAAGTTACCTTTCAGAAAAGTGGAAACTTATTATATGTTGCTAAGGAAAGTTTTATTTTAGATAAAAAAGAGTGTAAATACTTTTTCGGCTAAAAAAAAACACAAAAAGTCGTCTTTTTTGGAATTTTAAAAATCCTTTATTTTTGGACTCGGTGAAGATATCGACTTCAATTTTTTTTATTCAATAGACAATGTTGTTCTTTAACTAGATAGGAAAAAAACTAATAAAATCGGTCGGAAATACTAGGATATATATGAGAAAAACTGGACCAAGAACATACAAAATTATAGTGCTTAAAAATTCAAACGCAAATAACTTGAAAACTATAAGATATAAATAGGATATGTAAGCATGATTTTTATAGGTCTTATCGGGGCCAATATATAATATATATATAAATAAATCTGTAACTTCTGATCGGCTGGTTGGATTTTCATGAAATTTGGTATAGGCGTAGCGGAGAAGTGTACAATGTTAAGTTTGGAAGGGGGGGCACAACAAATCCCTCAGGGGCGGAGCTAAGGGGGCTAAAATTTAGGTACCTCTGACATAAAAAATATTTAATCGCTTGCCAAATTTTTGTTTCTCGTCCGATTTCAAATATTTTTATATATTGTTGTAGACCCTGATAAGACCTATAAAAAACATGCATACATGTCCTATTTATCTCTTATAGTTTTCGAGTTATTTGCGTTTGAATTTTTAAGCACCATAATTTTGCATGTTCTTGGTACAGTTTTTTCATATATATTCTAGTATTTCCGACCGATTTTATTAGTTTTTTTCTTAACTACTTAAAGAACAAAATTATGTATTGAATAAAAAAATTTGAAGTCGATATCTTTACCGAGTCCAAAAATAAACGATTTTGAATTTGAAAATTGCAAAAAAGGCGACTTTTTGTGTTTTTTTTTTTTTTTTTTTTGTCGAAAAAGTATCTACACTCTTTTTTATCTAAAATAAAATTTTCTTTAGCAACATATAATAACTTTACACTATTCTGAAAGGTAACTTCACAGAGATGACTTTAAGATAAAAAACAAGCCCAATAACTCAATTGGTCATGGTACACACCCTACCGAATTCGACCCATTTTATATGAAAGTTTTGATTTTAGACCATATTTTCTCAAATCCCAACGCACGAATCTACAAGCGGAATACATTTTAAGAATCTTCAATATGTTGTTAAAAGTTCTAAATCAAAATCTACGGGACTTCGGAAAAATATGGATTCTATAGCCAAAAATGTAAAAAATCTCATTTTTGGGAATTTTGATTAGTTTATTTGGGAATTCAGGAAAACCCTACCCCTGATTGAAATTTGGTTAACGCTTTTATTTACATTAATAAGATCCACAGTTCTTGCAAATTTCATTAAGATATCTTTATAAACAAATATGTTATTACAATTAAAAAATTTGTATTTTCTCCAAAAACCCCAAATTGGGCCTTTTGTTTGGTTTATTTCTATATAGAGAAAGAAATCTTAAAAAAATGTGTCAAGTCAATATCATGCCTCATTTCAGAAATATGCGCCTTTAAACTTTTATATTTCCAATTTATTGTATATATGACTATAATTTTACAAACTTGCAACTTTTGCCTTTAGCTTTCGTGAATACTTATTTAGAAAATTAAGAATATTTCTGTATATTTTTAGTAATATCTATACACAAAATATTTTTATAAAAATAATTAATAAATATTTTTTTGCTTTTAATAGGGTTGCCACATTTCCCATCTTTAATTAAATCTTTATTCTTTTCTAAGCACTCAAATATTTATATTAATGAATTTAAAATAACAAAACAAACAAAAAATTTCTATTTTAACTTAATTTATAAGTATTTTATTAGTTTACATTTATGGTGTTTACCTAAATTTAACAAATGTATTTATCTATTGGTGATGGTTAAAAATTTATATATTTATGATCTAGTGGCAATGTACAGGTATCCTTTCCGGTCATACCTAGCTGCAGCATTTATCTATTACTGATGGTTCAAAATCTATATTTTTATGAGCTAGTGACAATAACATATAATATCAATGAATATAGGTATAGGTACTCTTCCAAATTGACTCTTTCAAATATTTTACCTAATGAATATTCACAGAATAACTGTAAATATATATACCTATGCGATATATCTAATAGATATATATAAATGCGCAGCTAATCCTTACCTTTTTTTATTCAATAGATAATTTTGTTCTTTAACTAGTTGAGAAAAAAAAAACTAATAAAATCGGTTGGAAATACTAGGTTATATATGAAAAAACTGGACCAAGAACATGCCAAATTATGGTGCTTAAAAATTCAAACGCAAATAACTCGAAAACTATAGGAGATAAATAGGATATGTAATCATGTTTATAGGTCTTGTCAGGGTCTACAACAATATATAAAGATATTTGAAATCGGACGAGAAACAAAAATTTGGCAAGTGACCAAAAATTTTTTATGTCAGAGGTACCTAATTTTGAGCCCCTTTAGCTCCGCCACTGAGGGGTTTGTTGTGCCCCCTTCCAAACTTAACATTGTACACTCCTCTGCTACGCCTATACCATTTCATGAAAATCAAACCAGCCGATCAGAAGTTACAGATTTATTTCCAAAAGATTTCGATTCTGCCCCACTGTGCGTTCCTAGGAAGTTCATATGTTCTAGAAAGTTGTTTATTAAGATCTTAGGTACATTTTTGTAGTTGATTGGTTCCTTGAAATTTGAACGGTTAGCTTCCTATGGACTTGAACAGGGGAAAAAAGGTAAAAAAAAATCGATTTTTTTAAGTTTTTTGTGATTTTGATCTTGAAGATGAAGTTTTTTTTTGACTTTATATGTTCACAATTTTTGTTCTTTATGACAAGAGCTACTCAGAGAGTAAATCAAAATTCCGAACGGTTTGCAAGATATGAGCCTGAAAAGTTATCACTTTTTTTCAAAAATGACACCGAGGCCAAAAATCTTTGGGGCCCATAAAAAAAGTGCATGACTTTGGGCAAAACACGGGTCTTTTTTTTGGTCTTTTATCACGTAGTGGTGTCCGTATGTGGTTATATTTTTTCGTGTTGCACTGTGTTATTTATATATTTTCGACAAAAACATTTCAAGCTAAACATTTTTTTGGTCCAGTTTTTTATTTTTTTTTAACACACCCTAATTCCCTCAAACAATTAAAACAGGTAAGTTGTTTGAATTTATAAGTGAAAATAATAAGTGCAAACAGAAATACAAGTGAAAAAACAGAAAAAACCAACAAACAAAACTCAGTGCTAAAAACACAAATTGCCGTCGGCAAAACACAAACAAACAAAAAGCGGCAAAATTCCCTTCGTTTTTTATATTTTCTCCAGTTTTTTTTTAATCGCATGTGCTTTTTTTTCCTTTTTTAAAGTAATAAAATAAAAGTGTTAATCCCTATTTTTCATTTTATTGCTTTTAATTTTTATTTTATTAAAAAGCGACCTCCTATTTTGTTGTTTTTTTTTTATCCCAATTTTATTTATTCTCTGTTAACTCCTCTGTTAACAAAAGCTTCGATGATTACAATTTTACTCAACTGTGCTAGCTTTAAAATACATAGCACAAAAGAGAATAAATAAAACAAATTTTTATTCGTTAGTTTTTTGTAAACAAAAACAGACAAACACGCGAATAATTAATATTTCTTGTGTTTATAGTGTTTTTTAAATAATAAACAAACAAAAATATCGTGTGTGTTGTTTTTTGAAATTATACTCTATTTTTTATATCTACCCTTTTTTTTTGATATTTACCCTTTATTGTTTAAATGTTTCTGTTTTTTAAATTTATACAACTTTGTTGAAAATTTATTGACTTTTTTCGAATTTTTCCCCTTTTTTTGCGAATTCTCATTTTTTAATTTTCAAACTTTTTTCAATTAATTTTGAAATAATACTTTTTATTTAAATAAAAGCTAATTTACCCCTTTTTTGAACTATTAGTTCGATTTCTTATTTTTAATACATTTTATTTGCTTTTTTTTCAAAATTACCAAATATAAATTAAGATCAGAATTGGATCTATCAGCTTTGATTCGTAATACAGATCGTTTAGCAGATTTTGAGACTTATGTTGCCATTATACCCGCTTCTGAACACAGAATACGTTCCTTAATTAGTCATGAAAAGGAACTTTACCGTTTATGGGAAGCTGTTAGGTCAGCATGCGACACATTGTTGATTGAGGCTGAACAGAGGAAAAGTCCGCTATATGGGCTCTTATAGTACATATATCCGTGGTATATCATTAATTAAAATTAAAATTGGCCGCTCAAGCTGAAAAGTTAATGGAATTATGAATTTACCCCCTTGTGATACCCCTATTTTCAATGGTGACTATAAGAGCTGGCCCTCTTTCCGAAACATGTTCTCTGCGTTGTATGGCAATAACCCCCGATTAACACCAGTTAAAAACTGTATTATTTATTGCAAAAAAGTTGGTTGACACGTTTGAGAACAAAGGGGCCCTAATTAATGAACAGCTTCGTACTCTTTTAAGTATTAAACCCCTATCCTAAGAAAATGGTCCAAGTATAAAAAATCTACAGCGGACTATTAATGATTGTATTACGAATCTTTCATTGCTTGAAGTAACCCCAGAAGTTTTTTATCACGTAATGTTAGTATATATTTGTGCTACAAAGTTACCTGAAAACACTGAGTCTTTGGGAACATTCAAAGAAACTTTGTACGAAAACTCCTAAATGGGAAGATATGGACGCATTTCTGTCCGCTGATTTCAAGACTCTTGAACCAATTTCAGCCATAAGACAATCTCAATCCCTTCAAAACCCGAACAAAAATTTGAGAACTGTAAACCCCGTAAAAGGTTCAATTTTAATGTCTCGAAAAATCCTCGAATGATTCAAGGAAAGTCCAAAGTTTCGCGACAAAAACTGTTTCAACCCCAACAATTTGTCGTTGTTTTAAGTGTCAAGGATCACATCCCCAAAGACTTTGTCCTTCCTTTTTGAGTCAGTGTTGATGAGAGAATATCGACCGTTAAAAAACTTAGATGTTGCACAAATAACCTTGCGACCTCTCATGAATATAAGAACTGCAAAAGTATTCATGTTTGTTCCCTTTGTAAACGGAGACATCACTCCTTGTTACTTAGAGATATAAGACCACAGGGACATGTTCCCAGTGTAGTTTCATCCCAACTACCTTTAGCTACTAGTTTTGCTATTACCCAGCAGACAACTCAGAGTATAAACCCAACAAACAATCAAATTCAAACCCCTCTTAATTGTAACCCTTCAACCTCTACAGCAGCTCTAGAACCCCCATTATACAGTCCTCTTAGGCTCGACTATATGTATAGTCTACATTTACGATATCAGATGTGCTACCCGAGCGCTGGTTGACCCCGGTTCGCAAGGTACCTTTATTTCAAGGAGATTACAAAGGAAACTTGCAATTCCTACATTTTCTGTGCCAACGACTAACGTTACTGGCATGATGGATTGTTATGCTGGAAAATCTTCAACCATGTGTATTATAACTGTCGGATCTCCGATCGACCACAATTTTAAATTGAAAATTTGGGCATATATTGTTGACAAAATTACCGGTCGATTGCCCTCGTGTTCTCATACTGATATTGTAATCTCAATGACCGATGTTATGTGTACCCGTATGGATATTCTTTTCGGAGGAAATGTTTATCCAAAAATTTTAACTACGGATGTTAAAATACATCCAAATGGCAACTTGATTGCCCAGAGAACAGTTTTCGGTTGGATAGTAACTGGTGAAGTTCTTCAGTCTGAATCCCTACACTCTGTTGCAAACTTTTGCTCCCAAATAGATTTAAATAATCAACTTTCTCGGTTTTGTGAACTAGAAGAAGTTCCACTAGCCACCCGTTTTTCAAAAGCCGAAAAATATTGCGAAGAACTTGATCGGTCCACCACATATCGAAACCCCGATGGTTTCACTACCCTTTCGCCCAGAATTTCTTAATGAGTAAACTTTAGGAGATTTTCGATATAGCTCTCTGTCTCAATTCAAAAGAAATGAAATCCGTGTTTTAAAGAACCCTGAATCAAAACCACATTACGATAGTGTGATTAATGAATATTTTGAAATGGAACATATTAGGGCTGTTGAACCCCCTAGTGTAAAAGCGACCACTTATTATTTACCCCATCACGACGTATTTAAACCTGATAGCGACACTACTAAACGGAGAGTAGTATTTAATGCTTCAAACCCCTCTTCTAATGGTTTGAGCTTGAATAATATTTTATACCCCGGCCCTGTTTTGCAGGCAGACCTTCGGAGTGAACTGTGTATCTTATTTAGCGATTCGAACTTTCATACAATTGGCAAACGATTGTGAACCCCGAAGTATTGCGGCATCTGAAATTTTGAGAACCCAAATTTATGTCGATGGTGTACATGCTGGCTCTCATAATCTAGAAGATGCTTTTAGGAGACGGGTTGAACTTACTCATGCTCTTAATTCGGCTGGTTTCATTTTTAGAAAATGGACAGCTAATCATATTCGTCTCTTAGAAAACTTACCCCGTGAGGATTTGCTTGATGCAGACTTCTTAAAAATTTCAGATGCTAGCAATACGAAAACTTTATACTTGCGATGGAACGCAAATAATGATTGATTTTATTTTAGACTAGTTTCGCGACCTCGTAGAAATACAATTACAGAACGTGCTGTCTTGTCAGAAATTGCTAAGCTTTTCGATCCAGCCGGTTTTCTATCCCCAAATATAATTGTAGCAAAACTCATTTACGAAAAATTTCTGGAGTTCAGAAATTTACCTTTGAGGAATTTACGACAATGTTGACTCGAATAGAAGCATGTCTAAATTCAAGACCCTTAACTGCTATGAGTGAAGATCCTAATGACTTAGTCCCTTTAACTACAGGCCATTTTCTTATTGGAGCACCTCTTCTTTCACCCCCTGAATCCGATCATTCTGATCTTTCTTTGAGTGTAGCCAATAGGTGGAAAAAACTCAAGGTGCTTCATCATCAGTTTACTAATGATGATGGAAAGAGGAATACCTCAACCAATGTTGGAAAGAGGAATACCTCAAAGAACTCCATCGTAGTATAAAACGGAAATATTCAGAAAGGGACTTTCATGTAGGAGGTTTAGTTGTTGTCCGTCAGGATAATTTACGCCCCAATGAGTGGCGTTTTGTGTCAAATAGTGAAGACCCACGTAGCAAAGGACTCTAAAGTCCGCTCAGCGGAAGTGAAAACAGCTTCTGACATTTTTACTCGCCCAATAGTGAAGCTTGTTGTCTTACCCAAAGAAAAAAACTAATTCTCCCTTTTTTCTTTCTGTTTTTTATCCGTTTTTTCCAACCCCAAAAGCCGGAGAAATAAGAAGTGGCGCACCACCAAAAACAACACACCCAACAACACCAATGCTGGCCCCAACAACATCTACTGGAGCTCTATCAACCGCAACAGTAGCCTCATCATCAGCAGCAGCTCTACCCACAACGAGAGTACCCGCAGTCGCATATTTTTTTAAATTTAATTGAAATTTAAAATTTATTTTGGAAAAATGTACCCCATTTTTTATTTCTCAAATCTGTTTTCAGATGTTAGCTTTTACCCGCGTAATCCTTCCTTGTTTCAGTACTGCAAGGGGGGCGGGATGTTTACGCGCATAGTGTAAAGAGATACTAATTATTGTTCAGTGATTGTTTTGTTCTATGTTTTTTACTATTTGACATTTTCCTATCTCTTTATTATATATAATTTTTTGTATTAATTATTTACTTTCATAAACCCGAAGAGTACGGTAGGTACAAAATTATAGAAAAAACCCCGAGTTTAAATAAAGCCCCAAATTAAATTGAAAATAAAAAATACTAATACTCGTTTTATATTTATTTATATATTTTCGACAAGAATATTTCAAGCTAAACATATGTCAACATTTTTTTAATGTCTGTTATGTATATCCCAGCAAAAAATAAATAAAAGTAATTTTTGAGTAAGTACTTTTTCATTACTTCCAAAGTATCGATAGAGGTACGTTTTTTTTGTGCTTAAAAAGTATTATAAATCGCATCTAAAGATATTATTAAAAAGAGAAATGAATTGTTCTGCTAAAAAATGTTTAGATTTGGTTGTTATTTTTACAAATACTTGTTACTAAAAAGATTTATTTTAAATAAATGAAAAAGAATTGCAATTTTGCATGAAATCGTGACTTCTCTCTCAGTAAATAGGTAAAAATAGGTTAAAAAAAAGTAACATCATTAGAAATAACCTGGATCACAAGTTAAGAATCTTATTGACTTCTTTGGATTTTTTTGTTTAATAAAATGCTATTTGCAAGATTATAATGATATAACTTCATATATACTTAAATTTGTGACAATAGAAATTATAAAAACATAGTTTTAAGTAAATTCAATGTTATATACATAAGTCATATAAATCATTCTCACACATTTAAAAGGCTGACTTATTAAATAGAGTTGAAAAGCAGAATATTTTGTAGTATTGGTTAAAATATAGCAAATGAAATAGGCGAAAGAACTGATAAAATTAAACCTTTGTGAAAGAATGAATACTAGACATCTGCATCAAAACATTTGTTTTTTGCAATTCACAGTAATATTTGTAATACATGCTTTCAGATTACTACTAAAATAAAAAACAAAACAATACAAAGTAAATTGTGTGAAAAAAAAATAGCTCAATTAAGAAATTTTAACAAAAAAACATCAAATGAAAACTGTGATTTACTGTCATTCATTCATTTAAAATGAAACAACAGATAATTATGTTTTATTTATACTTTTTTCACTCAAAAAGATTATTTTTATTTTAAATTTATTACTCAAAAAATAATAATTATTTTGCGAGTTTTATTTTTTATGAAGAAATAAAACATACGTTAATTTTTAAGTAATTGTAAGGACAAATTTTAATTATTTTCGATCAATTAAAAAATGAATTCACATAACCGAAAATGACATCTATGTTACGGAAGTCATTCGCGCATAAAAGTAACAAAAATAAGTTTCCTGCATATATATATATATATATATATATATATATATATATATATATATATATATGACATCATCTGAAATGGATAAAGGTAGAAAGAGGAAATTTGGATCGTAGGTTTGGAAATTCGGATTTTTAGGAGGTAAAAAAGGGTATATATATATATATATATCTCCTAAACTAATATAGATACAATAATATAAAAAATAAAAACTTCGTGGAAATTAAGGGGTAAAAATCTTATCTATTTTTGGAACTTTTTTCATATTTCTTCCTTTTCCTTATTGATATACACATATGAAAATTTAGAAATTACTTGGAATACAATTTTTGTTACATCCTTGGTATTCGATAATTACAATGTTAGTAGTTGGTATAAGTTTTATTTCATTTCTTAAAAAAATGAAGAGTAAAATGCATGTTTCCAATAATTTAACAAAATATCATAAAATGATAGTATGTATATTACGGCCTTTTAAAATTCCTTTTTGTAAATTATTTGTTATAGGACGAAAAACATAAAGGAAATATTGTTCCAATCATCTTAGGAAGTTGAAATTTGATAAAGATGTAATGAAATTTTGTTATAATTTTATAAATTTACGTCCGTTGAAATGAATTATACTCTTTAGTTGTTTTCATACAATGTTGAAACACCTAATTCAATATGTAGAATTACAAATTACAACTCATTACTTTGTTTTTTTTTTTTTTAAATAAATGAATCAGTTTTTAAAATTTTATCAAAATTAGCTCACTAGGTTTAACCAAAATGTAATTTTCAGTTTTTACCCATTTCAGGTACGTTTATTACCTTTATATGTACGTAATAAAAATTATATAACAATAAATGTAAAAGTTGTAGTGAAATGCCGTAATAATATTCATATGTCAAGAAATAAATAATAAGGTGTTATGAAAAAAGAACCACAAATCTTGTCATAGTCCAAATTTCATAAATATACGTTGTTTTGCTTGAAATATTTTTATAGAAAATATATACAGAAAATAAAAAAAAACGGGTATTAGAATTTTTTCTATATAACTTGGGTTTTATTTTAGCTCGGGTTCTTAATATGTACGTACCGTACGCTTGGAGTTTACAAATGTAAGTGAGTATTACAAAAAAATATGTATAATAAGAATGTGGGAAAATGTCGAAGGGTAAAAAACATAGAAAACAGCCATTGAACAATAATTAGTAGCTGTGTACACTATGAGCGTAAACATGATTTTTAGACATCACGTTAATTACTATGGTGGCCGGATTTTGTAACTGGGGGTACTATTGTTGTGGGCAGAGCTGCTGCTATTGTTGCGGGCAGTGCTGCTGCTGGTGATGAAGCTGCTGTTGCGGCTTATAGAACTGCTGTTGATGATGGTGGGGCCAACATCAGTGTTGTTTTTGGTGGTGCGCCGCTTTTTATTTCTTCGGCGTTTGGGGTTGAAAAAAAATATTACAAAAGAAAGAAAAAAAGGGAGAATTAGTTTGTTTCTTTGGGTAAGAGAACAAGCTTCACTATTGGGCGGGTGAAAATGCCAGAAGCTGTTCTCATGTCCGCTGAGCGGACTTTAGAGTCCTGTCCGACATGGGTCTTCACTATTCGACCTAGACGCCACTCATTGGGGGCTAAATTATCCTAACGAACAACAACTAAATCTCCTACTTGGAAGTCCCTTTCTGGATGGAGTTCTTTGAGGTATTCCTCTTTCCATCGCTGAGCAAACTGATGATGAAGCACCTTGAGTTTTTACCACCTGTTGGCTACACTCAAAGAAAGATCAGAATGATCGGGTTCAGGGGGTGAAAGAAGAGGTGCTCCAATAAGGAAATGACCTGGGGTTAAAGGAACTAAATCATTGGGATCTTCACTTATAGCAGTTAAGGGTCTTGAATTCAGGCATGCTTCTATTCGAGTCAACATTGTCGTAAATTCCTCAAAGGTAAATTTCTGAACTCCAGAAATTTTTCGTAAATTCGTTTTAACACTCTTTACGCCAGCTTCCCATAAACCGCCCATATGAGGTGTTCCAGGGGGTATAAAATGCCATTCCATGGGTTGAAAACTATTTCGTACTAAGACTTTCCTTCTTAAATCGGATAAAAAATGTTTGCGATCTTTTCTAGGATATTAGCCGCACCTACAAAGGCAGCGAAATCTAAGCCGGTGTGGGTAAACGGTCTCGAAAAAGACGCTCGTTCAGGGGGTAATGCATCCATTATCTGCTGACAGGATTTTTTTCTGTAAATTGTACATTCCTTGCAATTATGAATCACAGTACGAATTAAGTTATTTAATTTCGGGACCCAAAACTCACTTCTAATTAATCGGAGCATTAGAGAATGTCCGCCTTGGGCTGAACATTTGTGGACATGTTCCACATATAAACGGGTAAAACGTGCCGAATAAGGCAAAATCCTTGGGTATCGCTCATCATATGTCAAGCCAGATGATCTGACTAATCGACCATTGATTCTTACGAAACCATTTGAGTCGATAAAGGGGTTCAGTGTGAGCAAATTACTTTTTGCCGGTAAAGGGGTACCTTTTGAAAGAATATTATATTCCGAAATAAAATTCTGTTGACATACGAGCACTAATCGATCACGAGAAAATTTCATTTCTTTTTGGGTTAAATCTAAGGTGTTGTACAAACATTTTCGAGTTTTCAAATATGTTAAACACCTGAACCAATACGAAATAATTCGCATTGCTCGGGGTAAATCTGAAAAGCGCTCAAGTATGTCATAAGAGGGTTTTGTCTGAACCAAAAATGATTGAACTTCTAAATGTTGATGATCGGTAACAGAATACTGGGGCCAATATTCTTGAGGTTTCGTTAGCCAGGAAGGACCATGCCACCACAAGGAATTTTCAATTAAGTCACGAGCAAGAGCTCCGCGACTTGCGAGATCGGCGGGGTTATCTTTGGAGTCAGCATGAAACCAATTTTCGTTACCAACCTTCTTCAAAATTAACGCAACTCTATTTTTGACGAAAGTGGGCCAATGGCATGGGGGTTTTTTGAGCCAAGATAAAACTATGGTAGAATCAGTCCACAGAAAAATCTTTCTCTTGTCTAGATTTAATTGACTACTCAAGGATTCTACCATTTTTGCCATTAAAGCCACTCCACAAAGTTCTAAACGGGGTAATGTTTCACACTTTACGGGAGCTACTTTCATTTTGGACGCGAGTAAGTGCGCCGAGATATTATTTGTTGATGCATTTCGTAGATAAAGCACTGTACCATAAGCTTTTTCTGATGCATCACAAAATGCGTGAAGTTCAATATCGGAATCGGGGTGAAAATTAACCCATCTTGGAATATTAATTTTCTCGATATTGGGGTAATCATTTAAAAAGGTTTGCCACTGAATTACGGTTAAGGGTTTTAAATTATCGTCCCAATCAGTCTTGTGTTTCCAAATTTGGTGCATGATAATTTTTGCTACAATTATCTTTGGGGATAGCCAACCTGCTGGATCGAAAAGCTTAGCAATTTCTGACAAGACAGCACGTTCTGTAATTGTATTTCTACGAGGTCGCGAAACTAGTCTAAAATAAAATCAATCATTATTTGCATTCCATCGCAAGTATAAAGTTTTCGTATTGCTAGCATCTGAAATTTTTAAGAAGTCTGCATCAAGCAAATCCTCACGGGGTAAGTTTTCTAAGAGACGAATATGATTAGCTGTCCATTTTCTAAAAATGAAACCAGCCGAATTAAGAGCATGAGTAAGTTCAACCCGTCTCCTAAAAGCATCTTCTAGATTATGAGAGCCAGCATGTACACCATCGACATAAATTTGGGTTCTCAAAATTTCAGATGCCGCAATACTTCGGGGTTCACAATCGTTTGCCAATTGTATGAAAGTTCGAATCGCTAAATAAGATACACAGTTCACTCCGAAGGTCTGCCTGCAAAACAGGGCCGGGGTATAAAATATTATTCAAGCTCAAACCATTAGAAGAGGGGTTTGAAGCATTAAATACTACTCTCCGTTTAGTAGTGTCGCTATCAGGTTTAAATACGTCGTGATGGGGTAAATAATAAGTGGTCGCTTTTACACTAGGGGGTTCAACAGCCCTAATATGTTCCATTTCAAAATATTCATTAATCACACTATCGTAATGTGGTTTTGATTCAGGGTTCTTTAAAACACGGATTTCATTTCTTTTGAATTGAGACAGAGAGCTATATCGAAAATCTCCTAAAGTTTACTCATTAAGAAATTCTGGGCGAAAGGGTAGTGAAACCATCGGGGTTTCGATATGTGGTGGACCGATCAAGTTCTTCGCAATATTTTTCGGCTTTTGAAAAACGGGTGGCTAGTGAAACTTATTCTAGTTCACAAAACCGAGAAAGTTGATTATTTAAATCTATTTGGGAGCAAAAGTTTGCAACAGAGTGTAGGGATTCAGACTGAAGAACTTCACCAGTTACTATCCAACCGAAAACTGTTCTCTGGGCAATCAAGTTGCCATTTGGATGTATTTTAACATCCGTAGTTAAAATTTTTGGATAAACATTTCCTCCGAAAAGAATATCCATACGGGTACACATAACATCGGTCATTGAGATTACAATATCAGTATGAGAACACGAGGGCAATCGACCGGTAATTTTGTCAACAATATATGCCCAAATTTTCAATTTAAAATTGTGGTCGATCGGAGATCAGACAGTTATAATACACATGGTTGAAGATTTTCCAGCATAACAATCCATCATACCAGTAACGTTAGTCGTTGGCACAGAAAATGTAGGAATTGCAAGTTTCCTTTGTAATCTCCTTGAAATAAAGGTACCTTGCGAACCGGGGTCAACCAGCGCTCGGGTAGCACATCTGATATCGTAAATGTAGACTATACATATAGTCGAGCCTAAGAGGACTGTATAATGGGGGTTCTAGAGCTGCTGTAGAGGTTGAAGGGTTACAATTAAGAGGGGTTTGAATTTGATTGTTTGTTGGGTTTATACTCTGAGTTGTCTGCTGGGTAATAGCAAAACTAGTAGCTAAAGGTAGTTGGGATGAAACTACACTGGGAACATGTCCCTGTGGCCTTATATCTCTAAGTAACAAGGAGTGATGTCTCCGTTTACAAAGGGAACAAACATGAATACTTTTGCAGTTCTTATATTCATGAGAGGTCGCAAGGTTATTTGTGCAACATCTAAGTTTTTTAACGGTCGATATTCTCTCATCAACACTGACTCAAAAAGGAAGGACAAAGTCTTTGGGGATGTGATCCTTGACACTTAAAACAACGACAAATTGTTGGGGTTGAAACAGTTTTTGTCGCGAAACTTTGGACTTTCCTTGAATCATTCGAGGATTTTTCGAGACATTAAAATTGAACCTTTTACGGGGTTTACAGTTCTCAAATTTTTGTTCGGGTTTTGAAGGGATTGAGATTGTCTTATGGCTGAAATTGGTTCAAGAGTCTTGAAATCAGCGGACAGAAATGCGTCCATATCTTCCCATTTAGGAGTTTTCGTACAAAGTTTCTTTGAATGTTCCCAAAGACTCAGTGTTTTCAGGTAACTTTGTAGCACAAATATATACTAACATTACGTGATAAAAAACTTCTGGGGTTACTTCAAGCAATGAAAGATTCGTAATACAATCATTAATAGTCCGCTGTAGATTTTTTATACTTGGACCATTTTCTTAGGATAGGGGTTTAATACTTAAAAGAGTACGAAGCTGTTCATTAATTAGGGCCCCTTTGTTCTCAAACGTGTCAACCAACTTTTTTGCAATAAATAATACAGTTTTTAACTGGTGTTAATCGAGGGTTATTGCCATACAACGCAGAGAACATGTTTCGGAAAGAGGGCCAGCTCTTATAGTCACCATTGAAAATAGGGGTATCACAAGGGGGTAAATTCATAATTCCATTAACTTTTCAGCTTGAGCGGCCAATTTTAATTTTAATTAATGATATACCACGGATATATGTACTATAAGAGCCCATATAGCGGACTTTTCCTCTGTTCAGCCTCAATCAACAATGTGTCGCATGCTGACCTAACAGCTTCCCATAAACGGTAAAGTTCCTTTTCATGACTAATTAAGGAACGTATTCTGTGTTCAGAAGCGGGTATAATGGCAACATAAGTCTCAAAATCTGCTAAACGATCTGTATTACGAATCAAAGCTGATATATCCATTTCTGATCTTAATTTGTATTGAGTAATTTTGAAAAAAAGCAAATAAAAATGTGTTAAAACTAAAAATCGAACTAGTCGTTCAAAAAAGGGATAAATTAGCTTTTTTTTAATAAAAAGTATTATTTCAAAAAAGCTTGAAAATTATCACGTTAAAACTGAGAATTTATATAAAAGGGGTAAAAATAATAAAAAACAAAAAATAAATTTTGCAAAAAACGGGGAAAAATTCGAAAAAGGTCAATAAGTTTTCAACAAAGTTGCATAAATTTAAAAATAAATAGAGTAATGTTTCAAAAAAATAAAAGGTAAATATCAAAAAAGGGTGGATATAAAAAAGTAGAGTTTAATTTCAAAAAAATAGGGTAAAATAATAATAGCGAAAGAGATTTTATACTTTGTTCACTAATTCAGAACAAATATTCAAAATTCTAAGGGGTTTAATCACAATTTTCGTAAAAATTTCGGGTTAAAAATATTTTGAAACAAATAAATTAATTATAAAATCACTTTCGCAGTTACAAATGGTATAAAAATAATAAATACACTAGCACAGATAATAAATAAACACGGTTACTCACTTTCGGGTAAACGAATAAATTAATTTTCGTCAAAAAATATATAAATTATTCTTCAAATTTACTTTATCCCGGGTAAAAACAATATTAAATTAATAAAGTGCACAAATTTTTTCACAAATGAGTTAAAATTATGTAAAAAACTGAGTAAAAATGCACTTTATCAAATAAAATTTAATAGTAAGCGGTTTATTCGTTTATCAAAATTATACAGCACTAGTGTTATGGTAATGTGTAACAAGAGAAACACAAGAAAAAATAACCAACAAGAGGAAGTAATAAGCTGTGTTTTTGTTTTTATTAAAATATAAAACACTCTCAGTCACTAGAAACGACACACACGATATTTTTATTTGTTTATTATTATCAAAAAACACTATAAACACAAGAAATATAATTTATTAATTATTCGCGTGTCTGTCTGTTTTTGTTTACAAAAAACTAACGAGTAAATATTTGTTTTATTTATTCTCTTTTGTGCTATGTTCTTTAAACTAGCACAGTTGAATTAAATTGTAATAAACAAAAGCTTTTGTTAACAGAGAAGTTAACAGAGAATAAATAAAATTGGGATCCAAAAAAGAAAACTACAATAATAAAATAAAAGATCACTTTTTAATAAAATAAAATTAAAGCAAAAAAAAATTAAAAATTAGGGATTAAGACTTTTATTTTATCACTGTTAAAAAAAGGAAAAGCACACGCAAATAAAAAAAACACTTTGTGGTAAAATATAAAAAATAACAAAGGGGTTTTTGCCACTTTTTGCTCAATTGTGTTTTGCCGACGGCAATTTGTGTTTCTAGCACTGATCTTGTTTGTTGGTTTTTGTCTTTTTTTTCACTTGTGTTTGCACTTTTCACTTTTAAATTAAAACAACTTACCTTTTTAATTGTTTGAGGGAGGGTTTAAAAAAATAAAAACAAGACAGGATTTATCCAAAAAAAGAGTGCGGGTTTTCAAAAGGAGGGTTCTGAAAATATAATATTTTCTTAAAAATATTTCAAGTTCACGGGGGGTTTCTTAAATATCCGGTTCGAAGCACCAAAAAATGTTTTGCTTGAAATATTTTTATAGAAAATATATACAGAAAATAAAAAAAAAACGGGTATTAGAATTTTTTTTCTATATAACTTGGGTTTATTTTAGCTCGGGTTCTTAATATGTACGTACCGTACGCTTGGGGTTTACAAATGTGAGTATTACAAAAAAAATATGTATAATAAGAATGTGGCAAAATGTCAAAAGGTATAAAACATAGAAAACAGCCATTGAACAATAATTAGTAGCTGTTTACACTATGCGCGTAAACATACGTTTTGTCGTTTGGGTTGGGCTATGTTGAATAATACAGTCACTTTTTTATAAAAAATAGATAAAAAAAACTGCAAAAACCTAAGTCAGAAAAGTAACATACATAAATTAAAAACAAAATTAAAATAAATGAAATAGAATAAATATCTAAAATCAAATAAATTTAGTTTTTTATTGGTGTTATTAATTTTAATTACATGTGTATATTATTTACATTTTCTTTTATTTCAAATTTTGTATGAAAAAAAAAGAAAAAAACAATGTTGCATTTGTTGTCTTTCTACACTTAATTCAATTCAGTTCAAAATGTGTCGTTGCTAAAATGTTTTTATGATTCCCTGCACAACTGATTTTGTTTCTTTTTGTTTTGTCTTCCTTGTGTTTTTGACACGTACGCACACACAGAGAATTGATTTTAAGTTAAAAAGCAACAACAGTAAACAAATCTAAAGATGAATGAGTTGAAATCAATTACAAATCAATTGATGCAGATCTCTAATAAATACTATAATTAGTGTTATTTATACTATATATATTTTATATATATCACAAAGTCTATTCGGTTAATCGAATAATTTTCCATTAGTCGGTTATTAACCGATCAAATTTTAACTTCGAATAATTATTTATCGAATTAACCGATTAATATGCAAATCCGAATAATTGGATACCACAATTTTAACGCTTGTAAATGCCTTATTTATTATGTAATATATAATAATTCGGTACGAATAAGTTTTATACAAGATTGAATCGAAGTACAAAATTTTAGGTCCACAATTAGGCATAGCTCCCATATAAGGGAAATCATTTTAATGCACAAACGAAATGTGTAAATTATCATATTATCGGGCTTGACCGACTTTCTTACTTATTAGAAATATAAATTTGTTTAACATTTTTGTTGAAACAAAACGACGTTTTATATTGTTTTGCAAAAACTATACTCTACCACTACCTCATGTCAAGTTTTTGCATCCGTCACAAGTTGCATTCACTGCTTTATTATGAATTAATTACTTTTTTATTTTTAGCACAAATAACATTGTTGTTCTGTCGGTGGACTTTCTGGCGACAACGACATACATAATAGGGATGATTGTGTTATAAGCTCATCCAATACCAATGTTTACCCTTCCTAAACTGGGAAATGGAATTCTATAACCATTTTTTTGAGTACTCAATACCAAATTTGAACTACTCGATACTTTCAGTGTTGTATTTTGTAGTACAAAGCATACTTTTTTGTGCTTTATTATAAAAAAATCTACTTTTTTTGCACAACAGGTAATAAAGTTATAGTTGGCCAAGCCAAAACATGTGATCCCTACAAAATTTTCAGAGAGGGTCTAAAATGGTACTTATAACAATCTATTGTGGACGGATTTTTTTTAATTTGAATTAAATTATACATACTTATATATGTAAGACATACATACTATGGTATCCAAACGATTAACCGTCATTCGGTTATTCGATTATTTTTGATCGATTAACTGTTCAAATAATTTAAAAATGTATATTTTTAAATAACGAATAAACCGAATAATTTGAGTCAATGGCCGATTAACCGAAATTTAGTTCTCTATAGATATAAACTTAGAACATTTATTATTTTTAAGATAAATTTATGTCAACTATTTATTTATTTTATAACTTCCAAGGCATGAATTAGCCTACGTTTTCTTGTGCTTATGAAGTAATAGAAACAGCAACCAAAGACATTATTAAAAACAAATTCAAATGATTCAAATATTCTTCTATAAAACATTGAGATTCGGTTGTTATTTTTGCAAATACTTGTTACTAAAGAGAACTGTTTGAAGAAATGAAAAATAATGTTATTAATATTTTTTTATTATTAAAATTTAAAAATAAAAACTAAAACTATTAGTACTAGGTAACAAAATGCAAATTTTTTATACATATGGGCAAAAAAACTGATAAGATGAACCATTTGTGAAATAATTTGACCTACATTTTGTTTCTAAATAACCATTTCAATAGATTAAATATTATAATTAGTATTATTTACTATATGTTTTACCTGTTTTACATGTGTATTCGAATAATTGAATCATTTATCATTAATCGATTATTAAACGATCAACTTTTAACCTCGAATAATTAATTGTCGAATTAACCGATTAAAATGAAAACTTGAATAATTGAATACCCTAATACGTACAAGTTTTATTTTCATATATCATAGTGTCTACATTAGAGATCTTTTTATCATGACAAACGTCAAACTTAACGCGAATTTGTGTGAGGTGGCAACAGTTGCAGAAAACAACAATATGGCGTATTCATAATTGTTTTTTATTTATGCAGTTTGACAACTGTAATAATCAAAATAATAATCAGCTGTTTAACTAAGGTTACCTTGTATATATTCGCATTGATTTTTACGTTTGTTTTGATAAAAATTTGCCTAATGTAGGCACTAAGTAATGTGGTTCTTATTTTTCTACGAGTACTTTTGTTAAAAATATTCGTAAACACGATGCAAATGATTTATAAGGAAACCATGCATGTCGAAGTCATATTCGGAAGTGGTGATTATATGAAGACTATTGTCACTTATGGATACATTTTACTGAAATTTAGAATTCAAAAAGTTATTGTAAATAAAATTTATTAAGGCATATTTTACCATTAAACACTATTCCAGGAGAACACTTGTGTTGGCTGGATGAAATAATGGACCGCTTTAAATAAATTTCAATAATGTTCGTCCTTGGCCCAATATATTATTATATGCCAAATTTGACAAAGACGGGTGGACATACTTAAATTAAATCGGGAAGTGATTCTGAAGCGATTGGTATTGTAACATTAATTTTCGGTGTTACAAACATCAGCACAAACGCGTAATAGCCTCCCACTTGTTTTATTCGTTAATACATATGGAGATGACGGCTATAACAAATAAAACAAAGTTTTATAATTTATAATTTAATTTTCTTCTTAAAATTACAGATAAAAAAAGTTTACCTTTTTCCCTACTCGTTTTCTCTCTGAGAGCACAAGTAGTGAAGTAGATTAGATAGACATGGCTATGAGCACTGCGACCTCATCGGAGCTTTTGATTTTCATCATACCATGTTCAGTTTTCGAATATAACTGATTACCCTGGATGATGAGCCCATGAACTCCGGATGGGGTCAGTGGGATGGCCCCTAGACAGCTCGTTATTTTGGGACTTACTCCTGGAAAGTGTAATGATTCGCTTAGCCTGTCTGAGTTCAAGTGTGGGTTGAAAACACTTAATGAACTCAGACACAACCCATGATCCTATTTTTTCCTTAGCATATCCCGCGGGAATACTAAAGAATGGTTCAGGCCCTATAAATAAACGTCGAGCACTTCTATTGGCTAGACAAACGGCCCTTTCATTGCCAACAAGTCTTTCATGCGCGGGCACCTAGCATAGTATTAGAGTGTTACACGCACCTAATATGTTCAAAGAAGTGACACAGTCATAGACAATCCCAGGCTTAACTTCATTGGAGGATAAAGCCATTAACGGAGCTTGACTATCCTACATTACAAATATTCTTAGCTCTCTCATCCCTGTTCCCAAAACACTCTTTGAAGCAAATGAGGATGGCGTAAATTTCCCGGCGTACTGTCACCATTTATATGTTTGGAAACGTCAGTAAACCACACTGGTCCCTTTCAGGTATGAGAACCTGGAAATTCATCTGTAACATAGGGAAGAGCAGCATTTAGTTATTAACCCTAATAGAAGGGTCGTTTTTAAAGAGCTTCAATATCCGCAATTGTTCTACCATGTCACCAGCCTTAAAATCGGCAATACCAGTCAATCTCAGTACACTTTAGCATTCGTTAGCAGAACTGACTCAGGAAGTCAATCTTTTCGCACGTTGATCGTTTAGATTTCCTTGTTGTATTTAGTAAGTGCGGCTTTATAAATATTTCACTCACTAGTATTCTTCACTTTGTTGAAAAGACGTCTCGCCTCAGACTTAAGACGCTCAAGATCTTTGTTCCACTAGGGAACGTCCTTTTTTGGCTTCCTAGACTTCATAGACTAACCAAATTCTACTACAAAGTTCTTCGGATTAGTATTGAATATCATTCGAGCAAATTATTATGCTGATAGACAAGTTCTCACTATTTACCAAATTATGGCGATACATATCGCAGTTTGTGTTTTTGGGATTACGGAATTTCTGATAATACGTTAGAGAGTATTCTATATCGAAAATCAAATATCGATGATCGTACAAAGATACATCATCTGAAACGTACTAATTTTTAATGGCGTTTGAAAGGCTGCTACTAGTTAATGTGAGATCTAAATCCTCCTGTCTAATAGTACTCCCAAAAATAATCTCATTACACTATGCTATGAAAATATTTCTGTTACAGTTCTAGTAAATACTCACCACGTTTGTTGATATCACTACTATCCCGAACAGTATAATGAGCATTTGCATCACAAGATAAAATTCAGCCTAGGTGCCTATTAAGACAATATGCTACCAGTTCAGAAAAAATTGCGGTGGCCGCTGTTTCGGTATCGCCCGGCAACATCATGTTCTCTTGCCAGTGGTGGGATAGTTGCTAAAATCGCTACCAAATCCCCATATAGAAAATCGGAAAGTGTTAAGATTTTAAATCCTTCCTAAAAAATAAAGCCGCTCTAGGCCTCGCTGATTTAGGGTCATATATAAGTTTACCTTGGAGGTTTTGGAGTCCGATAATTACACCAGAGTTAACCTAAGGTTCTTGGAAAAAACAAAAGTCCAGTAGGTCAGAGGTGAACTTAAAACAGCAAATAATATTTTGCCTTGGAGTGGTATTCACCTGTAGGCACTTTAGGTGCCTGGTACTCTTACGATGATTTGAAGGAGGGTGCTTTCGGGACCGCTCCATCATCTTCCTACCCCGGGTGGAACTAAGTAGTACGTGGTGTTTTGGAAATTGTAGGCCGCTGTCTGCTCTGTTGGCTGAGGGAAGGCTTTTTGCCTTGGAAGTTGTATCCATTTCTGAATTGTTTAATGTTTCTGTGTTTAATTTATTTTCCAACTAAAAAGAGAAATTTTTAATTAATGGGGTACGATAGGAACATCGTACAACAGAGCCTCTTGCGCAGATGGGCTAAAAATACAATTAGACATTGCAATTGCACGGAGGATAACAACCGGGATTGCGGTTTTTTATCGAGCGTCCACTCCAGATTATGCATTATCAACAGATTAGCTGTATTGCGCGTTCAGACCCCTACTGCACTCGCAGTTTCACCCCCAAGGTATAATTAACGGTAATAAACATAGAAAAAGTACTACAAGTATATTATTCACTTCACTTGGTACCTGGAGTATTTTCTTAATAATTAAAGAATAATATATTTTCTTAATAATAATAGAATATAAACAATTATATTAATATTTATTAATTCCTGATCCTATCAAAACATTCATTATTGACCAACACACCAGCAGAAAGAGTACAATTCCTGAATGCGTGTTAAATATAGTAGACCAACTGTAATAAACATAGAAAAAGTACTACAAGTATATTCACTTCACTTGGTACCTGGAGTATTTTCTTAATAATCAAAGAATAATATATTTTCTTAATAATAAAAGAATATAAACAATTATATTAATATTTATTAATTCCTGATCCTATCAAAGCATTCATGATTGACCAACACATCAGCAGAAAGAGTACAATTCCTGAATGCGTGTTAAATATAGTAGACCAACTGTTCAGCGAAATCTCAGCTAGTTTAGATCCTTCGTATAAGTTCGACTCTTCACAAATGGATGTCGCTTCTGAAATCGAATTTGCAATGCCACCTGTAAAGGGAGCCGATTATGCGCAAAAGGGTTACTTACGCTAGAAGATACAATACAATTAATTTTGCTATGATGTGTGATACATTAGGCATTTCAGACAGAGCTGCCTCGCGTTTAGCTACCGCTATATTTAAAGACATTGGCTTTATTGATGAAAATGGGGAACCAATTATTATGGATAAATCCAAAGTAGGTCGTGAAAAAATGAAATGCAGGGAGTCCGTTCGTCGTATGCAAAACAGTAATTCAGCCATACCAGCTTTCTCTTCTGATGACAAAAAAAATGACACGGGAATAAATTAGCGGAAAATACCATCTGAGAGTGGAAAAGGAGTCTCATATAGTGATTGTTAAAGAGTCGGGAAGCAAATTGTTAGGTCACATAAAAGTTGACGTTGAGGACTCCAATACTAAACAGCTGCAATTATGTGAGTTCTTCAAGGAAAAAACTACCTTTCGAATAGCCAAAGCTGTATCGGAAGGTTCGAGTCCAGAAGATATAGCCAGCATGAAACCGGGACAAATTGTTTATTCTCGCTGGTTAACAAAAGCCAGCAGAATCTTGCGCCAATATGTTGCAACTAGTTTGCCTTTAACAAATTTAAAAATATTGACTAACTTTATTATGAAAGTTTATGTACCGATGTATTTTAATGTAAAATTTTATAATTTAGTAGTACATGGCATTGCGTTTTTATATAAATTTATCAAGTCAACGCAATTTTTACTACAAAATCTCCGAGAAATTGTAAACAAAACTATACAAAATAATGCATTTTCGCCCACGCGGAAAATATATTGTTAACAATGGTTTTGACGAAAGAAAACCTGTTTGTAAAAGAGCCATTAACAAAATTTTGTATTGTTGTGAACAATTGTATGTCTCAACTAAACTCAGGTCTTATAAAAAGCATCCCAATAATTTCAATTGCACAGATTATATGGATTCAGTCGACTTAGATAATGACAACATATTATCTGAGCCTCCATTTACTGCAAGCATCCCACTTGAGCACCTGTTAGAGTGTATTAAATCTGATGATGTACCACTGTCAGATCCAAGAATTCCGTCGCACATCCAGGGAACCGAGCGGTGTGTGCAGTTGCTAACACATGTCTCACGACGAGTTATTGCAAAAAATCATGACGATGTTATGGCAGTGACCTTAGAAAGTTCAACCAAATACGCCGAATGGATTGTAAAAAAGGCTTAGGTTCTATTGTTTGAATTACGAAATAAAACATTAAGTTTTTTCATAAATTTTCTAAATAAAGGTCTGTAAAATATGGATTGAGAAGATGAAGCAGAATTATGCCTAACATTATTGAAAAGTGTGGTATTATTTGCATAAAACAGTATTTCGCAAAACAAAGATGCTATTGCTTTAAGTTTTCGAGATATTTTTACCTAAATGTGCAAAAAGCACATTCGATTTACGCAATTTTCAAACGTATATCTCAAAAACTAAAGATCATATTCAAACTCAGCAGGCAAAGTATGCCAAAAACATTTCGAAAAGTGTAATTTGATACTAGTGTCTTAGAGAAAACAATAGTTTTTTCTAAAAAAAATACACCGTTTTTTTTTTACCTGCCACTATGTTTCCATTAGTATCTCAGGATCCAATCAACTCTCTGTTCTGAAAATTTAAACTTAAGTAGTATAGGAAATCTGCATTAACATAAGTTTTTTTTTGCAAAATTTTTAAAATAGCGCTTTTTGAGATATAGCTTTCCAAAACTAAAAGCTTAATCAATGACCTTTATTTAAAAAAGATTGTAATGCCATTTTGAAGGTGCTCTCTGTACCTATTATTTGAAACCTAACTGAGATCTGTACTTTTTGAGATAGCAGTATTTATGTCAAAACATTGTTGTCAAATTTAAACGATTTTACCAAATTTCCAAGATTCCATTATATCTCTCGGTATATATAAATATATATACCGAGATATATATATATATATATATATATATATATATATATATATATATATATATATATATATATATTTATTTATTTATTTATTTTATTCATTACAAATGAAAAATATGTTTTAAACCAATCAGCATTTTTTTTTATTTGAAAAATTATAATTGACATCAGGAGTATCCATTTTTCGTTAAAACATAAATGCCAAAAATAGAAATAAAATTAAAAACAATATTTTTGCCTACCAAATTGAACATTGTACAATTAGTAATACGTTCAGTTTTACTTTCGTACCATACTCGACAATAACAACAAGTAGTTATTCTAAAATTCAGTTCTTCACAATATGTGTATATATACACATACAATACTTTTGCTTCAATTGCAATAATTGCGGATAATGTAATTAGGAAGAGGAAGATACTTTTCACTTCCTCTGTTAGTACGTGGCACTCTCACGCCACCGTTTTAAATGTTTTGATTCTTATTTCGTTCAGAACGTGGAAGACCTAAGGGGTATGAATGAATCCACTGAAGAAAATCCTTACTTTATACTTTAAAATACTGATATAATTAATTGGTTAATGCAATGTTAACATTTATATATAACAGAAGCAAATTCTTATATGATGAGATGTTTTGATGTAGGATTGTGTCTGAACTAAATTTTAAGTGAAATTGGTATATTAACAGATTTCATGTTAATTATTATTTAGATATGAAAAAATCAAAAAGAAGAGTCTCTTTAGTAACTAAATCTAATTAATTAAGTTAAATAATTATTTAAAATGATTTTTATGATAATAAATTAATACAATTCAAGCTTGTGATGTCGTAACCATGTTACTAAAAGTTAACGGACATGACGATGATGGAATTTCTTCAGAAGAAATTCTTTTTAATCTATAAGCGAACAGCACGGCATCTGTTGAAACACCTCAATGCATATTAAAATGTTTATCTACATATATATAAACTATATTATTTTAAAGTGAAAAGTAATGATATTAATATTACAGATTCTCAAATTGAGACAGAAATATCTGTTGAATATGAAGTGTTGGAATTGTGACCAACCAGGTCATCACTGTGAAGATTGTCTTGAGTCACGAGATATTTCTTTTATGGGTGTGGCATGAAAACACATATAAGCCACAGTGTACCAAATATGACAACAGGAAACTTTCTCTTTCAAAAAAACCAATTTGTTCAAAACCATGTTCAAAACCACCCATAAAAGTATTTCCGTAAATCCTTCTAATGAACACTCAGAAACAAATATAGCAATTTTAAAATGTGAATTTCTACAAAATACTAAAATAAAATGTAAATAAATTAATATGTCCCATTATACCATACTATGTTAGATTACAAATATATTTAGATAAAAGAAATATTTTTTTTAATATTTTTCCTGCATGAAAACAAAAAGGATATAAGGAGTTATGTAGGTTCATGAAAAGAGTACAAAGCCTCAAATATTATTTTAAAGCCTAACATGGGTATTCAATTAAAAACCTCTAGGCCCTTTCAGCGACTATACGTCGATGTTTTAGGACCATACCCACAGTAAATAAAGCAACATTGGCATATTAATAGTTCTTGACCATATGACCAAAATTCACTTGCTGTGCCCCCTAAAAAAATTCACTGTTTCATACAAAAATATCTTTTGCAACAAATCTTTCATATTTACGGTGTACCGGAAACGTTAGTAAGTGACAATGGCTCTAAGTTTAAGGCCAATGAGTTTAATTAATTTTTAACAGAATTGGGCATACATCATACATATACTGCCATATACTCACTACAATCTAATGCCTACGAGAGAGTTAATAGATCAATTATTTCTGAAATTATATCATACTAGAATCAAACTCTCTGAGATAAATAAATACTTAAGTTTTATCAGCTGTGCGTTAAGGTGAATTGGTAGATCGAATACCAATCCATACAGTATTCTCCCTATCATGCTCTTTTTGGACAAGAAGTGATTACACACGGTAGCTCGTATGCGTTGCTTAAAAATACAAATAATGAACCTTCAATCAAATTAGCAAGAGATGACCAATTGCAGTTAATTTAAAAAAACATATTAAAAAAGCTTATGAGAGGAATAAAACTCAATATATTTTAAGAACTAGAGCAATTTCATACGATGAGGACCATGTGTTTACCGGCGAAATTTCGCCCAATCATACTTTGAGAAAAAATCCAAAACTTCCCCCAAAGTTTTTAAAATCAAAAATGAAGAATGAAATAGAAAATAATTATAATGTATTAGAATAAAAGATTTGCGTACACAATCTTGCTTCCTCTTAATACTGTAGCTTAAAAGACTAGTTTTATGCGGTTTGTAATGCTAGATTTATAAAAGAATCTTAAAGTATAAATTGCAATTAAATTTATTATTTTTTATTGTTATATTATTTTTATGTTGAAAAATTATCTTTTTTCCCCAAAACTATAAATAAATATTTTTCTTTTATATTATTCAATTTATATTTATTCATATTAATTCACTAATACTATAACAGGTAACGCTGGTAATAACACTATATAATAATAATAAACATTATTAGGTTAATGGAATGTTAACATTGCACAGTGGGGCAGAGTCGAAATTTTTTGGAAATAAATCTGTAACTTCTGATCGGCTGGTTGGATTTTCATGAAATTTGGTATAGGCGTGGCGGAGGAGTGTACAATACTAAGTATGGAAGGGGGGCACAACAAACCCCTCAGGGGCGCGGCTAAGGGGGCTCAAAGTTAGGTGCCTCTGACATAAAAAAATTTAATCGCTTGCCAAATATTTGTTTCTCGTCCGATTTCAAATATTTTTATATATTGTTGTAGGCCCTGATAAGGCCTATAAAAAACATGCTTACATGTCCTATTTATCTCTTATAATTTTCAAGTTATTTGCGTTTGAATTTTTAAGCACTATAATTTTGTATGTTCTTGGTCCAGTTTTTTTCATATATATCCTGGTATTTCCGACCGATTTTATTAGTTTTTTTCCTATCTAGTTAAAGAACAAAATTATCTATTGAATAAAAAAAATTGAAGTCGATATCTTTACCGAGTCCAAAAATAAACGATTTTGGATTTGAAAATTGCAAAAAAGGCGACTTTTTGTGTTTTTTTTTTTTGTCGAAAAAGTATCTACACTCTTTTTTATCTAAAATAAAATTTTCTTTAGCAACATATAATAACTTTACACTATTCTGAAAGGTAACTTCACAGAGATGACTTTAAGATAAAAAACAAGCCCAATAACACAATTGGTCATGGTACACACCCTACCGAATTCGACCCATTTTATATGAAAGTTTTGATTTTAGACCATATTTTCTCAAATCCCAACGCACGAATCTACAAGCGGAATACATTTTAAGAATCTTCAATATGTTGTTAAAAGTTCTAAATCAAAATCTACGGGACTTCGGAAAAATATGGATTCTATAGCCAAAAATGTAAAAAATCTCATTTTTGGGAATTTTGATTAGTTTATTTGGGAATTCAGGAAAACCCTACCCCTGATTGAAATTTGGTTAACGCTTTTATTTACATTAATAAGATCCACAGTTCTTGCAAATTTCATTAAGATATCTTTATAAACAAATATGTTATTACAATTAAAAAATTTGTATTTTCTCCAAAAACCCCAAATTGGGCCTTTTGTTTGGTTTATTTCTAAATAGCGAAAGAAATTTTAAAAATATGTATTTCAAACTAAGCTTATCCTTTAGCATATATAATTTCCGATCTTTTTCAAAAAGATGCAAGTCAATATCATGCCTCATTTCAGAAATATGCGCGTTTAAACTTTTATATTTCCAATTTATTGTATATATGACTATATTTTTACAAACTTGCAATTTTTGCCTTTAGTTTTGTCTGAATAATTTTAGAAAATTATGAATATTTCTGTATACTTTTAATAATATCTATACACAAAATATTTTTATAAAAATAATTAATAAAAATTTTTTATTTTTAATAGCGTTGCCACATTTCCCAAATTTAAGTAAATCTTTATCCTTTTCTAAGCATTCATATATTTCTATTAATGAATTTAAAATAACAAAACAAACAAAAAATGTCTATTTTAACAATAAGTATTTTATTAGTTTACATTTATGGTGTTTACCTAAATTTAACAAATGTATTTATCTATTCGTGATGGATAAAAATTTATATATTTATGATCTAGTAGCAATGTACACGTATCCTTTCCGGTGATACCTAACAGCAACATAATATCAATGAATTCGGTATAGGTACTCTTCCAAATTGACACTTTCAGATATTTTACCTAATGAAAATGCACAGAATACCTGTAAATATATATAACTGTGCGATATATCTAATAGATATATATAAATGCGCAGCTAATCCTTACCTTTTTTTATTCAATATATAATTTTGTTCTTTAACTAGTTGAGAAAAAACTAATAAAATCGGTCGGAAATACTAGGATATATATGAAAAAAACTGGACCAGGAACATGCAAAATTATGGTGCTTAAAAATTCAAACGCAAATAACTTGAAAACTGTAAGAGATAAATAGGACATGTAAGCATGTTTTTTATAGGTCTTATCAGGGCCTACAACAATATATAAAACTATTTGAAATCGGACGAGAAACAACAATTTTGCAAGCGATTAAAAGTTTTTTATGTCAGAGGTACTTAATTTTGAGCCCCCTTAGCTCCGCCCCTGAGGGGTTTGTTGTGCCCCCCTTCCATACTTAACATTGTACACTCCTCCACTACGCCTATACCAAATTTCATGAAAATCTTGGTTCTTGGTCCAGTTTTTTTCATATATATCCTAGTATTTCCGACCGATTTTATTATTTTTTTTCTTAACTAGTTAAAGAACAAAATTATCTCTTGAATAAAAAAATTTGAAGTCGATATCTTTACCGAGTCCAAAAATAAACGATTTTGAATTTGAAAATTGCAAAAAAGACGACTTTTTGCGTTTTTTTAGTATATATGTTAATCATTATTTAGATATGGATAAACCAAGAAGAGTTTCTTTAGTAACTTAATATTATTATTTAAGTTAAATAATTATTTGAAATGATTTTTATGATAATAAATTTAAATTTATAATGGCGAAGCTGTGTTTAGTAGTAAAATCCACTGTTACCATAATATTGCTCGTTGTTGACCAATGTTTTCAACACATTTCTGGCAACTATTGTTGCTTGAATACAATTTAAGCTTGCGATATGTAGCCTAGTAACTAAAATTTAACGGAGGTGACGAAGTGGAAATTTTCTACACAATAAATTCTTTTTAATCTATCAGCGAACAACTCTATACTGAACCTCTGCTTAAGAGCGTATAGCATTCGCCATCGCTTCAAGCACCTCAGCTTATTGTCGCTGACGTCTCCGACGGATTCTGGCGGCAGCGAACGCAGACCCTCCCCTATCAGAAGAACTGCCGGTGTTAATGCATCTCTTTCGTTCGGGTCTAGAGACAGCGGCGCTATTGGTCGACTGTTGAGCACCATCTCTACCTCTACGAGCAGGGTTTTCATATCTTCTTGCGTGAGCATGGCATTGCCCACAACTCGTAGAAGTAGGTACAGTGTGGTATGAAGCTGAACTCGACTTTGTACGATGCTGCGAACGACACGACTTCCCCCTTTTGTTGCGCTCGAACGCTTCTATAAGCTCTCTCATTGTCCGGCTGGCTCCTACGTTGTCACAGCCTTCGAAGTCAAACAGACATAAACCGCTATATACATTTTTATAGGAGGTCTACCATGAATAAGCAATGATATATTCACGGGACCACAAAAATCTACGCCAACTATCAAAAATAGTCGTAGAGCTCTCACTCTATCTGGATAAATTGCCCATACTTGTGTCATAAGCTTTGGTTTATAAGGGCAATAGTGAACACATTTACGTACTATTCTGTCACACTTTTCTTTAGCATTTATAAGCCAAACATTTTCCCTTGAAAGGGCTATTAAAGCTTTTGTGCCTGCATGGAATTATAGAGATGCAGATTACGTAAATATCTATTCATAAAGAGTGTTTTCTTTGGTAATAGAAGTATTGTACGGTAACGGTGCATTTAGCAACCTCCCACCTAATCTCAATAGTGAAAAAATTAGTTTATTTTCTGTAAAATTGTGCATAAATGGTGTTAGCCTCTGAATATTTGAGGGTATCAACTGAGATTTCTGTAATTTCTTAATCTCCTCAGAAAAATATTCTTTGTGGACAATTTCTACAAGTTTATAAAAGGCCCAATTCATTTCTTTCGCAGTAGGGTTTTTAGACTTGGAAATATCATATTTCCTACAAAAATCAATAAATCTAAGCGTATATGTCATTATTCTCAAAATCTTCTTATATGAAGAATTCTTAGAATTATCCACTGCTACGAGAACATTAGTTTTTCTCTCAGGCAGGTTTTGCCGTGTAGGCACATGGCTCCATGAAACGTGGTGTGACCTTTACTGTATTTCTGCAACTGTTACCAGACTGGATGGATGAGTTTTTATTCAATGTAAAGTGATTTCTGAAACTGTCCAGAAAGTTACACTCTCAATTTCAAAACTATCGATTTTCTCAATTCAAGTCCACAATTTCGACAGAGATCTCGGAAGAGATTTTGTCTTGAGTGGGGCTACTTTTGATTTTGCTGTAAGCAAATGCTCGAATCGAAGCATCAGCAAATCCATGAATTTGGACTGACGCAGTGGAAGTTGTGTGGACGAATCTTGGGATTTCTATAGAAAACAAATTTTCTTTGAAATTTTCTCACGAAGTATTTTGTCGCATGGGTATTGATTCATCCCAGTCGAGTTTCTTAATCCAAAGTTCCTGTAACAATATTTTGGATTTCGTTACCATTGGGCATAAAAGTCCGAAAGAATCAAATGAAGAAACTGACAAAATGTTTCTTTTTGTTGCATTTAAATTTTTAAAATTATCTTCCAAATGAAACTAAAAAGAATCATTCTTCGGAGCCCAATGTGTACCTAATGCCTTAGCTGAATCGGAATCATTATGCAATAATTAATTCAATTACAATTAATTATGCAATAATTAAAATCAGAGTGATTTGAAAACCATTTCGTCAAACTAAATTCAGCTGAACTCAAAATTTGAGTCACTTTATCTCGAATAGTTATAAGCTGTTCAAAACTATCGTTACCAGTTAACAAATCGTCGACATAGAAATCACTGCGAATAACATATGTCTCTTTATACAAATCACTCAAATAAATGAGGCATCTGATCGCTAAAAACGGCGCAGAAGAAGTACCGAAAGTTACGGTGCTTAGTCGAAACACCTGAAGCAGATCAGAGAAATATTGTCTCTAAAGGATGATTTGGAAATTTCTGTCGTTTTCGCCAACTAAAACTTCACGATACATTTTCTCAATATCTGCAGTGATTACAAATTTATTAAATTGAAAGCGGATTAGAGTCGTATATAAATCTTCTTGTACAGTAGGCCCAACCATTAATATATCGTTGAGCGAAGTTCGTGAAGAGGTACGACTCGAAGCATCGAAAACTACACGAAGTGTAGTAGATGTACTTTGAGGTCTTAAAACACACTGGTGTGGTATGAAATAATGAGGAAAATTAGGTATTTTATTGTCTGTGATTGACATATGTCCTAAGTCGACATACTCTTTCATAAAATCGTGATACATTACCCTCATAGTTTGATCATTTGCCAATTTGCGCTCAAGCGCAAGAAATCGCCGTTTTTCAGTTTCAAAAGATGATCCTAAAAGATTATTATCCGATTTTAAAGGAAGTAAGACTTGAAAACGTCCTGACGATAAACGTCGTACTCATTTCTCATTGCAAATTAATTTTTGTTCGTTGGAAGCTTCTTCAAGCTCCAAAAATTTACAAATAATTAAATCAGTAGCTTCCTCGTTTTCTATACTAATGCTAAGGTGACATACATTTTAACTTGAGCCTTTTAACTGACTATATTTTCCGGCTACAATCCAGTCAAGAGATGTTTTCTGAAGAACAGGTAGACTTGATTTGGACTTAATTTGTCCAACGTATAAAAGTTCAAAGAACATTTCACCACCGATTAATAAATCAACTTTTGTGGTTTATAAAAGCTAGGATCTGCTAGTTCAATATTCTCAGGAATATTCCAATTTTTCGTGCAAATCCTACGATCAGGTTGGAAGTTCGTAATCGAACTAACCCTAAACCCAAAACTTTGAAGAAAATTGGGTAGAATTAAGCAACAGAATTTAATTCACCTATTCTTTTTAAATGTAATCTGACTCCTTTTCGTTTAATTCTAAGCCTTTGAGCAAGTTCCTCAGTAATCAAATTAGTTTGAGAACTAGAATCTAGTAAAGCTCTAGATAAAATATAATCGCCTGAACTACATTTTACCTTTATCACTGCTGTGGCAAGAACTACATTCTCATCAGATGAAGAATGATTTACTGCAGCGTTAGACATTGAAAGCATTTCTGACAAAAAATTTTCCGAAGAATTCGAAACAAAAACTAAATAGTTTTTGAAAAACAATATTTCAAAAACTACATCGTTTACATACCTTATTTCTTCCCAATGTAGTGTTTGTTGACATTCACATTTCTTGGATAATTTTTTTCCCGCCCTATTTGCTATTTCTTCGATCAGAGATTACATAATTTCAATATTAAAATATATTTTAACAATTTTTAATAAATCATTTATTGTAATAATTTCATAAACAAAACAAATAATTTCTACAAATTTGAAATTTTATTTTTCTCTTTATATATAAAAGCTACGGTTATAAAATTTGCTAAACAGGATATATCATAAATAGTTATTTTAGTGGTTTTTGTTTGGTTTTAAATAAAAACTAGTTAAAAATGGTTTTTGATTTGTATGGAAAAACCAAATAAAGCCAAAAACTACTTTGTTTTTGTTTTGTGTAAATGGCATATAAGATTCAGAACTATAGCCATGTAAGTTTGTTATGACCTCCACCGCAAACTCTACACTTTTAGGCACTATATTTTGACCTTTCTTAAAGCAAATATATTATGTTCAGCAGATTTACAAAAATTTTTCCACTGATTTTTTCGATTTGCTTACCGTTAGTAATGTTTTCGAAGTTTTCTTAGGCGCATACTCATTCTTATTTTTAAAGTTTTTGGATTTTTAATTCGAAGTTTCATCAGCAGAAATGTGCTGGTATCTTTTATTCAACATGGCCTCGCAGTCAAACCATAGCGAGAGCTTTTCGAAATCAAGCTGTTCTTCCCATTTGTGTTTAGTGACTAGATCTACCTTCGACATCACTAAATGAATCAAAATCGCATTTGAAATCTTTTTATCATCGCCAATTGTCAACAATGAATCATAAATGGCGGAAACAGTGTCCATTATGCTTCTAAAATCTGGAGCTGAAGGTTTAGTAATCTCAGGGAGATCAAATAATTTTGAAATATTTTTCAAAAATATAAGACAATCATTGTCATAAACTTTCTTCAGACTCGCCAAAGCTTTGGGATAATTTTCTTCGCTAAATTGAAATGGTTTTACAGTATCAAAAGCTTAATCAGTCAAGCATGATATCAGGTGGTTAAATTTTTCAATATCTGTCAATGTTTGGTCATTGTGGACCAAATTCTCAGAAAGACTCATAAAGATTTTGTAATCCGCTAAATTTAGAAAGCCACATATTTGGAATCATAGAATGATGAGGTTGCATAAAAGAAGTTTCTTGCAAAACTCGGTCTTCTATTCTTGGCCTGAAGACTTAATAATAGACTTCGTAGTTACACATAAACCTTCCAGGTAGGATCGGTCATTAGTAGGATCTAAAATATCCAATTCAGACTGAAATTCTATAGCTTAAGTGATATGGTCTTTTAAAATTTCCATTCGTCAATCGATCTCAAATGGATTGAAAGAAATAGTCTTCTCAATAACAGACTTTTTTATTCTTTCAATATTTTCAACCACTTTGGATTTTCTCTGTAACAGTTTTTCTAAATTTTCTGAAACAGAAGATATTTGATATATTCCTCAAACAAAATTACCAAATTTCTTAACTTTTCTAAATAAGGATAAACCTCGAAATTTATTAACGCTATTATTAATAAATTCGAAACAAATTTACGAAATTTATATTCTGTAAAGAAAAATTTTCCTAATATATAAATCGTTCTTGGAAAATAAAAGTTAGAAAAAATAATAAATTTAATAATTTTAATATTCTTCGACACACAAGTTAACAAATTAAATAAATTCACGAAAACTGCTTTCAATTCAAATACCGTATCTGAATGTTTTCGCCTTAGTATTTCGTTCAAATTCACAATAACAAATTTTCTATCGATTTGTTTCAGTTATTAATTGTATATAAAACGTCGTTCAAATTTATGTCCGTGTGTAGCGGCCAGTTTTTAGTTACAAAGGAAAATATTCCACAATATTAAAAAAAATCAAATATATTTTACCAAGTTTAAATGAAAATGTATTTTAAAACACAACGTGTTAATTTATTAACAATATTAATCTTAATTTTCACTCACATATAAGATTATTCACTAATAAAATATTTTACATTATGTCATGCAGTACGTCATAGCATGTGTCGTGTGTAAACGCAGTGTGAATAATCTCTGTGGTAATCTGGTGGCTCTATATGATCTGAGAATAGTCGCCACACTAACTTTTAGTTCGTAATGGCAAAACGGAACGAACGGAAAGAAACGATAGATGATCGCCAACAACAATTTGTGGAAAAAAAAGCAAACAAATTAGCGTTGATCTACGTGTGTGTGTGTGTGTGTCTTTATGTGGTTTTATATTAATCAAATATCGCGAACTTGTTTCACTTCGGGCGTTTTGTTCACAATATTAAATATATATAAAATAATTTCAAAAGAAGAGTAAATAATAGTTTTCTCGTAATAAACGGATTAATAAAAATTCTAATTAATTTATAGAACTCTATAATCTGATTAATTTACAGATTATAGGAAAAAGTTACAATATTATTTACGCTTGTTACCTGTTTCTGATAATCCTGAATCACTGTTACGGCAACGGCAATAAAACACTTGCGGTAAGTTTATTTATACCAAATTATTCGCGCACAACACTTTTCATTATTTGCTACAAATTAGCAAATTTAAGGTATTTATTAACTATTTTTTTGCAACAAATTAGCAAAATTGTTTTTAATAATTTAATTTTTTTTAACAGTCGCTACTTGGACGCCAAAATGTTATGCTTTAATGTTTTTTAAGACTTTCTTTACAAAAAAGTTAAATTCAATTAATATATGAATTTAACAATTAAAAAATAAAAATGGGGGATTGTTTAAACAAAGTTTGAACAATGCGCGAATTAAGAAAACTACTTTTTGGTTTGATTATATATTATAAACTGTAACTATTTATTTGTTAATATGTACTTTTTTAATTTCTTCTTTTTCTTTTCAGCGTAACAGTGACATTTTACATTTCAGCATATGTACAATTCAGAGTTGCCTAGCCCGTATTATATATTATGTTAATTAGATTTTTTTTATTATTATTGACTTTATTGAAACCTTTATAAAATATTTAATTACATTGTTATGAGGACTTACTTAAAAGTATTACAACAATTAACATCTAAATAATTAAATAAGGAAACTACTAATATCATAGTATTAAGCAAAAGTTGTCAAAAAAAAATTGTTGTACATACTTTAAAGTTATAGGAAATTTTAAAAACAACCATCAATTGTTACTCTTTAAATAAAAAAGAGTCTTAGTGATTGTTTAGCAAATTTCTTACTATTTCATATGCAAACGTTCTGCATTGTTCATTAAATCACACAGTCAGTTCCCTTGAAAATGAATTAAACATTTAATGCTTAAAGTTTCTATGCGGTAGATCAGTAGAATATCTGGGGTGCAGGTTATGAATTATTTTCAGATTTTTATTTTGTATTATCTGTAATTTTCTTGTAAGTTTTAGCAGCTTTATTAAACTAAACTTGGCATCTGTAGGTCAAAATTGGTCGAATACACATTCTGTAAATAAGGATATATTGTATGTGTTGTTTAAATGATAGTTTTTCATCTAAAATAATTCCTAGATATTTGATACTATCCTGCAGAGGAATAAAAACTCCCCTAGAGTATAAATGTTCTGTACGAATACGTTTCTGTGATCTATTATATGGAAATAACAGCTTGTGTTTTACTAACATTAACTTTTATCTTCCACTTTTTTATTTATTGCACCGTGGGGCAGAATCGAAATTTTTTCGAAATAAATCTGTAACTTCTGATCGACTGGTTGGATTTTCATGAAATTTGGTATAGGCTTAGCAGAGGAGCGTACAATGTTAAGTTTGGAAGGGGGGCACAACAAAACCCTCAGCGACGGAGCGAAGGGGCCTCAAAGTTAGGTACCTCTGACATAAAAAAATTTTAATCGCTTGCCAAATTTTTGTTTCTCGTCCGATTTCAAATATTTTTTTATATTATTGTAGGCCCTGATAAGACCTATCGAAAACATGCTTACGTGTCCTATTTGTCTCTTATAATTTCCGAGTTATTTACGTTTGAATTTTTAAGCAAAAAAATTTTGCATGTTCTTGGTCCAGTTTTTTCATATATATCCTAGTATTTCCGATCAATTTTGTTAGTTTTTTTTTTCTTAATTAGTTAAAGAACAAAATTATCTATTGAATAAAAAAAATTGAAGTCGATATCTTTACCGAGTCCAAAAATAAACGAATTTGAATTTAAAAAAAGACGACTTTTTGTGTTGTTTTAGCCGAAAAAGTATCTACACTCTTTTTTATCTAAAATAAAATTTTCTTTAGCAACATATAATAATTTAGCACTTTCTGAAAGGTAACTTCACAGAGATGACTTTAAGATAAAAAAAACAAGCCCAATAACACAATTGGTCATGGTACACACCCTCCCGAATTCGACCCATTTTATATGAAAGTTTTGATTTTAGACCATATTTTCTCAACACCCAAAGCACGAATCGACAAGCAGAATATATTTTAAGAATCTTCAATATGTTGTTAAAAGTTTTAAATCAAAATCTATGTGACTTCGGAAAAATGTGGATTCTATAGCCAAAAATGTAAAAAATCCCATTTTTGGGAATTTTCATTAGTTTTTTGGGCAATTCAGGAAAACCCTACCCCTGATTGAAATTTGGTTAACGCGGTTTTATTTATATTAATAAGATTCACATTTCCTGCAAATTTCATTAAGATATCTTTATAAATATGTTATTACAATTTAAAAATTTGTATTTTCCCCAAAAACACCAAATTTGTTTGTTTGGTTTATTTCTAAATAGCGAAAGAAATTTTAAAAATATGTATTCCAAATTGAGCTTATCCTTTAGCATATATAATTTCCGATCTTTTGCAAAAAGATTCAAGTCAATATCATGCCTCATTTCAGAAATATGCGGCTTTAAACTTTTATAATTCCAATTTATTGTATATATGACTATATTTTTACAAACTTGCAACTTTAGCCTTTAGCTTTGCGTGAATAATTATTTAGAAAATTATGAATATTTCTGTGTACTTTTGGTAATATCTATACAGAAAATATTTTTATAAAAATAATTAATAAATATTTTTTTATTTTTAATAGCGTTGCCACATTTCCCAAATTTAAGTAAATATTTATCCTTTTCTAAGCATTCATATATTTCTATTAATGAATTTAAAATAACAAAACAAACAAAAAATGTCTATTTTAACTTAATTAATAAGTATTTTATTAGTTTACATTTATAGTGTTAACCTAAATTTAACAAATGTATTTATCTATTAGTGATGGTTAAAAATTTATGTATTTATCATCTATTTGCAATGTACATGTATCCTTTCCGGTGATACCTAGCTGCAGCATTTATCTTTTACTGATGGTTCAAAATCTATATTTTTATGAGCTAGTGACAATAATATATATCAATGAATTCAGTATAGGTACTCTTTCAAATATTTTACCTAATGAAAATTCACAGAATAATTGTAAAATACCTGTGCGATATATCTAATAGATATATATAAATGCGCAGCTAATCCTTACCTTTTTTTATTCAATAGATAATTTTGTTATTTAACTAGTTAAGAAAAAAACTAATAAAATCGGTCGGAAATACTAGGATATATATGAAAAAAACTGGACCAAGAACATGCAAAATTATGGTGCTTAAAAATTCAAACGCAAATAACTCGGAAACTATAAGAGATAAATAGGACACGTAACCATGTTTTTTATAGATCTTATTAGGGCCTACAACAATTTATAAAAATATTTGAAATCGGACGAGAAACAAAAATTTGGCAAGCGATTAAAAATTTTTTATGTCAGAGGTACCTAACTTTGAGCCCCCTTAGCGGTTTGTTGTGCACCTCTTCAAAACTTAACATTGTACACTCCTCTGCTATGCCTATACCAAATTTCATGAAAATCCAACCAGCCGATCAGAAGTTACAGATTTATTTCCAAAAAAATTCGATTCTGCCCCACTGTGTATTGGTATATTTTAAACTATCTTCCATTTTTTTTGTTATAGCGTTTGACACCTTGCCACAGCAAATAAAAGCACTGTCGTCAGCGTAAAAAGCTACTTCTTGATTCTTGCGAACAGTATAATCGGAAATATATATTGAATAAAGAGTAGGTGATAATACCGATCCTTACGGCAGAGCCGCAGGGATTTATCTATCACTAGACAGCATTTTATCTATAGATACAACAAATGAGCGCTGATCTAAAAAATCTTTATTATCTTTTACAAGAACGTTGGATAATTGAAGGAATTTAGTTTAAAAACCAGGCCTTCATGCCATATTGAATCGAAGGCTTTTTCAATGTCAAAAAAAAAATAACTCCAGTGCTCTTACGATTTCTTTTGTTTGACCCTTTTTAGTTGATGTACTGTGGAGTGCTCCTTGCAGAATTCAAACTGTTGAGGGTTAATAATATTATTTTGGTTGGAAAAGTCTAAAATTCTCTTATTAATTATTTTTTCAAATACTTTATCCAATAGGCTTAGGATGCTAATTGGTCTATAGCTAGACGGTAATTTAGGATCCTTTCCTGGCTTAGGAATTGGGATAACTTTTGCCTTCTTAAAAATAGTTGGAAAATAGCATTCTGATAAACAAGAGTTGAAAAGTTTACATAGAGTTTCAAAAAAGTAATCGGGCATCTTTTTAAGGTAAATTGCTAAGCTCTACGTTAGATCTGTCAAGAATTGTATCGTTAAGATTGTAACGTGGTTTTGTCGTCGGCTGAGGTAGTTCAGTAGTGTCCAGGGTCGACTTACGGGATCCACGAACCTTAAGTGAGAACACAATTTGTTTACCCTTTCCGGGGTTCGAATATACAGTATATCTTTATTTAATAATTCAATATTTCGGTTATCGGTAGTATTTATAAATATTTTGTGTTAAATAAATTACTAGCAGCACGATGATACGCAGGAAGTCAGTCGGGTGCTTCTCAGGTGAATCGGGTTCTATTACTGGTGGGTGCTGGATCGGAGACACGGCAGTACGACGATACGCAGGGGTTGAGTCGGGTACTTCGCAGGTAAATCGGGTTCTATTACTGGTGGGTGCTGGATCGGAGACTCGGCAGTACGACGATACGCAGGGATTGAGTCGGGTACTTCGCAGGTAAATCGGGTTCTATTACTGGCAGATGCTGGATCGAAGATTCGGTTCCCTCGGGTATTACGCAGCACGCCGGATCGGTTATGATACTTAAAGCTATCTTACGAATACTAATTTAAATAATACAATTCCTTAAATCTAGGTTACAAATTCAGACTTAATCTAAGAGAAACAGTCAGCCGAAGCGGCTGTGCCAAAACAGTCAGCCGAAGCCGCTGTGCCAAAACAGTCAGCCGGAGCCGCTGTGCCAAAACAGTCAGCCGAAGCCGCTGTGCCAAAACAGTCAGCCGAAGCCGCTGTGCCAAAACAGTCAGCCGAAGCCGCTGTGCCAAAACAGTCAGCCGAAGCCGCTGTGCCAAAACAGTCAGCCGAAGCCGCTGTGCCAAAACAGTCAGCCGAAGCCGCTGTGCCAAAACAGTCAGCCGAAGCCGCTGTGCCAAAACAGTCAGCCGAAGCCGCTGTGCCAAAACAGTCAACCGAGGTTGTCGTGCCGAAACAGTTAACCGAAGTTGATGTGCCGAACCCGACAACTGCAGTCGCTGTGCCAAAACAGTCAGCCGAAGCCGCTGTGACCGAAACAGTCAACCGAAGTCGCTGTGCATGGTATCGCCCTGACGCCCTCGGAATTGACCCGAGTATCAGAGAAACAGTGACTGATTTTACAATATCAGATGTCTTGGAAACAAGGCAGATTATATCGTAAGATCAGCTGTCTTAGTTTGTGGCAAATTCTAGAGCGCTCGAATCGCAACTACTTCAACCAACCTTAGAATACTTATGTGAAAAATGAAACAAACTAAATGAGAATTATTAATTCCCTCTAACATATGAGGTTGGTAGCTAAAGTAAATACGTTAATGTATTGGTGTAAACAAATGTAGTTACAGACGAGCAAAGGAGTGAAATGTTAATGGGGTGCAGATATATAAAAGAATATAATAATAAATATAAGTATTATAGGTATGTAACAAAGTTTAAATAGCTGTTACTTTTAACTTTGTTACATTTCCCCCCCTCTTTGGGGAACGAATGAAATAAGTTATTCTACTGTTGGGCTTGCGTTGAAAAGTAGCTGGTGCAGAATGTAACATGAAGGGCATAACTCTCCATTGGAATAGACCTCTACCTGGAACAGTGAGCGCTGTATAAGGCTTGGGAGGTTCCTTGAGAGGTGGTTGCCAATACCCATGTTTTAAGTCCAGAGAACTGATTAATTTTGTCTCGCGAAGCTGATCCCTGATCGCATTAATCTGTGGAAGGGGGTACGCGTCGGGTTTAATGGCGGTATTTATCGTTATCCATCCACTATGTTTCTTCCGGGCTAGCTCTATCGGGGCACTGTATGCACTACGTTGGGTTTCTATACGGTCATCATCTAAGGGTTTATCAATCTCTTCGTTAATTATTTGCATCATGGTCGGGTCGACTGTACCTAGCCCTTTTCCATCGTGTTCTCGCAGGGGGTTGTTCAACTCATCCTTCTCATATTCAGATAGAAAACCTCGGCTGGTTATCGTATGAAGCGGAGGGTGTGTATCTGCTCTTATGACGGCGGGTTGCGGTAATATTCGGCAATTCACGTGCGAGGTTTGCGAGCGTTCTTCTTGTTTTAACGCTTCGTATTCATCGGTCATAGCTATAAGTTCATCTAAATCAGTGAAGTCATTACGACGAACATAGTACCGGTATTCCGTACGGAGACCATCGTAAATACGATCTAGATGATTAATTTTCCGCAGAGTAGGGTGCCGTCTGCACAGGGTAAGCATAGACAAAATATAATCCTTCGCCCGTTCTCTGTTGTTTTGTTTGCGGCTGTAAAAGTTCCGCTCTAAATTTGCTAGGTAACGAGTCGGAAGGAAAAATCTCTCGAGCTCTTGTCGAAAAGACTGCCAGGTATTGATAGTTTCCCTTTTTACCCTAAACCATTTGAGTGCATTCCCACTGAGCATACTTATCATACATGGGAGGAGTTGATCGGGACATATCTGGTGACAATCGGCTAGCTCTTCTAAGCGTTCTAGAAATTCTATTACGTCAGTCTCTCCCGAAAACTTAAGGTTCCACCGTTGTACGATGTTTATAATGTCAAAATCCGAAAATTTTTGGGCTGTAACTAATCGGGGAACAGCTAATGATATTTCTCCTTCGCATATTATACTCTTCTCTGCTGTCGTTAACTCTTTCTCTAATTCCAGTAATAGGTTTTCAGCCGAAGCCCTTAATCGTTTTGCACGAAGATTCTCTGCTAGTTGTCTGCGAAGGTGCTCGACTGTGAAGCCAGCGGTTGGTATTCCTGCGTTATTACACTGTTCGATCAGTTGCTCCTTGCGTAATAGGTATATCCATCCGACTGAATCCTTATTTAGATTTTGACTTGTTGTCGGATGATCGTGTTTGCTGCTTTCGTAATTTTGGGCCGATCCTTCTTCGTTGGCGACGGTTTCCTTTTTCTCGCGTTGCGATTTAGAATCGGATCCCTGCTCGGGCGCCATTTGTAACGTGGTTTTGTCGTCGGCTGAGGTAGTTCAGTAGTGTCCAGGGTCGACTTACGGGATCCACGAACCTTAAGTGAGAACACAATTTGTTTACCCTTTCCGGGGTTCGAATATACAGTATATCTTTATTTAATAATTCAATATTTCGGTTATCGGTAGTATTTATAAATATTTTGTGTTAAATAAATTACTAGCAGCACGATGATACGCAGGAAGTCAGTCGGGTGCTTCTCAGGTGAATCGGGTTCTATTACTGGTGGGTGCTGGATCGGAGACTCGGCAGTACGACGATACGCAGGGGTTGAGTCGGGTACTTCGCAGGTAAATCGGGTTCTATTACTGGTGGGTGCTGGATCGGAGACTCGGCAGTACGACGATACGCAGGGATTGAGTCGGGTACTTCGCAGGTAAATCGGGTTCTATTACTGGCAGATGCTGGATCGAAGATTCGGTTCCCTCGGGTATTACGCAGCACGCCGGATCGGTTATGATACTTAAAGCTATCTTACGAATACTAATTTAAATAATACAATTCCTTAAATCTAGGTTACAAATTCAGACTTAATCTAAGAGAAACAGTCAGCCGAAGCGGCTGTGCCAAAACAGTCAGCCGAAGCCGCTGTGCCAAAACAGTCAGCCGGAGCCGCTGTGCCAAAACAGTCAACCGAAGCCGCTGTGCCAAAACAGTCAGCCGAAGCCGCTGTGCCAAAACAGTCAGCCGAAGCCGCTGTGCCAAAACAGTCAGCCGAAGCCGCTGTGCCAAAACAGCCAGCCGAAGCCGCTGTGCCAAAACAGTCAGCCGAAGCCGCTGTGCCAAAACAGTCAGCCGAAGCCGCTGTGCCAAAACAGTCAGCCGAAGCCGCTGTGCCAAAACAGTCAGCCGAAGCCGCTGTGCCAAAACAGTCAGCCGAAGCCGCTGTGCCAAAACAGTCAACCGAGGTTGTCGTGCCGAAACAGTTAACCGAAGTTGATGTGCCGAACCCGACAACTGCAGTCGCTGTGCCAAAACAGTCAGCCGAAGCCGCTGTGACCGAAACAGTCAACCGAAGTCGCTGTGCAAGGTATCGCCCTGACGCCCTCGGAATTGACCCGAGTATCAGAGAAACAGTGACTGATTTTACAATATCAGATGTCTTGGAAACAAGGCAGATTATATCGTAAGATCAGCTGTCTTAGTTTGTGGCAAATTCTAGAGCGCTCGAATCGCAACTACTTCAACCAACCTTAGAATACTTATGTGAAAAATGAAACAAACTAAATGAGAATTATTAATTCCCTCTAACATATGAGGTTGGTAGCTAAAGTAAATACGTTAATGTATTGGTGTAAACAAATGTAGTTACAGACGAGCAAAGGAGTGAAATGTTAATGGGGTGCAGATATATAAAAGAATATAATAATAAATATAAGTATTATAGGTATGTAACAAAGTTTAAATAGCTGTTACTTTTAACTTTGTTACATTTCCCCCCTCTTTGGGGAACGAATGAAATAAGTTATTCTACTGTTGGGCTTGCGTTGAAAAGTAGCTGGTGCAGAATGTAACATGAAGGGCGTAACTCTCCATTGGAATAGACCTCTACCTGGAACAGTGAGCGCTGTATAAGGCTTGGGAGGTTCCTTGAGAGGTGGTTGCCAATACCCATGTTTTAAGTCCAGAGAACTGATTAATTTTGTCTCGCGAAGCTGATCCCTGATCGCATTAATCTGTGGAAGGGGGTACGCGTCGGGTTTAATGGCGGTATTTATCGTTATCCATCCACTATGTTTCTTTCGGGCTAGCTCTATCGGGGCACTGTATGCACTACGTTGGGTTTCTATACGGTCATCATCTAAGGGTTTATCAATCTCTTCGTTAATTATTTGCATCATGGTCGGGTCGACTGTACCTAGCCCTTTTCCATCGTGTTCTCGCAGGGGGTTGTTCAACTCATCCTTCTCATATTCAGATAGAAAACCTCGGCTGGTTATCGTATGAAGCGGAGGGTGTGTATCTGCTCTTATGACGGCGGGTTGCGGTAATATTCGGCAATTCACGTGCGAGGTTTGCGAGCGTTCTTCTTGTTTTAACGCTTCGTATTCATCGGTCATAGCTATAAGTTCATCTAAATCAGTGAAGTCATTACGACGAACATAGTACCGGTATTCCGTACGGAGACCATCGTAAATACGATCTAGATGATTAATTTTCCGCAGAGTAGGGTGCCGTCTGCACAGGGTAAGCATAGACAAAATATAATCCTTCGCCCGTTCTCTGTTGTTTTGTTTGCGGCTGTAAAAGTTCCGCTCTAAATTTGCTAGGTAACGAGTCGGAAGGAAAAATCTCTCGAGCTCTTGTCGAAAAGACTGCCAGGTATTGATAGTTTCCCTTTTTACCCTAAACCATTTGAGTGCATTCCCACTGAGCATACTTATCATACATGGGAGGAGTTGATCGGGACATATCTGGTGACAATCGGCTAGCTCTTCTAAGCGTTCTAGAAATTCTATTACGTCAGTCTCTCCCGAAAACTTAAGGTTCCACCGTTGTACGATGTTTATAATGTCAAAATCCGAAAATTTTTGGGCTGTAACTAATCGGGGAACAGCTAATGATATTTCTCCTTCGCATATTATACTCTTCTCTGCTGTCGTTAACTCTTTCTCTAATTCCAGTAATAGGTTTTCAGCCGAAGCCCTTAATCGTTTTGCACGAAGATTCTCTGCTAGTTGTCTGCGAAGGTGCTCGACTGTGAAGCCAGCGGTTGGTATTCCTGCGTTATTACACTGTTCGATCAGTTGCTCCTTGCGTAATAGGTATATCCATCCGACTGAATCCTTATTTAGATTTTGACTTGTTGTCGGATGATCGTGTTTGCTGCTTTCGTAATTTTGGGCCGATCCTTCTTCGTTGGCGACGGTTTCCTTTTTCTCGCGTTGCGATTTAGAATCGGATCCCTGCTCGGGCGCCATTTGTAACGTGGTTTTGTCGTCGGCTGAGGTAGTTCAGTAGTGTCCAGGGTCGACTTACGGGATCCACGAACCTTAAGTGAGAACACAATTTGTTTACCCTTTCCGGGGTTCGAATATACAGTATATCTTTATTTAATAATTCAATATTTCGGTTATCGGTAGTATTTATAAATATTTTGTGTTAAATAAATTACTAGCAGCACGATGATACGCAGGAAGTCAGTCGGGTGCTTCTCAGGTGAATCGGGTTCTATTACTGGTGGGTGCTGGATCGGAGACTCGGCAGTACGACGATACGCAGGGGTTGAGTCGGGTACTTCGCAGGTAAATCGGGTTCTATTACTGGTGGGTGCTGGATCGGAGACTCGGCAGTACGACGATACGCAGGGATTGAGTCGGGTACTTCGCAGGTAAATCGGGTTCTATTACTGGCAGATGCTGGATCGAAGATTCGGTTCCCTCGGGTATTACGCAGCACGCCGGATCGGTTATGATACTTAAAGCTATCTTACGAATACTAATTTAAATAATACAATTCCTTAAATCTAGGTTACAAATTCAGACTTAATCTAAGAGAAACAGTCAGCCGAAGCGGCTGTGCCAAAACAGTCAGCCGAAGCCGCTGTGCCAAAACAGTCAGCCGGAGCCGCTGTGCCAAAACAGTCAACCGAAGCCGCTGTGCCAAAACAGTCAGCCGAAGCCGCTGTGCCAAAACAGTCAGCCGAAGCCGCTGTGCCAAAACAGTCAGCCGAAGCCGCTGTGCCAAAACAGTCAGCCGAAGCCGCTGTGCCAAAACAGTCAGCCGAAGCCGCTGTGCCAAAACAGTCAGCCGAAGCCGCTGTGCCAAAACAGTCAGCCGAAGCCGCTGTGCCAAAACAGTCAGCCGAAGCCGCTGTGCCAAAACAGTCAGCCGAAGCCGCTGTGCCAAAACAGTCAGCCGAAGCCGCTGTGCCAAAACAGTCAGCCGAAGCCGCTGTGCCAAAACAGTCAGCCGAAGCCGCTGTGCCAAAACAGTCAGCCGAAGCCGCTGTGCCAAAACAGTCAGCCGAAGCCGCTGTGCCAAAACAGTCAGCCGAAGCCGCTGTGCCAAAACAGTCAGCCGAAGCCGCTGTGCCAAAACAGTCAGCCGAAGCCGCTGTGCCAAAACAGTCAACCGAGGTTGTCGTGCCGAAACAGTTAACCGAAGTTGATGTGCCGAACCCGACAACTGCAGTCGCTGTGCCAAAACAGTCAGCCGAAGCCGCTGTGACCGAAACAGTCAACCGAAGTCGCTGTGCAAGGTATCGCCCTGACGCCCTCGGAATTGACCCGAGTATCAGAGAAACAGTGACTGATTTTACAATATCAGATGTCTTGGAAACAAGGCAGATTATATCGTAAGATCAGCTGTCTTAGTTTGTGGCAAATTCTAGAGCGCTCGAATCGCAACTACTTCAACCAACCTTAGAATACTTATGTGAAAAATGAAACAAACTAAATGAGAATTATTAATTCCCTCTAACATATGAGGTTGGTAGCTAAAGTAAATACGTTAATGTATTGGTGTAAACAAATGTAGTTACAGACGAGCAAAGGAGTGAAATGTTAATGGGGTGCAGATATATAAAAGAATATAATAATAAATATAAGTATTATAGGTATGTAACAAAGTTTAAATAGCTGTTACTTATCATGAATGAATTTTGAGACAGCTGTCTTCATAGGTGAACAATTATTTAAAGTAATGGTGTGTGAATTACCAAATACGTCTGCTATTGAGTTAGAATTTTCAGTTTCAGCCAGTTTTTAAAACTTCAACGTTTAAAAGACATTTTGTTTTCTTTAAGGGCTTTTTTTACTTTCCAACATTTTTTTAGAGCCCGAGGGCAAATTTGAAATAAATTTTGACCAGGATTCATTGCGGTCTTTATTAAGGTGGAAATCAATAAGTTTATTTAATAGCTTCAAAATACTTTTCAATTGATTTTTATAATTAAAATCGCTACATCTTTGAAATTTACGTTTGTATTTATTTCTCTGACTAATTAACATTTTAATATCAGAGATTTCTCGTTGCCAAGAATTTTTATGACCGATAAGTATTTTGTTAAACGCTTTTTTAACTATAGACATTAATTTATTAAAATAAAAATCTAGTTTATCTGAATTAGTAACAGGTTGCTCAATGTTCTGACACTTAATTTCATTTTCCACCCAGTTTCTGATTGCTGACCAGTCTGCGCGATAATACAAAGGATGACATATTCAGTTCAGTTTTGAACTTGTCCAGAAATAACGCAAGGTATAGGTACATGGTTCGACTGTAAAACATTTTGATGTGTCTCAAGGTTTGAAAAATGGAGACACGAGTTAGATAAAAGAATTTCTACTGTGGACGGTTGAACGGGGTTGATATTTTTTCCAAAGCGAGTGTATTCATTTGGGTAATAAATGTAGTTGCTGGATTGAAGACTGTGGCTGTAGAGATCATTACCAGCCGAATTATTTAATGTTAATTAGATTTAATTTTTATTTTAGTTCTAAAATTAGTTTTAGTTTTAAGTTTCAATTCAATAACATTCATTATAAAAAAAATAATTAATAACAGCGTTATTAAGTATCAGTTCACTAAAATTATTATTTTCATCATCTACAAAACGTCTAATATTCTCTGGGAGGTAATTTGTTATAATTTTTATTATATATCAATATTTGGTAACAATATACTTAATTTTTTACATTTAACTAGGCGACACTTTGATTGCTTTCGGTAACTAGAACTTTCGTTTAAATAAAAAGTTAAAAAAAGACACATAAAATACTAAATAGCTATTAGGTCTAAACAATAAAACTAAAATTAAGTTAAAATAATGCCTATTGCTAATTAAAAAAGTAACTTAAAATCTATATTGCAGTAAGCCACCGAAATTGTTCATAAAAAGCATTATGAAATTTTTATTCTGGTTCTATTTATATGTAAGTTATTTAAAATATATTTTACGAATTTAATCTAGCTCATAAATTTTCTACATATAACTAATATCACATACAACATTAAATTATCCTGTTAATCACCAGCACTGCAAGAGGCCTCATCAGTATTTGATGTCAACATTTTTTTCTTTGTGAGTGAAACCAATATTGTATGTAATACACTGCCTGTCACTTGAATAACTTTAATTAATTATATCTCCTAAACTAAAGTTCAGAAAAAAATTTTTGCACAACCAAGTTTCAAAGTGTTGGCTTTAGTTTTCTGAAGAATAATGCATTTATTTAAAGACATGTATTTCTGTGGTACTATTTCGTATGTCACTTGAATAAGGAATTCTTTTAATATTAATCAGGAAAGCTATGATTTGAATTTCTTTCAATATAAACGGCTAGAGAATTGTTAATTTGATAGTTTTAAAATAGTTTTTATTCAAAATGGGATGTGGTAAGGCTCTTAAAAACTCTGAAAAAGAAAAAATACTGATTTCGAAATCTCAGGATCAGAATCCGGTCCAAATAGCCAAAAACATTAATAGAGGAAAGACAGTTGTGTAGAATTATTTAAATAACGTGGAAAGATATGGAAAAAACATGAAAGGGCGGAAGAAAATGGCAACAACTCCAAAAGAAAGACGAAAAATTCTTAGAATTGCATCAAATTCTGCCATGTCGGTATCAAAAATAAGTGAAAAAAGTGGAGTCAGTTCCAGTCTAAGAACAGTGCACCGTATTTTAAAGTCGTGCCCATACATGGTCCGACGAAAACTGCAAAAAAAACACCACTTAATGAAAAACGCAAATCACAACGTCTACAGTTTGCCAAAAATACAATGACATGGTCCGACAATTGATGGTCCCGACGGGTATAACTATTACTTCCATGACCAAAATAAGGAGGAATTGTTTTTCAGCCGCAGACACAGCCGAGAGGGCGGAATAATGGTATGGGTGCCATTTCGTATTATGGTACCATACAATTGGTTTTGTACCCAACAAAATGACTACAACGACTTACAAAAACATTCTGGAGGAAGCATTTCCAAAATATAATGATTTCTTTGGACCCATACCTTGGACGTACCAACACGACAACGCTCCGATTCATATCGCCAGAGCAGTAAAACAATGGATTAATCAACAAGGTGTTCAACTTTTGGATTGGCCTCCATATTCACCAGACCTGAATCAAATGGAAAATGTCTGGGTTGGCTTGCAAGAAAAGTTTATGAAGGAGGAAAACAATTTGAGATGATAAAATCGTTAAAGGATGCAATAACGGAAGCATAGAGTTCAATTTCGCTAAATTACTTAGAGTCATTATACAGGTCGATGCCAAATCGCATTTTTGAGGTTATTTCTAAAAATGGTGACAGTACTCATTAGTAATTGAATACTAGAACATAATAACTTTCATTTTTATAACCTAAAATTTAAAAATAAATTACAGTTTGCTTAGTTTTAAAATATTCCTTATTCAAGTGACACACGAAAAAGTACCACAGAAATACATGTCTTTAAATAAATGCATAATTTTAGTATAACAAAATATGTATATTTTTAATTTCTTAAGGAAACTAAAGTCAAGACTTTGAAATTTGGTTGCGCAAAAAATTATTTTTTTCTGAACTTTAGTTTAGGAGATATACTTAATTAAAGTTAAAAAAATGTAGCAACATTAAGAGAATTAAGATTCGAGCTTTCATGGCTATCAACATATTTCTGTGAGAGCGTGTTGATACTTGCATAGAATACAACTAGAAGTTTATGTGAGAGGTAGTTCAAACTAAATTTTCAAAAAAATTACAATTTTTTTTTTTTCAAAACACAAAACAAATTATATGTGACTACATGTATTTTGTTGTTGCATAAATTAGGTTTTTGACACACAAATATCTACTTATTAATCTATGATTTGCGTTTTCATTATATATATTTTTTTTTAATGTTGCTTCTTTGTATCGTATCATCGGTCAACAACGATATATTTTAGTATTTGTTTTACAAACATTTTTTGAATCTTTGAAGTTATTGTTAAATTTTAAACAAAATTTATTTTTAACTTTTAACTTTAAAGAGGACTTTTTGTAGTACTTAATTATATGTTATTCTATAAATATTTCAAATTTTGTGGATAAATTTCAATCTTAAAAAATGGTACTTAAGTGCTTATTGATATTTTAAATAACCAAAATATTTTTTTATAAATAATGTCCTGAAGAAATTGTGAATATTGCTTAAGGTGAAAAATAACTTGAAAAGGGTAGATGACTTTGTGGGATTTTAGATAACAATTTAGCGCTAGAATCAAAGGAAGGGAGGTTACAGAGACGCATATCTATTCCATTACACTTCGGATAGATTTTGTTTATATTTCTCATGCTATGGTGTATTGATCATTTTATTTTTTATTATTATTATTTTTTTGTGTGTTTTTTCTGTTGATTTAATTATGGGTTTTAGTAATATATATCTGCATGAATAAAAAATCAATTTGCGGTCCACATCTTTATTATTATAATTAGGGAGTCTATAATAATATATATTGTTACGAAATTGTACTTGAATTCAAATATAACGGTTTTAACGGCTGGTTTAAAACTTTCTCAATGCTTCTAGACATTTCCGTTTATGTTAACAGCAGTTAACATATCTGTAAAAATTATTAACATAGTTGTAAACATACATCATTGAATAAAAAGCTTTCACCATTGTTTGTAAGTATGGCAACACTAAATGTTTAAGCTGCTAACATTAACATCGAAAGCTCTAGTTTGTCCGTTAAGATCATTGTAGAAAGAAATAGAGCTTTCAAGAAGCATCTAGTAGGTAATACAGTGTATATAACTTGGCCGTGAGAACACCATTGAGTCAGTCTAATAGGAAGCATCGTTAAGTAAAGACAAATTAACTGCCTTGGCTGTATAATCTTGTACAGTGTGTTGTATAAAGTGTGTAATTTAAGTGTGTGTTTATATTAGAACGCAAGTGACTATTTAAACTGTTATTGTTGAACATTTTTAAATAAAATAAAGAGTCGTTAGAACTGTTAAACTACTAAACTGCTGTTATTTGTAATCAAATTACCGGTTTGTTTAAAGGAAATAAACGACCGTTTTTAAAAGGTAAAAACGTAACAATGTGTATTCCTAATTTTATTGGTAAGAGGAAAATCACAGATGAAGAACGCACCCAACCGACTGACCGCTAGTGGTTACCAATGACGCGTTATAACTGGATTTTCTTATTAGAGCACCATAGTTATTAGAGCACCATAGACTTGCAATAGCTAAAAAAAACCCCTCTCCAAAAAACACTTAAAACATTGAAAGCTAGTTTTTCAGGGATTGTTCATTACACAATATCTTAATTTTAGTAATAAGTAAATAAATTTTAACTAATTTTAAAATTTATTATTTTATTTATTTAATTTCCAATGCAATAAGTCTACTATGTAAAGACCAAAAGGCGCATTTAAAGTTCGTTATACATTCTTTAATTACATGTTTTTCTTCAAAGTATGTGTATAATATTTAAAAAAAAATTTATTGTTTCCAAGAAACTCCTGACGAATTTACACTATTAATTATTTTTGTTTTACTTTACTCGTTGAAAAGATAGAGCCTAAAAAAGTAAGTAGTCACAATAACTATTTACTTTTGCTGCATAGTGTATATGTTGAATTATGTATATTTTCCATTTTAATTTCTTTGTCGCATTTCTAAATATGTTCTTATTGTATTATTTTTCATTACTCAAAAAACTATTTATGAAATGTATATTTTATTTTAGAAACGAGAAAGATACAGTCGGCCAATTTTACTAAATGTAAAATAAAATATACAAATACAAAATAATGCGTTAATACTAACATTTAGATGAATTTATGCACTTTAGGGCGATTCCTGAAAGAGGGTTAATATGGGAGCTATGGTAAATTATGGACCGATTCTCATAAAATTTGGCAATGTTGTTTGTACTTACATAAAACTTATTTGTGCCGAATATTAACTTGATACTAACATTCGTATGGGATTTATACACGTTAAAGCGATTTTCGGAATAGCGGTTTATATAGGAGCTATTTGGTACAAAGACTGATACTTATACAGGACTTATTTGCACTGAATTTCATTAAAATATTATTATTTTTAAGGCATTTTTGAGTGTTTAAACTCTATTCTGGGGAAACATTTGCATGGGGGCTTGGTAAAATAATGGATTGATCACAACCAATTTCAAAAGGCTTCGTCCTTATATAAAAGTGCCACGTGCAAAATTTCATTTATCTTTAAAATTGAGACACGTACTTTGTGCACAAGGTTTACATGGACAGCCAACCAGTCGAATGGACACGTTTGATCGATTTAAAAAGTGAATCTGAGTCGATTGTTATACTTTAGGCGTGTGTCGGATAACTTTTTCTATGCGCAACAAACATCAACACAAACGCATAATACCCCAACCACCTATGGTGGTGTAAGTATAAAAATTAAATTATTTAAAATTTATGAAACTAAACATTTCAAATAAGTATTTGAATTTCTGCAGTGAATGTTTGTATAAAATATATAGAAAAACAACATAAATAAAAATATGATATACGACGTTTTAAGCACCAATATCTCCTAAAATAATGAACAGATTTTTATAAAAATTTTAAACAATATCGATAATTTTTATTAAAAAAAAATAAATGAAAATGATATTATGGTCAAATTTATTCACTTTTCTAGATATACAATAGCCGAAGAACAAATAAAATAATACGTTGTTGCAAGTAATACACTATAGATGCTGTTATTAGGACAAAATGCTTTTAAAGCGATCCTGAGTGAAATATAAAAAACTCGTGCACAAGACTTTGTCAGTTAATAAAACACATTATTGCATTAGTGATGTCAACTCGAAATTTTATTTTTTTGAGTTATTGTTACTATTATTTTCCCAATACTCTATATAAATTAGAAATCTTAATCACTAACTTAAAAATTAATATTATGAAGAATAATTGGCTTTTCTAGATATATATGTATATCAGAATTTCCTTTAAAGTCATTCATATCAGGCCAATAGTTGTAATTATTTTTTAATTCATCTAAGAGCTCTGGCTCTGGGTCATTATCAATAACATTACTAGGAAGTTCACGAACAGATTCCGCTTCTTGCTGTTGATGACCGGCAATAATATTGTTTACAAATGAATCATCATACAAATTCATTTCCGACCAAATTTGTTGAACACCTAAAAATACACAAATTAAAAAAGTTTTAAAGTAATATTGAAACGAAAACAAGACTTATTGATAAAGAGAACTTAAAAAACTAAAAACTGTTTGAACACACCATAGATAAATCTTAGATAATCCGCGATTTTTTTTACGTTACCAGTTCGATATTGTTGTATTGTGAACTGCATTTGTTTGTTTAATTGCACAAGTTTTCTATATAAAAATTTTAAAATAAATGAAAGGAAATAAGACTTTATTTCTAAAAAAAGAGGATTTATTTATTTTTTTTTTTATACACAATTCTTTTTTTTTTTTTGCGAATTACATTTAAACTTGCCTAAAATTATCAAAGGGACAATTACACTAGTCGGTAAAAAACATTCTTCCTTAAAGACTTGATGGATTTGATGTGCTGGTCTGGATTTTTTAATGGGTGTGTCTAATATTTTACCCATAATATGACCATTACACTCAAAAAAGATGTGTAAGATTGATATAAATAATAAAAATGTCTTCATAATTCAATACATTTTCGGATTTATTTAGGAATTAGAGTCCGACAATTTTTTTTTTTCTAAAATTAAGATTTTTCTTAAAAGTTCTTTTAAAAAATGAAAGCGCCGAAAATGTTTCTGCTTTGCATTTTTAACATAAAGCTGGTAGTGCCACAAATAAAATAAGCCATGCATCATCAAAATTGATTTTATTCACAGTTAAGTGAAACTACCCATGTATACATACAATTAAGTGGAGATACACTGAAGGAAAAAAAAAATAGCTCTTAAAGAGAAAAAAAAAATCTTTAAGTGCTACACAAGAATCTGCTTTCACTTTTTTTCTATCACGTACTGACAAGGGCATGACTAATATCACCACCGTATTTAGCGGTCCTCTAGTAAAACCCGAAAACGGCTTGTACGATTTAGATAAATGATATATTTTTAGAGTTAAGGAGCAAAATTTTCCCAATTAACTTTTTTTTATCATTTTCGTTACTAATGTCCGAAGGACGAGATGAACCTGAAGGGTACGATGTCGTATGAGGTCTTCAAGCGTAGTGTTCGCCTGGTGAGTAGTCCCTGGAAGGCTGGTTGTGCGTCCCAAGTTAACGTAATTTTGGAATGTACTAAGCGTGTGAGGGAGCAGTTGTGCATTAGCGGTGTTTATGTGAGATGGTTCCGCTTCCAAGTGAGGGTTCAGGATGCTATTCCCGCTTGCTTCCGCTGCTTGGGTTTCGACCACAGGGTGCGTGATTGCCGCATGAAGGATGATGTTTGTCGCCGCTGCGGCTCTGCCGGGTACTGGGCAAATCAATGCCCCAACGAGATTAGATGCCGGAATTGTGCCTTCAAGGGTTTGCCGTCTGATCATATGATGGTGTCTGCAGCCTGTCCTATGTATGCTGCAATGACTGCTCGTGCGAACGCTAGGCATTGAAATGGAGCTTAACATCTTGCAGCTTAACTGCCAACGGGCTTACTCGGTCGTGTGCGAGCTGGGGCAGGCGATGCGTAGTAAGGGTGGGATTTCCGCGTTGTTGCAGGAGCCATACACTATAGGTGGCCTTATTAGGGGGCTGCCGTGGGGTATGCGAGTTTATACTGACAGTGGGGGAAACTCTGCAATAATAGTGGATGACAGGGACGTTGATTGTAGTAGGAGTGAGTGGGGGGTCTGCTTTTCTGCGGAGGGGAGTTTTGGTAGGATGCTCTTATCGAGCATTTATTGTAGATTTAGCTGCCCTTTAGAACCCTATTTAAGGTATATGGATACGGTGCTACTCCATGCGAGTAGCATACCGCTCATCCTAGGTCTTGACGCAAATGCATCCTCTCCTATGTGGTTCTCTAAGATGTCCAGACATTCGGCTGGATATCGGAACTGCATGCGAGGTAGGATGCTCAGCGAGTGGATGTTAACGGTGAGCGTCGGGGTATTAAATATTCCGAGTCTTTTGTACACCTTCGATGGCCCTAATGGTGTCAGTGACATAGACGTTACGGCTGCAAATGGGGCGGCGATGACAGTTTTTGATTTTAGGTGGAGGGTGTGTGACGGGTGGGGCATAAGTGACCATAATCTCATTGAGATTGTTGTCACTTATGATCGACGGACTCGGGTGACAGCACCTCTTAGAAGGTGGAGAGACAGGGATGTAGACTGGGACAATTACGCGGAATTTGTTAGGGCGGCTGCCTTGCTGCAGCCATTAGAAGACTTTAGGGCACGCACTTTAGATGACCAAGTTGAGCAGATAGATCGGTGGATGTGTTCAGCTAACGACACTTTGCTGGGCCGATGTCGTAAGATGAAGCCTGGTAAAGTTAGTTGGTGGACCCGAGAGCTCGATCAGATGCGAAGGTCCGTCAGGCGTCTCCGGGTTCGTTTCCAGAGAGCCAGACGGCGCTGATGATCTTGCCGAGCGTGAGACTGACTATCGGTTAAACTTGAGAACGTACAAGGACATGATTGTTAGAGTGAAAGAGGACGATTGGAGGAGTTTCGTACGGGACAATAGGGATGATCCCTGGGTACGATTTATCGTATTTGTAGGGGTAGGAATAATAGGCAGGCTGACATAGAATCTCTACAGGTTGGTGATGTCACATTATCAACTTGGAAAGATTGTACTAACGAACTTTTGGGGGTTTTCTTTCCTAGGGCGGAGTCGGATGACTACTCTCCTCTCATTAGGGAGATGGTCATTCTTCCAAACTTAGTTAGATCGGAAGTCGAGGACAGTATTTGCCGGGTCAGAAGCAGAAAGTCTCCAGGTATGGACGGTATGACTGGAGAGATGTGTAAAAGCATCTGGAAAACCATACCTGAGTATTTGGAGGCAATCTTTGGGAGGTGCATTAGTGAGGGCTATTTTCCTGGGACTTGGAAATGTGCTCGCGTTGTCGTTCTCCTGAAGTCTCCTGATAGGGTGAGGAGTAATCCACGCTCTTATCGGGGCATCAGTCTCCTTCCAGTACTTAGAAAAGTGCTGGAAAGAGTCATGGTGAATCGACTGAAGGAGGACGCCAACGAGAGTACTTCTGAGTTCCAATTTGGTTTTAGGGAAGGTAGGAGTGTTGAGGATGCATGGATGCATGTTAGGAGTTCGGTTAGTGAGTCGTCTGCCAAATATGTCTTAGGCATATTTGTGGACTTTAAGGGTGCGTTTGATTATCTTTCGTAGGGTAGTGTTCTCCGTAGGCTAGAGGAATTGGGCTGTCGGGAGTTAGCTCTATGGGAGAGCTACTTCAGTGTGGTAGGTGCCAGCGACACGGTTTGGAAGGATGTTGTCCGTGGATGTCCGCAGGGCTCCATCTGTGGTCCATTTATATGGAACATAATGATGGATCCCCTGTTGAGGTATCTCGGCCGTTCTTTCAAATTGTGTGCGTATGCGGATGATCTACTCATTCTTGTCGAAGGCCAGTCTCGTGCTGAGCTAGAGACCAGGGGTGGGGAGGTCATGCGTGGCGTCTGTGAGTGGGGCGATCGTGCAGGCGTCGAAGTGGCGATGGACAAAACTGAGATAATGCTGCTCTAGGGCAGATTATCTCGGGGTCGTCCTCCACTCATTCGATCTGGCAACGTTAGTCTTAGATATGCGACTGAGGTCAAGTATCTGGGAATAATGATGGGCGAGAGGATGAACTTTTTGGTTCATCTTTCTCATGTTAGGGACAAGTTGACTGCTGTTGTAGGTAAGGTCAGGCGCATCCTTAGGAGTGACTGGGGCCTCAGCAGATGTGCTGTGCATACTATATATGAGCGTCTATTCGTTGCTTGTGCAACGTTTGGCGCTCCTGTATGGTATGAGACAGTTATGTCTGTTGCTGGCAGAAACAAGGTCTTGTCGTGTCAGCCGGTGGCTATGTTAGGGTGTATGCCAGTATGCCGGACTGTTTCAACTGACGCACTACAGGTTCTGCTAGGTGTAGCACCCCTTGATTTAGAGGTAATGCGTCGTGGTATTATCTTTAAAATCAAGAAGGGAATACCGCTTCTTGTTCATGATTGGCTTTCTGCTTCTGATTTGGTGAATGGGGAGATTAGGCATAGCAAGGCACTCTTAGACGAGTGTCTTGTTTCTAGGTGGAGGACGCGTTGGACGAACAGCGACAAATGGAGGGTAACGTATGAGTTTATACGTGACGCGGACTTCGTACGTGAACGCCCTAACTTTGGCTTCGGCTTGAGTCTTGGCTTTTTACTGACGGGACATGGCTCACTTAATGCATTTTTGCATAAAAGAAGTCTGTCCGACTCTCCGGAATGGGGGTGTCCTTACTATGATGACATTAGGGATTTAGATGGTATGGGTATTACTCATACTGGGGCGGGATGGGATTATAGTAGGGTCTTAGAGGACAGTAGGACTTTGGCGAGGTTGGGAGAGAAGTAGGAGACTTAGTGGAGGTAGTCACCTATAAAAGCCACTCTTAGCTGTTGGACTCTGATGACACCGATGCTGCCTCTTCTGCGTTTGATGCCTGTTCCAGCTGTTGCGGTTGTTCCTGCCGATCCCGGAAGATGATTTGTGGTTGCTGCGGTTCCAGTTGACCTCTTTTGGTGCATCGTTGTTTGGTTGTATGTCCCGTGTGTTCCTCCTTTTTGGTTGCTCTCCCTTCTGGAGTTGCTGGGTCATCCGTGAGGGTGGCTTAGTCTAGTGTCGTGAATGTTTTGTCTTCTGTTCGTGATGTCCCTTGCCGGTGTCACACCGTGTGACCAATGAGTCGCCCGTGAGGGCGATTGTTAATTGTTGTTGTGTCCTTTTGTATGTCCATCTATGTTGATGTTTGTGGCGCGTGGCGGGCCACCAGTCCCGAACTATTTGGAGTTCAACTGGTAGTAGTCATTCTTGGCTACGAAGTCTGACCGGAGACTTAATTATGGTACCACGGGAGTCAGGAGCCCCCGGAACCTCGGTTCCAGCCTGACTGTTGGTGTGGCCCCTTGGGGAGCATCGTGGTGGCTGTGGTTTATACCCAAATCGCGGGGAGGACTTAAGCTTAAATCTGGTGTGGAGTTGTATTTTCCAACCGGGTGCCGTGACCCATAGAACGGTAGGAGTTTTAGATAGGCTCCGCCCCTAACCAAGGGGGAAGGCATGTCCAAATACATGTCTTCAAATTGGTACTCAGGTGTGACAGTCTGTCACATTTGGGGGTGTTGGTGGGCGCATTGTACTCACCCGGTGTTAAGACCACCGTGGGGTAGGGCCGTAAGGCAGGTACCCACGTTAATCTGTAACACATCTGTCCGAAGGATCGGTTCGGTTATTCGGCTTATATTAGGATCGATTCGGTTCTTCGGCTTATATTAGGATCGGTTCGGTACTAGAATTGGCTTTGAGCTTTCGGCTTTGACACTCTCGGCTGTCAAACTGGTTCGGGTTTACGGCGGGATCGGTTTCTGGTACAGGTGGCAGCTTCGGATCCGAAGATTCTGGGTTCAGTGGTAGAATCAAGATCGGCGTCGTATGTTCGGCTTCGACACTTCGGCTTATATTAGGATCGGTTCGGTTATTCGGCTTATATTAGGATCGATTCGGTTCTTCGGCTTATATTACGATCGGTTCGGTAGTAGAATCGGCTTTGAGCTTTCTGCTTCGACACTCTCGGCTGTCAAACTGATTCGGGTTTACGGCAGGATCGGTTTCTGGTTCAGGTGGCAGCCTCGGGAATCGAAGGTCCTTGGTTCGGAAGTAGAATTAAGATCGGCGTCGTATGTTCGGCTTCGACACTTCGGCTTATATTAGGATCGGTTCAGTTATTCGGCTTATATTAGGATCGATTCGGTTCTTCGGCTTATATTAGGATCGGTTCGGTAGTAGAATCGGCTTTGAGCTTTCGGCTTCGACACTCTCGGCTGTCAAACTGATTCGGTTTTACGGCAGGATCGGTTTCTGGTTCAGGTGGCAGTGTCGGGTCAGAAGATTCTTGGCTCGGTAGAAGAATTAAGATCAACATCGTATGTTTGGTTTCGACACACTTAGCTTCGACTTTGAACTTTCGGCTTCGACACACTCAGCTGTCAAATTGGTTCGGGTTTACGGCGGGATCGGTTTCTGGTACAGGTGGCAGCTTCGGGGATCGAAGATTCTGGGTTCAGGAGTAGAATTAAGGTCGGCGTCGTACGTTCGGCTTCGACACTCTCAGCTGTCAATCGGGTTCGGGTATTCGGCTGAATCGGTTTCTGGTAGAGGTGGCAGCTTCGGGAATCGAAGATCGTATCTTTTTCTACTATACGTTCAATGGTTTCTTAAAGCTAATGGCTAGCTACTTCTCTACTACTATTACCATGCAATTCTACGGGTTAATATTCTACTCGTGAGCACGAACAACCGAAGTCACTCGTGAGAACGAACAACCGAAGTCACTCGTGAGAACGAACAACCGAAGTCACTCTTGAGAACGAAAAACCGAAGTCACTCGTGAGAACGAACAACCGAAGTCACTCGTGAGAACGAACAACTGAAGTCACTCGTGAGAACGAACAACCGAAGTCACTCGTGGGAACGAACAACCGAAGTCACTCGTGAGAACGCTGTAACCGAAGTCACGCGTGTAAAATTTATTTAAGGGACTCAACCGAAGTTGAGCGTGCAAAATACGATTATATTCTACTTTCGAAAAATCTAATCGGCTCTTCAATTTATCTAGAATAATATCAGAGACTTATGCGACGGATTCTCGTCTTGTTTGAATCGCCCCGACTGTAATCAAACTTTGTTTACTTATACTTAGTCATGTATCAACTAAATGAGAATTATATTGCTTGTTGACCATTTAGCAATATCAACTGCACAACTAAAGCAGTTGTTACACATTTGTGTGGGTGTGTATGTAGTATTTACAGTAGGGACGCTCAATGTAATTACCTATTACTAAAAATTAGTAATTACCTATTACTAAAAATTAGTAATTACCTATTACTAATAACATATTCAATATATTAGTATGAAAAAGAAAAATAATTAAAAATACATAAATAATAGTAAATAAAAGAAAAAAAATGGTAGTAACTTCATAAATTAATATATTAAGAAATATGTACGTGAAAATAGTAGTATTGAGTGTACTATTTCCACGTTACATAACTACAAAATTATTGTGAATATATATATATATATATATATATATATATATATATATATATATATATATATATATATATATATGTATAAAATATATATATATATATATATATATATATAAAATAATTACTAATTATTAGTAACTGCCTAAAAAGGGGGTCATATAGATATATCCATAAAAAAAGTCACGACCTGATGGACAAAACTGAAAGCAGATTCATGTCTAGCAGATCAAACTTCATCTAGTCCACATATATATATATTTTTTTGATGGTGGACAAAAAATCTTTTACCGACTAGTGCACAGTGGGGCAGAATCAAAAATTTTCAGAAATAAATCTGTACCTCCTAATTGGCTAGTTGGATTTATATAAAATTTCACATAGGCGTAGCAAGGGGACCCCACATACCATTCTGGAGCGGAGCTATAAGAACTCAAATTAGGGTTCCTCTCACGTAGACAATTTTTAAACGTTTGCCAATTACAAATATTTTTACATCTTCTTAAGGTTACTTTATATATATATATATATATACCACCATCTACTGCAAACTGTGATGATATTGAAATGTTAGAGGGCAGCAGTGAAAGTGAGTTCGAAGAAAGTACTTCTAAAAACAGGGATTTTCTCAAGAGGAGCTCCGTGACTTGGTTCGTGATTTGAATTTATCAAAAAAATCAGCCGAACTTCTTGCTTCCTTTAGAACCAGAGAGCAAGACCTTCTTCCTTACTTTACCGAATAAGATACGCTTGTATCCTAAATATAAGCCTAAATATTGGAGACTTTTTATAGATAGATCAAAAAGAAGTTTGAAATGTGAATTGCTGCACAATGGAAATAAATTTGCTTCAGTTCCAATCGGTCATACTACCAAAGGACAGAATAGGGGGATCAATGGAAACTTGTCTCTTCATTGACTTGAACAGAGAACCAGGGAAAAGATTTCCGATTCGCAGTAGATCGGGAATCCATTAAGAAATTGGACTCATTGGGGGGGGGGGGGGGTTGTGTTGTTATGTTCGGGCTTGGCTATGTCAAATTTCGTTCCACGAAAAATGACAAAGCCAAAGAGGTTGCGGATGGTGCAGATAAAACCATTGTGAAGCGGCCTCGACCGAATTAATAACCTACCTCAGTGAGACCAATGTGGACGTGGCCCTAATCCAAGAGCCTTGGTTAAATAACAACCAGGTCTGTGGTCTAAGGGCTAAAGGATACAAATTGTGAGGAATTGTATTCTAGTGAAGAATGAACTTCAGTTAATTCTTCTTAATTCTTTCAGTTATGGAGACCTGATGGTCGTTCAAGGAGAGGCGTTAGGAGGCAGTAAACTGGCCTTGGCCTCGGTGTACATGCCCTATGAGGAGCTGGAACCACCGGATGACAGGGTGTGGGCCTTAGCCGAGTACCCAAGACGGAATGGAGTACGTCTGTTGCTCGGTTGCGATGCTAATGCGCACCACAGTCAATGGAGTAGCAGGGATACCAATGAGAGAGGTGAGTCAACATTTGATTTCATTATTACGAATGATCTTTTAATCTGTAGAGGTAATACCCCTACGTTCAGGACGAAGGATAGGAATTCGGTAATAGATATCACATTGACTAACTCTAGGGACCTAGTTGAGGATTGGAGGGTGGCTATGGGGTGCACTTTTTCTGACCATGGCAGGATAACCTTTAATCTGAACTTTCTGGGTTCTGAAGGGAAACCTTTTAGGAATCCTAAAAGGACGGACTGGGACGCCTTTGGGCGGGATCTGGGGTCAAGATTGACTGGAACTCCGTGGGAGTTCATGTCGAGGGATAATCTTGACGAAGTTGGAGAAAAGATAACGGGGTCTGGAAACAGCCAGCCTGGTGGTCAGAGGAGTTGAGAGTTCAACGGACCACAGTTGGCACGCTGTATAACAGAGCCCATAGAACTGGTAAGGACGAAGATTGGAGCACCTATAGTATGTGTTTTAATAAGTACAAAAAGGACATAAGAAGAGCTAAAAGAGCCTCGTATAGCGAGGCCGGCCATTGACTCTGTCAATGAACTATCCAGATTCAGGAAGATACTGTCGAAGGACCCTAGTGTTCCTGGGAGTATCCAGAGATCAGATGGTTCATGGACGTGGTCTACCTCTGAGTCACTTAATGTGCTTTTGGAAACCCATTTTCCGGGCCGTAGGGATCCATTGATGGAGGGATCAGGTGAGAAAGAGCACTTCTTCACAGAGCCCGCCAGTGGGATAATTGAAACAGTGGTTGAGAAAGTTACATAGGCGGTGAATTCATTCGAGCCTTATAAGTCACCTGGCCCGGATGGTATTCTTCCGGCCATGTTGCAGAATGCATCGTTGGTGGTTCGTCTACTACTGGTTGAGATTTTTAAAGGGTGTCTGTTACATAGACACATACCGAGGGGGTGGAGAGAGGTAAGGGTCATATTCATACCTAAAGGTGGTAGGACTTGTCACTCGAAACCAAGGATTATAGACCTATCAGCCTATCGTCTTTCCTTTCGAAGAAATTAGAGATTGATAGACCTATATCTAAGATCATCTATTGGCACCAACAGCATGAGTAGTGCTCAGCATGCTTACCTGAAGGGTAAATCTGTTGAGAGTGCGCTGAATGATGGTGGGCTATATAGAGCAAGGACTTCGGTACAGGGAATTTACCATGGCCGCGTTCTTGGATATTGAGGGAGCGTTCAACAATATCAAGATTGACGCTATTAAGCAGGCGCTGGTGGATCTTAAAGTACATGACTTCTTGATCGTATGGATAATCCTTATGCTGAGCAACAGGATTGTCAACTCGAGGTTGGGTGGAGTATTTTTAAGGAAACTGGTGACTAGAGGGACATCGCAAGGGGAAGTGCTCTCACCCCTGCTGTGGCTATTGGCTGTCGAAGTGATTCTGCGTCAATTTGGCAGCAGGGGTCGGAAGATCGTGACATATGCTGATGATATGGTCATGCTGAGATCATGCTGTCCGCGCTGAGTGAGCTGTCCTCTTGGGCCGCTGATAGGGGGCTGGGAGTGAATCCGGAAAAGACAGAGTTGGTTCTGTTTACTAGAAGGTACAAGGTAGAGAATTTCAGATCACCGGTACTGCGTGGAACTGAACTGAGGTTTTCCGACTCAGCGAAATATCTGGGACTATTCCTCGATAGTAAGCTGACCTGGAATAGGAATGCTCAGGAGAGACTCAAACGTAGCCTCAATGCCTACTACACATGCAGAAACTCCACAGGTAGGAATTGGGAGCTCAAACCAAAAGTTGTAAATTGGATTTACACCCCGGTGGTGAGACCAATTCTTACTTATCGTTGTTCTGTCTGGTGGCAGGCACTGGAACGTAAGAGTAATAGGAACCTTTTGTCGAAGGCACAGAGGTGTGCTTCAATTGGCATTACAGGTGCAATGAGAAGTACAAAACAAGCGGCTCTGGATGTCATACTTCATCTCTTACCCATTGAAGAGTTTGCGAAGGGTATGGCAGCAAGGAGTCTGCTGAGACTTAAGGAATTGGACCTATTAGGTAAATCCTGTCGTGGTGAAACCTGATAGGGAGATCTGGCCCTTTACTGAGAGACTATATGAAGGTTGTGCAGTGTTCACGGACGGATCAAAGATGAACATAGGTACTGGTGCGGGAGTCTATATTATGGGCACTGATCTGAAAGGCTCTTTTATACTCCCTGATGAGTGCAGCGTTTTTAAGGATGAGATTCTCAGCATCCTGAAAACCGCAGAAATAATCAGGCAGAACGTTGCGAGGGGTACTGAAGTTACTCTCTATGTGGACAGTCAGGCGGCTCTGAAGGACTTGAGCACCCATCTGGTGAAATCCAGGCTAGTTGCTGACTGTAAGAAGTCACTGAGAGAGCTGCTGGAAAATTATATAGTGAGACTCTGCTGGGTGCCTGGCCACTGCAATATATCAGGCAATGAAATGACTGATGAACTGGCAAGGCAAGGCGTAGCAAGGGATGTCTCGGAAGGGGAAACCTATGTGAAACCCCCGCTGAGTTTCTTCTTTGGGAAGATCAATGTCTGGATCTTGGTCAGAACCAATTCGTCTTGGGAGAGTAGAGAGGACTGTAGGGTGTCGAGGGCGATATGGACGACACTCGACAAGGCAGGCACATGTATTCTTCTGGGCTTGAGTAGGAGGAGCTTAAGAATCATGATAGGGGCCATAACGGGTCACTGTTTGATAGGGAGGATGAGGTCTAGATGGGACGCCAACAATTCCGATCTCTGTAGAATGTGTGGAGACGTCGAAGAGAGCGATTCTATTGAGCACATTATATGCCATTGTCCACGATTGCTGCATCGTAAGATGAAATGGCTGGGCAGCCAATTCCCAGACGGGCTAAGTGACGTTCGGGACGTGGAGCTTGTAGACGTCATAGGCTTCGTCATGGGAATCGTCTAAGGGAGAGTCAAGGGTACGCCCCTAGGGGGATTGTCATCATTGCTAAACCTAATCATATATGATTCTTTTTATTCCTATCGTTTTTCTATTCTGTTCCTATTTTCTGTATTCTGTATTTTATAATCTATATCCTATAGCTTTTCAATGAAGGGACTCACAATGGACCGAGATCGGTCTCTGGGTGGAGATGTGGTACATTTGGTATCACGTCAACCTTCTCTATCGATCTCTATCCAGTCATACTCATTAGTATTAGATAATGGGCTAAAAGACTATTCGAAACTAATGCTCATTAATGTATTCATATTTAAATTTTAATTTGTTTTTTTCCATATACTAATGATTAAATTCCTATTTTGTTTTTTTTTTTTATTTTTCTAAAACTTTAAAAGATTGAAATATTTTGTTAATTTAAAAACTTCAAGTTTATTTAAACCAATAAAAAAATATTACTACATAAAAATATGTTTAATATTATTTTAATTTAATAAATAAATCGTTTTAACGTATACATTTTCATAATACGTAATAATACGTTTTATCAACATACAACAAGTACTAATAATACAAGCTTCTATATCCACTTTATCTGTTTCAGCGAATAATAGTATTTTTCTAGTATTTTTCTAAAACTTTAAAAGATTAAAATATTTTGTTAATTTAAAAACTTTAAGTTTATTTAAACCAATAAAAAAATATTACTACATAAAAATATGTTTAATATTATTTTAATTTAATAAATAAATCGTTTTAACGTATACATTTTCATAATACGTAATAATACGTTTTATCAACATACAACAAGTACTAATAATACAAGCTTCTATATCCACTTTATCTGTTTCAGCGAATAATAATAAAACAAATATGTTACTCTTATTCGCTCTTTATTTATTCATTCCTAATATACTAAAGAGAATAACAATATCAAATAATAACAAAAGCACAAAAATACTCATCAATACGCACTCAAACTGGCAGACAAATAAATTGGTGTGGTTGAGTGTAGCTGTGCTAGTGTTTAGTACACACTTAGCCAATGTGAAAATAAGACTCAAAACTCTCGTAGGCCAAACAACAAATGTCCCTCTGGCATACTTAAGATATAATTACAACGACGTGGGAGTTGTTCCACAACCTAGACAATTCAACGGCGGCAAAAATTAACAAAAACAAAAAAAAAAAAAGAAAAAAAATTAACAAAAATTACAGGATATGTAATGGTATTTTGGATCTAATTAAAGATGGCCCTGCCTGTAACTTTCTGAACAAAATGTTTCATTCTTTCAGAGAATATTAAGAAAAAAAAAAAAAAAATATAAATGATGTAGGAAAAGAAGTTGAATAACTTAATAGCTTTTAAGCTTTAATATATATATATATATATATATATATATATATATATATATATATATACATATATATGGAGTAATATTTTCAAGCTCAAGCATAAAACATTTTTAATCCTAAAATAAAATATCGCTTAAAAATTAATTGTAGCTTCTTTATAGGGTCCTCTCTCGAAAATCTGTTATAAATACTTAAATCCCACATAAATGTTCCTGTGTTAATAAAATTTGGCTCAAATAAGATTAACCATAGAAACCATATAATGTTCTCTCTCAAGTATGTATTACTTTAAGTCACATACACAATAGTGTAGACTACATGTCTGTCTTCACCGAATATACAGAAAATAAGCTTAAAAACCTGATCAGGAATGCGAAACGCAAATTTTGGAAGGTCTTCTGTAGCGGCGTGGAAGGACATTCTGAGACTAGTCGCTTGCGTAAAATCCTGGCTTCCTCACCTTCTGCCCCAAGTTACATACATTCAGAAACCTTGTGGCGCAGCTGGACAACAAGCGGTCATGAGACCTTAGATGTCTTAATGGATGCGCTTTTTCCTGGCATTTCCTCCCTATATCATCCAGATTCAAATAACTTAGATGGGCTCTGAATAGCTCTGACCCTTTTAAATCCCTGGGGGCAAATGGCAGCATTATACTTACAGTATAATGCTGATATTATACTTCCATGGTTGCTTGAGTAAAGTGGTATCCCAAAAGCAGGTAAAACCTCCCATATGAGACCGAAGGACTTCAGACCTATTAGTCTATCGTTCTGATGAAATGGATGCCAGTGGATCTAATGGCCAAACAAATCGCCATCATGTCGGCGACTATGCTCAGTACTATAGGTGCATGAAACGCTAGAAGCTATGGCCAACCATTTTTGAAATTTTGAATGACATCCATGACAATATTTCAATTTTTTTTCAGAATTTTTGTATTTAAGCTTAAGTTTATTGAATAATATATTGTAAAAGTTTTGTTGGACACTCGGCAGAGCGGAATGCATTTTCTAGTCAGCCACGACCGTCATCAGCACTCTTCAGCGTCATCTATTTAACTTACAACTTTTCGGAAAGTGGAATCTGTCACTTATTTTCCCTATATGTTATTAAGTAAGACGAATGGTTTACGATAAAGCTTTTTACAATATTTTGTATTCACCTTTTTCAATTGTTATTGCTTATGTGCTTAAAGCTACCAGTTAGGTAGTAAATGAAGCAATGTATAATCGTTATTGTTTAGCTACTTATTAAGTAGCAATGAACAATGTTGTTATTTGATTTATGCCTTCTGATTGCTTCTATTTTTAGAAATACTTAACAGAGGAGTCAAGTAACACTTTTACTTTTACAGTTTGTTTTTTTTTTAACTTTTTCTACAGTTTTTTTTAGAATTTTTATATTTAGGCTTAAGTTCATTGAATAATTGTTGAAGAATACTTTGTAAAAGTTTTATTTTAATGGACACTCGGCAGAATTGAATGCATTTTCTAGTCAGCCACGACCGTCATCAGCTCTAAAAAAAAAGTTCAATAAAAAAACTACAAACTAATTAATATTGATTATTGTATTCCCAAACCCTTTCTGGACAGAGGCTTCACAGTAACAATCTCACTATAAAAGCCGGATTGAGGTTTACACTGATGGATCCAAATCTTCTGAAGGGGTTGGGGGAGGTGTCTTTATCCCGTATATAGGAGGAACATATCCTTTAAATTGCTGGATCACTGCACTGCACTTCAAGCGGAGATCTCAGACATTAGGAGAGAGGTAAATTGGCAAATGTAATATAGGGTATTCGGAGTGGATATTAAAATTTGTACCGATAGTCAACCCGCGATTAAGTCACTTTAGGGTGTCTATTCGACATCCAAGCTGGTACATGAATGCAGGACATCTTTAAATGAGACACCGAGACATTCAAACCTACAGTTCATCTGGATAAGGGGTCACTTAAGTACCCCGGGGAATATTATTGCGGATGAATTAGCCAGAACTGGTTCCCTCATTAAAGAGAAGAAACGGACCAACTAATTTGTAGCTTTAACAAGGAGGAGGAAGAAACAGTAGAACATTTCCTTTGTCACTTTCCTGCTGATGACAGCTCGTATTTGACCGCCAAACCAAACAATCGCGCTCGATCTTGCTCCCCTGCTCTGTTGTCAATTCATGATTGTTTAATAAAAAAAAAACAAAACAGCAGATAATAAAGAACTGTCAGATAATAAACAAGTTTTAATTCCGCAGAACGAATCGGTTGAGCACCCAAATGTATTCAAGTCGTCTAAACCTCCCACAATTTATTTAAGAGAACAAAACAAAAACGAATTGATTCAACATCTGATCTCGTTGATCGGCGAGAATCATTTTTATATGATCCTCATAAAGCGTGGTAATATAAATGAGACAAAAATACAAGTAAGTCAAGAGAACGATTACCGCAAAGTTGTATCAGACTTTGAATCTCGTAAAAAGAATTTTTATACGTATCAATTAAAGTGTAGCAATGGTCTCCATTGCTACACTTGTTATTAAGGGAATTGTTATTAAGGGAATTGACTCTAACGTGGATCCAATAGAAATAAAACAAAGCTTAGAAGACAAGGGGTACAAAATAAAAAATGTAATGAACATTCGAAATCGTAATAAAATACCTCAACCACTCTTTCGAGTGGAATTGGAACCCGGTGATGTAAAACTGAAAAAAGGCGAAACCCACCCCATATATAATCTCAGACACTTATTGCATCGAAAAATCACTACAGAAGAGCCACATAAACGATCGGTACCCGTCCAATGTTTAAACTGTCAGGAGTATGGACATACTCATGCCTACTGTAGGTTACCACCAGTTTGTGTTGTTTGTGGTGAACTGCACAATTCGACCAAATGCGATAAATCCAAAGCTGATTCTGTGATTAAGAAATGTAGTAATTGTGGTATAAACCATACCGCCAATTACATAGGTTGTCCAGTATATTAATTTGTCAAACGATCTTTAGGCCAGAAATCTAGAATTCCCCCCATTCAACCACCAAATACTTTGAATACAAATTACCCCCAGATAATAGAGCCTTCTGCCAACAAAGAATCATACGCAAACGTTCTCAGCACAAATCGAACTCAAAATTCTCTGCCTAAATCTAACTCCAACTCAAACCCATAGGTAATGGAACAAACCCCCGCTTTTCAATTTTACCAGGCTAGAAGCTACAATAGAGATGCTCGTACAATCGGTAAATAATTTTACAAACTCTATGAGCAATATGATGCAGGAAATACTTAAGATGCAATCAATATTGTTGCAGGCAATTCTAAATAAGCCATGAACTGTTTGAAAATATGTTTTTGGAACGCAAATGGTATACGCCAACATAAGAACGAACTAGAATATTTTTAAAAAAACAACAAGTAGATATAATGCTAGTTTCCGAAACTAATTTGACATCCAGAAGCATATTCCAAATAAATGGATATGTGTTTTATGATACAAAAGACCCCAGAGGAAGAGCATGTGGAGGTTCAGCTATTCTCATAAAAACCCGCATTAAACACTACTTAATATGTGATCTTTGTGAAGATTATCTTCAAGCTACAACAATCTGTATTGATGATTGTTATAGAAACTTAGTGATTTCATCGATATATCACCCCCAAGATTTTCAATTACAGAAAATCAGTACAACAATTTTTATAAATCACACGGCCCCCGCTTCCTAGCAGCTGGCGACTATAACGCTAAGCATACACGACTGATTACCCCGAAAGGTCGTGTTTTATTTGATATAATTCTAAAATGGGTTTTAATGTGATTTCTAGCGGAAACCGCACATACTGGCCCACTAATCCACACAAAATACCGGACGTCATCGATTTTGGTGTTATAAAAAATATTCCAATGGAGCTAATTAAAGCTGACTCATCTCTGGAATTATCACACACTCACTATTGTTATGCTATTGAGCCCCCAAGAAATTGTATCTCCGACTGGTTGGTAACTTACTCGTACCTTAGTACTCACTGCACAGAGAACATATCGCTGGGTTCACCAGTAGAAATCGATCTCTCTCTCTTTCAATAATTTTGATAGAAATCTAAAACTTGGTGCTGAACATGCTACCCAACCCCCCCAACAAAACAGATATAATAGAATTTATTTATAAGTTATAAGTAGACCACCTTTACGTAATACAAATGTTGGATGGGCAAGAAACGATACAGAAAAAAGGAATCTGTTTGTTAGTCATTTAAAGAATGTATTCACCCCGAACGAATCAAATGACATAATTGAGTTGCCACCTGTTGTGCCCCATTTCAGAGCAGTTGAACCCCTTTACTTTGAGATTCGATAGGTCGACAAGGCTATTGTTGATTTAAACTCCAAAAAGGCACCTGATATTGATAAAATCAGTAACCAGATGCTTTTAGAGCTACCCCGGATAGAATTAAAAACAATACTTTAAATTTTTAACGCTATATTACGCCTTGAATATTATCCACTAGAATGGAAGGTGTCACTGATTACCATGATACCTAAGCCAGGAAAAGATCACACAAAAGAAGAATTGTATAAAGCTATAAGTCTATTATCTAATATGTCTAAGCTATTTGAGAAGCTCCTAATGAACAAGCTATACCCGCTAATAAGCCAATGTATACCCAATCATCAATTCGGATTTAGAAGAAAACACAATACTATCCAACAAACACACAGACTTGTAAATGTTATAAACAAAACGTTTGAAGAAAAGAAATATTGTTCCGCTCTCTTCATTGACGTATCGCAAGCCTTTGACAAAGTGTGGCATGACGACTTGTTATATAAAATAGAACAAAATTTACCCATAAATATATATAAATTATTAAAAAGCTATATAACTGGTTGGAAATTTATTCTTAAAGAAGGTGACTTTTTTAGTACCCCTCAGCCTATTGAAGCAGGTGTGCCCCAAGGTAGTGTACTGGGCCATGTGTTATACCTGATATATATTTCCGATATGCCAATAATAGTCAAACCTATACATCAATATTTGCAGATGATACAGCTATTTTAAGAACCCATGAAGTAATACCCCAGCAATCGGATGTTAAATACCTCGGAATACATCTCGACCGACGCCTTACTTGAAACTTCCATATTGATGCAAAGTTGACCCAAATGAAATTGAAAGCACTCCAAATAAATTGGCTAATTGGCAGAAATTCTGTACTCAGTCTAGATTGGAGACTACTCCTCTATAACTCAGTTTTAAAGCCAATATGGAGTTATGGGATCCAGTTATGGGGTACGGCCTCAGCATCAAATATTGAGAAAATACAGAGACGCCAAAACAAAATATTGCGAACTATAAACGCAGCCCCTTGGTATGTAAGAAATACTAACATACATAAGGATCTAAACGTTCCTTTGGTAAAAGAAGAAAATGCAGGAGCATACTTGAAAAGATTGGAAATACATCCTAACCCACTAGCACGAAATATACTAAGAAGTAATGGATACATCCGATTGAGAAGAAGAAACACCACAGAACTGAGCCGAAGTTAAACCATATGCATTAAAATCGCTTTTAGTCTGACGTTGGTTGAACTAAACAGATATTAAGATTTAGATTTAAGATTTGATTTATTATTGTTAGTTCACTTAACTTTTGTGAAGATTTAATAAATAAAATTACTGAAGAAGAAAAAACAGTATTAATAGAATGAATAATAACCGCATTAAAATCATGAAATTGTATAGCAACCGGCTGTAAAATAAAATACAAAAATTAATGCATTTTCACCAAATCAGCATATGATACTAAAAAAATATACAACAAGTTGTGTGTGTGTTAACAGGAGAAATAGGCAATCTTCCACAAACATTTCGAACTTTCAAAGGTTTATTTTTATCAAACAAATCGTTATTAAAGTCACCCATAATACTCGTAACAATATCTGATTATTGAAGAACTAAGTCAGATAACTCACTTTCAAATGAATTGAATTCACCATAAGGATGATATACTATTCCAACTAAAAATCTCATATCTCCTATAATAAGCTCAACAAATAAACTATTCCATAATTCTTGTCAACATAAACTTTTTTTACTCAAGGTTCCTAGAAATAAAGAAAGAAACACTACCACTCCTGCCACATGTCCGATCATTCCTAAGACAGACGTATCCAGATACGTATGCCACGAGTAGAAACCGTTTACTTCAACCAGGTTTTACTAACTCCAAAAGCATCCAGAAAACTATAATCCAAAAATTGTTCATTTCCCTTTAAAGTTTATGAACATAAAAACAAATTTTTCAACTCAAGAAGTCCGCCATATAAGCTGTTGTTTTCCCTGCTTGATCTTACATTCATTTTGTTAGATCAAAGAAAAATTCCCCCATACATAGTGTCTACATTAGACAATTTTTTATCAAGACAAACGTCAAACTCAACGAGAATTTATGGAAGGTGCTAACAGTGGCACAAAAGCAACAATATAGCGTATTCCTTATTGTTTTTTATATGTGCAGTTTGACAACTGTAACAACCAAAATAATAATCTGCTGTTTAACTAAGGTTACCTTGTATATATTCGCACTGATTTTGACGTTTGTTTTGATAAAAATTTGCCTAATATAGACACTAGACATAATAATGTCAAACATTTTACATCTCGTGTTCACACAATATTTACACTTGCCATATTTTTTACTTAAGGTAAATATTTTTGTTTGACCAAAATCAGCTGCTTTCTTGTTTGGCTCGTAAAAATTTGGTATTCACATTCGACAAATCAAATTTTTTGCAAAAAACAAATATTAGCCTAATGTGAACTTAGCTTAAGAAAGAACTTATAATACATATATTATACATTATTATTATTATACGTATATTACTACATCCGATTGTATAAGAATGAACACCGCTTGACCAAATCGTTTTTGAAACACAAATATGTTCGAAAAACTATAGAAGCTTAAATTCACAAAATTTAGTAGTATTTAACTCTGTTCGGGTGCCACGCACAGTGTGCCTCAAAAATCTGGGTAATAATCCTGTGTCTTTAAACTGGAGACTGGTCGTATAGAATTGAAATGTATGGGAGAGTTGTAGAGGAGGACCTAAGTTTTCAGAAGAATTATCTTGAAGTCACCCTGTAAAAAATGAGATAAGTTATCATAGTCGATCACCTTGAATATGAAAATGTTTCAAAAAATCTTAACTTTTACAAATTAAGTTCGATTTCAAAGACTTTTATATTTCTGTGAAGTCCTTGGCGAGATAAAGAAAAAATAAGTTTACTCATCTAAGTTATCCCTCACAATTAAAAAGATATTTATGCTTGACTTATGATTTTTTGCCTGGAATTTATTTCGTTTTTCGGGAATAAGTCCCGAGGTATATGAGTGAAAAAACATTTTTAAATACACCGTAACTTCTAATATAATCCGAAATAAAATACTATTTTTTTTTTTGATGATTTCAATTTGTCTTGCAATGAAAATTTTTCAAAGTAAAATTTAGCATAAAAAATGTCTATTTCATTTTATTTTTATTTTTTTTACAAAAATATAGTAGAATTCTTTTAATTTTTTTTTTCAGTTTTGATTATAATTTATTTCTTCAAATATGTCAAAAGACAAGGGCAAAATTAAGAATTATGTGCGCATTAAACCTATATTGATTGAAAGCAATATTTTTAAGGATTTCAGTTATAAAGCTTATTTTCAAAATTTATTTCTGATCTGAGAAATTCAACTTTTAAAAATTGGAACTTTTATATTTTCCGGGGGTAATATATAGAAAATTGTGAAAATCTAGTGCAAAGGAATGTACAATTTGAAGTTTAGAAGGGGACCCCACATTTTAAGGAGCAGAGGAGGTCAAGGTTTAATACCTCTGACATAGAAAATTTTTAACGCTTGTCAATTTTTTGTTTATTATCCAATTTCAAATGCTTTTATTTATTACCTATTACAGCTTTACAATTTATTAAATATTGTTTATTTTTGAAAAAAAAATTGTTCTTTGAAGCTATTTAAATGATTTTTGGAAGAATAAAAGATTGATACTTATTTTGTACAATATAGGGAGAAAACAAAAATTTTCGAACACGCGCCGTACCTCACCATCTCCGATTTCGATGAAATTCGGTAGACGTATTCACTACGTCAGTACAAAATTTGAAGTTCTCTAAAATTTAAAAATTCGTCACCATTTAGATTTTATCGCGGTTCAAAGTTCAATTAAAAAAAATGTTTAAAACACACTAACTTTAATTTGATATAACTTTTTAACCAGTTATCCGATTTTAAAAAACTTAGGCTCAAAAAAATGCCTATAAACTGTAGTTTTTCACTGTTATTGTCTAATATTTTAATTAAAGGATAATGGTGTCAAAATTCGTCCTTAATTCAAGGATATTTAAAAAAACATATCTTCCATTTGTTTAATAGATCGATAATCAGGAAATTTTGTTTCAAAATTCACCATATTCGATCGATGCTGGATGTAAGTTGCAAATAGATACTTTTTATTCTAAATTTATTTTGAAAATTTTTCACGGCAAAACGAATTGAAATCATCAAAAAAAAAAAAAAAAAAAAATTTTGCTTTTTATTTCGGAATATATTAGAAGTTACGGTGTATTTAAAAATGTTTTTTCACTCATATACCTCGGGACTTATTCCCGAAAAACGAAATAAATTCCAGGCAAAAAATCAGAAGCATAAATATTCACAGAAATATAAGTCTTTGAAATCGAACTTAATTTGTAAAAGTTAGGATTTTTTTAAATATTTTCATATTCGAGGTGATCGACTATGGTAGCTTGAGTTGCAAAATTTGTTTTTGTTTTTTTGTTTTTATTTGTTTTAAACTTTAAAAGGAAATGAAAAATGTTTGGATTATAGTTTTCTGGATGCTTTTGGAGTTAGCGAATCCTAGTTGAAGTGAGCGGTTTCTATTGGTGATATATCTGGATATGTCTGTCTTAGGTGGTAGTGTTGTCACTTTGTTTTCAGGAATCTTGAGTATAAAATGGTTTATTTTGGAAGGAATTATGGAACAGTTTGTTTGTTGAGCTTATTATAGGAGATATGAGACTTTTAGTTGGAATAGTATATCTTCCTTATCGTGACTTCAATTCATTTGAAAGTCTGATTTACTTGTTCAATATTCAGATATTGTTATTATGGGTGACTTTAATAACGATTTGTTTGATATAAATAAACCTTTGATTTTGTGGAAATTCATTCATTTTTGTATTTCATTTTACAGCCGGTTGCTAGCTAGACAATTTTACGATTATAATGCGGTTAAAATTCATTCTATTAAGATTATGGTTTCAGATTGTAATTTTCGTGATATGTATTCAACGGACAATACAGCAGTGATGATTTTGAACAGCAATATGCAGTTATTGCATTCTGTTCATCTTAAACGGCGCACATTGGAGTTTAAACGCCAAAAATGACGCTTAAATCAGGCAAGGGGTAAAGCGGATTATTTATAGTTTTGTTAAAGTAATTAGCCTAAACTTCTGTGCGTCCGGCTGCCTGTACATAAATAACGAACATTTGAGATAATCTCAGTTCGCCGTTTTAAAGATAACCTAATGAAATTCGGTACGTGAGCTTTTCTTGGACCAATACTATATGTTAAAATTGGTTATAATCGAACCATTATTTTACTGAACCCACATATAAGAATGCTCCCGGAAATACATACATATATATTCCACTGGTTCGATGGCAAACAATATTTAAGATACCAGTTAACGGTTAATCGTAATTATATATGTCAAAAAGTTTTCATTAAAAAGGAAGCAAGAATATATTCTAATGTTGTAAAAAGTGTATATTTAAGTAAAAGTAGTTGTTACCAAAAATTCAGCTTATAAAAAATCTAGCTTATGAAACTATTATGTATATTGTTTTTTTTTCCTTTCATTTTCCGACTAGAAATTTTGTTACTTTGTAAATCGATAGTTGTCGATTTAATTGTCAAACCAGTCACCAACAATTTTATTACCGTCTTAAAAATTAAATGTAATGAATTTCACTGTTAAGTGTATTTATTCCTTGTAATTGGTTCAAGAGAAGATTTGTAGTCCTTAGAAAACTAGTGCACAAATTTTCAGTGTGGTAGTCAAGTGAAATGAAGTCCTAATTATCCACATACATTGAAATGGAATTTGAAAATGTTTCTCATTTGGTCATTACAGACAAGGAATGAAGCTTTTTAATTTGTAAAAAATTACAGTAGCAGACATTGAAATAATTCTTCTATATCATATATCTCCCGTCTGAAAGTTTTCTTTCGAAAACTCTTTGCTGATAGAAGCAGCTATTTAACGTTCATTAATTTATTGACACCATTTGGTTAATTTCACATTTTTAAAGATTTTCGGCGATTATTCCTGTAATAAAGACAATTATAATTAGATAAAAGGAATATGAAAAATCTGCAAAATAATTTATAATTAATTTGTATTATTTTGTGTATGAATTGTTTTATTGTTTTACTTTTGTAAAAGTAAAATTATAAAATATAAAAGTAAAATTATAAAAAATAATTCTATTAAAAAAATTTTAATTGTTATCTTTTCTATGTTAACAATATCCCATTTGTAAGCAACGTATATCATAGACCTCAACCACGTAACTCAAACGAAACAATTATATTGACTTAGAAAATAGCATTTGTGACTGCTTTCCGTCTCGTAGCAATAGTTTTTGAGTCCATAAACTGACCATTACGGGCATGGGTTTTAGAAAAGATCCTAAACTAGTCTGGCTTTTAGACATATACATCAACCGTAAAGCTATGCAATAAGGTAAACATTAATTGTAAATATATTTCAATTAGCATATTATTTTAGAGGTAGGAAAAAGCGTATCATTTGTGTTTGGATATATTAAGATAAATATCGTGTTCGATTTCGGAATTAGTAAATTGGTAAATTTTGAAATATTTACAGGACCTGTTAATATCCAACAAAATACAGTGTTTTAAGCCAATAATAAATCCAATATATATTTTCGAATGTCCAATAATATAACTCTATGATATAGATCAGCACCAATAAGTATCTCAACAGGTCTGCCATCGAAAGGATTAGCATCAGCCAAACGAAGATTTGACAGCAGCATTAGCATGTCTAAATTGAAAAAAATGACCACAGCTTCCCTGATATTTCTGACAAAACAAGTACCGTGGTATTTAACACAAGAGGAGTATCAAATTCCGTGCCTATTTTTAGAGTATAGACTTTCCTCGAAACTACCGAGACCGTGTTGACTTTAAGATAAAAAAGAACAATAACTCAATGGGTCATGGTACACACCCTACCGAATTCGACCCATTTTATATGAAAGTTTTGATTTTAGACCATATTTTCTCAAATCCCAACGCACGAATTTACAAGCGGAATACATTTTAAGAATCTTCAATATGTTGTTAAAAGTTCTAAATCAAAATCTACGGGACTTCGGAAAAATATGGATTCTATAGCCAAAAATGTAAAAAATCTCATTTTTGGGAATTTTGATTAGTTTATTTGGGAATTCAGGAAAACCCTACTCCTGATTGAAATTTGGTTAACGCGGTTTATTTATATTAATAACATCCACATTTCCTGCAAATTTCATTAAGGTCTCTTTATAAACAAATATGTTATTACAATTAAAAAATTTGTATTTTCTTCAAAAACCCCAAATTGGGCCTTTTGTTTGGTTTATTTCTAAATAGCGAAAGAAATTTTAAAAATATGTATTTCAAACTAAGCTTATCCTTTAGCATATGTAATTTCCGATATTTTGCAAAAAGATTGAAGTCAATATCATGCCTCATTTCAGAAATATGCGCCTTTAAACTTTTATATTTCCAATTTATTGTATATATATATACAATAAATTTTTACAAACTTCCAACTTTTGCCTTTAGCTTTACGTGAATAATTATTTAGAAAATTATGAATATTTCTGTATACTTTTAGTAATATCTATACACAAAATATTTTTATAAAAACAATCAATAAATATTTTTTATTTTTAATAGGGTTGCCACATTTCCTAAATTTAAGTAAATCTTTATCCTTTTCTAAGCATTCATATATTGCTATTAATGAATGTGTATGAATGTGTATCTTTAATATATTCCACTAAATCTTTTGTTGTTGTCTTCGACTCCCATGTGTATTCGAACCAAATAGGTCTGCAAAAATGTTTTGATCCTGGAGGAGTGTTAAGTCATATATCTTCAAATGAGTTTTTACACTTTGATGAAGATTACTTTAAGGAATAATTATTTTTATAATTAATAATTTTATTAATTATTTTTATAAAAATATTTTGTGTATAGATATTAGTAAAAGTGTACAGAAATATTCATAATTTTCTAAATAATTATTCACGCAAAGCTAAAGGCAAAAGTTGCAAGTTTGTAAAAATATAGTCATATATACAATAAATTGAAAATATATTTCTGAAATGAGGCATGATATTGACTTAAATCTTTTTGCAAAAGATCGGAAATTATATATGCTAAAGGATAAGCTTAATTTGGAATACATTTTTTTAAGATTTCTTTCTCTATATAGAAAGAAACCAAACAAAAGTCCCAATTTGGGGTTTTTGGATAAAATACAAATTTTTTAATTGTAATAACATATTTGTTTATAAAGATATCTTAATGAAATTTGCAGTAAATGTGAATCTTATTAATATAAATAAAAGCGCGTTAGCCAAATTTCAATCAGGTGTAGAATTTTCCTGAATTCCAAAAAAAAAACTAATATATTTTTGGCTGTAGAATCCACATTTTCCCGAAGTCCCGTAGATTTTGATTTAAAACTTTTAACAACATATTGAAGATTCTTAAAATATATTCCGCTTGCGAATTTGTGCTTTGGGATTTGAAAAAAAATATGGTCTAAAATCAAAACTTTCATATAAAATGGGTCGAATTCTGGTGGGTATGTAACATGACCAATTTAGTTATTGGGATTGTTTTTTATCTTAAAGTCATCTCTGTGAAGTTACCTTTCAGAAAAGTGGAAACTTATTATATGTTGCTAAGGAAAGTTTTATTTTAGATAAAAAAGAGTGTAAATACTTTTTCGGCTAAAAAAAACACAAAAAGTCGTCTTTTTTGGAATTTTCAAATTCAAAATCGTTTATTTTTGGACTCGGTAAAGATACCGACATCAAATTTTTTTTATTCAATATATAATTTTTGTTCTTTAACTAGTTAAGAAAATAACTAATAAAATCGATCGGAAATACTAGGATATATATGAAAAAAACTGGACCAAGAACATACAAAATTATGGTGCTTAAAAATTCAAACGCAAATAACTCGAAAACTATAAGAGATAAATAGGACATGTATGCATGTTTTTTATAGGTCTTATCAGGGCCTACAACAATATATAAAAATATTTGAAATCGGACGAGAAAAAAATTTGGCAAGCGATTAAAAATTTTTTATGTCAGAGGTACCTAACTTTGAGCCCCCTTAGCTCCGCCCTTGAGGGGTTTGTTGTTCCCCCTTCCAGACTTAACATTGTACAATCCTCCCCTACGCCTATACCAAATTTCATGAAAATCCAACCAGCCGATCAGAAGTTACAGATTTATTTCCAAAAAATTTCGATTCTGCCCCACTGTGCGTTTCATTGAAGTGATTTGAGGTCTTGTAAATTCACACAACTTTCGAATGAATAAAATACGTTTTAATAAATAAAAAAATTTTATTTGTAATTCAATTTGTAGAAAAAAAGAAAATATAAGTAAATAATGTGTTATATTATATATAGTTATTTTATAATTTATGTTTTTTTATACATTTTATTACATAAATTTAATTTTTTAAATTTACATAAAACATTTTTTATTTTAGTTTGTCGAAGATTACTAGCAATTCCATTCCGAAACTTTGAAGCCTGTATTTCGAAATATACATTAAATAAAGTATAAATATTTTGGATAGTAATCTTTGAAATTTTAATATCATTTTTTCAAAATTTTCTTCAAGTAATTGGATTAGAATAGAAACGGACAAAAAATATATAAAATATAAGAAATAGAATTTGAAAATCATACTAGGAAATTTCAATAAGATAAAGAAAAAGGAAAGCTAAATATTTTGGTGGTTGTAATTCTCAAACTTTTAATAATCCCAGAGATCGAAATCGAGTTATTATTTTATTTTATTGGGTTTCCAAAAAGTAGTCGAATTGTTTTACTAGATAAAAGTGCAATAAACTAACGTTGCAATCGAACTATCACTCCAATACTAAATATTTTGCTTTGTTTTTTAACTTTTCTTTAAAATATTATATATGTACGTGTATATTTTTGAACACAAATTTCTTTGATTTTTAATTTTTTTAATTTCCTTCTGTTTTTACATTCACTGAGAACTGAAAGCGGGAAAATTTTTTCACGCGAGATTCACGATAGCATTTTTTCTTTCGAGGGAACAAAAATTCCACTTGTTGTTCACGATAGGGGTAAATGATTTGTATGGCTTTGTGTGGCTCATATGCCATAGTGTCAAGCAGACATTTAAATCGGCTCTTCAAAACACCAATAACTCGCTCCACAATATTTCTGGCTCTAGAATCACGTTTGTTAAAAATATGATCAGGTGTATTTGGTTTAGAATTTCTGTAAAGAATACCCTCCATCAAACAACAGCAATGACCTTTTATCACCGTTACGGTAGTTTTTTAATAAATTCTATCTTTCGATGCTGAGGCTCTATACAAATGCATCATGACATGTTTTTGGATGACATGCATTTATCGCAATTATATTCATTACTTGATCGCATATCAAAAATACAATTTATAAATTTTATTTTTCAAAGTATTTTAGCTTTTATACTTACTATCATTACATTTAAACTAAAATATCCTTTCTTGTTATAAAATATCCTTACTAAGCGACTTAATTTTAACATGGGTCCCATTCACACAGCCATTCCAAATTGATAATAAAAGTGCCTTTTTGATCTTTCAATCTCCTGGCTCGTTCTTTCAAATTTAATCTAGTTATTACAAATGATAGTTTCTAAAACTTTACATACACATATAAGTATTTTTAACATTTTACTTCTTCTTAAAATTAGACTTTAATTTATCGCGCACGCGAAGTGCTGTGGTCAATTGCAAAATCATTGCAATACTTTTTTTATTGATTGTGGGAGATATCTCTTTAAACAGCATCATAAATCGTCCTTATTTAATCCAAAATTAGCTATAAACCGAATAAAAAAATGTTTATGAGAAGAAAACTCTCGCAATATAGTTTAAAATAGTTACTCACGACTTTTCGGGTAACTAGAAAGGGTCTGAACAGTACCGAAGTCTTCTCCTATTTAGCCTTTCTATTTTACATTTTTCCTTTTCCTTTATTTGTAATGAAATTAACTCATTTTATATTATTCGTAAAGAAAAATTACAGTAATTGTCAATATTCTTCTTTACTCACTCATTCACATTGAAGTGAATACCTATTACCTTAAAATGACAAACATTCACTAATTGACAAATCTGATTTTTACCACATTGCACAGTGGGGCAGAATCGAAATTTTTTGAAAATAAGTCTGTAACTTCTGATCGGGCGGTTGGATTTTCATGAAATTTGGTACAGGCGTAGCAGAGGAGTGTACAATGTTATGTTTGGAAGGGGGGCATAACAATCCCCCAGGGGCGGAGCTAAGGGGGCTCAAAGTTAGGTACCTCTGACATAAAAAATTTTTAATCGCTTGCAAAATTTTTGTTTTTCGTCCGATTTCAAATATTTTTATATATTGTTATAGGCCCTGATAAGACCTATAAAAAACTTACACGTCCTATTTATCTCTTATAGTTTTCGAGTTATTTGCGTTTGAATTCTTAAGCACCATAATTTTGCATGTTCTTGGTCTAGTTTTTTTCATATATATCCTAGTATTTTCGACCGATTTTATTAGTATTTTTCTTAATTAGTTAAAGAACAAAATTATCTATTGAATAAAAATATTTGAAGTCGATATCTCTACCGAGTCCAAAAATAAACGATTTTGAATTTGAAAATTGCAAAAAATATGACTGTGTTTTTTTAGCCGAAAAAGTATCTACACTCTTTTTTATCTAAAATAAAATTTTCCTTTGCAACATATAATAAGTTTCCACTTTTCTGAAAGGTAACTTCACAGAGATGACTTTAAGATAAAAAAGAATCCCAATAACTAAATTGGTCATAATACATACCCACCCGAATTCGACCCATTTTATATGAAAGTCTTGATTTTAGACCATATTTTCTCAAATCCCAAAGCACGAATTCGCAAGCGGAATATATTTTAAGAATCTTCAATATGTTGTTAAAAGTTTTAAATCAAAATCTACGGGACTTCGGGAAAATGTGGATTCTACAGCCAAAAATATATTAGTTTTTTTTGGAATTCAGGAAAATTCTACACCTGATTAAAATTTGGCTGACGCGCTTTTATTTATATTAATAAGATTCACATTTCCTGCAAATTTCATTAAGATATCTTTATAAACAAATATGTTATTACAATTAAAAAATTTGTATTTTCTCCAAAAACCCCAAATTGGGCCTTTTGTTTGGTTTATTTCTAAATAGCGAAAGAAATTTTAAAAATATGAATTCCAAATTAAGCTTATCCTTTAGCATATATAATTTCCGATCTTTTGCAAAAAGATTTAAGTCAATATCATGCCTCATTTCAGAAATATATTTCCAATTTATTGTATATATGACTATATTTTTACAAACTTGCAACTTTTGCCTTTAGCTTTGCGTGAATAATTATTTAGAAAATTATGAATATTTCTGTACACTTTTACTAATATTTTTATAAAAATAATTAATAAATATTTTTTATTTTTAATAGAGTTGCCACATTTCCCAAATTTAAGTAAATCTTTATCCTTTTCTAAGCATTCATATATTTCTATAAATAAATTTAAAATAACAAAACAAACAAAAAATTTCTATTTTAACTTAATTAATAAGTATTTTATTAGTTTACATTTATGGTGTTTACCTAAATTTAACAAATGTATTTATCTATTGTTGATGGTTAAAAATTTATATATTTATGATCTAGTGGCGATGTACACGTATACTTTCCGGTGATACCTAGCTGCAGCATTTATCTATTACTGATGGTTCAAAATCTGTATTTTTATGAGCTAGTGACAATGCACAGGTAATATCCTTTCCGGTGATACCTAACAGCAACATATAATATCAATGAATTCGGTATAGGTACTCTGCCAAATTGAATCTTTCAGATATTTTACCTGATGAAAATTCGCAGAATACTTGTAAATATATATACCTGTGCGATATATCTAATATATATATATAAATGCGCAGCTAATCCTTATCAACATCATATCGAAGTTTATTACCATGGTGATTACATTGAAACATGAACAATTGTGTTGTGTTCTGTGGAGTTTATCTAAAAATGATCTTAATCGTTTAGAAGCTATAGTGGAATTCATAAAAACTACATATCATGCAAAAGTCGACGTCATTGGTAAATCTCAGATAGAGAGCTTTTTAAAGTTGTATGACGTAAAAAGGAAGTCCTTGAATCAGCGTACTAACAGATTAAAAATTAAACATTCCGATTGGATGGATAATGATATAGAAATGTCGGCGTGCAAAATATCAACTGGAGCACCCTGCAGGACATATGATGATTTAAGTACAAGATCTAAGAAGAAAAAACTGGCCCATAAGCTTTCTATAATTTCGAATGAAGAAGTTTCTGATACATTCAAAGAAATGTTAAAAAAGGAGAAGCAACCTGAGAGTGCAATTAATATTGATGAAATACTGCCAACTGCATCACCAAAACGTCTTAAACGGATTGCCGAAAGTGTACCTACTCCAACATCACAATCGCAATCCTCAGCCGAAACAAATATCAAATTTTAATAAAAGCTCTGCTTGAAAAGGGACACTCAATTCTACCATCATACAAGGATATTCAAGAAAAAAAGCAAATTATTTTACTATCTATTTCGGTTACCGAAAAGGAAACAATCTTCATCAAAGTGTAAAAACTTATTTGAAGATATATGGCTTAACACCGCTCCAGGATCAAAACATTTTTGCAGACCCATTTGGTTCGAATGCACAAGGGAGTCGAAGACAACAACAAAGGATTTAGTGGAGTATATTAAAGATGAAATGAATTATTTACCTCTTTCAGTAACCATAAACCAATATACATTCGACATATCCTTTCAACTTAGTCTAACAATGATTCATGGAAGGGTTAGTAATGCCATTATGGAAACATTTCTTTTTGGAAATCACTATGTGATGAGACGAAATCACAATTTTCGGATATTGGTAAAGCAAGAAGTATTAATGAAGAATTTCCGTCTTTCGGAATATCTGCACTTCACGCCAGAATACGGTTCATGGAGCATTTTCTGCACATAGCATATGATTTAAAGTATAGAAGTGTGTCAGAAAATTTAACAAAACCTACCAGAAACAACGAGGATTTAAAAACACTTAGAATATTTGAGAAAAGTAGAATACAGGATGAATTCAGCACAAAATTAACTCTGCTCGATTTGGAGAATGTGCAACTGAAATATCTAAACTACTTGTTTCTCTATATAAATGGAAAGCAATGTATTGTGCCTTGGCGAAATTATAATTGAACGAAATATTCTTCCACTTGGAAAGCTTACAGAAGAGGCTCAAGAAGACAGAAACAGAGATTTTAAGCACGTTCAATTATTCAGCTCCAGGAAATGCTCCAGAACGTCACAAAACGAGGATATTTTTAATAGCCTATTGTTATCATCAGATCCTGTACTATCATCAATGAGAAAACGTTGGATGTATTATGAGGATTTATCAACTCAAAATACTGAAGACTTGAAGGACCTTTATTATCTTTAAGATATGTATACAGATACAACAGATTATTTTACAGAAAATAAGTAGTATAAGTTTAAAATATTAGAAAAATTGTCTACATAAATTTAATGTAAATAAGTAATAAAAAAGCGTATTAGAAATAGAATATTATTATATTAAAGAAGATGATAAATACCAAAAATAATAATATTGATTAAGTTAAAATAGACATTTTTTGTTTGTTTTATTATTTTAAATTCATTAATAGAAATATATGAATGCTTAGAAAAGGATAAAGATTTACTTAAATTTGGGAAATGTGGCAACTCTATTAAAAACAAAAAACATTTATTAATTATTTTTATAAAAATATTCTGTGTATAGATATTAGTAAAAGTATACAAAAATATTCATAATTTTCTAAGTAATTATTCACGCAAAACTAAAGGCAAAAGTTTGCAAGTTTGTAAAAATATTATCATATATACTACAATAAATTGGAATAAAAGTTTAAAGGCGCATATTTCTGAAAAGAGACATGATATTGACTTGAATCTTTTTGCAAAAGATCGGAAATTATATATATTATATATAAAGGATAAGCTTAATTTGGAACACATATTTTTAAAATTTCTTTCGCTATTTAGAAATAAACCTAACAAAAGGTCCAATTTGGGGTTTTTGGAGCAAATACAATTTTTTTTAATTGTAATAACATATTTATTTATAAAGATATCGTAATGAAATTTACAGGAAATGTGAATCTTATTAATATAAATAAAAGCGCGTTAACTAAATTTCAATCAGGGGTAGGGTTTTCCTGAATTCCCAAAGAAAACTAATGAAAATTCCCAAAAATGAAATTTTTTACATTTTTGGCTATAGAATCCACATTTTTCCGAAGTCCCGTAGATTTTGATTTAAAACTTTTAACAACATATTGAGAAAATATGGTCTAAAATCAAAACTTTCATATAAAATAGGTCGGATTCAGTAGGGTGTGTACCATGACCAATTAAGTTATTGTTCTTTTTTTATCTTAAAGTCATCTCTGTGAAGTTACCTTTCAGAAAAGTGCAAAACTATTAAATATTGCTAAAGAAAATTTTATTTTAGATAAAAAAGATTGTAGATACTCTTTCGGCTAAAAAAAAACACAAAAAGTCGTCTTTTTGCAATTTTCAAATTCAAAATCGTTTATTTTTGGACTCGGTAAAGATACCGACATCAAATTTTTTTTATTCAATATATAATTTTTGTTCTTTAACTAGTTAAGAAAATAACTAATAAAATCGATTGGAAATACTAGGATATATATATGGAAAAAACTGTACCAAGAACATGCAAAATAATGGTGCTTAAAAATTCAAACACAAATAACTCGAAAAATATAAGAGATAAATAGGACATGTAAGTTTTTTGTAGGTCTTGTCGGGGTCTACAATAATATATAAAAATATTTGAAATCGGACGAGAAACAAAAATTTGGCAACCAAGGCAGACTTCAGATTCGCTGTGGATCAGGAGTCTGTGAAGAAGCTAGATCGGGTAAACCCAAAGAGGCTGTCAGTGGTGCAAATTAACTGCGAAATTCAGCTGAGCGTATCGAGGAAGTCGTGAATAATTTCACGGATGTACTTAAGAGTAGCTTTGAGCTCAGTTTCCTTCTGATTTATCCTGGCAAAAGGTGGCAGCCGAAATGGTGGACCAGTGAACTTAGGGTCCAACGGTCTACAGTTAGAAGGCTGTTCAATAAAGCCAAGCTAACGAGGAGTAAGACTGATTGGGGCAGCTATAGGGAAAGCTTCACTCAGTATAAGAAGGACATAAGACGGGCGAAACGGAAATCATTTATGAATTTCTATGAATCCGTGGACTCGGTTAACGACAACCGGACAACTCGTGGACGGAGTCTTGTTCGGAGTCCCTCTGTTTACTGATGGAGACTCACTTCCCTGGCTGTAAGGATGTAGAATTTGATGGCAGGACAGGTATTATCAGTGATAACCTACACTCCGGACCAGAGAAGGGTGATATGGAGCGCGATAGAGGAGATGATCGCTGGAGACAACGTAAGATGGGCGGTAAACTCATTTGGAACATATGTGCTCTGCATGATGTGGTGAGTTTTACTGAACGGGGTCTGCTGCATAAGGAATACACCTTGGCAGCGTTCCTCGATATAGAAGGGGCCTTTAACAACATTAGGATAGAGGTATTGGTGTCTTCCTAATCGAGTGGATCACCCTGATGCTAAGCAGCAGGGAAGAACTAGGGTCTAAAACCGGTAATTGTATATTGGATATACACATCGGTTATGAGACCTATACTCACTTATGGATGTTCAGTATGGTGGGAGGCGTTGAGAAAAGGGACGTACCTTCTTTCTAAAGTTCAGAGATGTGCTTCAATTGGCATTACGGGTGCCGCGAGAAGTACACCTCAGGCAGCACTGGACACCATTCTCCACCTTCTTCCAATTGAGGAATTCGTGAGAGGTATGGCTGTGCGTGGCTTATTTAGACAGAAGAAATTGGGATTAATAGGGAGCTTCACAACGGGGCATGATAGCATACTTAATGAGGTCAAGTTGGATAGTCAAACATTATCCTCGGCCGCCCAAACGGATTATGTCGGTACTATAATTGACTTCGATCCCTAGTAGGGACTTCTGGATTGGAGCGGAGAAGCTCCATGGAGGATGTGCTATCTTCACGGTTGGCTCGAAAAGAGGAAAAAAAGGCACAGGGGCGGGTGTTTACTACACGGGAACAGATATCAAACGATCTTTTAGATTGTCTGATAGTTGCAGCGTTTTCCAGGCAGAAATTCTAGGCATTTACAACGCCCTAGGATTACTGGAAGAGAATGTTGAGAGGGACACTGAGGTAACTATATATGTGGTTAGTCAGGCAGCACTGATGACAATGACAGGTTACTGTGTCAGGTCCAGGTTAGTGCTGGAGTGCAGGAATGAATTTAGGAGGATTTTAGAAATTTAAATTTAGAAATTAATTTTCTTCTGGGTAAAGTCTTTATTACTGTTCCTAATCGGATGTTGAGATCTTACCATCCGTTAGCCAGCTATTTCATTCCATAGATCCAATTATGCTAACCTTAATCCGTTTTTTCGCTATACAATTTTGTTGACTTCTCAGATTCACCTAATAATATAATAACAAGGCTCCTTCGTTTGTTAAACTACAAAAATTTTTGGTATAAGTATCTTTTGTATAAGAATTTTAACTATTGCATTTACTACCTTTGTTCATAGAAATAAGCAATTGCAAATTTTGTTCTGCTGTTTTGTAAGATATGTAGCTGAAGTAAATAAATAAAAAAAGATTCAATCTTCTTTGCAAGCTATCTGTAACAAAAGAAGATTCCGTAGCCGAATTAATGAGTGCTCGAACCTGATATTTGTCACCGTTATGGATAATATTAACAGTCAAGGTTTCTAAAGGAACAGATTTTTTGTTGACGAGTATGAAACGTTTGCAAATTTGAAGTTAAACCCGTAGAGGTTGTTGAAGCTTGAGTTTGTGTAGTGTTAGTGGGTCGTAGAACTGCAGCCGAATTGTGACCAAAAGTTGTGGGAGTATTAACTGAGTCATCATAAAAAGTGACTACGATTTTTGTTTAAAATACACAAAATACTTGTATAAGTATTTTCTTCAGAACGAACCAATTCATTTTCATCAAATGACATAAACGTTCGACATTACTTAATTGAGAGCTATTTATGCAAAGTGCATTAAAAAGGTCCATAAATGCAGGCCATGACAAATAATTACCTTCGAAAACATCGACGTCGCAAAGTCTGAGAGTTAAATTATGACAAAAATTGTCATTCTAGTTGTTATTCGCCGTAGGTGACTAATGATTGGTCTTAGAATTTAACTCAAAATTATAAATTTTCTTTTTAATATAAACCATGCATATGACGTATGCCTGATAAGCTGCCTGATATTTCGAATCATTCTCGTTAGATTAGCTTCTTAGGGCAGCTACAATTTGGTCCCGTTGTGAAACCCTGACGGAGCATGTGTTACTAACTTACATGTCCATAATAGCGTTCGAAACGAACCAACCCGACGCATGTATGAAAGATGATAATACATGCACAAACGGACTTTCAAAATTAGCAGTTTTGATCTCGGCAAGAGTGGGACAGTGGCATAAAAGATGCTCCACCGTTTTCTTCTCTTCCTCATCCCGGCAACTTCTACAAAAGTCGTTAAAAGGGAGCCCTAGTCTCCTAGCATGCGCGCCAGCAATCCAGTGCCCTGTAACCACGGCTACCAGAATTCTTAGCCGATGCCTCGATAGTCCCATGATGAAGTTAGATCGAGATTCATCATAATGGAGACATATTTGCCTCGAGGTTGAACATGTGGATTTATTTGTCCACCTATCCTGTGCAATCCTCGATAAGTTTCGCAGAATTATTGATCTGCAGGCCGAAAGCGGTACTCCAACCAGTTGGTCCGTATCTTCACCTCTAAGAAGGGATCTATCTCTGGCTAGCGCATCCGCAATAAAATTACCCGGGGTTCTTGAATAACCCCTAACCCAGACCAGCCCCAGGTTTGAATGTCTCGCCATCTTATTCAGAGATATCCGGCATTCATGTAGAGCGATTTGATCGCAGCAGATTTGGACCCATCAGTATAAACCTCAACTGAAGCAGACCTTAATTTTGGGGTATTTGAGATTGATGCTGAGAAGTCTCTGTCAAGAAAGGGTATGGGGATACAATAATAGATATGGCTAGGAATGCTATTAAGGAAGCCCAGAATGGTCGCATGGCCGAATTCACTATCATTCCATGCACCTATAATCCTGAGCCTTGTCGCCGTCATAATGGCGATCAGTTTAGCCATAAGATCCACCGGTAACCAGTTCATTACAACAAATACGGCTTTCGATGAATTTGTAAGTATGGGCTTAATCACCGTGTCGAAGAGCCATTTCGTATTCCTGGGATTTATTCCTCAGAATTTACCTTCCTACACATATATAGGACAATGCCTGCCTTTGAGGCTCTAGCCCGTGTATTCTGGAGCCAGGATAGTTTGGAGTCTAGTATAATACCAAGGTACTTCGCACTATCTGACCCCTTTAATTCAACACCGTTTAGACGTGGAAGTGGGAAGATGGAATCTTATATCTTCTAGAAAAGAGGACAAGTTTCGTTTTTTTTTTTTTGCTGGATTCACGCTAAGGCCACTAATTGTACTCCACGTACTTATTAATCCTAAAGCAGTTTGCAGGCGGTGAGAAATAGTATCCAGATATTTCCCAGATACAGAAACCGCAACATCGTCCTCGTAAGCGACAATTTTAAACTTCAGTGAATCAAGTTCCCTGAGTAATGAGTTAACGGTGATATTCCAGAGAAGTAGAGATACCTCTATTTGCTACCCTATAAATGGTAGACACACCCATGTCGGATATTAAACCCTATTGGTTATAAGTCTCCATATGAGGCTGATGATCGACTGATGAATGTCCAGCCTTTCCAGGGACAAAATTGATTGCGGAATCACATTATTAAAGGCCCCCACGTAGAATGTAATGCAGTCTCAACAGATTTGCCCTTCATATAGGCATGTTGAGACGCTGATAATTGATCGTTCAGTGTCTTTAAAAGAAAGGACTACAGACTGGGCCCGGAGATTTAAATGAGGTAAAGCTCTTCAGAGCCCATCTCAGCTCTCCAGGATTTTCGTTTCGCATCAGCCCCGTTAATTTCATCGGGTTCCGTTTCCTCCCAACTATCGAGAAAATTTACACATGTCTCGTACACAACAATTTTAATTCATCACCTTGAATCTCTAATATAAATATTGTATGTTCTACCTCAGACTTAACTTCAAAAAAGGACACAAATTTAAATATAGCATTCGAAGTTCTAATAAAACTATCAAGGGACGTAATAGGCATTTTGAGAATTAAATTAAAATCTACTAATTAAATGAATTAAAACTTGTTTTAATAAAAAAGCCCGATATTAAAATTACCAAAAGCGTCGAAAATTATTACAAAATATTCCAGAAGATTATCAAAAATTGTTTATAGCTAAACCGACCGACCGTAGGATATTTGTATCTTTTGTATTGTAATATACAGATGTAAATATGTAAACAAATATACGCACAAAAGACAATGAAAAAAAAAAAACAACTAATTTCTGTGTAAATAATATAAACCACTAATTTAGTTCATTGTCCAAACATGTAGCAAATATGCACAAAACTAAAATTGTTTCCAAGCAAATTTAGAATAAAGTAATAAATATTGTCACTATTTTTATCAACACGAAGATTTCAATATTTTAAATTATTAAAAAAAGATTCACAAATGAAATATTTATGCACAAGTGTATAATTGCGTTTAAATTAAAAATCAATATTTTAACTTCACTATCCTCACAAACTGAAATATATTTACATACCTTATTTAAAAGAAATGAAAGCAATAAATAATCTTCCATGGACTGTATTTGTTTCCAAAGTGCGAACTTCTTTGATGCCTTTCCAGAAAGTGGTTCTTCAAATCCGATCGCATGGATCAAATGCTGTGGGCATCAATCAAAAATATATAAACTATGTAAATAAAACAAACCAAATTTAAGTTTATAAGGGACGTAGATTTCTGGTAGAAGGATGTAGTGCCAAATTATGGTTTAAATTTCCGGAATTAATATCCAAAGAAGAATCACTAGTTTTCGGAGCCTACTTTAAACGACCTACCTTGTAAAAAGTTGCCGTTGTAAGTTTAGAAGTCATTGCCCAGCAGTTTATTTGGTTGCAATTTACACACTTTTAGAAAGGTTAGAAGGTTCATTGGTGTATAGCAAGGTTGAAAACCGATATCGTTATAAATACCGATACAGATTATTATATTTATTTATAATTCCAGTAATATAAAAAGTCTTTCTAGTCCAACAAATATTCACATTTTTTTAATTTTAATTAAGTATATCTCCTAAACTAAAGTTCAGAAAAAAAAATAATTTTTTGCGCAACCAAATTTCAAAGTGTTGGCTTTAGTTTTGTGAAGAAATAAAAAATATACATATTTTGTTATATAAAATTATGCATTTATTTAAAGACATGTATTTCTGTGGTATTTTTTCGTGTGTCACTTGAATAAGGGATATTTTAAAACTAAGCAAACTGTAATTTATTTTTAAATTTTAGGTTATAAAAATTAAAGTTATTATCTTCTCATTCAATTAGTAATGAGTACTGCCACCATTTTTAGAAATAACTTCAAAAATGCGATTTGTCATCGACTTGTATAATGACTCTAAGTAGTTTAGCGAAATTGAACTCCATGCTTCCGTTATTGCATCCTTTAAGGATTCTATCGTCTCAAATTGTTTTCCTCCTTCATAAACTTTTCTTGCAAGCCAACCCCAGACATTTTTCATTGGATTCAGGTCTGGTGAATATGGGGGCCAATCCAAAAGTGAATCGGAGCGTTGCCGTGTTGGTACGTCCAAGGTATGGGTCCAAAGAAATCATTATATTTTGGAAATGCTTCCACCAGAATGTTTTTGTAAGTCTTTGCAGTCATTTTGTTGGATACAAAAACCAATTCTATGGTACCATAATACGAAATGGCATTATTCCGCCCTCTCGGCTGTGTCTGTGACTCAAAAATAATTCCTCATTATTTAAGTCATGGAAGTAATAGTTATACCCGTCGGGACCATCAATATTAAACTTTTTTTCATCGGAAAATACAACTTTAAACCATTTGTCGGACCATGTCATTGTATTTTTGGCAAACTGTAGACGTTGTGATTTGCGTTTTTCATTAAGTGGTGTTTTTTTTTTTTGCAGTTTTCGTCGGACTATGTATGGGCACAACTTTAAAATACGGAGCACTGTTCTTAGACTGGCACTGACTCAACTTTTTTTTACGTATTTTTGGCAGAATTTGATGCAATTCTAAGAATTTTTTGTCTTTCTTTTGGAGTTGTTGCCATTTTCTTCCGACCTTTCATTTTTCCATATCTTTCCACGTTATTTAAATAATTCTACACAACTGTCTTTCCTCTATTAATGCTTTTTGGCTATTTGGACCGGATTCTGACCCTGAGATTTCAAAATCAGAATTTTTTTTCTTTTTCAGAGTTATTAAGAGCCTTACCACGTCCCATTTTGAATAAAAACTATTTAAAAACTATCAAATTAAAAATTCCCTAGCCGTTTATATTGAAAGAAATTCAAATCATAGCCTTCCTGATTAATATTAAAAGAATTCCTCATTCAAGTGACACACGAAATAGTACCACAGAAATACATGTCTTTAAATAAATGCATAATTTTAGTATAACAAAATATGTATATTTTTTATTTTTATTATTTCAGGAAACTAAAGCCAACACTTTGAAATTTGGTTGCGCAAAAAATTATTTTTTTCTGAACTTTAGTTTAGGAGATATACTTAACTAAAGTTAAAAAATGTGATTCCTTATTCAAGTGGCAGGCAGTGTATATTACAAAAGCAAATTCCTGAATAAATACGTATGCAAAGATATGAAACATAAATATAAAAAAGTTTATAACTATATCTTACAATTAAATTATATATATACTTTTACCGTAACCGATACCATGAATGAAATTATTATTTTCCAAACATTCCGGTATTCAAATACGGTTTCCCTCAATACTGGTACATAGCGCTATTTTAGTTTCGGTATTTTTACTATGTAATATGTTTCGTAAAAATAATTTCTCATATAATTAACTTGCTTTAAGAAAGATGGAATTATTTTTAATTTTATTGAATCTTGTTTTTATAGTCCTTTTATTGTTTGAGTCTTTGTTCCAATAGATTTACTAAAACGATTCGCATTGATCAGTATTATGCTGATCAATTAAGGATATTAAAAAATACAAAGTCATCTTCAGTTCTCTACCAGCGATTAAAAATCAAGCGATTAATATATTTCGTTTAGCTTTTTGTTTTAAAAAGGCTTCTAAAAATTCTTAACACAAGTTAACAAAATGGTAGGGAAAATTGCGTCGCAAATAATTTTACGTAATTCATATCACTTGTGCTAGACATAGTAGGTCAGTTCGACGAACTTTCCGAAGTTATCAAATCCACCCAAACGGGATCAGAAGAGAAAGTCCTCATTCTGAAATATCTTTGGGCCACAAATTTTATTATTATTTTTTTTTTTTGCGTTCCCTTGCATTTGCGAATTTTTCACAATGTAAGAGAGTAAATTTGTAAATACTCTCCGAACTCACCCAAAAGTTAGTCATACACAGCGAGTATGGAAAGTAATGTTGCCGTTTTGGTTATTTTTAACCAAAATTGGTTATTTTAATTTCCAATGTTGACATGATGACTGTTTTTCCACTTTGGTTATTTTTTTGTTAAAAAAGAAAAATGTTATTCTTATTAGTTTTAAAACAATAAAAAGAGAGTGCGCTAAAAATTCACCACTCATTTAAAAACTAAAGGTTCCTATAACTTCTCATTCCAATTTTAACTGACAACAAATGAAGAAAATAATTGAAATCAATAGAAAATATAAAGATTTTTTAACCAAAAAGTGAAATGGATTGGGAGTTTTTTGTGAGAAAGTTCTAACGACATAACAACTTGTAATTACAAAATAAATTACTATTGAAAAAGAAATGTATATTCGGTGAAGACAGACATATAGTCTACACTATTGTGTATGTGACTTAAAGTAATACATACTTGAGAGAGAACATTATATGGTTACTATTATATTAACATAGGAACATTTATGTGGGATTTAAGTATTTATAACAGATTTTCGAGAGGGGACCCTATAAAGAAGCTACAATTAATTTTTAAGCGATATTTTATTTTAGGATTAAAAATGTTTTATGCTTGAGCTTGAAAATATTACTTCATATATATATATATATATATATATATATATATATATATATATATATATATATTATTAAAGCTTAAAAGCTATTAAGTTATTCAAGCTTCTTTTCCTACATCATTTATATTTGGTTTTTTTTCTTAATATTCTCTGAAAGAATGAAACATTTTGTTCAGAAAGTTACAGGCAGGGACATCTTTAATTAGATCCAAAATACCATTACATATCCTGTAATTTTTGTTAATTTTTTTTTCTTTTTTTTGTTTTTGTTAATTTTTGCCGCCGTTGAATTGTCTAGGTTGTGGAACAACTCCCACGTCGTTGTAATTATATCTTAAGTATGCCAGAGGGACATTTGTTGTTTGGCCTACGAGAGTTTTGAGTCTTTTTTTCACATTGGCTAAGTGTGTACTAAACACTAACACAGCTACACTCAACCACACCAATTTATTTGTCTGCCAGTTTGAGTGCGTATTGATGAGTATTTTTGTGCTTTTGTTATTATTTGATATTGTTATTCTCTTTAGTATATTAGGAATGAATAAATAAAGAGCGAATAAGAGTAACATATTTGTTTTACTATTATTCGCTGAAACAGATAAAGTGGATATAGAAGCTTGTACTATTAGTACTTGTTGTATGTTGATAAAACGTATTATTACGTATTATGAAAATGTATACGTTAAAACGATTTATTTATTAAATTAAAATAATATTAAACATATTTTTATGTAGTAATATTTTTTTATTGGTTTAAATAAACTTAAAGTTTTTAAATTAACAAAATATTTCAATCTTTTAAAGTTTTAGAAAAATAAAAAAAACAAAATAGGAATTTAATCATTAGTATATGGAAAAAAAACAAATTTAAATATAAATACATTAATGAGCATTAGTTTCGAATAGTCTTTTAGCCCATTATCTAATACTAATGAGTATGACCGGATAGAGATCGATAGAGAAGGTTGACGTGATACCAAATGTACCACATCTCCACCCAGAGACCGATCTCGGTCCATTGTGAGTCCCTTCATTGAAAAGCTATAGGATATATATTATAAAATACAGAATACAGAAAATAGGAAAATAGGAACAGAATAGAAAAACGATAGGAATAAAAAGAATCATATATGATTAGGTTTAGCAATGATGACAATCCCCCTAGGGGCGTACCCTTGACTCTCCCTTAGACGATTCCCATGACGAAGCCTATGACGTCTACAAGCTCCACGTCCCGAACGTCACTTAGCCCGTCTGGGAATTGGCTGCCCAGCCATTTCATCCTACGATGCAGCAATCGTGGACAATGGCACATAATGTGCTCAATAGAATCGCTCTCTTCGACGTCTCCACACATTCTACAGAGATCGGAATTGTTGGCGTCCCATCTAGACCTCATCCTCCCTATCAAACAGTGACCCGTTATGGCCCCTATCATGATTCTTAAGCTCCTCCTACTCAAGCCCAGAAGAATACATGTGCCTGCCTTGTCGAGTGTCGTCCATATCGCCCTCGACACCCTACAGTCCTCTCTACTCTCCCAAGACGAATTGGTTCTGACCAAGATCCAGACATTGATCTTCCCAAAGAAGAAACTCAGCGGGGGTTTCACATAGGTTTCCCCTTCCGAGACATCCCTTGCTACGCCTTGCCTTGCCAGTTCATCAGTCATTTCATTGCCTGATATATTGCAGTGGCCAGGCACCCAGCAGAGTCTCACTATATAATTTTCCAGCAGCTCTCTCAGTGACTTCTTACAGTCAGCAACTAGCCTGGATTTCACCAGATGGGTGCCCAAGGCCTTCAGAGCCGCCTGACAGTCCACATAGAGAGTGACTTCAGCACCCCTCACAACGTTCTGCCTGATTAATTCTGCGGCCTTCAAGACGCCGAGAATCTCAGCCTGAAAAACGCTGCACTCATTAGGGAGTCTAAAAGAGCCTTTCAGATCCGTGCCCATAACATAGACTCCCGCACCAGTACCTATATCCATCAGTATTTACCCCAAAGTCCGATTCAGCGGCCATGTAATCTGATGCCCCCATGGAGTTCAGATCAACCTCACCATAACTGATCTCGTATATGACCCCTGCTCTTGATGAACCTAATAGTCCTAATTCCTTAAGTCTCAGCAGATTCCTTGCTGCCATACCCTTCACAAACTCCTCAATGGGTAAGAGATGAAGTATGACATCCAGAGCCGCTTGTGGTGTACTTCTCATTGCACCTGTAATGCAAATTGAAGCACACCTCTGTGCCTTGGACAAAAGGTTCCTATTACTCTTACGTTCCAGTGCCTGCCACCAGACAGAACAACGATAAGTAAGAATTGGTCTCACCACCGGGGTGTAAATCCAATTTACAACTTTTGGTTTGAGCTCGCAATTCCTACCTATGGAGTTTCTGCATGTGTAGTAGGCATTGAGGCCACGTTTTAGTCTCTCCTGAACATTCCTCACCAGGTCAGCTTATTATCGTGGAATACCCCTAGATATTTCGCTGAGTCGGAAAGCCTCAGTTCAGTTCCACACAGTATCGGTAATCTGAAATTCTCTACTTTGTACCTTTTAGTAAACAGAACCAACTCTGTCTTTTCTGGATTCACTCCCAGCCCCCTATCAGCGGCCCAAGACGACAGCTCGCCCAGCGCGGACAGCATGATCTCAACATGACCATATCATCAGCATATGTCACGATCTTCCGACCCCTGCTGCCAAATTGACGCAGAATCACTTCGACAGTCAATAGCCACAGCAGGGGTGAGAGCACTTCCCCTTGCGATGTCCCTCTAGTCACCAGTTTCCTTAAAAATTCTCCACCCAACCTCGAGTTGACAATCCTGTTGCTCAGCATGAGGATTATCCATTCGATCAAGAAGTCATGTACTTTAAGATCCACCAGCGCCTGCTTAATAGCGTCAATCTTGATATTGTTGAACGCTCCCTCAATATCCAAGAACGCGGCCATGGTAAATTCCCTGTACCGAAGTCCTTGTTCTATATAGCCCACCATCATTCAGCGCACTCTCAACAGATTTACCCTTCAGGTAAGCATGCTGAGCACTACTCATGCTGTTGGTGCCAATAGATGATCTTAGATATAGGTCTATCAGTCTCTCTAATTTCTTCGAAAGGAAAGACGATAGGCTGATAGGTCTATAATCCTTGGGTTTCGAGTGACAAGTCCTACCACCTTTAGGTATGAATATGACTCTCACCTCTCTCCACCCCCTCGGTATGTGTCTATGTAACAGACACCCTTTAAAAATCTCAACCAGTAGTAGACGAACCACCAACGATGCATACTGCAACATGGCCGGAAAAATACCATCCGGGCCAAGTGACTTGTAAGGCTTGAATGAATTTATCGCCCATGTAACTTTCTCAACCGTAATCAGGTCTCTCACTACCGTTTCAACAGTCCCGATGGCGAACTTTGTGAAGAAGTGCTCTTCCTCACATAATCCTTCCATCAATGGATACTTACAACCTGAAAAATGGGTTTCCAAAAGCACATTAAGTGACTCAGAACTAGACTCCGTCCATGAACCATCTGATCTCTGGATACTCCCCGGAACACTAGGATCCTTCAATAGTATCTTCCTGAATCTGGATAGTTCACTGACAGAGTCAATGGTCTCGCTGAACCTAATCCACGAGACTCTTTTAGCTCATCTAATGTCCTCTTTGTACTTATTAAAACTCACCCCTATAGGTGCCCCAATCCTCGCCCTTACCAGTTCTATGCGCCCTGTTATATAGCCTGTCAACTGTGGTCCGTTAAACTCACAGCCCCTCTGACCACCAGACCGGCTGTTTCCTTTTACCCGGATAACTCACCGGACAGTTGAGCTCATAGCTTCTGATAATAGACCCTGTTACCTTCTCTACCACTTCGTCAAGATTATACCTCGACATAAACTCCCTCGGAGTTCCAGTCAGTCTTGACCCCAGATCACGCCCGAAAGCGTCCCAATCCGTCATTCTAGGATTCCTAAAAGTTCAGATTAAAGGTTATCCTGCCATGGTCAGAAAAAGTGCACCCCATAGCCACCCTCCAATCCTCAACTAGGTCCCTAGAGTTAGTCAATGTGGTATCTATTACCGAATTCCTATCCTTCGTCCTGAACGTAGGGGTATTTCCCTTATTACAGATTAAAAGATCATTCGTAATAATGAAATCAAATATTGAGTCACCTCTCTTACTTGTATCCCTGCTACCACATTGACTGTGGTGTGCATTAGCATCGCAACCGAGCAATAAACATACTCCATTTCGTCTTGCATACTCGGCAAAGGTCCACACCCTGCCATCCGATGGTACCAACGCCTCATAGAGCATGTATGAGCGGATATCAGAAATAATACATTTTGTTAAAACATCCACACATGCCACTTTGGCCTCCTAATTCGGTTCAATAAGTTCATTTTCTTGTACATTTTTTAACAATACACAGCACTAATGTTTGTTTAAATTTGATAGAGAGTTTTGATTATATTTGTATACATTTTTACAAATTTTGCAAGCAGCAAAATTCCTTAATTCACTACATTTTCATCTTTTATAAGACAAAATCAGTCCCATATTAAGCTTCGTCCCCTTTTTTCACTAATTTTGTACACATTTCTTAAAATTTTTTCTTTTATGTCAATATTATTCATTATTAAATACAAATTTTATCAAAAAAAATATATACACTTATTCACACACTGCACAATAAAAACTAATATGTTTACTTGTGTTACCAACAGGTGCTCTAAAATACTAGTAGTAACTGTTGCACTTGAAACAAAAAAAAAATAAATTTATCAATCAATGCAAAACCAGAAATAACTGTAACAGTTTTTATGAGTATAGTGAGTGTGTATAATAAAATCATACCACATCAGCTTACTCATTTTCTCATTTATACCAATACTCACAAGTATTTTTTAGTATTTTGATAATAAATCTCTGTCTCCTAAACAACTAGTCGGATAGAATTGAAATATATGGAAGAGGAGGACCTAAGCTTTCAGAAAAATCATCTTGTAGTCACCCTGTAATTACACGAGATAAGCTACAGGGTGTCAAATTGACTACCTCGAGTATGTAAAAGTTTCAAAAAATCGTAACCTACAAATCAAGTCCAATTTCAAAGATTTTAAGTTATCTCTTACAGTTAAAAATATATTTACGCTTGAATTTTGAGTTTTTGATATTTTGTCTAGACTTTATTTCATTTTTCGGAAATAAGTCCTGTGGCATATGAGGAAAAAAAATTTTTAATATTCTGTAATTTGTAATATATTCCGAAATAATCTCAATTTGTCTAGCCGTGAAAAATGTTCAAAATCAGCACTGAAATTAGTACAAAAAATTGCTATTTTTTTACAAAACTATAGTACTATTCTTTCACTTTTTTCACAGTTTTTATAATAAAATTTTTTTCTTTACTTAAAGGCTTCATAAATGGTTAGGTTAGGTTAAAAAGGGCGGCGTCTTCACGCCTCCACCCAGAGACCATTCGGTCCATTGTAATTCCTTTACAGATAATAGAGAAAACTGACAGATAAAAAAAGAGAAAAAAGTAGAATATAGTAAGATTGAAAAGAAAGATAAATATAAGAAAAAATAAGGAAAGTGTGGAACCTAAGACCCATCAAATCAACCTTGACTACCTCTAAGCCTCTTTATTCCCATTACAAACCCTATAAGGTTGCCGAGTTCTTCACTCGCAACCTCCTCTAGTTCGTGCAGAATATGACTCCCAAACCCCTCAGTCTACTTCGCTGAAGCCCTGCACAGTGACAGAGTATATGCTCCACTGTCTCTAGCTCCTCCACATCATTGCACGTCCTGCAAAAATCTTACGCGCCAGTGTCCCACTTACTGATCATATTCCCTATTGCGAGGTGACCAGTAATTATGCCAACAATGATCTTTAGGTTCACACGACTCATGCCTAGAAGATGCATCGAATCTGCTGGTTTAAGACTAGGCCATAACGCTCTACTCCCCCAAGCATCATTCGTTCTACCTATGGTCCATTCCCTGATGGCCATTAAATATGACCCAATCGGAATCCTAACGGATACCTCCACAAAATACCTGCCCAACTCAGAGCCCTTCCGAGCTAGTTCATCGGTTATTTCATTGCCGAGAATATCGCAGTGAAAAGGAACCCAACAAAGTCTTATTCTGTAAGCATCCATTAGTCTCCTAAATCCCTTCCCACACTCCAGTACTAACCTGGACCTGACATAACTGCCTGACTATCCACATAGATAGTTACCTCAGTGTCCCTCTCAACATTCTGCTCCAGTAATCCTAGGGCTTTGTAAATGCCTAGAATTTCTGCCTGGAAAATGCTGCAACTATCAGACCTCGCTAATCGTGGGTAGAAATTTACCCGAGACCAACAATACTACAACATCAGTGTAGGCTACGAACTTAATTACCATGGCGTCGAACTGTCTCAATATGACGTTCACTGCCAAGAAACACATAATTATGGAGAAAGAATCCCACCTTGCGGTGTGCCCCTTGTGACAAGCTTCTTTATGCAAGTGTCTCCCATGCTCGAGTTGATAACCCTGCTGCTTAGCATCAGGGTGATCCACTCGATTAGGAATACAAAATAACTAACGAAGCGAGTGATTCCTTAATCGCCTCTATCCTAATATTGCTAAAGGCCCCTTCTATGTCGAGGAACGCTACCAAGGTGTATTCCTTGTGCAGCAAACCCCGTTCAATAAAACTTACCACATCATGCAGAGCACTCTCAACAGACCTACCCTTAAGATTGGAGTGTTGAGCGTCGCTGAAGCCCTGAGTTCCCATCCTACTCCTCAGATACAGATCGATCAGTCTTTCTATTGTCTTGAGTAGAAAAGACGATAGTCCTTGTACTTCGAGTGAGTCGTCCTACCCGCTTTGGGTATGAAAATGACCCTTACCTCTCTCCACCCCCTGGGAATATATCTCACTTTAAGACACTCCCTAAATATCTTCACGATTAGTGAGATGACCCTGTCATTGACATTCTGTAACATGGCCGGAAAAATGCCATCTGGGTCCGGTGACTTATATGGCCCAAATGAGTTTACCACCCTCCTCTGGTTCGGACCGTAGGTTATCACTGACACTACCTGTCCTCCCATCAGATTCTACGTCCTTACAGTCAGGGAAGTGAGTCTCCATCAGTAAGCTGAGGGACTCCGTCCACGAGTTGTCCGCCCGTTGTATATTTCCAGGTGCCACCGTGTCCTTGGATAATACCCGTCTAATTCGCAGAAATTCATCCATGATGTCAGTTTCACCCATCTTATGACCTTCTTATACTTAATGAAGCTTTCCCTATAGCTGTCCCAGTCAGTCTAAATCCTCGTTAGCTTGACTCTATTGAACAGCCTTCTAACTGTAGACCTTTGGACCCTAAGTTCACTGGTCCACCATTTCGGCTACCCCCTTTTGCCAGGATAGATCACCGGGCAGCTGAGCTCAAAGCTATTCCTAAGTACATAAATGGTTAATAAAGAAATTTTAAATTGAATTAGATTTGCGCCCTACATCCAGCATTGATCGAAAATCATAAATTTTTTTGTCGAGGGCGATATGGCCGGTACTAAACAATGCAGGCACTAGCACTCTCCTGGGCTTGAATAGGAAGAGCTATAGAATCATGATAGGGGCCATAACGGGTCACTGTTTGATAGGGAAGATGAGGTCTAGATGGGACACTAGCAATTCCGATTTTTATAGAATGTGTGGAGACGTCGACAAGACCGAGTCTATTGAGCACATTGTGTGCCATTGTCCACGATTGCAGCATCGTTGGATGAAATGGCTGGGTAGCCAATTCCTCGGCGGGCTAAGTGACGTTCGGGACGCAGATCTTGTAGACGTCATAGGCTTCGTCATGTGAATCGACTGCTTAAGGGAGAATCAGGGGTATAACCCTAGGGGGATTGGTAACATTCTAATCCCCCTATATGATTCGTTCACATTTCTACTATTTGATCTTCTACTTCTACTCTCCTATTTTCTGCATTCTATACTCTATATTTCACAGCTATTTCAACGAAGGGACTCACAATGGACCGGGATCGGTCTCTGGGTGGAGATGTGGTACTTTCTGGTATCACATCAACCTTCTCTATCTATCTATCTATCTATCTATCCATCTATAAAATAAACATCAATCTTTCATTCCTACAAAAAAATCATTTAAAAAGCTTTACAAACCAATTTTTGGCAATTTTTCAAAAATAAACAATATTTAATAAATTTAATCGATTATTATTTGTAGTTTATGATTTTTTGAACTTCAACTTCAACGCACTCTAGCTTATATCGTGTTATCTCAGGGTGACCACAATATGATTTTCCTGAGAGCTTATGTCTTCCTCTACAACATTTCATACATTTCAGCACGATCTGACCAAAAGTTTATCAGATACAGGTTTATTACCAAAAATTTTGCGTTTGGCATCACTGTGCCATAACAATATTTTAGCAGATATCCATGCAATTTAAACTTTTAAAATAATTTTTTTACAAAACGTCAATTTTGTCAACATCCCCTCAGGTTCCAATCCATTAGGAGTTACCGCTAAAACTTTTGTACGCATTTAGGAGAAAAATTAAAGTTTTATTGAATTTATTTGAATTGAAACTAAGTCTGAAGGTATATCGAGCCCTAACCGCTAAAATGTCGTAACCGATAAAATTTTGGAAATTCGTTTTTTGATCAAAATATTTTATTCAGAATTATCTACATCTTCTGTAAAAATTTTATTGACGTACCTAGTACCGTTTACAATTTATAGCGAAAGCAATTTTATCTTAAGTGACGTTTTCCATATACATAGCAATATGTAAACAAGCAGAAAAATGCTTTTCCTGAAAAGTTTTGTGTTCTGCAGTTACGATATTTTCGCGGTTAGGGCTCGATATGGTTTTGAATTTCATGTATTTAAAAAAACGGAAGTGAACTTTGAACCGCGACAAAAATTAATCTGCAGAAAATTTTAATGTTTTTAACTAAAATAAAACATAAAAATATGTAATTCAGAGTTTCTTTTAATGAATTTTAATTAAAAATAAATAAAAAATGTAACCTTTTAATGTTTTTGCTATTTTTCTAATAGAAACGTTATATACCGGCATTTTTGTTTCGATATCGGTATACCGATACCGATAAATTCAAAATATCGTTATCGATATCGTTACCGAAATAAAATTAAATTGAATACCGATACCGTTATCCGTTTAGGTTTAGGTTACTAACCTTGATATGGTAAGCGGCAAAACGAAAAGAAGATAACAAAAATTTGTTGTTGACTCATTGTAACCAGTAAAATGCCACTTGGTAGCCGTGGAGGTGATTGTGTGTGTCAAAAATGAGCTACATTGTAGACGCGGAGGTGGCGATTGCCATTTTACTAACCCTTTGGTAGTCGTGGAGATGACTGTGTATACAAAAATATGCCAACACATAGTCGCTGAGGTGGCAATAGACTACCTCCTAGGACATGGCCATGTTAAAGTGACTAATCACGTGCCTAATATAGTGACTAGTGGTGGTAAATAAAGAGCAGTACTTGGATTTAAAAACAAATTGTACTGGTGTGTCTTATATAAGTAAAAAGACCAACACGGCTTTATTTAAAGGAAATAAACCAACGTTTTTGAAAGGCAAAAATGAAAAAATTGGTGCCAGAAGTGGGAAAACATAACAATTGGTGTCAGAAGTGCGTTAATGAGAAACAATTATTTTAGTTTAAAATATGCACAGAAGCTAAATTTTCCAAAATAAAATAAAAAAGTGGCACTTTTTTAACAAACAAACCGAAATTTAATATTTGTGGATTATTAAAACACAAATGAAATATTTTTGCATGAATGTATTAGTTTTTCTTTTCCCGGACTTTTTCCGCTCCCAGGAAATGGGGATTGATTTTTAAATTTCCCGGAATCCCTGGAATTCCCGTCAAAAACAAATAATTAAACATTTTATAATACAAATTGTAATATTCAGTTAAATGAAGGATAAAAATATTAAAATAAACTAATTAACCATAAAACGATAAACTAATTCAATACTTTTAGAAGTATTGACATTTTGAAAATTAAAAACTTTTTATTATATATCTCATCCGAAAGTCGAATCATTACTTTGGTTTTCATATTACCCTGTGGGTAAAACTTCTCTCGATATTTTTATGGAGGTAAGCTTGTTTTTAAGAAAGCCTACAAAAATTATTTTTACGCTATTAATCTATAGGTAAGGAAAACCTGAGCTCAAAAATTAATTTATATCATGTTCTGTTCTTGGATAATTGGACCCTTTAAACTGCATGGTCGCACTGTGGGGTCAAACGCAAATTTTTTGGTAATAAATCTGAATCTCCTAAACTATTGGTCGGATCAAATTGAAATGTATGGAAGAGGAGGACCTAAGCTTTCAGAAAAATCATCTTGTAGTCACCCTGTGATAACACGAGATAAGCTACAGGGTGTCAAAGTTGATTACCTCGAGTATGTAAAAGTTAAAAAAAAAATCGTAACTTGTACAAATGAAGTCCGATTTTAAAGATTTTTATATTTCTGGAAAGTGCTTGGCAAGATAAAGAAAAAATAAGCTTACTCATCTAAGTTATCTCTTACAGTTAAAAAGATATTTACGCTTGAATTTTGTATTTTTGATTTTTTGGCTCGACTTTCTTTCGTTTTTCGGGAATAAGTTCGGAGATATATGAGGTAAAAATTTTTTAAAAATATTCTGTAATTTGCTACATATTTCAAAATAATATGCTGAAAGAATTTTTCGATTATCTCAATTCGTCTAGACGTGAAAAATATTCAAAGTCAGCACTCTGAAATTGGTATGAAAAATGGCTATTTTTTTACAAAAATATAGTACAATTCATTCACTTTTTTCTCAAAGTTCCGTTAATAAAAAATTTTTTCCTTATTAATTTCAAAAGATAAGGCTTCATAAATGGTTAATAAAGAAATTTTGAATTGATTTAAGTTTGCACCCTACATCCAGCATTGACCGAATATTGTCAATTTTAAAAAATAGTTTCTTTTTTTTCGATTAATAAAAAAAATGTCACGCGAGCTTTTTTAAATTTGGTACCCATATTTTTTATAGACATAGATTTAGAATGATTTAACACTAAACTGCTTCCCGCCCGGCCAAAAACGAATGCAGGAGTGGAGATTTTATGTTAAAAGTCAGTTTTTTTAACGACTATTTTTAAAAGCATATTAGCATAATATTTTTAATATTATTTCTTATGTAATGTATAAAACACAAATCAAGCTTTCATTTCTAAAAAAATCAATAAAATAGCTCCAATAACCTATTTTTGGTAATTTTTCAAAAATAATTTTTTTTTTTAAAATAGCTGAAAATCCAAAAAAATTTAATTTTTTTTAATACAACTCCACTAATTTTGCAAATACTTTAAAAATGTTAAAAGAATATAAAAATAGATTTATTTACCAATTCAACGATATATAAAATGTTGATATAGGTCATTTAATAATAGTAATATAATGGCCTCAAAACTACCAAGTCACGTCAAAAGTTGCAAAATTCACTATTTTGTTCCGTATTTCCATATGTGTGTATACGTAACATTTTAGTTTTCTAATGTATTATGTAGGTATATATTTGTTATTATAAAGTAGTAAATTCTTTATTTGAGTAATGTTTATTTAATTTGTTCTACATATTTACATACTTATTATACATATACATAAATATACGGGATGTATATTTATTTTATTAAGAATATATTATCGAAGATATTATAGAGATTTTCTTGAAAATAATCAGAAACATCAAACGTTAGCAAATTTGTAACTTCCTTAGCTTCGGAATCCTCTTTTTCTATTTCAAGAATGATTTTTGGTAGCCATCGTGTTCTTATAGAATATATAACTGGATCTGATGATATTAATAAATATTCCATTAAGTCCATATTTTGCGTTATTTTCGAATATTTTCGGGTATTGAAGAGTCGGAAATGTTTAACATCTTTATTTCGGGCTTCCTGTGCTTCCTTTGTTAGCTCTCCCAATGGCAAAATACTATTTTATTATTTCTTTACCATGAGCCAATACTTTGTGAATTGTTGGAGTCATTGATTTCCAGGGGTATGTAATGTTAAGTAGTTCTTTAGTTTCGTAAGCAAAAATTTTAAATTTGTCCGCATTAATTTGTTTTTTGCTATTAATGGCTGCCAATATAATCTTAAAACGCTTCAAAATATTTAAGTCAATGCCTGTGATTGAAGATGTGAGTTCCGGATTTTCAAAGAAACGTCTTGCTGTATTTTCATCATTTGAGCTTCCATAGCCATGTAGAGGTTTATCAATTATTAATCCGAGTTGTTCTTTGAATTCTAATTGAATTCTTTTCTTCTCCTCTTTTCGTAATTCGTGAAGTTCCAAATTATTTTTTACTGTAGCATTTTCCTGCCCGAGAATATTTCTGTACTTCATATCATATGCAAGATGTAAGCAGAACTCCAAAAATCTTATCCTTGCGTGGAGTGGTGATATTCCAAATTTTAAACAATTTTTATTAACAAGGACTTCAGAATTATCCTGAAATTGTGAACTTATTTTTCCACATATATTACATTTCCATGTAGATGTTGTATCTGTCATAGCGTTTGCAACTTTTCCATCAATCATCGTTAATTGTTGTTGAAATGTAACTTTAATAGTTCTGTTTGATACTTTTACATATATTGGGGGCAATGCTTTAATTTCTTCTTCCAATTGGTTGGCAATTCTGTTTATTGTAACCGTGGTTTCTTTTGTGTAATCAAAAAGGATTGGACGGCACAAAAATTGGAACCTGGAGTTAAATTTATCCATATATCATCAAAAAGCGAGTCATTTCTTGCCGTTGAGGAAGGCTTATTTAAGCGCATTCGAAGTGGTACCAGAGACGCTATAAACAGCGAGGAATAATTATTTCCAGAATTACTTCCATCCAGTTGTTTGTATTCCGAAAATCCTGATGTTCCATCGCAGCCCCATTTCAATATTAAAATAAGTTCAGAGTCTTTGCATTTTTCAATGTTATCATTGCTGAAGGTAGATATAATTTTAGAGGCAGTATTTTCAAGTAATTGCAATATATTAACTTTAGAACTTTTAACAGAAGCATTAACCGGGTGCTCCATAGGCTGAAAAATATTACTTTTCGCTTCTCTCACTGATTTGCTACTGGGAAAGATATCATATCCTTTTTCGCTAACAGATTTCCTCGAAATCTCGTATTGGTTTCTTGATAATCCTAAATTTAATATTAGAGCTAAAGCATCTTCAGAGGTAAAGGACGATGTTGATTTCGGTGTCACTATGCTTTGGATTATCCGATGTAATCGATTGGGAGAAGCTGTTGGTAGCACATCTATAACTTTTTCTACTTCCTTTGGTTGCGTACGTGTTACTAAAGCTTTAAATGTATCCTTTATTTCGGCATTCGTATGTGAATTTAGAATAGATTCCTGTTTGGTCCTCTTTGTTCTTAGCTGAACTTCATCGTAACTTTTTTTCGTCGACCCTTTTTCTGCTTTCCGGTGAAAATTGGTATTTCTCCCTCCAACCACTCTTCATTTTTCTTCTTGAACTTTGGTATTGACCAATCTGAAGCTTGCATCCTTTTTTCGTATGATTTATAAAAATTTTCGAGCTTTAAACTGTCTTCTGCAGTAAGAGTTAAACCAAAAGATACTGCTGTATCAATGAGTTTTCTTATTTTTTCTGGACGATTTATAATATCAGATATATTATTTCAGATTACTTTGCAAATAGAAAAGTGTTTTAATGTAATCTCCATAATGGCAAATTCACTAATAAATCTGCATATTTATAAGGTTACTTATATATAGAAAAAGAATATTTATATCAGGTAAATGGTGACAGGCAAAAATGAATTAAAAAATTTAAATTTTTGCTCAAAACCCCCAATTTCATTCAGTTTATTTTTATGACCTGTAGTGTTAAACAGGTACGTCAAAAAATGTACCTATGCGATTGTAAAAAAATCATTTTTGTTATAATACATTAATTAAGTAGCTAGGTAAATTATTTAAAAACTTAAAAAATGTAATAAAAAACGAAGGAAAATATACTTATTTATGTACTTAGGTAATTTTAAAAACCTTTTCAGTAGAAAAAAATTATGAACACTTTAAATAAATTCATTAATAAATATTATTATCTCGTAACAAAAATAAGCAATGCACTTGAGTGTTACGTATACACACATATGGAAATACGGAACAAAATAGTGAATTTTGCAACTTTTGACGTGACTTGGTAGTATTGAGGCCATTATATTACTATTATTAAATGACCTATATCAACATTTTATATATCGTTGAATTGGTAAATAAGTCTATTTTTATATTCTTTTAACATTTTTAAAGTATTTGCAAAATTAGTGGAATTGGATTAAAAAAATATTTTTTTTTTTTTTTGATTTTCAGCTATTTTTAAAAAAAAAAATTATTTTTGAAAAATTACCAAAAATAGGTTATTGGAGCTATTTTATTGATTTTTTTAGGAATGAAAGCTTGATTTGTGTTTTATACATTACATAAGAAATAATATTAAAAATATTATGCTAATATGCTTTTAATATGCTTTTAAAAATAGTCGTTAAAAAAAACTGACTTTTAATATAAATTCTCCACTCCTGCATTCGTTTTTGGCCGGGCGGGAAGCAGTTTAGTGTTAAATCATTCTAAATCTATTTCTATAAAAAATATGGGTACCAAATTTAAAAAAGCTCACGTGACATTTTTTTTATTAATCGATAAAAATGAAACTATTTTTTAAAATTGACAATTTTCGGCCAATGCTGGATGTAGGGTGCAAACTAAAATCAATTCAAAATTTCTTTATTAACCATTTATGAAGCCTTATCTTTTGAAATTAATAAGGAAAAAAATTTTTTATTAACGGAACTGTGAGAAAAAAGTGAATGAATTGTACTATATTTTTGTAAAAAAAATAGCCATTTTTCATGCCAATTTCAGAGTGCTGACTTTGAATATTTTTCACGTCTAGACGAATTGAGATAATCCAAAAATTCTTTCAGCATACTATTTTGAAATATATAGCAAATTACAGAATATTTTTAAAAAAATTTTTACCTCATATATCTCCGGACTTATTCCCGAAAAACGAAAGAAAGTCGAGCCAAAAAATCAAAAATTCAAAATTCAAGCGTAAATATCTTTTTAACTGTAAGAGATAACTTAGATGAGTAAGCTTATTTTTTCTTTATCTTGCCAAGCACTTTCCAGAAATATAAAAATCTTTAAAATCGGACTTCATTTGTACAAGTTACGATTTGTTTTTTACTTTTACATACTCGAGGTAGTCAACTTTGACACCCTGTAGCTTATCTCGTGTTATCACAGGGTGACTACAAGATGATTTTTCTGAAAGCTTAGGTCCTCCTCTACAACTCTTCCATACATTTAAATTTGATCCGACCAGTAGTTTAGGAGATTCAGATTTATTACCAAAAAATTTTCGTTTGACCCCACTGTGGGTCGTATCAATGAAGTTTTTGTAATTCATTTGATTTAAAAAAAAATCCATATACAGGTTACAGTTTGGATGCTTTTAAGCAAACGTTTTCACTGGTGCTTTAAAAATGCAAGTTGTTGTTTGAGGATTCCAGACATTTTAAGGATATTTATCGCACAATTTCCACATGCATGCAAATTTCATCTTCAAATCGTTTAATAAATATAGTTTTAAAATGTCGAATTTTACTTCCTACTAGTACTTTCAGAAAATAATATTTTCGACCACATTGAAAAAAAATTGCGAATCTAATTTTTCCTTTTTAAATTATTCAGCAAAAATAGAGTTATTTTATTTTCAGTCTATTATACGAAAATGCATGAAGAAGGCAGAAAATATCAAATATATTTAGATATTTTCTTAAAGATATTTAAACTTGTAACAAAATCAAATTAAATAAATTTGTTTTTGTTAAAAGTATATTATATACTAAAATAACCATATGCAGTCAATCGCATATGACCCGTGTGTATCTTTAAAGCTTTATATTTTTGTATTTAATTTTAAAAATATTTATAAAAATGATAGTTTTATAGCTAATTGCATGTATCTACATTAAAAAAAAAACTAAAAAAAAAATTCTGAGATATTTCTATTATGTAAGCTGTTAAGAACACTTGTATAAAAGAACCACTGAAATTTACAACGTAAATTTTATGAGACATTATTTAATAGGACATAACTATTGTGTAAAATAATACAATGGATTCAAATTAAAATTAATTAAAAGAAAACATATATAATCATTAAGTTATAAAATATCCGGAAATTTTGGGTATATTCTTATTTGGGGTTTTTGATACTTTTCGGCAATTTCATTTATATTTGCCAGTCTTGCAGAGATAAAAAGCGAATAATTATGGAAAAAATTTTGGTAATTTAAAGCATCCGAAATATTTCTACATTTTATGAGCTTCCTACCTGACAAAATATTGAAAAGGTCAAATATATGGTGTTATCCATTCACAAATTGCTATGGTTAAATGTGGAATATCAGCATTATTTTCAAATTATGGATAAAATATGGAAGAAATACTCATAGTCAGTAGTACAACGTATACTAATAAACACCCGGACATATGAAAATACACAATATTATTTTTATAGTGTGTTTTCATATTTATGAAAGTTTAGCAGGTGTTTCTAAGGTATATTAAAAATTTATGTAAAATTGTACAAAAAATGCAAAATTTATCTATGTCTTAAAATGTTTCTTTCATATTTTGAATAAAATGCAGCTATTCCAAATTTAACCATGACAATTTGTGAATGGATAACACAATATTCTTGGCCTTTTCAACATTTTATCAGGTAGGAAGTTCAGATGCTTGAAATTCACAAATTTTTATTTTTTTTTTTTCGGAATTATTCGCTTTTGATCTCTGCAAGTCAGATATGAATGAAATTGCCGGAAAGTATCAAAAACTTCAATTTCTACAAATAAAAAATCCAAAATTTGTAAATTTCTGGATATTAATTAATAACTTACTAATTTAACATATATTCTCTTAATTTTAATTTTGATCCATTATATTATTCTCGCATACATACCTTTGCGATGTAAATTTCAGTGGTTCTTTTATATAAGTATTCATAAAAGCTGACATTATAGGAATATCTCAGATTTTTTTTTGTTTTCTTAACGTATAGACATACCGTTAACTATAAGACCAACATTTTTAAAATTAAGTACAAAAATTAAACTTAGTAATATATACTGGTCGCATACATATTTATGCGACTGACTGAACATATTAGTTAGAAAATATAAACATTTTTCGTACACAAGAAATTTTGCGGAGTATTCCCATCACGTGATTCCCGTGAAAAACTATATTCAAAGTGGACATTAAAATATCAATTAATTATACTTACTTTTACCAGGATTTGCACAGCATTTTCCTCTAAAATCAAAATAATCAAGAAAATTAATTTCGTGAATAACGTTGTCACTTAAAAAGCGCTTTTTAGAAGATTTATTTTTGTTTATGTATTTTGACTCATTTTTTATCGTTTTATTTCCCAAAAGAGTATAAGCCAAATATTTGGACGACTGACTCCTGCTTACTAGTGGATCTTCTTTTAAAGGTGTTGCATTTTCCTGGTTATGAATTACATTTTTTATTTCGCCAAAAACTTGCTTTTTGAATAGATGCTTTCTACTTGTGTCGCTATTTTTAATCAGTTGTTGTATATCTAAATAATATTTTATTAATAAGAACTTCTTATATATATATATATATATATATATATATATATATATATATATATATATATATTTGTAATTAACTTACTTTGAATATTTTCGTTATTAGCTTGAGTTTTGCTCGCCATATTAGCACAAATATCCTTTCAGTTTATCTTTCAACTCATAATATTGAATTGAATTTTCCGCTTCATATATTACTTTGAGTCTATACCAGACAAATTTTTATGAAGGAAAAATGTAAAATTTTTATCAGGATACAAATTTGTCTAACGTAGTGTCAATACACTACAACTGAGATTATTGCTGATATAATATGTGAGATAACGCTGGCAAAAGAGAGTACCCATTTTGTTTATATTATATTAAATCTTAAATAAGGGGTACACGTATTCTAATAAATCCTATAAGATATCGTTATTCTCAAACAGTGACAGAATATACATGTCCCTATTATTCAAGAAATTCGCAATTTTTTAGCTCAATTTTTGTTAAAATGTTTTTTTAATGTAAAGCAATTATTAAAAGAACACACTTTCACGAAAACATTTACTTAGTAATTTCAAAAATTCACGTGAACACACACAAACAAACTTTTATATATATATATATATATATATATATATATATATATATATATATATATATATATATATATATTACAGTTAATCTTATATGATAGTTGCGTAATGAAATCCCATCGCAACAGTCACATAATACTTCTTATATCTTATTTTAATCTACTCGTGAGATAATTCTCTTAGCGAGCGAATTTGACACTCTCTGACAGAGAAATCTTACATATTCTGTTACATGTAGATGGGCTGTTAGGAAACTTTTTCACGACAATCTTCAAAATTAACGCGAATTTATGGAAGGTGGCAACAGTTGCACAAAAACTACAATAGGGCGAATTGATTAAAGTTTTTTAAGTATAAAGTTTGATAGATGCAGCAACCAAAAATAATAATCAGTTGTTTAACTGCGGTTACATTGTATACATTGGCACTGATTGTGTCATTTGTTTTTAAAAAAATATCTAATGTAGACACTACTTAATGTAGACTGAATTTGCCAGTATTATTTCAGCGTTAAAAGAAAATTGTCAGCGCACGAGCTCTGACAACTTTGTCACTACGTGCAAACGTAAAAGTCGCCATTTTGATTCCTGTTGGTAATTTTTACGTGGTTTATTATGACATACGTTTTCTCCTACAATGGATAGATAAAAAATCATTTGCAATTCAGACAAAGATTTTCCGTTTGCCTTGATAAAAATTTCTCTTGTATAGGCTCGACGTTAGAGTTGTATCAATCTTGAGTATTCGTATCCTCAATACTCAGTAACGAATATTCTTTCAAGTAGTGACATGGTGTAACAACAACAAATAAAAAAACGTAGTGGAGCACATTTAAGGCCTTGGTTAATCTAGGTTCAAACTAGGCGATATGCTGCAGCGACATCCATTCTTTTTGTTGTTGTTACAACAAAAAAACAATAGCTGTCGCTACGACATGTCACCTATTAAGAACCTGGACTTAGATTACCGCTTGTGTGACAGCCCATCTAGAAATAACATAATATGTAAGATTTTTCTGTCAGAGGGTGTCAATTTTGCTCTCCGAGAGAATTATCTCACATGTATATTAAAATATTAGTATTATAAGATGTCTTATGAGACTGTTGTGATGAGATTTCTCTACACAACAATCTTATAACATGAACTATACGTGTGCGCGCATGTGTAATTCGGAAATTATTTAGAAAACAATGTTTTTTGTAAAATTGTTTTGCTTTAATGGTTATTTTACATCTAGAAATATTTTTTTTATAAAAATGGTGTAAAAAACGGGTGAATTTCTTAAATAAAAAGCACTTATTTACTCTGTGACTAATTAAAAATAATGATATCTTATAAGATTTGTTAGAATGAGCGTACATAATATAAACAAAATGGTTACTCTCTTCTCCAGGCGTTATTTCTCATATCATATCAGCGTTAATCTCAGTTGTAGACCTGGGGCTATGTTTCTGTACAGCTTATATTTTTTATTTTGCATAGTGTAATTAAAAATATTGTTGTCATATATTATTTTTAAAAATCTTTCATTTGTTCGTAAAAATCTTATTTTTGGGAAGAAAAACTATTTCTTCAAAAAATACACAATTTTTGTGGAATTTGTCCACTAAAAATTTAATTTAAATATCAATAATAACTGCAGCGACATCTAGTTGAAATAGAATAGTAAAATATTGTACATAAACGTCAAATAGATGGTAAACAAATCGAAAACGTTTAGTTTCCTCTTTCTAGGTCTATACATAAATAAAAGTTTAAAGGTAATGAAGTCATGTTAAAATCTAAATTTGAATTAAATGCCATTAAAATAATTACTCCAAAAAAAACCGCCTTAAATTTATCGTTTTCTCAAAAATGGAATATGCACGACCTACTACATCCAACTCACCCATCTACATCAATAAACAAATGTCCACCTTTCAAAAGAACCTATTAAGAAGATCTCCTGGATTAACTCCATCAACTCCTGCTTATAAAATAAAAAATTTACAGGAAAGATTCATGCAATATATTTGTGAGTAAAAATACCAACAAATCCAGTTTAAATGTCACATATCGCAAATTTAGTGAAATTTTTGATAAAATTGGTCTTACACAGATTATATAAAACGTCCGTTGGGAATGGAGGTGATACTTAAGTTATCCCCCTCGAAACCTTAAACTCTTAGAAAAGTGAGGGTTGAATGTTTATTATTTATTTAGTGTTTATTTATTTATTTAAATCAGTTATAGATTCTTCAACAGCTGGGAACAAATTGCAATTGATACTTAAAACAATATACTATATATAATAAATACTACCATAAACAAAATTATTGGAATTAAAATAGCTTATTAATAAATGTTTAATTTCAGTAGCAATATCAGCAAAATCAATTAGGTTATAATATTTATTTGTACCGACCGGCTTATTAAAATGTAAACAAGTTTGGGCTACCAGACTGAGCGGAGCTGGTATTTGGCGGAAGCCGGGCTAAAACTCGCCGGATGGGGGGGGGGGGAGTTCTTGCTCAGCTGATATCCAATAACCGGTACACAAAAAAATAATACCAGCTGGAAGAAATTAGAAGAATTAAGTAAATAACATTTTGTAGGGACCCGAAGTGAGCTTCCACTCCTGTTTATATGGTTATTTATGACCTAATCTTGTAGGATTTCCTTTTTCTTCCGGCAGATGTTATTCCGGGAATAAATGGCCCTCCCACAAGGGTATTAATTTGCCCTAACCATGGTAACTTAGGTCTGTTTGGTTACCCCTAACACTACCCTATCTCCTCCTACACTACTGGTTTCAATCACTTACCTTAAAAATTTATTTTACCACATTTTAAATAAATAATCTCATTTCATTTTCAATAAACGTTATAAAAAAATCTTTTATTTATAAGAAATGAATAAAAAATAAATTTATTTACATATCGGAAAAGAAAGCACTCAAAATGATAAGTAAGTACAAATAAGTTGGAATAATTGGAAATATTAAAATATTTACACTAAATTATTTAACAAAATAATTCAACAATCTTGAATACTAAAAAAAAAAAATCTGATTTGGATACTTCACGATTGCTAACGGCCATCTTATTCGCCATCGGTTGTAGGGGTACGTGTAAATTTATTTAACATAAAAAAAACACATACAATTTTTTTTCTTATCTTAGCCAGCGCTTCACCATGGGCTTGCCTATCTACCCAACCAAAACTATGACTAAGGACCTAAAAGGAGCTCGCTTTAGTTCCTACCTTAACCTTCTTTGCTAAGGGAAATTTAATTAAATTACCGGTATGGCTATACTATATTTCCTATTCCTTTTTTTTTATTTTTTAATATATATATTTTTCCTTTTTTTTTCTTATTATTATTCCTTTTTTTTAAAAATGTTTATATATTTTTTACATACGCATATGTGCTTTTTCTTCCAGTTTCGTCCGTCAACAGTCCGAGTCTGGCGATACCTTCTTCTGCCGGGGAGTACTGATGGTGATCTTCCCACGCTGGATGTGGCCGATGTGGAGAATATTTTATTTTTGAATTATTAGTTTAACGTTTTAGTTTTCTTAGTTTTAGTTTTAGTATAGGTTTCTTTATTTTTTTCTTTTAGATTTAGTATAGGTTTCTTTATTTTTTTCTTTTAGATTTAGTTTTTATTTAACCTATTTTATTTTAGTTAGTTTTTTTTATGTTTTAGGTTTTCCTTTTGGTTTTTCTTTAATTTAAAACATTTCTTTAGTGTTCGTTTTTTTTCACATATCAAATAGTTTTTTTTTTCAAGAACAAAGTTTTTAAATTTTTCAGTAGTTTTTAGGTTTATTTTTTTTCCAATTTTTGTATTTTCACTTCATTTTAATTAGGAGTTAAGTTCTTAATTTAGTTCAATTATTAACAATAGTTTTAATTTCTTTTTAACCACCCTTTATGTGCGCGCATGTGTAATTCGGAAATTATTTAGAAAACAATGTTTTTTGTAAAATTGTTTTGCTTTAATGGTTATTTTACATCTAGAAATATTTTTTTTATAAAAATGGTGTAAAAAACGGGTGAATTTCTTAAATAAAAAGCACTTATTTACTCTGTGACTAATTAAAAATAATGATATCTTATAAGATTTGTTAGAATGAGCGTACATAATATAAACAAAATGGTTACTCTCTTCTCCAGGCGTTATTTCTCATATCATATCAGCGTTAATCTCAGTTGTAGACCTGGGGCTATGTTTCTGTACAGCTTATATTTTTTATTTTGCATAGTGTAATTAAAAATATTGTTGTCATATATTATTTTTAAAAATCTTTCATTTGTTCGTAAAAATCTTATTTTTGGGAAGAAAAACTATTTCTTCAAAAAATACACAATTTTTGTGGAATTTGTCCACTAAAAATTTAATTTAAATATCAATAATAACTGCAGCGACATCTAGTTGAAATAGAATAGTAAAATATTGTACATAAACGTCAAATAGATGGTAAACAAATCGAAAACGTTTAGTTTCCTCTTTCTAGGTCTATACATAAATAAAAGTTTAAAGGTAATGAAGTCATGTTAAAATCTAAATTTGAATTAAATGCCATTAAAATAATTACTCCAAAAAAAACCGCCTTAAATTTATCGTTTTCTCAAAAATGGAATATGCACGACCTACTACATCCAACTCACCCATCTACATCAATAAACAAATGTCCACCTTTCAAAAGAACCTATTAAGAAGATCTCCTGGATTAACTCCATCAACTCCTGCTTATAAAATAAAAAATTTACAGGAAAGATTCATGCAATATATTTGTGAGTAAAAATACCAACAAATCCAGTTTAAATGTCACATATCGCAAATTTAGTGAAATTTTTGATAAAATTGGTCTTACACAGATTATATAAAACGTCCGTTGGGAATGGAGGTGATACTTAAGTTATCCCCCTCGAAACCTTAAACTCTTACAAAAGTGAGGGTTGAATGTTTATTATTTATTTAGTGTTTATTTATTTATTTAAATCAGTTATAGATTCTTCAACAGCTGGGAACAAATTGCAATTGATACTTAAAACAATATACTATATATAATAAATACTACCATAAACAAAATTATTGGAATTAAAATAGCTTATTAATAAATGTTTAATTTCAGTAGCAATATCAGCAAAATCAATTAGGTTATAATATTTATTTGTACCGACCGGCTTATTAAAATGTAAACAAGTTTGGGCTACCAGACTGAGACCAGACTGAGCGGAGCTGGTATTTGGCGGAAGCCGGGCTAAAACTCGCCGGATGGGGGGGGGGGAGTTCTTGCTCAGCTGATATCCAATAACCGGTACACAAAAAAATAATACCAGCTGGAAGAAATTAGAAGAATTAAGTAAATAACATTTTGTAGGGACCCGAAGTGAGCTTCCACTCCTGTTTATATGGTTATTTATGACCTAATCTTGTAGGATTTCCTTTTTCTTCCGGCAGATGTTATTCCGGGAATAAATGGCCCTCCCACAAGGGTATTAATTTGCCCTAACCATGGTAACTTAGGTCTGTTTGGTTACCCCTAACACTACCCTATCTCCTCCTACACTACTGGTTCCAATCACTTACCTTAAAAATTTATTTTACCACATTTTAAATAAATAATCTCATTTCATTTTCAATAAACGTTATAAAAAAATCTTTTATTTATAAGAAATGAATAAAAAATAAATTTATTTACATATCGGAAAAGAAAGCACTCAAAATGATAAGTAAGTACAAATAAGTTGGAATAATTGGAAATATTAAAATATTTACACTAAATTATTTAACAAAATAATTCAACAATCTTGAATACTAAAAAAAAAAAATCTGATTTGGATACTTCACGATTGCTAACGGCCATCTTATTCGCCATCGGTTGTAGGGGTACGTGTAAATTTATTTAACATAAAAAAAACACATACAATTTTTTTTCTTATCTTAGCCAGCGCTTCACCATGGGCTTGCCTATCTACCCAACCAAAACTATGACTAAGGACCTAAAAGGAGCTCGCTTTAGTTCCTACCTTAACCTTCTTTGCTAAGGGACATTTAATTAAATTACCGGTATGGCTATACTATATTTCCTATTCCTTTTTTTTTATTTTTTAATATATATATTTTTCCTTTTTTTTCTTATTATTATTCCTTTTTTTTAAAAATGTTTATATATTTTTTACATACGCATATGTGCTTTTTCTTCCAGTTTCGTCCGTCAACAGTCCGAGTCTGGCGATACCTTCTTCTGCCGGGGAGTACTGATGGTGATCTTCCCACGCTGGATGTGGCCGATGTGGAGAATATTTTATTTTTGAATTATTAGTTTAACGTTTTAGTTTTCTTAGTTTTAGTTTTAGTATAGGTTTCTTTATTTTTTTCTTTTAGATTTAGTATAGGTTTCTTTATTTTTTTCTTTTAGATTTAGTTTTTATTTAACCTATTTTATTTTAGTTAGTTTTTTTTATGTTTTAGGTTTTCCTTTTGGTTTTTCTTTAATTTAAAACATTTCTTTAGTGTTCGTTTTTTTCACATATCAAATAGTTTTTTTTTTCAAGAACAAAGTTTTTAAATTTTTCAGTAGTTTTTAGGTTTATTTTTTTTCCAATTTTTGTATTTTCACTTCATTTTAATTAGGAGTTAAGTTCTTAATTTAGTTCAATTATTAACAATAGTTTTAATTTCTTTTTAACCACCCTTTATGTGCGCGCATGTGTAATTCGGAAATTATTTAGAAAACAATGTTTTTTGTAAAATTGTTTTGCTTTAATGGTTATTTTACATCTAGAAATATTTTTTTTATAAAAATGGTGTAAAAAACGGGTGAATTTCTTAAATAAAAAGCACTTATTTACTCTGTGACTAATTAAAAATAATGATATCTTATAAGATTTGTTAGAATGAGCGTACATAATATAAACAAAATGGTTACTCTCTTCTCCAGGCGTTATTTCTCATATCATATCAGCGTTAATCTCAGTTGTAGACCTGGGGCTATGTTTCTGTACAGCTTATATTTTTTATTTTGCATAGTGTAATTAAAAATATTGTTGTCATATATTATTTTTAAAAATCTTTCATTTGTTCGTAAAAATCTTATTTTTGGGAAGAAAAACTATTTCTTCAAAAAATACACAATTTTTGTGGAATTTGTCCACTAAAAATTTAATTTAAATATCAATAATAACTGCAGCGACATCTAGTTGAAATAGAATAGTAAAATATTGTACATAAACGTCAAATAGATGGTAAACAAATCGAAAACGTTTAGTTTCCTCTTTCTAGGTCTATACATAAATAAAAGTTTAAAGGTAATGAAGTCATGTTAAAATCTAAATTTGAATTAAATGCCATTAAAATAATTACTCCAAAAAAAACCGCCTTAAATTTATCGTTTTCTCAAAAATGGAATATGCACGACCTACTACATCCAACTCACCCATCTACATCAATAAACAAATGTCCACCTTTCAAAAGAACCTATTAAGAAGATCTCCTGGATTAACTCCATCAACTCCTGCTTATAAAATAAAAAATTTACAGGAAAGATTCATGCAATATATTTGTGAGTAAAAATACCAACAAATCCAGTTTAAATGTCACATATCGCAAATTTAGTGAAATTTTTGATAAAATTGGTCTTACACAGATTATATAAAACGTCCGTTGGGAATGGAGGTGATACTTAAGTTATCCCCCTCGAAACCTTAAACTCTTACAAAAGTGAGGGTTGAATGTTTATTATTTATTTAGTGTTTATTTATTTATTTAAATCAGTTATAGATTCTTCAACAGCTGGGAACAAATTGCAATTGATACTTAAAACAATATACTATATATAATAAATACTACCATAAACAAAATTATTGGAATTAAAATAGCTTATTAATAAATGTTTAACTTCAGTAGCAATATCAGCAAAATCAATTAGGTTATAATATTTATTTGTACCGACCGGCTTATTAAAATGTAAACAAGTTTGGGCTACCAGACTGAGACCAGACTGAGCGGAGCTGGTATTTGGCGGAAGCCGGGCTAAAACTCGCCGGATGGGGGGGGGGGAGTTCTTGCTCAGCTGATATCCAATAACCGGTACACAAAAAAATAATACCAGCTGGAAGAAATTAGAAGAATTAAGTAAATAACATTTTGTAGGGACCCGAAGTGAGCTTCCACTCCTGTTTATATGGTTATTTATGACCTAATCTTGTAGGATTTCCTTTTTCTTCCGGCAGATGTTATTCCGGGAATAAATGGCCCTCCCACAAGGGTATTAATTTGCCCTAACCATGGTAACTTAGGTCTGTTTGGTTACCCCTAACACTACCCTATCTCCTCCTACACTACTGGTTCCAATCACTTACCTTAAAAATTTATTTTACCACATTTTAAATAAATAATCTCATTTCATTTTCAATAAACGTTATAAAAAAATCTTTTATTTATAAGAAATGAATAAAAAATAAATTTATTTACATATCGGAAAAGAAAGCACTCAAAATGATAAGTAAGTACAAATAAGTTGGAATAATTGGAAATATTAAAATATTTACACTAAATTATTTAACAAAATAATTCAACAATCTTGAATACTAAAAAAAAAAAATCTGATTTGGATACTTCACGATTGCTAACGGCCATCTTATTCGCCATCGGTTGTAGGGGTACGTGTAAATTTATTTAACATAAAAAAAACACATACAATTTTTTTTCTTATCTTAGCCAGCGCTTCGCCATGGGCTTGCCTATCTACCCAACCAAAACTATGACTAAGGACCTAAAAGGAGCTCGCTTTAGTTCCTACCTTAACCTTCTTTGCTAAGGGAAATTTAATTAAATTACCGGTATGGCTATACTATATTTCCTATTCCTTTTTTTTTATTTTTTAATATATATATTTTTCCTTTTTTTTCTTATTATTATTCCTTTTTTTTAAAAATGTTTATATATTTTTTACATACGCATATGTGCTTTTTCTTCCAGTTTCGTCCGTCAACAGTCCGAGTCTGGCGATACCTTCTTCTGCCGGGGAGTACTGATGGTGATCTTCCCACGCTGGATGTGGCCGATGTGGAGAATATTTTATTTTTGAATTATTAGTTTAACGTTTTAGTTTTCTTAGTTTTAGTTTTAGTATAGGTTTCTTTATTTTTTTCTTTTAGATTTAGTATAGGTTTCTTTATTTTTTTCTTTTAGATTTAGTTTTTATTTAACCTATTTTATTTTAGTTAGTTTTTTTTATGTTTTAGGTTTTCCTTTTGGTTTTTCTTTAATTTAAAACATTTCTTTAGTGTTCGTTTTTTTTCACATATCAAATAGTTTTTTTTTCAAGAACAAAGTTTTTAAATTTTTCAGTAGTTTTTAGGTTTATTTTTTTTCCAATTTTTGTATTTTCACTTCATTTTAATTAGGAGTTAAGTTCTTAATTTAGTTCAATTATTAACAATAGTTTTAATTTCTTTTTAACCACCCTTTTTATTTAGTTGTTTTTTTTTTGTTTATTTCAAATATTGTTACACTTTTAAAGTATAGTTTGTAAGTTTTTTTTTTTTTTTTTTTTTTTTTTTATTAATAAAGCTGATTCACCAAAATATAGTTTTATTTTTCTCCACCTGCCACACCGTTCTAAAGATAAAATAAAAAGAAGGAAGTTTCTCTTCTGGACCCTATCATTGCACCTCCTAGACGCCACAATATGTCTTCCTCCGCCATAATTAAAACTTTTCAGCAATTTGCTAAATGTAAAAATTTATAAATTTCTTTTTTTTCTTCTTATTATTATTTGCACATGACATATTCACCTCGATGAATATTCTACGAAATGGATCTAAATCTGTGAAATTGTATCTATGGAAAACGATATAAAATGCAACATATGATCTAAGTTGTCTATTTGGAACGTTAACGAATACTTTACTAATGAGATACTCGGGATCAATAGTTCCATTAACAGTATTGAAGAAAAATTGAATGTTTACAACGATCCTGTGCTTTTTAAAGTTGGAAGTTTCATGAGGCCAAACGATTACGATATAGAGGAAGGTTCGAATCACGGTTCCATCATAGATTCCAGAGGCAAAAAGGAGAAACTCTTTTTGGATTAATTCAAGTTTACGAATAAACCATTATATTGTGGGTCCCAGATTACTGAACCATATTCAAGAATAAGCCTAACTAATATAGTAAATAGCCTCTTCCTCACGTAAGAATCAGTGAATTCTTTCGACCACCGTTTTCTAAAACTTAAAATACCATATGCCCTATTTGCAGTCATTATGATTATTGAAATTGAGTTTTTTTTTTATCGATATTTACTCCTAAATCAATAAAGGAATCAACCGAGCCAATTTCGGCATCTTGAAGGCCGTAGAATTAATCAGGCGGAACGTTGTGAGGGGTACTGAAGTTACTCTCAATGTGGACAGTCAGGCTGCTCTGAAGGCCTTGGGGGCACATCTGGTGAAATTCAGGCTAAGTGACGTTCGGGACGTGGAGCTTGTCATAAGCTACGTCATGGAAATTGACTGTCTAAGGGAGAGTCAGGGGTACATCCCTAGGGGGATTATCAACATTGCTAATCCTCTTCTATGATTTCTTGATATTCTTTTTTCTCTTCTAATTTCTATTTTCTCTATTCTATGTTCTATAGTTTTTCAAATGATGGAACTCACAATGGACCGAGATCGGTCTCTGGGTGGAGATGTGGTACATTTGGTATCACGTCAATCTTCTCTATCTATCTATCGTAGGGTAGCAAATGGATATTGTTTATCATTACGTCTTCTCGAGGAAAATGTTGATGCAAAAAAATCAGAAAATGCATTTGCTATGTCTTTATCATTGTAAAACATTGCACCATTAATTTTGATTGTAGTCGGGTATGGGGAAATTTTTCTATTGGAATTAATAAAATTATAAGACATTTTCGGGTTTCGTTTAATGTCTAATTTCATTTTATGAAGATAAGTATTATAACATCTTTTGTTCTCCAAATTATAACAGCTTATTGATATTGGTCAAACATATTATTACTTTTCCTAAACTTTTGTAACTACATCAAATAAGGAAGTATTATTTACAAATACTAAGTCTAACATTCTGTTGTTAGAGTTAGAAATACCATTTCTTTGGAAGATATTTAAATCGGAGAGAGACTTTAAGAAATCTTCTATCTAATCAATGGGATTTATAGATACAAATAATGTGATCCAGGATGCCGTTGGAATATTAAAGTCACCAAGTGTAACTAAGTGGTCATACGGATTAAGTCTATCAGCAATGATTTTCATACACCAAAGGATCAGGGCTGGGAGGAATGTATAAACATGTTACGTACATTAACTTAATTTTGATTTTTATGATGACAGAAATTATTTCAGTATTCAAGGAGTTATCTATCTATTCAATGAACTTTACCGGCATTGCGTTATTAGGATTTCTTCAGCGGGTTCAGGTCCCGTCTCAAGAGATGCTATCGATGAATTCGGTGTATTACTTGAAGAAGATAAGATTGAGATTAATGATGGATACGGAGACTCAACAGTATTTTCCAATGGTGGGACTGTAACTAATATTGAAGGAATTGGAGTAATGGAAGTGTATAATGGAAGATTTGTTTCAATGGACTTTACCGGCATTGCTGCTGGTAAAGGAGAACTGGAAATATTACCAGGAATTTCCGATGAAGACTATGTTATTATGGGAATAATCGGAGATTTATCAGCTAGCTTCTTCCGTTTCGGAGAAGGATTATGATGGGATTTAGATAATTCATCCAAACTTGGATAATTAGTAAATAGTTCACCAAATTTAGTAAGTTTACCTTGCAAAGACATAAAGTCCTTATTTAGTTGCTCAAACTTTACTTTAAAGCTTTTCTAAAGTTGTAAAATTCAGTATTTATTTACCTACAATTAGGACAAGTCCAATGTAAGGATTTAGAGGCATCGAGGAGTGAATCTACATCACGAGCCCTAAGACCACTACATTTTAAATGATATAATCCTAAAAAAAGCCAGCAAGTTACCATAGTTCTGTTCCGGAAATATTACAGTTAATATTTAGATAGTTCATTATAGGGAATTAATTTAAGCTGTATTGTTTGCTGGATAATAATAATCTATTCACCACTAGATGTCGCTGTTAGGAGTATTTATTAAATTCACAAACCTAGTGTTGTACTTAAAGGTACTGGATTAGGAAAAACAGATGACATGCACTGTTGTAGAAATTCGACTGAAAATATTTGTTGGTATAAAAAAATATAATAAAGTAAACAAAGAAAATGCAAATAAAAGGGGAAAAATGTAATTTGTTGTTACAGATAAATAAAGTTTTTTAATAATTGAAGAAACTGCACAGAATTTAAAATCAATTAAAAGATCAGCTTAGCTTTTGAAATTTACAGGATTATGATATTTTTAAGACCGCTTAATGTACAGAAACTTTAAAAACTTTCAAAGATTTGGAGTAAAGCAAAATTTAACACTTTCACCATAAAGAGTTGCTAACACTACCTGTTATGCCATATTTGCCACTGATACGTCGATTTCCTCCTCCATCACCGGGTTTTACATCCGTTATATCTCATCTGATAAATCACATTTATTTAGAATTGAGTCCAATATTTCCTCCTTAAGCGGAGAAATTTATGCGATTCTTAAAGCTGTGCAGTTAATAGTCAATAAGGCATATCCAGGGCTGTAATTTTTACTGATGTACTGAAATGTGCACACTTTTAAATAAAAAATCGGATGATAATTTTCTAGTTTCTATTAATTTTATCTGGTGTCCTTTCCATATTGGACTAACATTCAATGAAAAGTTAGATCGTCTTGCTAAATTAACAATCACTGAAAGACAATAGACTACAATGTAACATCCAAGGATGCTTACATACAAATTTACAATGCTCTAAAAGTTCAGGCCAAATCAATTTGGTTCTTTCAAATTTTTCCTGCTCTGCCTAAACAACCTGGAAAAAATATTAAAATAATAGAGTAATTACAGGTCACTCATATGATAAAACTTACCTTAAACTTATAAATGTTGAACAAAGCGATTTAAGTGACACGGCCTCCAGCAAACTGATAATCATATTATTTTTAGCTGCTCCAAATACACTTATCTGAGAGACAAATTCTCGTTCTTCAAAAAAAAAAAAAAAAAAAAAATACAAACCTCCTAGATATTATCCAAAACCTTATAGATTTTATTCATGATGTAGAAATTCAACTTTAAATTGTACGATTTAAATATGGGCATCGCTCTTTTTCTTTCGTGCTGCGTCTGGCCTTGCCTCCCGTAGTTTCTCTACTTTAACGAAAACAACTATTTTGCTATTTTACTTTAAAACCCAAAAAAGAAGTCATTCATTACATCCTAGCTTTAAGCTGAACACGTGCGTACATTAAGTTAATAAATTTTGTGAATAATTTAACAAAGGAAAGGAGTTTAATTTCTATCTTTTCTTGGCTCTCCTGGCGAAGAAGACATGGTGGCAGTTGTAAAAGCGATTTGCATATAAAGAAGTGGACATTATTTTTCTAAAAGTGAGGACAACATTTTTGTGTTGCAAATATCACTCCTCCAGAGCCCTTTAATTTTTCACTACCAGAAAATTGGTCCAAGTGGCGTTAAAGGTTTGACCGATACATGAAAAAAGACTCTTCAAGAGCAAGTTGATTTGTTGTTTTGTATCATAGGTGAAAAAAGTGAAGAACTATTGATACAATTTGGTGAAATCCCAAGAACTGTTGCAGATACCGTAAATCTGTTTGACAAATATTTCAACCCTAAGAAAAATATTATATTTGAACGATTCAGGTTCAACGCACGTGTGCAAAGGCAAGGTGAATCAATTCACAGCTTTATAACAGACCTACACTTTCTAGCAAAAAATTGCGATTATGTAAGCTTTAAAGATGATCTAATACGTGATCGTATTGTTGTTGGAATGATCAATACAAAAGTTAGTGAACAAATGCAGATGAAGCGAAATTTTCCAAATTATTTCTTGATATTGGGGAGTGTAGGGGTAAAATCAGCAGTAAATTAAAAAATGTAACCTCTTTGTACAAACGATATCAAGAAGAGTACCAATTCCTTTACTATCTAAATTGAAGACTGAAATAGATAAATTATTAAACCTGAACATAATTGAATATAGGGTTACTCCTATAGTCGTAGTCCCAAAGTCCAACAATGAAAAAAGATTGCGTGTTGATTACACTCATTTAAATAAAGTGGTAATTGAACCATATTTTCCAATCCCAAAAATAGAACTTTCGCTAAAATAAAAGAGGCAAAAATATTTTAAAAAATCGATACAAATAAGCGATTTTATCAAATTAAATTATCACCAGAAAGTAAATTACTTACTTAATTTATGTGTCATTTCCTGTCATTTGCCCGAATATTTTGTTTCAAAATTTAATAGGGTCTTAGATGGAATGACATTTTAATTTTCTTGAAAATAAAGGACAAAGTTTTATATGACCTTTCAAAACAAAGAATCATTAGCTCAGAATGTATGTATGTAACCGGAATTCATGTTGTGTTTGAAACTGACCATAAACCGTTATTCCATATTTCACAATCTAAGAATTTAGACACATTGACCACAAGACTTCAACGATTCAGAATGCATCTCATGCGATACGACTATTCAGTGATATATGTACCTAGAAAAGATCTCAAAAAAGCGGATGCATTATCCCGCATTCCAATACTTCATAAAGCTGACGAACCTCAAGAACTAGCAATAGACAGAATCTTTCGTAAATTTTTATTGTAAAACATCTTCCAGTACTATTACTTAAAAAAAAATAATGAACGCATAAGTAAAAGACCCAGTATGCATGTTGTTGTTTCAATATTCGTCAGATGTATAGCCAACAGGAAGTAAATTATCAGATTTCATGGTATCATATTACCAACATCGGTATGACATTTCATTTGCTAAGAATTTATTGCTGAAAGACACTCGGATAACAATACCTGCAGACTTACAGAAAGAGGTAATTAATTACATAAAAGTTGGTCAGCAGTGTAAATAATATGTCGTAGGTTGACTCAAATGACTAAATTAAATGTCTTTAAGCCATCCTAATATAATTTTTTTATATACTTAATATTTTCGGAGTATTTTAGAAGATAGTGTCCGAAAAATTTGCAAAATTGAAAATGTTTTTCCTAAAATTTCTTTTGAAAAGTAAAAGCGCTAAAAATTATCTGTTCCTTTTTATTGTTAGCATAAAGTTGGTAGTGCTAAGAATAAAATAAGCCATATATCATCAAAATTGATGCACAGATCTTGATTTTATTCATAATTAAGTGAAAATACCCACGTATATCTACAATAAAGTGCCTTGATAAAGATAGATATGTTTTAAGTTAATCCCCTAAATATTTCGGTTTAATTTTTTCGTTCACGTGAGCTGGACAAAAGAAAAAAATACAACATATGATAGACAAATGACATTTAATACATAAAGAGGAAAAAATTAAAATTAGTATTTTTATAGGTGTTTTGAAAATGGACCAGCTCACGTAAATTTAAACATTCAGATGAAATATTTTGGGAATCATATAAGAACAGACCAATCTTCATTTCTAGAGGGGTACATTTGCAACTTTTTTCGTGAGGTTCCTTAATCCACAGTGAGGCAGAATCGAAATTTTTTGGAGATAAATCTGTAACTTCTGATCGGCCGGTTGGATTTTCATGAAATTTGGTATAGGCGTAGTAGAGGAGTGTACAATATTAAGTTTGGAAGGGGGATCACAACAAACTCCTCAGGGGCGAAGCTAAGGGGATCAAAGTTTGGTACTTCTGACATAAAAAATTTTTAATCGCTTGCCAAATTTTTGTTTCTCGTCCGATTTCAAATATTTTTATATATTGTTGTAGGCCCTGATAAGACCTACATGTCCTATTTATCTCTTATAGTTTTCGAGTTATTTGCGTTTGAATTTTTAAGCACCATAATTTTGCATGTTCTTAGTCCAGTTTTTTTTTTCATATATATCGTAGTATTTCAAGCCGATTTTAATAGTTTTTCTTAACTAGTTAAAGAACAAAATTATCTATTGAATAAAAAAAGTTTAAGTCGATACCTTTACCGAGTCCTAAAATAAACGATTTTGAATTTGAAAATTGCAAAAAAGACGACTTTTTGTGTTTTTTTAGCTGAAAAAGTATCTACACTCTTTTTTTATCAAAAATAAAATTTTCTTTAGCAACATATAATAATTTTACACTTTTCTGAAAGGTAACTTCACAGAGATGACTTTACTATAAAAAACAAGCCCAATAACTCAACTGGTCATGGTACATTCACTCCCGATTTCGACCCATTTTATATGAAAGTAGATTCTATAGCCAAAAATGTAAAAAATCGCATTTTTGGGAATATTCATTAGTTTTTTTTGGGAATTCAGGGAAACACTACCCCTGATTGAAATTTGGTTATTTATATTAATAAGATCCACCTTTTCTGCAAACTTCATTAAGATATCATTATAAACAAATATGTTATTACAATTAAAAAATTTTTATTTTCTCCAAAAACCCCAAATTGGGCCTTTTATTTGGTTTATTTCTAAATAGCGAAAGAAATTTTAAAAATATGTATTCCAATATCCAAATCATTTAGCATATATAATTTTCGATATTTTGCAAAAAGATTCAAGTCAATATCATGCCTCATTTCAGAAATATGTACCTTTAAACTTTTATATTTCCAATTTATTGCACATATGACTATATGTTTACAAAAGTGCAACTTTTGCCTTTAGCTTTGTGTGAATAATTACTTAGAAAATTATGAATGTTTCTGTATACTCTTAATAATATCTATACACAAAATATTTTTATAAAAATAATTAATAAATATTTTTTATTTTTAATAGGGTTGCCACATTTCCCAAATTTAAGTAAATCTTTATTCTTTTCTAAGCATTCATATAGTTCTATTAATGAATTTAAAATAACAAAACAAACAAAAAATTTCTATTTTAACTTAATCAATATTATTATTTTTGGTATTTATCATCTTGCTTAGATAGAGAAGGTTGACGTGATACCAAATATACCACATCTCCACCCAGAGACCGATCTCGGTCCATTGTGAGTCCCTTCATTGAAAAACTATAGAACATAGAAAGTAAAATACAGAAAATAGGAAAATAGGAATAGAAAGGAAAAGGATAGGAATAAAAAAAGAATCATATAAGGGGATTAGTAATGTTGCCAATCCCCCTAGGGGTGTACCCCTGACTCACCCTTAGACAGTCGATTCCCATGACGAAGCCTATGACGTCTACAAGCTCCATATCCCGAACGTCACTTAGCCCGTCGAGGAATTGACTGCCCAGCCATTGCATCCTACGATGCTGAAATCGTGAACAATGGCACATAATGTGCTCAATAGACTCGGTCTCGTCGACGTCTCCACACATTCTACAAAAATCGGAATTTCTAGCGTCCCATCTAGACCTCATCTTCCCTATCAAACAGTGACCCGTTATGGCCCCTATCATGATTCTTAAGCTCTTCCTATTCAAGCCCAGAAGAGTGCTTGTGCCTGCCTTGTCAAGATGCCGAGAATCTCAGCCTGAAAAACGCTGCACTCATTAGGGAGTCTAAAAGAGCCTTTCAGATCCTTGGTCATAATATAGAATCCCGCACCAGTACCTATGTCCATTTTCGATCCGCCCGTGAACACTGCACAACCTTCATACAGTCTCTCAGTGCTGGACCATATCTCCCTATTAGGTATCACCACGACAGGATTTACCCCAAAGTCTGATTCAGCGGCCATGTAATCGGATGCCCCTATGGAGTTCAGATTAACCTCACCATAACTGATCTCGTATATGACCCTGGAGTTAGCTGCTCTTGATGAACCTAATAGTCCTAATTCCTTAAGCCTCTGCAGACTCCTTGCTGCCATACCCTTCACAAACTCTTAAACTCTTCAATAGGTAAGAGATGAAGTATGACATCCAGAGCCGCTTGTGGTGTACTTCTCATTGTACCTGTAATGTCAATTGAAGCACACCTCTGTGCCTTCGACAAAAGGTTCCCATTACTCTTACGATCCAGTGCCTGCCACCAGACATTACAACGATAAGTAAGAATTGGTCTCACCACCGAGGCGTAAATCCAATTTACAACTTTTGGTTTGAGCCCCCAATTCCTACCTATGGAGTTTCTACAGGTGTAGTAGGCATTGAGGCCACGTTTGAGTCTATCCTGAACATTCCTGTTCCAGGTCAGCTTACTATCGAGGAATACCCCCAGATATTTCGCTGAGTCGGAAAGTCTCAGTTCAGTTCCACATAGTACCGGTAATCTGAAATTCTCTACCTTGTACCTTCTAGTAAACAGAACCAACTCTGTCTTTTCCGGATTCACCCCAGCCTCCTATCAGCGGCCCAAGAGGACAGCTCACCCAGCGCGGATCTCACTGTCATGATCTCACTGATTGTGGGAAGAAATTTTTCCTTTACTAGTATGACCACATCATCAGCATATGCCACGATCTTCCGTCCCCTGCTGTCAAAGTGACAGCAATAGCCACAGCAGGGGAGAGAGCACTCCCCCTTGCGGTGACCCCCTAGTCACCAGTTTCCTTAAACATACTCCAATCGATCAAGAAGCCATGTACTTTAAGATCCACCAGCGCCTGCTTAACAGCGTCAATCTTGATATTGTTGAACGTTCCCTCAATATTCAAGAACGCGGCCATGGTAAATTCCCTGTACCGAAGTCCTTGTTCTATATATCACACCACATCATTCAGCGCACTCTCAACAGATTTAGCCTTCAGATAAGCATGCTGAGCACTACTCATGCTGTTGGTGCCAAAAGAAGATCTTAGATATAGGCCTATCAGTCTCTCTAATGTCTTCAAAAGGAAAGACGACAGGCTGATAGGTCTATAATCCTTGGTTTCGAGTGACAAGTCCTACCACCTTTAGGTATGAATATAACCCTTACCTCTCTCCACCCCCTCGGTATGTCTCTATGTAGCAGACACCCTTTAAAAATCTCAATCAGTAGTAGACGAACCACCAACGGTGCGTTCTGAAAATGGCCGGAAAAATACCATCCGGGCCAGGTGACTTGTAAGGCACGAATGAATTCACCGCCCATGTAACTTTCTCAACCGTAATCAGGTATCTCACCACTGTTTCAACTGTCCCGATGGCGGACTCTGTGAAGAAGTGCTCTTCCTCACCTGATCCTTACAACCCGGAAAGTGGGTTTCCAAAGGTTCAGATGAACCATCTGATCTCTGGATACTCCCCGGAACACTAGGATCCTTCGACAGTATCTTTTTGAATCTGGATAGTTCTTTGACAGAGTCAATGGTCTCGCTGTACTTAATCCACGAGGCTCTTTTAGCTCTTCTAATGTCCTTTTTGTACTTATTAAAACACACTTTATAGGTGCTCCAATCTTCGTCCGTACCAGTTCTATGGGCTCTGTTATACAGCCAGCCAACTGTGGTCCGTTGAACTCTCAACTCCTCTGACCACCAGACCGGCTGTTTCCTCCTACCCGGATAGCTCACCGGGCAGTTGATCTCATAGCTTCTGGTAATAGATCATTTTCCTTAATAAATATTCTATTTCCAACACGATTTTTTATTACTTATTTACATTAAATTTATGTAGACATTTTTCTAATATTTTAAACTTATACTACTTATTTTCTATAAAATAATCTGTTGTATCTGTATACATATCTAAAAGATAATAAAGGTCCTTCAAGTCTTCAGTATTTTGAGTTGATAAAGGCTCATAATAAACCTAACGTTTTCTCATTGAAGATTGTACAGGGTCTGATGATAACAAAAGGCTATTAAAAATATCCTCATTTTGTGACGTTCTGGAGCATTTCCTGGAGCTGAATAATTGAACGTGCTTAAAATCTCAGTTTCTTGCTTCTTGAGCCCCTTCTGTAAGCTCTCCAAGTGGAAGAATATTTCGTTCAATTATAATTTCGCCATGCAAAATACTTTATGTACTGTTGGTGTCATTTCTTTCAATGGATATAGAGAAACAAGTAGTTTAAATATTTCTGTTGCATATTCTCCAAATCGAGCGGAGTTAATTTTGTGCTTACTATTAATTCCCATTAATAGTATGTTAGTCCTTTCAAGTAACTTTTTATTAATACCAGTTATTTTTGATGTAGCTTCGAAATTTCCGAAAAACCTTTCTGCTGTGTTTCCATCATTTGTACTACCACCAGTCGGTATAGGTTTGTCGATCATCCTGGATTCTACTTTTCTCAGATATTCTAAGTGTTTTTAAATTCTCGTTGTTTCTAGTAGATTTTGTTAAATTTTCTGGCACACTTCTATACTTTAAATCATATGCTATGTGCAGAAAATGCTCCATGAACCGTATTCTGGCTTGAAGTGGAGATATTCCGAAAAGAAGATGTTTTCGTAATAGCATTACTAACCTTTCCATCAGTCATTGTTAGACTAAGTTGAAAGGATATGTCGAATGTGTATTGGTTTATGGTTATTGAAAGAGGTTGTAAATCATTTATTTAATCTTTAATATATTCTACTAAATCCTTTGTTGTTGTCTTCGACTCCCTTGTGTATTCGAACCAAATAGGTCTGTAAAAATGTTTTGATCCTGGAGTGGTGTTAAGCCATATATCTTCAAATGAGTTTTTACACTTTGATGAAGATTGCTTTAAGGAATAAGATCGGATTCTTAATGGCACTAAAGATGCTATAAATAAGCTTTTACAATCCGCCATTTTCTTACTTCCACTAGCATGCTTGCATTCAGGAAGGGCTGATAGTCCGTCACATCCCCACTTACTATCCTGGTAGCTGTATTCTCAAGTAAAGAAGATAGCTGCACACATGCTTCCTTTTCGGTAACCGAAATAGATGGAAAAATAGTTTGCTTTTATTCTTGAATATCCTTATATGATGGTAGAATTGAGTGTCCCTTTTCAAGCCGAGCTTTTCTTAAAATTTTATATTTGTTTCGGCTGAGGTCCAGTTCAAGCATTAAAGCAATTTCTTCTTCCTCTGTAAAATTGGATTGTGTTGTTGGAGTAGGTACACTTTCGGCAATCCGTTTAAGACGTTTTGGTGATGCAGTTGGCAGTATTTCAGCAATATTAATTGCACTCTTAGGTTGCTTCTCCTTTTTTAACATTTCTTTGAATATATCAGAAACTTCTTCATTCGAAATTATAGAAAGCTTATGGGCCAGACTTTTCTTCTTAGATCTTGCACTTAAATCTAACCTTAAATGTCCACATAAATTTAATGTAAATAAGTAATAAAAAATCGTATTAGAAATATAATATTTATAAATACCAAAAATTTATTAAGTTAAAATAGAAATTTTTTGTTTGTTTTGTTATTTTAAATTCATTAATAGAAATACATGAATGCTTAGAAAAGGATAAAGATTTACTTGAATTTGGGAAATGTAGCCTATTAAAAATAAAAAATATTTATTAATTATTTTTATAAAAATATTCTTTGTATAGATATTAGTAAAAGTATACAAAAATATTCATAATTTTCTAAGTAATTATTCACGCAAAACTAAAGGCAAAAGTTTGCAAGTTTGTAAAAATATAGTCATATATACAATAAATTGGAAATATAAAAGTTTAAAGGCGCATATTTCTGAAATGAGGCATGATATTGACTTGAATCTTTTTGCGAAAGATCGGAAATTATATATGCTAAAGGATAAGCTTAATTTGGAATACATGTTTTTAAAATTTCTTTCGCTAATTAGAAATAGAGAAAATACAAATTTTTTAATTGTAATAACATATTTGTTTATAAAGATATCTTAATGAAATTTGCAGGAAACGTGTATCTTATTAATATAAATAAAAGCGTTATCCAAATTTCAATTAAGGGTAAGGTTTTCCTGAATTCCCAAAAAAACTAATGAAAATTCCCAAAAATGGGATTTTTTTACATTTATGGCTATAGAATCCACATTTTTCCCAAGTCCCTTAGATTTTGATTTAAAACTTTTAACAACATATTGAAAATTCTTAAAATATATTCCGCTTGTCGATTCGTACTTTGGGATTTGAGAAAATATGGTCTAAAATCAAAACTTTGATATAAAATGGGTCGAATTTGGGAGGGTGTGTACCATGACCAATTAAGTTATTGGGCTTGTTTCTTATCTTAAAGTCATCTCTGTGAAGTTACCTTTCAGAAAATTGCAATGCATTATATGTTGCTAAAGAAAATTTAATTTTAGACAAAAAGGAGTGTAGATACCTTTTCGGCTAAAAAACACAAAAAGTCGTCTTTTTTGCAATTTTCAAATTCAAAATCGTTTATTTTTGGACTAGGTAAAGATATCGATTTAAAATTTTTTTTATTCAATAGATAATTTTTTTCTTTAACTAGTTAAGAAAAAAACTAATAAAATCGGTCGGAAATACTAGGATATATATGAAAAAAACTTGACCAAGAACATGCAAAATTATGGTGCTTAAAAATTCAAACGCAAATAACTCGAAAACTATAATAGATAAATAGGATATTTTTTATAGGTCTTATCAGGGCCTACAACAATATATAAAAATATTTGAAATCAGACGAGAAATAAAAATTTGGCAAGCGATTAAAAATTTTTATGTCAGAGGTACCTAACTTTGAGCCCCCTTAGCTTCGCCCCTGAGGGGTTTGTTGTGCCCTCTTCCAAACTTAACATTGTACGCTCCTCTGCTACGCCTATGCCAAATTTTATCCAACCAGCCGATCAGAAGTTAAAGATTTATTTCCAAAAAATTTTGCCCCATTGTGCAATCTATAGTAATTGGTACAAATGTATCAAGTGGAGATATAATGGTTTGCAAAATTTTTTTTTTCTTAGTTAAATAAAACAAATGACTAGATGATATTTGACGAGCTAAACAAGGATCTTTTACTTTTTTCTATCACGTTCTGATTTTTTTATGGGCCTGACATATATGACCATCTTATTCAGCGGTCACACTTGTATAACTCGAGAACGTTTTGTCGAGTTTAGATGGATAAAACTCTATAGATGCCCATAAAAATTTTCTTAACATTATTGTTTTGTCCGGTCAATATTTTTGGAGTAAAGGAGCAAAATTCTTCCAATTTTTTATGAAAGCGGATAAAAAATAGTGTTAAGATAGCTTGAATACATTTTTCGTCTGCATCTTTTGGTGTTTCAACTGTCTAAATCGGACAACCTGTTGTCGAGTTTTGGTAAAATATACTCGTGTATTCGCCTTATTAAGGGGGGGGGGGATATTAGAGATGCCTATAAAAATAATCAAGATCTGATAGAAAAAACTGTAAGCAGATTCGCGTTCAGCACCTCAAATTACACCTATATTTGTTTAAAGAAGAAAGAAAAATTGTAGGTTAATTTTAGGTATATATTGGGTATTTTCACTTAATTGTCAATAAAATCAAGATATGTGTATTAATTTTGATGATATATGACTTATTTTATACATTGCAATACCAACTTATGATAAAAACTGCACTGCCATTTCTTTCTTAAAAGAAATTTTCAAGAAAAAAATTCTCAATTTTACATCAAAAATTGTTTTTCCGACACTACTTTCTGAATAACTCCGAAGCTGTTGAGCACATAAAAAATGATGTTCAAATAACAATTTTCGTCTGTATCTTTTGATGCTTCAATTGTCTAAATAGGATAATTTGAATGCAGTTTTCATCTGTATCTTATAGTGTTTCAATTATCTAAATCAGATAACCCGTTCTCGAGACATTATATGTCATATTCGCCTTATTAAGGGGAGATAATATACATGCCCATAAAAAAATCACGATCTGATTGAGGAAAAAAAACTGAAAGCAGATTCGAGTTTAGCAGGTAAAATTTAATCTAGTCCACATATATTTTTTTAATGAAATTAAATTTATTTTAAAATAATCATTCACAAAGAATATAATTAAGCTTTTTGGATTTAAAACGATAATTGTTTTTTTTTTTATAAAAGCAGATGTGGAAAAATCATTTCACTTACTAAAGGGTGGTCCAAAATGCATTTGTCATTTTTGAAACGCTACACACAGAAAGAAAAACAGCATTCTAAAATTAAGTTTATTTTTCGCCGAAATCGTACTTAAAAATTCAAGTATGATTCGTACTACTTAAAATAAGTACAAAGTGGGATTGGATTAAAAATCAAGTGCGAATTTATAATAAATATTTTATTCTAATTAGTATTATTATTTTAAGTGCTAATTTTTCTTAAACGAAGTAATTAATTCTTGAAATTAAGAATTATTTGGCTTGATTTAAGAAGAAAAAACTTATTCATATATCTTTGGGAGAATATGAGCGAAATAAAGCTTACTCTCTTCGCTCTCCCACTCGTAATTATTTATTGGTTGATTGCAAGTTTCTTCATGTAATCACAATCAGTCTGTTTTCTTATGTCAAAGTGATTAGTTGTTTTCTGAAGTGATTATTAAATTAAAAATAGTGTACAATATGCTTGAAGAAAATTCCGATGTTGATGAGGAAGTAGTGGAAGAGTGTGCAGACTCTTACCAAAAATTGCAAAAAATCGTTAAGAAACTGGAAGAGACGTTCACATATTTAAAAGGTAAGTAAAATATATATTTTTTATAATACAAATTGTGGCAAGATTTGTTTATATTTGTTTTTATTAATTTGTAAATACAATTGCTATAAAATAAATTAATAATAAAAGCAAATTATACTTAAATATAATTCAGTTTATATGTGTAGCCATACAAAAAGCCTGCCACAATTTTTTTTCCAAAAGGCGTAGGAAAAAAACAATAACTTGGAAACAATTTTTTGTTGTTCAAAACATGTTTTTCCCATTCATCTTTTCAAAACGATATAGTTTTCATTTCTTTGATTAAGAATTTATTCTTTAGTTAAGTACAAAAACTACTTAAATATTTTTACATACGTATGTATATTCAAAACAAACCAAAAAAAATGCAATACATAAAACGAAGAAAACAAAAATAAACCGGTTTTTATCCTTTGCACTTGTTATATTTGCTTACCATCACGCCACATAAAAATTTCTTATTGAAAAGACACATGAAAACTTTTTACGTAGTTTTAATAAGCATAACAAAAAAATCTATTTTTTTCCTAAGCGAGAATTGTTTTTATGTGCATTTAAGAAAACTATTGTAGTATATATGTATGTATGGATGTATGTATGTTGATAAACAAGTGGAAGGGTTTACATTATTTAATACATCATTTAATATATATATATTTTTGTTTGTTTATTTGTTAGTTTTAAATATATATGAATGTGTAAATATTCAAGTAGGATTTGTACTTAGCTGAAGAATGAATTCTTAATCAAAGAAATAATTTCAGAAGGAAAAGGTGAAATGTTTAAATTTTAAAGGCTTTAATTACCAATTTTAAATTTATAAGAGCTTATCTAAAACATCTAAACAACTTATCTAATATTTGGTACGAAAAAATTGTTTAATAAATTTAAACGTTGACCTTCTATCCATTTATTTATTTATTAATTTAATTATTTTATAATATATAAATAGCCGCTCAAGTTACTTATGACAGTTTACAATATATGAATACAGAAGATATTGCGTATGGAATTTCGCGAAAAAACTTTTTAAGTGGAAGAAGCATCAGGTAAAAAGTCCTATATTGTAAAAATGTTTAATGTTTTAATTTCCAATATAACAGTTTGGTATTGATGATACCATTTCGGTGGACTCGAACATTGGTTAAAAGATGACTAATGGAATATATATGTTAAATAAGGTAAATACAAAAATAATGTTATATTTTTTATTATAATATATAGTAAGTTTGTTAAAAAAATCTCATAATGGAAGGTCGCTATTAGAAAATAGAAATAAAAATTTGACAACCTACCAAAGAAATTCCCTAATACAAACAATAGTTGAAGAAGCTATCTCCAATCAAATTCAAATAAGAATACAAGAATTTCCATTATTACTAAATGAAATTGTGTAGGTGTTTCCATCAGAAAAAAGTATGCAGGTGAATAAAATTTTTATTTAGATTGGTGAACCCATTATAGTATTTATAATCAAGTGCTTCTTTGCTGAGATCCGTGGCTATAGCCAAACAACTAACAATTTTTAATAGTATTAAAAATTTTTAGGCATTTTTTCTTTTTTTAATTATAATTAAATTTGTTTATAACAATCCAAACCATTGGCTTAAAGTGCCGGTTCTTGTAATTCGTATTATTATATTTTATATTAGATGAACAAAGACTTATATTTACCATTTCTTAACTATTTTTTTTTTAGGATTATTATTTTATATCAAGAGGCACCAAGGAGAATCCAAGTGGGAAACTATACTCTAAATATAAAAACCTTCGGTCGAAGCGAGTAAAATATGAAAATTCTTTGTCCAGTCAAGATGACATAAGTGACACCACTTCTGAAAATCAAATTACACAATCATATTATGAAATCGAAGAAATAGACGAGTCTATTGCTTAAGCCTATAAGACTTATTTAAATAGAGATTATACCGATTGGGACGATATATGTCACAAATGGAAACAAACATTTAAAATACGTCGACGGGATTTATTGAACCTTAGCAACACAGATTTTTTTAAATCTTGGACAAAATTATCTCATGCTAAAGCTTCTGGTTTGGTAAGATTTTAATAATGATAATATACATTCCTAAATATGAATTAAACGTTGTATTTTCAGATCGAAATTGATTTCAACATTTTAAACCCGGGAAAGGGTTCAATGTTGCTATCGAAAGGGAAGTATTTGAGTCAAAAATTTAAAAATTTTACGAACACAATATAATAAATGAATTTTGTAAGCAGCAGCTAGTAAAAGCAAAACAAACAAAAATATATGAATACTAATACGTCTTTCTTTCATATTAAATTAAGCTAATTATGTTTTATTATTTCCAGATTCGCAAGATTATATTTTGCCCATTTTATTAAATGCTGTACTGCCATCATCGGCGAGATTTAGAAATAGAGATGGTAAAAAAACTAAAAAAATAACTATTGCTAACTCCGCCGAAAGCTTTGTATTACATTTAACAACATTGAATTATTATGAAAGAAAAATTGAATTGACGCTGCAGCCTTTTCTAATTTTAGAAGGTAGTGAAGAAGAGGTAAATGGTTTTTATGTATTTTTTGATAACAATTTACTAAAATTTGAATCCTTTCTAGAAAGCTTAGATATTTGTTTTAAAATTTTTTCAAGTTTTGTCTTTAAACTACCCAATAGCTTGTGAGCAATCTAGGCTATTCATTCAAAAATATTTTTTTCAAATAAATACTGATTTCGATTTTCGTCTAACGTAACATTATTAATCAACTTCTTAAATAATATATGTGTTTTCGTTGTAAATGTAAACTTCAAACACCTGTTATATGAATAAGACATCCTAAATCAATTAATTTTCTAACGCGTCAATCTTTAAACATTATTTGTATATAAAATTACTGCAACCAAACGTTTACTAACTTTTCCTATTTTCGTATTAATTTAGAAAAAGTTCATATAAATGAAAACTTTGAAAGTGAAATTCCAATAAGTTTAAACACATCCTTTATCTCTGAGCATACCAAAGTTCTAAAAAAACAATGCAATACTCCTAGTCTTAAAAACATATGTATATTCGTTTATAGCGCTTATTTTAATATTTGTTATATATGTATGTGTAATTATAAAATAATATTGAATTATAAAATCTTTGTATTATATGTATTTATAAACTAACATTTTTTATGTTCTTTTTCGTATTTGTTTATAATAGAAAAAAAAAATAAAAAATAAATTTGAATAAAAAACAAACAAAAGTTGTTTCTATTTCATCAGGATTTTTATATACAGTAAGTATGAAAATTCTAAAAATAAGCGCATTATGGATAAATTTAAGTATGAATTCAAGCTTTAACCAAGCTCAATTTCATCGCAATTGGGATTGATTCAAGGTATACATTTCTTAAATCAAGAGGATTTTGCTATTAATTGTGATCGTTTATTCTTAAATCAATCATTTTTGTGCACAATTTAAGTATGGATTTAAGCTTAAATCAGGCCAAGATTTCTAAAATCAAGAAAAAAATTGGGATTAATTCTATCTAAAGTATGCTTAAATAATTCTAAAATTAAGAATTTGTACGCGTTCTTAAATCAAGTATTTCGCACTTGGTTGAAGAAAACCTGTACTTACCGTACTTTTGACATCGCTCCGGATTGATATAAGTACGGATTACTCAGTTTATTTTTTGAGTGTAGTGACTAATTTTGCACTACAGAAAAACTAGTGATATCCAATTAAAGGTGATTTTCTATACTTTTGACACAAATAAAAATATATAAAATATACGTTACACAGAGGTTTTCAGTTAATTTCAAAATGTTTGTACAATATACTAAACCCTGATTTATTTGGAGCGTAAAATGTCTTTATATAGATTAGTTATAGCGAAAACGTATCTCAACATCTTTAGTATCAAAACTATACTAATTGAACGTATAACCCATATACTATATTGTCTGATCGCCGGGCATAGCCAAATAAATTAAGTACTGAACAATCTTTACCATCATACAATTTTAATTAGTCCTTGCTATAGTAATTGGTACAATTTGGGGATGATATCTATAAATGCCGCCACTTAGAAATTATCCTTAACATACCAGCAAATAACCAATCGAAAGAGTACTAGCTTTTAATGCAATTTAAAAAAAATATGTCGAAATATATCTTGAGACCTGAATTGATCTAAATAACACTAAAACTTGGCCATCATGCTTATTTGTGCACCAGGTTTTACAATGCTTTATAGTTCATCGCTCAATTATGTTCAATATTTAGAAGACATTCAGATGATCATTTTATTATTATACAAAAGAATACAGTTTTACTCTTATATATACTCTTATTTGTATTACAGTGATATCGTGATTATGTTTTAGTTCAAATTTGAGCAAAAATATTTCGAAACTCATAATTTCCCAACAATATCCGCGAAAAAAATTTAGTTACTACTAACTACTTCTTCCATTTAATAGACAAATTTATTCCAAATTTAGAACATATAATATTTTCTCCCAAATGTACACATAAAGGTTATAATTGGATCCATTTTAAATTAAACCATAATTTTTAGAAAATCCAATTTTTCTACCATTTTAGATTTTTCTATAAAGTCGATGATCGTTAATATTGCTAAAATTTATTTTTAAAAATTTTTTCAGTTAGCAAATCATCGTCATATATTTCAGAATCTTTCGTTATTTCAACATCACTTGAATCATTAAAATAATTTTTGAAATAAATAAATGAAAAATCTCAAAAATTAAGCATTTACATATTTTTTTGTTTCATTTTCTGTTGTATTAATAAAAGTAATTTGTGCTGGAAAATTTCCAGAATATAAGAATAACTTATATGTCTCCCATTTATTTATTAACTTTTAGACGTTTGATTAAATCTTTTGAAAAGTTATTCTAATTTTTTGCAAATAATACTGTGACTTCAGTGTCCATAAAATTCTTAAACCCGAAATCTATTAACAAGTGGTATAAAAAATTAATATATCCCAACGAAATTTTCAATCATCACAAAAGGGTTTACACTTATAACTTCAAAAGGCATTTGTGTACGATATAATAGGTTAACAAAAAATCGTTTTGAAAAATTATGCGATTAATCGTTAATTATTCTAAATTGAAAATTGTTGTTCGTTCGAAAAGAATGAAAACCCTAGTATGCAAACGGCAACCACTGCCTGCTTATACAAAAAAATGGCTACTAAATTTATGTATGTAAATGTTGGTATGTAGATACATGCTTATACAAAAAACAACAACACTGCGTCACTGCAATGCTTTTATTTCCAACTAGAAAAAGCCGAAACATAGATAAAAAGTGATAGTGTGTATATATTAACACAAAAAATACTAAAAACAGGTCAACAACTTACAAAGTTGTAAAACAGTAACAAAAGTTGCAAACAATAACTGTACGTGTCATTATGATTACCATGCAATTTTGCATACTTTTAAGTATCATTCTAATAAAGAATTAGAATTACGTTTAGTTCTAATTTTTTATATTTTGATTTAAGTTGCATTTTTATAATAAAGAAAATAAATAATGCGAGGATAATGTATCCCATAGGCTACATCAAAAAGGATATTTGCAACAGACGCACCTCACAGGCTGCAGAGAAGAAAGGCAATCCTAAAATCAAACCCAACAGGCTTTAAAATCGGAGGAATCCTGAAAGAATTCACCCCACAAACATCGATTAAAAGGTACACAATCGTCTGCAAAATAAGGACGCTTTGCATGGAGATCTTAGTAAAGAGAAGGTTACCCAAGTATTTGTATAAAGAAAAGGATAATCAGTCACCTATCAGCTCCACAATTTAAGAATGGTTGTAAGATATTTAATTTAAATATTTAAGAGTTGAAATTTTAAAATATATACAAGGCACAGTGTAAAAGGTACCTCCACTGTTAAGTATTTCTAAAAATAGAAAACAAACAGAAGGAACAAATCAAATATCAACAACATTGTTCATTGCTACTTAATAAGTGGCTAAACAATAACTATTATACTTTCCTTGATTTACTACCTAACTGGTAGCTTTAAGCATATAAACAATAATAATTGAAAAAGGAGGATACAAAATAAGTGTAAAAAGCTTTATCGTAAACCATTCGTCTTACTTAATAACATATAGGGAAAATAAGTTACGGATTCCATTTCCCGAAAAGTTGTAAGTTAAATAAAAGATGTTTACAGAGAACACCACGGTGGGACGCTGAAGAGTGCTGATGACGGTCATGGCGAACTAAAAAATGTATTCCATTCTGCCGAGTGTTCAATAAAACTTTTACAATGTGTTCTTCTTCAATCGTTCAAAGAACTTAAGTCGAAAAACAAAAATTCCAAAAAAATTTAAAAATATATTCAAACAAAATCTTAATATTAAATTTGACACAGTGCTCACAAATGTAAAAATTAAATAAGTAGTAAAATTTGTGAGAATTAAAGGAAAACTTAATGAAGATCTATTGATAAAAAATGGATAATTTTTTAAAGTTTTTTTTAATTAAAATTAAAACCACTACTATGATTCCTATGGAACCCTCTAGTAGAAATAAGGCAGGAAAAGTGAGAAAAAAGTAAACAAGATAATCTTTCAATACATTCATGCTGGTAGTAGAATTTAAAGAAGAAAATAGTTAATAAGATAAATAATCGAAATAATAATAAGCAACAAATCATTAGAAATTCGTTGATATATAAAGAGTGAAACAAATTACTAGTTTAAATAAAAATATCTAAATTTTTATGAAAATCTTTTAATGCCATTCTAAAGAGTGAAACAAATTACTGGAGGAAATAAAAATATCAAAATTTTTAAGAAAATCTTTTAATGCCAATCTAAAGAGTAAAACAAATTACTAGGGGAAAAAAAAAAAAAAAAAATAAAAAATGGGCAGTGCCAGATCGCAATAAGGAACTTCATAGACCCCGACTCGGACATTGGAGGCGAAGACTATATGATAGAAAACAAATGTAGGAATAATTTGACAGATTTGGATAAAGTCTCCGACGTCGTCAAATGTCTAAGGGAATTCTCTGGTAATCATACTGAATTCAGCTCTTGGAAGAAGAGCGTCGATAGAATTCTTAAGTTATATGACTCAGCTAAAGGAATTACAAAATATTTTTCGATTTTAAATGCAATTAGAAATAAAATTACAGGCAGTGCGGATGCTGCACTCGAGTCGTATAACACATCCCTAAATTAGGTTTGTATCTCAAAATGTTTAGCACTAAATTACGCCGACAAAAGAAACTTGACAACGCTGGAGTACCAGATGAGTACTCTAGTACAAGGTAATAATACTATACAGGAGTATTATCTCAGATATACTCATAACTTTCTCTTATTATGAACAAGTCGTGTATGGATATAGGTAGAGAAACACTTGACCTTCTGGCACAAACATATAGGGACAAGGCACCAGGTGGTTAAGGAGCAATTTATCCTTGGACTTAGGAATGAAAGAACCAAAAGATCTTCCTCTATTTGTGTTTGTGGTTTTTAGAAATAAAAAAAAAAAGAAATTACTAGATCGCATATTACAAATTTACACAACCAAACTAACAGCAACAACACTAACAAGTCCATATCTCAACAATGAAATAGGGCACAAAATCAAACACAAGCTTTTCAAAACTCAAGGTTCATCCCTCCTAGGCCAATTGCACCGAAGCCTTATCCCCATCCTGAGCCCATGGAAACCATTCGATGAGCAGAAGAGATACCAAATATAAGAACAGACCTGCTTAAAACAAAAAATTTTTTGGGAAAAGGCTACCCACACAGTCCCAACAACTGCGAAACCCTTCTAAACTACAAAAAAAAATTTCATTTAGAGACAGAAGGAAACGGGGTCATAAATGACGAATATCATCAGGATCAATCACTAAGCTTCGATGAGGAAGAAAAGTTTCCAACGTTAGACAAATATCTTCAGAATCAACCAGAAACATCTGACAATAGAAACCAATTCGAGACCCGAGACTTTGTGGACATTCACAGTCAGTAAACAACATTAACATGTAAGTAAAAACACAAATTATAAGAAGTTATCGAAAACCATAAATCATTATTTAGTGAACCAAAAGAAAATTTAACAACAGATGTAGTCGCGGACATTTAAACAAAAAGTCATGAACCTATCTATTCACGATACTACCCTTACGTAATGCATCTGAAGGAAGAAGTCGAAAAACAAATTCGAAACCTTCTGAGACAAGGCATCATTTGAACTTCCCGATCACCCTACAATTCTCCAATTTTGGTAGTACTCAAGAAAGTCGAAGCATCGGGACAAAAAAATCAGAATAGTACTTGACTACAGGAAGTTAAATGATACAAACAATACCAGACAAATATCCGATTCCGGAGATCAATGATACGAATTTACCATTTTACCAATCGGACTGAGAAACACCCCTTCTATATTTCAGCGAACGCTGGACGACATATTGGGAGAACATATAGGGAAAATATGCTTCGTTTAATTGAACGACATTATTATTTTCTCTAAAAACGAGGAAAAATATTATAAAAACCCAGACATAATTTTTAAACTTTCAAACATTTGTCTAGATTTGAACCGATATGATTAAGTCAAAAAACCGAAATTTCAGCAAAATATTTACAACAGATTTGTGCAAAAAGGAATTCGAAAGCTTATAAAGAAGCTTCACAAATTTCAAAAATACGATTTTCTTAATTTCTTCGGCAAAAGCATATCAAAAAAAGATTCCGAAATTTCAGTGCAAAAACAAAGTCACTAGCTTATATAGGGTCTTAGAAAAGTCGAAAACAAATACGTTTTTAAAGACCTTTTCGGTTTTTTTTGCGATATTTCGGCCATTAATGGACTGATTTTGTTGGTTTTTACTAGTGTCATTCTAAGAAATATTTCTTATAATTTAATTTATAAAACGTATATACCCGATAACTGGGGCTTTCTAAAAACTGATTTCAACAGATAGACGGTTGTGGGTATAGAGTATTGATTTTCGAAAATACGGTATAATTTTAAAAATATTTTATGAAAAATACAAACGAAACCGATGGCATCTTATAATTCTAAAAATGTTCATTATCCAGAAGAATCGTATAATCTAAATGAAAATATTATAGTTGAAATGAGGAATTCCGGAAGTCTAACAAGATAAAGAAAAGCACCTTCATGGATGAAAGATTTTGTTATAGAAAGAAACTACGAGTATGTACACTAAAATAAACATGTTAAAATACTTAAATTAAATTATAAAATAGATTTGTAAGAAATCTATTAATGAAATTAATTTAAAACAATATTGAATTAAAAGGAGAGGAAGAAAATTGTATTAACTATTAAGATTTATTAATAGCTAAATAATTTTATAAATTTTTTAAGTTATGAATTCATGATTCCATTATTTTAAAAAGTTACTAACATACATACAAAATGATATTGCAATAAATAATAATTACTAAATAACCTTAATATATTCCAGAGAAAAGTAAAATTCAACAAATAACTTTTATTTCTACCCGAATTTCTTTAGTGTGGAAAATACACAAGTTATGTTTTTCAATAAGTCGAGCTTAAAAAAACATTAATTTTTATAAAATTACTTAATATTTAAATAACTTATCCAAATCAATTTCTCCTTTGTACTCTTTGATGCGTAATAAATCTGCTATATGTCGGTCGCTTAAATTATTACGTAACTTATTCAAAATAATTTCAAGACTGGAAAATGCGACCTCGCAATTGTATGTAGTGCTAAGCATTGAGTAAAGTTTGTATATTTCATTTTTTAGATTCCCGTATGTATTATCATTGATGAGCTTCCAAAATTTTCTCCAGTTTCCAAAGGTTTATCTAAATCGTTCTGTAAATCTCTCAGCTCTTCTTGCAGTATAACATCTTGCCATTCTATTTCACAAGTAAGTAAATAATCGTGTAATTATATTAAATTTTCAATACATTTTAAATCTTGAAATCTTTCTGTATAATTGACAATTATACCTTCGGAAATTTCGATATATTTTTGTATTTTATTAAAACTATTGATATTAAATTAATATTTTTAAGATTAATAACACTATTGTTTTTGAGTTGATTTATTAATAAGTTTTAATTAATTAATTAAGTTTTTTTATAAAAAATGTTTAGTGTCTTCACTAACTGAAAAATTTCAATATTTTTACCTTGAAGAGTGAGGTTGAATTCAGTGAACAGTGATGTTAATAGAAACGCTAAATCCAAGTGAAAATCGTGGTCTTCAAGTGGAGAAATGACCTCTTTAGGATTTAATTTTAATAACATGATAATTTATTTTCTTATGTGCCATTTATACCAAACAAAAACTAGTAGTTTTTGGCTTTATTTGGTTTTTGAGTAGAAAACTACGTAAATTTGTTTGGTTTTTCAATACAAATCAAAAACCATATAAGATGTAGTTTTTTGAAATTTTATTTTTCACAAATCAATTAGTTTTTGTTTTGGTATAAACGGGATATTAAATTAAACAGTCGTTCCAAACTTTTGCCTCGACTAAGCCAGCGAACTTCCGTGTTTTATAAAAGATCACTTTAAAAGTATCTAAAAATTCTTTAAATTTTATGTGTGACAGTGCATTGTGTCCACCTCTTATTTTGTTTATAATTTTTATAGCAATATGTATTTTTTAACATTAATTCTTTTGCGAAAAGAGCTTATTGGTGTATTACGCAAGGGAATGCTAAGCTATGAATTCCATTTTTTTAAAAATTCCTAAAAGACCCTTATTTTTTCCTCTCATTACTATCGCGCCATCCGAGCATACAGAACTTAATTTATTTCTACCAACAATTGAAAAAACTCGAGATTTTACTCCATCATATAAAATTTGTTCCGTTACATATTAATATCTGTATTTTCGTCCAGCGACATTCAAAAATCTATCTATTTTTAGCTGCAGAATATATAAATTTGCTGATATCTCCTGTCCTATGTTGTAGTGTACGTCAAGATACTGGAATTTTTTGGCAAAGTTTTAAATCTTCTTTACATTTTTATCCAAAAAAAAAAAAAAACAAAACATCTGATGCTAAATTAAAAAAATGCTATCATTAAATGGTCGACATTGATTTTCTAAAGCCGGAGAAATTACATACTATGCCTTTTTTAAAGGCAATGAATCATTTGTATTTATACGAGAAGTTTGAAAAGAGTTTTAATTTCCATGAACCATAAATTTTAAGAAAAATGGTGCTTTTAATTCCAAAACTATAATTTTTCGTTCATCCTCCTTTTTCATAACCTATGTGGCAAGAGAGGTAATGCCTTTTGTATATTATACAAACATTTGTTACTTAAAATGCGATAACATATAAGGCATTATGCTTCACCATCCATATTTTATAAAAAAAAGAAATCAGCTTCCAATTTTTCATCAAAAATTTTGCTTAGTGTATTTGTTTTTAAGTTGCGTCCCAATAAACCAAACGATATTATAACTGTTAGGTCACCGTATAATATTTATTTAATACGTTGTTAAATTCATTATTTTATTTTATATTTATTTCTACTTAATTTTGCATTTTTATTGTATTTAATTATATTCATATTTTTGGGCCACTCATTACACTGTAATTTGGTGTAAATTTTATTAATATGGTCCAATGTAACTTATGTTGGTAATTAACCGTTTTTTTATATTTGTTTTCTTATTTTGTTTCGTATTTACATATCATAATAAATATTAGTGTTGATGTAAACAAGAATACAATGTAGGTATATATTTTTTATTGTTTCGTTTCTTGCATATGTACACTTTCTACAGGTACTTTTATTTGTCTCTGAAAATTGAATAACAATACAGTGACTCTTACTTATTTACTTATTATTATAAATCAAACAAGTATCATCTCTTGTTATTTGTTTTCACGGTTTACGGTCGCAATTTCTTTGTTTTGTATACACAAATTTTACTCGGCCCAACAAACATTTCAGTGGCAATATAGATAACAAATCAAAGAAACTGATTCGCTCTATATTGCTCCCGGTAAGGAAAAAGTTCCTTATTGTACATTTTGGCATCCAACGTTGGGCACGAGTTAATTAAAATTTTTTTCTTAATTTTCGTTGTGCGGTCCGAGAAAAATTCAAACGACTTTTCGTTGAAATTAACCTAAAATCATATGTGCGTAGTTCTTAAAAAATATCGTGTCGCCATATTAATAAAAAATTATTTGGACATTTTGTGGTTCATTTTTCATAAAATAAATTATTTTTTGTGGTTTAATTATTTTTAAAAAAATTTACAATGTCGTTGGAAGAAGTGAAGCATTAATGGGCTAAAACGAAGAAAAGTATTACCCGTATAAAGAAATAAATCGAAGACAATGAGAGGGGCAAAGGCAGGACAATTCCTTCAGCTGAATTGAAGTGTCGCTTGGGGATTTTGGAGTCATATTTTAAGCAAATATTTAAATATCAAACCCAGATTGAAAAACACGACCAAGGCGACAACGGTAGGCCCGAAATTGAGCATTTAAGCAAATGAATATATAAACGCAGTTTGGTGAGGATGTTCATAACACAACGATGTCGGATTCTATTCTTGTTTCCATGTTGCCAATCACAAATTGCCTAAGCTCAAAAATTTTATAACGCCGTTCAACCAAGTTACTGATCGTGAATATGGCCTATTGAATATTGGAAAATTTAACCATTTGCTTAACTGCCTTCATAGCCAAGCACTGGAAACGGTGAAAACTTTCCAAATTACAAATGAAAATTACCCAAAGGCTATAGAAATACTAAAAAATCGTTACGACAATAACTCGCTTATTTTTATGGAAAACATAACCACACTCTTTGAACTACCAGCCATGTTCAAATAAAATAGTGTATAATTACGTAGTCTCGTTGATAATGTTTCTGCCCTTTATAGCAAGTTATTATCTCTTGGCTCTGTTAGCGACATTGCACAGTGGGGCAGAATCGAAATTTTTTGAAAATAAATCTGTAAATTCTGATCGGCTGGTTGGATTTTCATATGGTATAGGCGTAGCAGAGGAGTATACAATGTTAAGTTTAGAAGGGGAGCACAACAAACCCCTCAGGGGCGGAGCTAGGGGGGCTTAAAGTTAGGTACCTTTGACATAAAAAAATTTTAATCACTTGCTAAATTTTTGTTTCTCGTCCGATTTCAAATATTTTTATATATTTTTGTAGACCCTGATAAGATCTATAAAAGACCTATGAAAGACATGCTTACATGTCCTATTTATTTCTTATAGTTTTCGTGTTATTTGCGTTTGAATTTTTAAGCACCATAATTTTGCATGTTCTTGGTCCAGTTTTTTTCATATATATCCTAGTATTTCCTATCGATTTTATTAGTTTTTTCTTAACTAGTTAAAGAACAAAATTATCTATTGAATATAAAAAAATTTTAAGTATATATCTTTACCGAGTCCAAAAATAAACGATTTTGAATTTGAAAATTGCAAAAAGGACGACTTTTTGTGTTTTTTTAGCCGAAAAAGTATCTACACTCCTTTTTATTTAAAATAAAATTTTCTTTAGCAACATATAATGCATATAATGCATTGCACTTTTCTGAAAGGTAACTTCACAGAGATGACTTTAAGATAAAAACAAGCCCAATAACTTAATTGGTCATGGTACACCCCCTCCCAAATTCGACCCATTTTATATCAAAGTTTTGATTTTAGACCATATTTTCTCAAATCCCAAAGCACGAATCGACAAGCAGAATATATTTTAAGAATCTTCAATATGTTGCTAAAAGTTTTAAATCAAAATCTACGGTACTGCGGAAAAATGTGGATTCTATAGTCATAAATGTAAAAAATCCCATTTTTGGGAATTTTGATTAGTTTTTTGGGAATTAAGGAAAACCCTACCCCTGATTGAAATTTAACGTGCTTTTATTTATATTGATGAGATCCACATTTCCTGCAAATTTCATTAACATGAATTTATAAACAAATATGTATTACAATTAAAAAATTTGTATTTTCTTTATTTCTAAATAGCGAAAGAAATTTCAAAAATATGTATTCCAAATTAAGCTTATCCTTTAGCATATATAATTTCCGATCTTTCGCAAAAAGATTCAAGTCAATATCATGCCTCATTTCAGAAATATGCGCCTTTAAACTTTTATATTTCCAATTTATTGTATATATGACTATATTTTTACAAACTTGCAAACTTTTGCCTTTAGTTTTGCGTGAATAATTACTTAGAAAATTATGAATATTTTTGTATACTTTTACTAATATCTATACAAAGAATATTTTTATAAAAATAATTAATAAATATTTTTTATTTTTAATAGGCTACATTTCCCAAATTCAAGTAAATCTTTATCCTTTTCTAAGCATTCATGTATTTCTATTAATGAATTTAAAATAACAAAACAAACAAAAAATTTCTATTTTAACTTAATAAATTTTTGGTATTTATAAATATTATATTTCTAATACGATTTTTTATTACTTATTTACATTAAATTTATGTGGACATTTTTTCTAATATTTTAAACTTATGCTACTTATTTTCTATAAAATAATCTGTTGTATCTGTTGTATACATATCTAAAAGATAATAAAGGTCCTTCAAGTTTTTAGTATTTTGAGTTGAAAAAGGCTCATAATAAATCTAACGTTTTCTCATTGATGATAGTACAGGGTCTGATGATAACAATAGGTATTAAAAATATCCTCGTTTTGTGACGTTCTGGAGCATTTCCTGGAGCTGAATAATTGAACGTGTATAAAATCTCTGTTTCTTGCTTCTTGAGCCTCTTTTGTAAGCTCTCCAAGTGGAAGAATATTTCGATAAATTATAATTTCGCCATGGCACAATACTTTATGTACTGTTGGTGTCATTTCTTTCCATGGATATAGATAATCAAGTAGTTTAGATATTTCTGTTGCATATTCTCCAAATCGAGAAGAGTTAATTTTGTGCTTACTATTAATTGCCATTAATAGTATGTTAGTCCTTTCAAGTAACTCTTTATTAATACCAGTTATTTTAGATGTAGCTTCGAAATTTCCGAAAAACCTTTTTGCTGTGTTTCCATCATTTGTACTACCACCAGTCGGCAAAGGTTTGTTGATGTTTAATCCCGTCTCTTCTCTGAATTCGTCCTGGATTCTACTTTTCTCAGATATTCTAAGTGTTTTTAAATACTCGTTGTTTCTGGTAGATTTTGTTAAATTTTCTGGCACACTTCTATACTTTAAATCATATGCTATGTGCAGAAAATGCTCCACGAACCGTATTCTGGCGTGAAGTGGAAATATTCCGAAAGACAGAAATTCTTCATTAATACTCCTTGCTTTATCAATATCCGAAAATTGTGATTTCGTCCCATCACATAGTGAGCATTTCCAAAAAGAAGATGTTTTCGTAATGGCATTACTAACCTTTCCATCAGTCATTGTTGGACTAAGTTGAAAGGATATGTCTAATGTGTATTGGTTTATGGTTATTGAAAGAGGTTGTAAATCATTTATTTGATCTTTAATATATTCCACTAAATCCTTTGTTGTTGTCTTCGACTCCCTTGTGTATTCGAACCAAATAGGTCTGTAAAAATGTTTTGATCCTGGAGTGGTGTTAAGCCATATATCTTCAAATGAGTTTTTACACTTTGATGAAGATTGCTTTAAGGAATAATATCGCATTCTTAATGGCACCAAAGGTGCTATAAATACGCTTTTATAATTCGCCATTTTCTTACTTCCACTAGCATGCTTGTATTCAAGAAGGGCTGATAATCCGCTACATCCCCACTTACAGATTAATACACCGTCGCTGTTATTTACTTTTTCCAACTGATCTGCAGAAAAATCTGCAACTATCCTGGTAGCTGTATTCTCAAGCAAAGAAGCTCTACATAAACTTCCTTTTCGGTAACCGAAATAGATGGTAAAATAGTTTGCTTTTTTTCTTGAATATAATTGTATGATGGTAGAATTGAGTGTCCCTTTTCAAGCAGAGCTTTTCTTAAAATTTGATATTTGTTTCGGCTGAGGTCCAGTTCAAGCATTAAAGCAATTGCTTCTTCCTCTGAAAATTGGATTGTGATGTTGGAGTAGTAACACTTTCGGCAATCCGTTTAAGACGTTTTGGTGATGCAGTTGGCAGTATTTCAGCAATATTAATTGCACTCTTAGGTTGCTTCTCCTTTTTTAACATTTCTTTGAATATATCAGAAACTTCTTCATTCGAAATTATAAAAAGCTTATGGGCCAGACTTTTCTTCTTAGATCTTGCACTTAAATCGTCATATGTCCTGCAGGGTGCTCCACTTGATATTTTGCATGCTGATATTTCTATATCAGTATCAATCCAATCTGAATGTTTAATTTTTAATTTGTTAGTACGATGATTCACGGACTTCATTCTTATGTCATACAACTTTAAAAAGCTCTCTATCTGAGATTTACCAATGACGTCGACTTTTGCATGATATGTAGTTTTTATGAATTCCACTATAGCTTCCAAACGATTAAGATCCTTTTTAGATAAACTCCACAGAACACAACACAATTGTTCATGTTTCAATGTAATCACCATGGTAATCAACTTCGTTATGATGTTGATAAGGATTAGCTGCGCATTTATATATATCTATTAGATATTTCGCACAGGTATATATATTTACAGGTATTCTGTGAATTTTCACTAGGTAAAATATCTGAAAGATTCAATTTGGCAGAGTACCTATACCGAATTCATTGATATTATATGTTGCTGTTAGGTATCACTGAAAAGGATATTACCTGTGCATTGTCACTAGGTCATAAAAATATAGATTTTGGACCATCAGTAATAGATAAATGCTGCAGCTAGGTATAACCGGAAAAGATACCTGCACATTGCCACTAGATCATAAATATATAAATTTTTAACCATCACCAATAGATAAATACGTTTGTTAAAATTAGGTAAAAACCATAAATGTAAACTAATAAAATAAATTTCATGAAAATGCAACCAGCCGATCAGAAGTTACAGATTTATTTCCTAAAAATTTTGATTCTGCCCCACTGTGTATGGCTGTGTGTGGCAACGTATAAAATGTGGAAAGAGAAACAATATATATATATATGTTAACACAAAGAAAATTGATTCTCTTTATTATTATTATTTCACAATAAATTAATATGCTGACGCTGCTGCAGACGGTTAAAACAGGTCAACAACTTATAAAGTTGCAAAACAGTAACTACGCGTGTCATTATGATTACTATGCAAATTTAAGTACTTCATTTTATGTTTCGTTTTAATTAAGAACTAGAATTAAGTTTAGTTGTAATTTAAAGAGTGAACAATAAAGTTTATATTTTTTTATAAACAAAAACTTAAAAATACATAACTTGGGATGTTCCGAAGGTAACGTACCCCATAGGCTACATCGAAGCGAATATTCTCTACAAAAGCACCCCACAGGCTGCAGAGAAGAAATGACATTCTTATAAACAAACCCCACAGAAGAATCCTGAAAGAACTCCATATACATTGGTTAAAACAACAGAATCATCAGCGAAATAAGGACAATTAGCGTGAAGACCTTGGTGTAGAGGAGGTTCCCCAAGTATATCTACATAGAAAAGGAAAATCAACCCCCTATCAGCTGCACAACGATGATTGCTGCAACAATGTAAGAGCAGTTTTAAGATATTTAAATAAATATTTATAAGTTAAAATTATAACAACAAAAAGAAACAGAAAATATTAAATAGTGAATTTGACATAGTGCTCATAAAAGTGAAAATTAAATAAAATGTAAAATCATTTGTTAGAATTAAACGAAATTAAAATCAAAGCTTATCGATAAAATTTTTTACATTAACAATTGTTTCGAGAAAAATTTCTAAACTAAAAATTAGTGGCCCTAAAACTGAAACTTAAATAAGAAGTTGGAATTAAACGAGATTTAAATCAAAGCCTATCGATAAATTTTCTTTTTAAATAGTAACATTTGTTGAAAAAAAAAAATTCTAAATTAGAATTAGTCATTCGCTAATCAAATAAAATTTAAATCAAAATCTATCGATAATTTTTTTTTTTATGAAAATATTAACATTTGTTTGAGAAAAAATTTCGAATTGAAATTAGAACAACCAATACTGGACCCCTAGTAGAAATAAGTGAAAAACTAGTTAAAGCAATATTCAACAATAAAATTCGGTGAAAGAAACAAATTAGTAAAGAATTTAAATTTAAAAACAAAAAAATTTTTCCTTTTTCGAAGTGTCAATTTGTTAGGATTTAACCCTATTTTTTACTATTACGACTCCTACTCCAAATATATTATTTTAATCCCTTAATTAATATTTATTAGCGGTTGTGACCATAAAACTCCTTTTTATTACTCAAGATGTCTAACCCAAATAATTTGGTCAGGCCAGTAGACGCAACCCGCTTAGATAACCGAATTGAAAATTTAGAAGAAACAATAGCGCGAATTTGCGCACAACAATGTCAAATAGCAATAAAGGCTGATGCATCCGGCACAAAAAAATTCAGAATTGTAATTGATTACCGTAAGCTAAATGAGCAAACTATACCAGACAAATATCCGATTCCCGATATAAATGATGTATTACTCCAGCTTGGACAAAATAATTTTTCTCAGTAATAGACCTCAAAAGCGGGTTCCATTAAATACCGCTTAGAGAAGCTGACAGGAAGAAAACCGCCTTCTCAGTCAACAATGGTACATACGAGTTTACAAGGCTACCATTTGGACTGAGAAATGCTCCTTCTATATATCAGTGAACGCTGAACGATATATTGAGGGAGTATATAGGGAAAATATGTTTCGTCTATGTGGACGACATAATTATTTTTCCCAAGGATAAAGAAGAACACTTTAAGAACCTTAATATAATTTTCAAAACCCTCAAACTTTCAAATATGAAAGTTCAATTATCGTTCTTAGGACTTTCAAATTACTATAGATGCTTTATCAGGGACTATGCCAAAATTGCTAAGCCTCTGACAATGCTCTTAAGAGGGGAGGCAGGACGTTCGTCCAAACATAGTTCAAATAAGATTGAAGTTAGGCTTAACCAAGAGGCAATGGATGCGCTAAATAAATTAAAGGCCACACTGACATCTAACGATGTTATGTTGGCGTACCCAGACTTTAAAAGGGAATTTGTTCTTACTACAAACGCCTCAAATTATGCCTTGGGAGCCGTGCTATCTCAAGACAAGAGACCAATCTCATTTTTATCAAGAACACTTAGTAGAACTGAAGAAAATTACGCCATAAATGAAAAAGAGCTTCTTGCCATCATATGGGCGTTAAAGGATGAAAGCATTCCTCGAAGACTTCAACTATGAACTTCATTATAAGCCCGGCTGTACTAACGTAGTCACTGATGCTTTGTCGAGACCATCTAATTACAACCATCAAATAAATACCCTGACTGCAACTCAACATAGTGATGACAGTTCATCACAAACCCTGATACAGTTTACGGATAAATGCTTTCAAAAACCAAATTCTTGTTTCAAATAAAGAGGGTCAGGCATACCATAAATTCGAAATAGTATTCCAACATACCATAGGCACACTGTAAACGAACCCAATATTACTACAGGCCTTCAAGGTCCCAATGCAACTCACCAATTTGGGTTGTACCCAAAAAGGCTGATGCATCCGGCACAAAAAATTCAGAATTGTAATTGATTACCGTAAGCTAAATGAGCAAACTATACCAGACAAATATCCGATTCCCGAAATAAATGATGTATTACTCCAGCTTGGACAAAATAATTTTTCTCAGTAATAGACCTCAAAAGCGGGTTCCATTAAATACCGCTTAGAGAAGCTGACAGGAAGAAAACCGCCTTCTCAGTCAACAATGGTACATACGAGTTTACCAGGCTACCATTTGGACTGAGAAATGCTCCTTCTATATGTCAGTGAACGCTGGACGATATATTGAGGGAGTATATAGGGAAAATATGTTTCGTCTATGTGGACGACATAATTATTTTTTCCAAGGATGAAGAAGAACACTATAAGAACCTTAATATAATTTTCAAAACCCTCAAACTTTTAAATATGAAAGTTCAATTATCGTTCTTAGGACTTTCAAATTACTATAGATGCTTTATCAGGGACTATGCCAAAATTGCTAAGCCTCTGACAATGCTCTTAAGAGGGGAGGCACGACGTTCGTCCAAACATAGTTCAAATAAGATTGAAGTTAGGCTTAACCAAGAGGCAATGGATGCGCTAAATAAATTAAAGGCCACACTGACATCCGACGATGTTATGTTGGCGTACCCAGACTTTAAAAAGGAATTTGTTCTTACTACAAACGCTTCAAATTATGCCTTGGGAGCCGTGCTATCTCAAGACAAGAGACCAATCTCATTTTTATCAAGAACACTTAGTAGAACTGAAGAAAATTACGCCATAAATGAAAAAGAGCTTCTTGCCATCGTATGGGCGTTAAAGTCACTTAAAAATTATCTCTACGGTTCTACAAAATTAAAAATCTACACAGATCGCCTTCCTCTGACCTATGCATTGAACAACAAAAACTCAAATCATAAATTAAAACGGTGGAAAGCATTCCTCGAAGACTTCAACTATGAACTTCATTATAAGCCCGGCTGTACTAACGTAGTCACTGATGCTTTGACGAGACCATCTAATGACAACCATCAAATAAATACCCTGACTGCAACTCAACATAGTGATGACAGTTCATCACAAACCCTGATACAGTTTACGGATAAATGCTTTCAAAAACCAAATTCTTGTTTCAAATAAAGAGGGTCAGGCATACCATAAATTCGAAATAGTATTCCAACATACCATAGGCACACTGTAAAAGAACCCAATATTACTACAAAGAATCTCACACATATTCTAAGAAAATTTTTAAACCCTTCTGTTACAAATTGTATAAAAACAAACGACGAGATCCTGGGAAAATTGCAAGAAATTTACAAGGTTATAGATCTGAAGAGCGAAGAAGGGCAAGAACATGAAATAATACGAAATTCTATTTCCCACAAATGCATTCAAAAATTAAAAAAAATTACTAGTCTTTGCAAAATATGCAAGGAAAATAAATATGATAGACATCCCAACAAGATAACAATTCAAGAAACACCAATTCTACAGTACCCCGGCCAGATCGTACATATGGACATTTTCATTACGGAAAAAAATCTATACTGACCGCTATCGATAAATTTTCTAAATTAGCTCAGGTTAAAATACTAAAATCTTGAGCTACGGAAGACATTAAATAGCCACTTAGAGAATTGCTACTTGCCTTTGGTATGCCACAAATGGTCGTAATGGATAATGAGAAATCATTTAGTTCAGCTTCCATAATATTCATGTTAGAAAATCAAGATACCTCCTAACAGTAGTAGTGTAAATGGGCAAGTCGAAAGATTCCATTCCACGCTCTCAGAGTTGATGCGTTGCCTAAAAGTGGAAAAGGCTCATAGTACATTCCCTGAAATTTTACATGTGGCAGTTCTTGAATATAATAACTCTATACACTCCACCATTAAAAGAAAACCATTTGATGCATTTTTTTATGTAGAGTCATAATTGGAAGAGATTAGGTTAAATATAATTAAAAGACTCACAGAGAAACAAATACTACCATAATAAGAAAAAAACTAATTCGAAGACTTATGAACCCAGACAAACGATTTTTGTAAAAGAAAACAGGAGATTAGGGTCAAAACTCCGCAAGACGTTTAAAAAGGAGATAGTTAAAGAAAATAAAAACACAACAGTTATTACAGAATCAGGAAAAACAGTTCACAAAAACAATATCAGAAATTAAATCAACCTTCATTTTTATTTTAGATTATTTTTCACACTGGTTTCTGTCGACGTTAAAATTCTGGACTACTCCAATTCACAACTAGTGACCCTGAACTTCGGACTGACAAAACTACAAGCGGGAACTTTTAAACTAATTCATATCATTGATATAAATGGATACCAGGAACGCATAGATAATCTTCAAGAAACTCTACAGAAAGATATCAGCCCCTCTCATTTTCTCTACCCTCCACTAAATCACGAACTGACGGAACTTCAAGCTTACTTGGACCGATTGAAACCAAAAACAGAAAGGTCCTTAAATTTTATTGGTTCTGCTTGGAAGTGGATTGCGGGAAACCCGGACCATGACGATTTCGATGTCTTAACACACAAAACTAACAGACTTCTGAGAAATAGTAATAAACAAGTGGTGATTAACAAATTGACAATAGAAAAAATCAAAGAACTAACACATGTTACAAATAATTTACTAGAAATATATAAAAAGAATAATAGTAATAACAATTCCACAAAGGAACTATTAGTAATACCATTAAAATATATGTTAAATACTGTATAAGAATAAATAATGAATATTCAACACGTTATGCATTGGGCGAAGGTAGGCATAGCTAACTCTTTTATTCTTACATCCAATGAAATAAATATTGTAAAAGAAGTTATTAGCGAAGATTCTATACCATTTGTAAATTTAGAGCAAGCATTCGAATATGCTGAGATAAAAATTGAATCTGACCATAATTCAATTGTTTATATCTTAAGTATCCCAAGGACAAATGCGAACTCATGTTATAATATTGTTGTAAAACCCGTAAAATTTGGGAAATAGATAAATTAAATCATGTACGAAAAAATTCTTTTATGTGGCAATGTAATGTATGGTATCAAAAATAAATGGAAAATCTAAAATAACATTACTATTTGCAACTATTTGAAACCGAAACTTGCTTAGCAAATTTAATCAAAAGTAAACCGGCAAAATGCAGCTTGATAGATACTCATGGCACCACCACTATTGTAGAAATAGCACCTTGAACGATCCTCCTAAACCAATTTGACGGCACAATTCTTATAAATAATGAACCACAGAATCTTAATGGGACTTATGTGGTGCAATTCTCCAATACATCCATAACTGTAACTGATAAAACTTATAGGTACTTTGAGGTGACACAACTACAACCTTTACCGGCAATTTTACAGCCTAGGTATTCGAATCAAAATATAGAAGAAACACTGTCCTTGGAAATGGTAAAGGAATTAAGGACAAACAATTTGATAGATATTAAACACACAAAGGCCATTGCAGTAAATTTTGGATTCTGTAAAATTACTCTATTTTCTACAGTTACACTATTGATCAAGATGAAGCTGTGCAGGACAAAAAATAAGTCGAAAATCGCTCCAACAATAATCAACACAGTTCCATCAATACACACATCTATGCCTGATTTATCAGAAAGGAGGAAACCAAAACAGATTGGTATAACGAGGATATCAAATATCCCATACTTCCCGAACGAGGACGCTCGGTATCAAGAGGGGAAGTGTTAACAGAAAAACAATTTGATTCTCTTTATTATTATTATTTCACAATAAATTAATATGCTGATGCTGCTGCAGATTGTTAAAACAGGTCAACAACTTATAAAGTTTCAATACAGTAACTGCGCGTGTCATTATGATTACTATGCAAATTTAAGTATTTCATTTCGTTTTAATTAAGAACTAGAATTAAGTTTAGTTGTAATTTAAAGAGTGAACAATAAAGTTTATATTTTTTTATATACAAAAACTTAAAAATACATAACTTATATATATATATATATGTATATATATATATATATATATATATATATATATATATATATATATATATATATATATATATATATATATATATATATATGTTTATGTTCATGTTCATGTTTATGTTGTTTTTTATCTTAAAGTGTCATTATGATTACTATGCAAATTTAAGTATTTCATTTCGTTTTAATTAAGAACTAGAATTAAGTTTAGTTGTAATTTAAAGAGTGAACAATAAAGTTTATATTTTTTTATATACAAAAACTTAAAAATACATAACTTATATATATATATGTATATATATATATATATATATATATATATATATATATATATATATATATATATATATATATATGTTTATGTTCATGTTCATGTTTATGTTGTTTTTTATCTTAAAGTCATCTCTGTGAAGTTACCTTTCAGAAAAGTGGAAAATTATTATATGTTGCTAAAGAAAATTTTATTTTAGGTAAAAAGAGTGCAGATACTTTTTCGGCTAAAAAACACAAAAAGTCGTCTTTTTTGCAATTTTCAAATTCAAAATCGTTTACTTTTGAACTCGGTAAAGATATCGACTTCAATTTTTTTTATTCAATAGATAATTTTGTTCTTTAACCAGTTAAGAAAAAAACTAATAAAATCGGTCGGAAATACTAGGATATATATGAAAAAAACTTGATCAAGAACATGCAAAATTATGGTGCTTAAAAATTCAAACGCAAATAACTCGAAAACTATAAGAGATAATTAGGACATGTAAGCATGTCTTTTATAGGTCTTATCAGGGCCTATAACAATATATAAAAATATTCGAAATCGGACGAGAAATAAAAATTTGGTAAGCGATTAAAAAATTTTTATGTCAGAGGTACCTAACTTTGAGCCCCGTTAGCTCCGCCCCTGAGGGGTTTGTTGTGCCCCCCTTCCGAACTTAACATTGAATCAGAAAGATTGTCAAGATCTGATTGGAGTAAGGAACATTGATAGGAATAGTTAAAGCTATGGAACAGCTTTACATCATCAGCATACATTAATATTCTAGAATTCTTAATGCAAGCTGGTAAATCATTTATAAATATTATGAATAATAAGGGGCCGAGATGACTACCTTGTGGAACACCAGATAAAACAGGGATGGTTTTTGATATACATTCTCTGAATAATACACATTGGCATCTATTTTTAAGATATGTGGAAATCCATTTAAGGAAAACAGGAGGAAATTCGAGTTTATCCAATTTGAACAATAGGAGATCGTGATTTGCTTTATCGAAAGCTTTACTGAAATCTGTGTATATCGCGTCTGTCTGTAAACCGGAATCAAATGCAGTTATAACTGTGGTTGCGAACTCCAAAAGGTTAGTAGTAGTGGAACATCCTTTTCTAAATCCATGCTGAAATGGCTTAAGATAACATATAACTTGATGCGAAAGTATTTCAGTAACTATCTTTTCGAAAAGTTTTGGAATAATACTTAATTTAGCAATACCTCTATAATTGGAAATGTTTGATCTGCTTCCGGATTTAAACAAAGGTATAATATAAGATTTCCTCCAAACTTCAGGAAAGTAACCACTAAATATCGATATGTTGAATACCTAGGTTATTAGAGATATAAGAGAATGTAAACATTTTATAAGAAGACAGCTTGGAACACCGGCAGGTGAATATTTTGGATTTGTACAGCACTCAGTACCATCGATTTATCTAATGTTGGACAATTTATTAGGGTTGCAGCAGGAATTGGATATGGATAATTGGAAAGTTGATGTAAATCTTTATCAGAATAGGCATGTGAAAAGAAAGCAGCAAACATATCCAGATATCCAGAGACTCGACGCTTAGAATTTACGAACTGGTAAAAATATTTTGGATTATTTTTAAAGTTTCTTTTCACCCTAAAAAGATAATTATTTTAACATTTGATATTTTCCGAATTGTAAACTGATCTTGATATGGAGTACCTCATATAATCAATAGATAAACCGGATTTTTTATATTTTCTATAATGTTTGTTTTTCAAATTTTTCAAGTCATTGAGCTGCTTTGTATTCCAAAGCGGTCAATGTGCAATATTTTTTTCTCGACATTGGTATTGATTTCTTAAAACATTTAAATAAGCCATCATAGAATTTATTCAAAATGATGTTAATGTTACGAGGGCATACTTTATTGTAAGGAATATATTCAAATCAGTTTTCAGAACAAAGTAGTTGATTTAATTTGGAATAATCAGCTTTGCTAAAATCAAAAACCGCCTCATCGTTTACATTGGATTGTAATGATATCTTTGTTTCGACGTATACGCTTATTTCAAGAGTGGGGTGATAAGCATCTTAAGGTGTTAATAATGGATTAATGGGAAGAATATTAAATTCTTCAGGTTGATCAAGAAATACAAGATCAAGCTTGTTTACTATGTTGTTTATTTGAAATAGTCCTAAATCAGCAATAGCATCCAGTAATTCAATAGATGTTTCCAATATTATTGATGGGCTTAAGAAGCATGAATCAGGAGTTTCGCTCCATTTAATATTTGGAATATTAAAGTTACCAAGAACAATTATGGAGTCACCAGGTTTGGATTGATTAGCTATAAATTTTATCGCGTTTTCATCTTGTCCATAAATTTGAATGTTTGACGCAGGTAGAATATAAGCGCAAGTTATAAAAATTGTTCTAAATTTGACTTTAACATATACGGCGATAAATTCAATATTTTGATCATTGTTAAGAATTATTTCTTCTGAAGGAAAAAGAGTTGAGACAGAAATCAAAACTCCCCCACCTTCTTTACCCACTCTATCACGTCTATAGCTTTGAAATTTACTGCACATTATTTCAGAATTATGAATTTCTTTATCAGATTTATTTCAGAGCCACGTTTCAGTGAGTACAATGATATTATGCTCAATATAAAAACTCTCTAAATAAAGGGATTTTAACTTTGTATTCATACCTCTAACATTTTGGTATGCAATGGATAGCTGAGAAGTTGTTATAATTTTTTGGACAAATATTAATATTTAACGGATTATTTAATTCAATTATTTTTTTGGATTTGGATCAGAAGCCCTTGGAAGAATTACGTTATTATCATCACGATAAATAAATTGTCGAACAATTGTATTTTTTGGGAAAAATTGTGGATTAACAAGGCGATCAAAAAGACTTTCTGGGACAATTATTTTAAATGAAGCTCTATTGCGCGCATTTATCTTATAAATTTGGACATCATTATAATCTTCGATGCCAAGGTTCGTTTTAATATAGAATTCAACATCATTTATTGTTGTATCTACTAAAAAACGGCTAGCAAATATGGTTTTCCTTGGAGCAATAATTTTTAAAGGCTTTGGAGTTACTGTTGTAAACGAATTTACATGAGGATTGTTGACGACATTTAAATTAGTTGGGATGTTTGACGATGAGGGAGTTAATAAAGTTCTGGAGGCTTACTGGCAGTAAGATTTGGAATCATGGGCAAGTTCGACGAATTAGATACCATAGGAGTAACTAAAGTCGACTGTGATGGAATTATATTATAATTGGAAGCATTTGCAGCATGATGAGGCGGAATAAAATTATTTGAATTAGGAGTTACAACAGCAGCGGGACAACTACTTGTATTTGTGGTTGGTAACGGGATAGAATCATTATTAGTAGTAATAACCCCTGTATTTTTAGGAATACAAGGGGTGTAGATGATGACTTAGCAGTTCTTTTACGTTTTGGTCTCGGGGAAGTAGAAAAACTATCTAAGTTTGTGAATTTAGAAAAAAGGTCACTATATTTAGTTAGTTTTCCTTGTAGAGAAGAAAAATTTTTTTAATTCAATCGAACTCAGCTTTATAGCTTTTGAAAGAATTGTAAAATTCAATGCCAATTACTCTGCAATTTGGTCAAGTCCACTGTAAGTTTTTGGCATTGTCAGAAAATGCATCAGCATCACCAGCTTTAAGGCCACTATATTTTAAGTGGTAATTTCCCAAACACAGCCAACAGGAAACCATACATTCGTCTTCGGTACTGCTGCAGTTTTTATTCATACAGTCCATCTCAAGCTTTATTAATGGCACACACCAATACAAATATTATCTAGTATTAAAACCAGTAATATGTAATTGAATGGCAACACAGCGGATAATTAGCAAGGACACTAATAATAATATTGATCTTAATAATGGAAAACGGAGTGGTAATATTAAGGAAAATATAAAACGGAGATGTTTTATATGACAGTTGTTTTATTTGACAAATAGAACTATACCAAATGTATGTCAATAAACATACAAAAACAAATTCATGCAAAAATAAGTCTTAAAGTATGTATTTTATTAGAGTTGTTTTCAAAACAATAAATAGAACAAATTTAATTAAGACTTAATTGCAAATCCAATTCAATGAACTTCAATATTCTCTAATTAAGATATATATGTGGAATACTTATCTTAAATTAAATAACCAGAAAAGGCAATTATAGATGGTGTTTTTAATTGAAAAAGTTTATAAAATCGCAACACAAGAATTTTCACAGCCTAGTTTAGTTAATTTCAACGAAATTTCTTCAATTCAAATTGAAGAATTAGTTTTTTTTCAATTTGTTAATTTTACTAACATTTCTTCATACCTTTAGTAAATGTGAAGAATTTTATTTTATTTGACTAATATATATATATATATATATATATATATATATATATATATATATATATATATATTCATTCCAATTAACTTCTTTTGAGGGTGCTAAATTGAATAAAATTGTGTGTTTACTTGCGAAGAGTTACGGCTAATTTAATTAACTTTTGTTGATTTAACAGATTTTTCGTTAATTTTTAAATAAATTTTATTTAAATCAACATATTTTCCAAAAAAATATTTTTGAGAAAATTTTTTTTGTTGATTTAAAGACAAATTATATTGATTTGAAGAAAAAATCTGTTAATTTAAATACTTTTTTTTCGTTAAAATTCTGAGAAATATTACCTACGAAATTTGCTTCAGTGTAGGCTTTTGTAAATACCCAGCAGAAAAATACAATCGGCTAACGTTGGCAAGTTATTTCTCAAGGTGGTTCAAACGTTGGCAAAACATGAACGTTCTATTAAAACGTTATGATAACATCATTCTACCATTGCACAGTGGGGCAGAATCGAAATTTTTTGGAAATAAATCTGTAACTTATGATCGGCTGGTTGGATTTTCATGAAATTTTGTATAGGCGTAGCAGAGGAGTGTACAATGTTAAATTTTGGAAGGGGGCACAACAAACTCCTCAGGGGCGGAGCTAAGGGGGCTCAAAGTTAGGTACCTCTGACATAAAAAATTTTTAATCGCTTGCCAAATTTTTGTTTCTCATCCGATTTCAAATATTTTTATATATTGTTGTAGGCCCTGATAAGACCTATAAAAAACATATCCTATTTATCTCTTACAGTTTTCGAGTTATTTGCGTTTGCATTTTTAAGCACCATAATTTTGCATGTTCTTGGTCCAGTTTTTTTCATATATATCCTAGTGTTTCCGAACGATTTTATTAGTTTTTCTTGACTAGTTAAAGAACAAAATTATCTATTGAATAAAAAAAGTTTAAGTCGATACCTTTTCCGAGTCCTAAAATAAACGATTTTGAATTTGAAAATTGCAAAAAAGACGACTTTTTGTGTTTTTTTAGGCGAAAAAGTATCTACATTCTTTTTTATCTAAAATAAAATTTTCTTTAGCAACATATAATAATTTTGCACTTTTCTGAAAGGTAACTTCACAGAGATGACTTTGGAATAAAAAGCAAGCCCTATAACTCAATTGGTCATGGTACATACCCTCCCGAATTCGACCTATTTTATATGAAAGTTTTGATTTTAGACCATATTTTCTCAAATCCCAAAGCACGAATCGACAAGCGGAATATATTTTAAGAATCTCCAATATGTTGTTAAAAGTCTTAAATGAAAATCTACGGGACTTCGGAAAAATGTGGATTCTATAGCCAAAAATGTAAAAAATCCCATTTTTGGGAATTTTCATAAGTTTTTTCGGGTTTCAGGAAAACCCTACCCCTGATTGAAATTTGGTTAACGCGCTTTCATTTGTATTAATAACCCACACATCTCCTGCAAATTTCATTAAGATATCTTTATAAAGAAATATGTTATTACAATTAAAAAATTTGTATTTTCTCCAAAAACCCTAAATTGAACCTTTTGTTTGGTTTATTTCTAAATAGCGAAAGAAATTTTAAAAATATGTATTCCAAATTAAGCTTATCCTTTAGCATATATAATTTCCGATCTTTTGCAAAAAGATTCAAGTCAATATCATGCCTCATTTCAGAAATATGCGCCTTTAAACTTTTATAATTCCAATTTATTGTATATATGACTATATTTTTACAAACTTGCGACTTTTGCCTTTAGCTTTGCGTGAATAATTACTTAGAAAGTTATGAATATTTCTGTATGCTTTTAATAATATCTATTCACAAAATATTTTTATAAAGATAATTAATAAATATTTTTTATTTTTAATAGGGTTGCCACATTTCCCAAATTTAAGTAAATCTTTATCCTTTTCTAAGCATTCATATATTTCTATTAATGAATTTAAAATAACATAACAAACAAAAAATGTCTATTTTAACTTAATCAATATTATTATTTTTAGTATTTATCATCTTCCTTAATAATATTCTATTTCTAATACGATTTTCTTATTACTTATTTATATTAAATTTATGTAAACAATTTTTCTAATATTTTAAACTTATACTACTTATTTTCTATAAAATATTTTGTTGTATCTGTATACATATCTAAAAGATAATAAATGTCCTTCAAGTCTTCAGTATTTTAAGTTGATAAAGGTTCATAATAAATCCAACGTCAGTTTTCAGAACAAAGTAGTTGATTTAATTAGGAATAATCAGCTTTGCTAAAATCAAAAACCGCCTCATCGTTTACATTGGATTGTAATGATATCTTTGTTTCGACGTATACGCTTATTTCAAGAGTGGGGTGATAAGCATCTTAAGGTGTTAATAATGGATTAATGCGAAGAATATTAAATTCTTCAGGTTGATCAACAAATACAAGATCAAGCTTGTTTACTATGTTGTTTATTTGAAATAGTCCTAAATCAGCAATAGCATCCAGTAATTCAATAGATGTTTCCAATATTATTGATGGGCTTAAGAAGCATGAATCAGGAGTTTCGCTCCATTTAATATTTGGAATATTAAAGTTACCAAGAACAATTATGGAGTCACCAGGTTTGGATTGATTAGCTATAAATTTTATCGCGTTTTCATCTTGTCCATAAATTTGAATGTTTGACGCAGGTAGAATATAAGCGCAAGTTATAAAAATTGTTCTAAATTTGACTTTAACATATACGGCGATAAATTCAATATTTTGATCATTGATCATTGTTCTTCCGAAGGAAAAAGAGTTGAGACAGAAATCAAAACTCCCCCACCTTCTTTACCCACTCTATCACGTCTATAGCTTTGAAATTTACTGCACATTATTTCAGAATTATGAATTTCTTTATCAGATTTATTTCAGAGCCACGTTTCAGTGAGTACAATGATATTATGCTCAATATAAAAACTCTCTAAATAAAGGGATTTTAACTTTGTATTCATACCTCTAACATTTTGGTATGCAATGGATAGCTGAGAAGTTGTTATAATTTTTTGGACAAATATTAATATTTAACGGATTATTTAATTCAATTATTTTTTTGGATTTGGATCAGAAGCCCTTGGAAGAATTACGTTATTATCATCACGATAAATAAATTGTCGAACAATTGTATTTTTTGGGAAAAATAGTGGATTAACAAGGCGATCAAAAAGACTTTCTGGGACAATTATTTTAAATGAAGCTCTATTGCGCGCATTTATCTTATAAATTTGGACATCATTATAATCTTCGATGCCAAGGTTCGTTTTAATATAGAATTCAACATCATTTATTGTTGTATCTACTAAAAAACGGCTAGCAAATATGGTTTTCCTTGGAGCAATAATTTTTAAAGGCTTTGGAGTTACTGTTGTAAACGAATTTACATGAGGATTGTTGACGACATTTATATTAGTTGGGATGTTTGACGATGGGGGAGTTAATAAAGTTCTGGAGGCTTACTGGTAGCAAGATTTGGAATCATGGGCAAGTTCGACGAATTAGATACCATAGGAGTAACTAAAGTCGACTGTGATGGAATTATATTACAATTGGAAGCATTTGCAGCATGATGAGGCGGAATAAAATTATTTGAATTAGGAGTTACAACAGCAGCGGGACAACTACTTGTATTTGCGGTTGGTAACGGGATAGAATCATTATTAGTAGTAATAACCCCTGTATTTTTAGGAATACAAGGGGTGTAGATGATGACTTAGCAGTTCTTTTACGTTTTGGTCTCGGGGAAGTAGAAAAACTATCTAAGTTTGTGAATTTAGAAAAAAGTTCACCATATTTAGTTAGTTTTCCTTGTAGAGAAGAAAAATTTTTTTAATTCAATCGAACTCAGCTTTATAGCACACACCAATACAAATATTATCTAGTATTAAAACCAGTAATATGTAATTGAATGGCAACACAGCGGATAATTAGCAAGGACACTAATAATAATATTGATCTTAATAATGGAAAACGGAGTGGTAATATTAAGGAAAATATAAAACGGAGATGTTTTATATGACAGTTGTTTTATTTGACAAATAGAACTATACCAAATGTATGTCAATAAACATACAAAAACAAATTCATGCAAAAATAAGTCTTAAAGTATGTATTTTATTAGAGTTGTTGTTCAAAACAATAAATAGAACAAATTTAATTAAGACTTAATTGCAAATCCAATTCAATGAACTTCAATATTCTCTAATTAAGATATATATGTGGAATACTTATCTTAAATTAAATAACCAGAAAAGGCAATTATAGATGGTGTTTTTAATTGAAAAAGTTTATAAAATCGCAACACAAGAATTTTCACAGCCTAGTTTAGTTAATTTCAACGAAATTTCTTCAATTCAAATTGAAGAATTAGTTTTTTTTTCAATTTGTTAATTTTACTAACATTTCTTCATACCTTTAGTAAATGTGAAGAATTTTATTCAATTTGACTAATATATATATATATATATATATATATATATATATTCATTCCAATTAACTTCTTTTGAGGGTGCTAAATTGAATAAAATTGTGTGTTTACTTGCGAAGAGTTACGGCTAATTTAATTAACTTTTGTTGATTTAACAGATTTTTCGTTAATTTTTAAATAAATTTTATTTAAATCAACATATTTTCCAAAAAAATATTTTTGAGAAAATTTTTTTTGTTGATTTAAAGACAAATTATATTGATTTGAAGAAAAAATCTGTTAATTTAAATACTTTTTTTTCGTTAAAATTCTGAGAAATATTACCTACGAAATTTGCTTCAGTGTAGGCTTTTGTAAATACCCAGCAGAAAAATACAATCGGCTAACGTTGGCAAGTTATTTCTCAAGGTGGTTCAAACGTTGGCAAAACATGAACGTTCTATTAAAACGTTATGATAACATCATTCTACCATTGCACAGTGGGGCAGAATCGAAATTTTTTGGAAATAAATCTGTAACTTATGATCGGCTGGTTGGATTTTCATGAAATTTTGTATAGGCGTAGCAGAGGAGTGTACAATGTTAAATTTTGGAAGGGGGCACAACAAACTCCTCAGGGGCGGAGCTAAGGGGGCTCAAAGTTAGGTACCTCTGACATAAAAAATTTTTAATCGCTTGCCAAATTTTTGTTTCTCATCCGATTTCAAATATTTTTATATATTGTTGTAGGCCCTGATAAGACCTATAAAAAACATATCCTATTTATCTCTTACAGTTTTCGAGTTATTTGCGTTTGCATTTTTAAGCACCATAATTTTGCATGTTCTTGGTCCAGTTTTTTTCATATATATCCTAGTGTTTCCGACCGATTTTATTAGTTTTTCTTGACTAGTTAAAGAACAAAATTATCTATTGAATAAAAAAAGTTTAAGTCGATACCTTTTCCGAGTCCTAAAATAAACGATTTTGAATTTGAAAATTGCAAAAAAGACGACTTTTTGTGTTTTTTTAGGCGAAAAAGTATCTGCATTCTTTTTTATCTAAAATAAAATTTTCTTTAGCAATATATAATAATTTTGCACTTTTCTGAAAGGTAACTTCACAGAGATGACTTTGGGATAAAAAGCAAGCCCTATAACTCAATTGGTCATGGTACACACCCTCCCGAATTCGACCCATTTTATATGAAAGTTTTGATTTTAGACCATATTTTATCAAATCCCAAAGCACGAATCGACAAGCGGAATATATTTTAAGAATCTCCAATATGTTGTTAAAAGTCTTAAATGAAAATCTACGGGACTTCGGAAAAATGTGGATTCTATAGTCAAAAATGTAAAAAATACCATTTTTGGGAATTTTCATAAGTTTTTTCGGGTTTCAGGAAAACCCTACCCCTGATTGAAATTTGGTTAACGCGCTTTCATTTGTATTAATAACCCACACATCTCCTGCAAATTTCATTAAGATATCTTTATAAAGAAATATGTTATTACAATTAAAAAATTTGTATTTTCTCCAAAAATCCTAAATTGGACCTTTTGTTTGGTTTATTTCTAAATAGCGAAAGAAATTTTAAAAATATGTATTCCAAATTAAGTTTATCCTTTAGCATATATAATTTCCGATCTTTTGCAAAAAGATTCAAGTCAATATCATGCCTCATTTCAGAAATATGCGCCTTTAAACTTTTATAATTCCAATTTATTGTATATATGACTATATTTTTACAAACTTGCGACTTTTGCCTTTAGCTTTGCGTGAATAATTACTTAGAAAGTTATGAATATTTCTGTATGCTTTTAATAATATCTATTCACAAAATATTTTTATAAAGATAATTAATAAATATTTTTTATTTTTAATAGGGTTGCCACATTTCCCAAATTTAAGTAAATCTTTATCCTTTTCTAAGCATTCATATATTTCTATTAATGAATTTAAAATAACATAACAAACAAAAAATGTCTATTTTAACTTAATCAATATTATTATTTTTAGTATTTATCATCTTCCTTAATAATATTCTATTTCTAATACGATTTTCTTATTACTTATTTATATTAAATTTATGTAAACAATTTTTCTAATATTTTAAACTTATACTACTTATTTTCTATAAAATATTTTGTTGTATCTGTATACATTACTAAAAGATAATAAATGTCCTTCAAGTCTTCAGTATTTTGAGTTGATAAAGGTTCATAATAAATCCAACGTCAGTTTTCAGAACAAAGTAGTTGATTTAATTAGGAATAATCAGCTTTGCTAAAATCAAAAACCGCCTCATCGTTTACATTGGATTGTAATGATATCTTTGTTTCGACGTATACGCTTATTTCAAGAGTGGGGTGATAAGCATCTTAAGGTGTTAATAATGGATTAATGCGAAGAATATTAAATTCTTCAGGTTGATCAACAAATACAAGATCAAGCTTGTTTACTATGTTGTTTATTTGAAATAGTCCTAAATCAGCAATAGCATCCAGTAATTCAATAGATGTTTCCAATATTATTGATGGGCTTAAGAAGCATGAATCAGGAGTTTCGCTCCATTTAATATTTGGAATATTAAAGTTACCAAGAACAATTATGGAGTCACCAGGTTTGGATTGATTAGCTATAAATTTTATCGCGTTTTCATCTTGTCCATAAATTTGAATGTTTGACGCAGGTAGAATATAAGCGCAAGTTATAAAAATTGTTCTAAATTTGACTTTAACATATACGGCGATAAATTCAATATTTTGATCATTGTTAAGAATTATTTCTTCTGAAGGAAAAAGAGTTGAGACAGAAATCAAAACTCCCCCACCTTCTTTACCCACTCTATCACGTCTATAGCTTTGAAATTTACTGCACATTATTTCAGAATTATGAATTTCTTTATCAGATTTATTTCAGAGCCACGTTTCAGTGAGTACAATGATATTATGCTCAATATAAAAACTCTCTAAATAAAGGGATTTTAACTTTGTATTCATACCTCTAACATTTTGGTATGCAATGGATAGCTGAGAAGTTGTTATAATTTTTTGGACAAATATTAATATTTAACGGATTATTTAATTCAATTATTTTTTTGGATTTGGATCAGAAGCCCTTGGAAGAATTACGTTATTATCATCACGATAAATAAATTGTCGAACAATTGTATTTTTTGGGAAAAATAGTGGATTAACAAGGCGATCAAAAAGACTTTCTGGGACAATTATTTTAAATGAAGCTCTATTGCGCGCATTTATCTTATAAATTTGGACATCATTATAATCTTCGATGCCAAGGTTCGTTTTAATATAGAATTCAACATCATTTATTGTTGTATCTACTAAAAAACGGCTAGCAAATATGGTTTTCCTTGGAGCAATAATTTTTAAAGGCTTTGGAGTTACTGTTGTAAACGAATTTACATGAGGATTGTTGACGACATTTATATTAGTTGGGATGTTTGACGATGGGGGAGTTAATAAAGTTCTGGAGGCTTACTGGTAGCAAGATTTGGAATCATGGGCAAGTTCGACGAATTAGATACCATAGGAGTAACTAAAGTCGACTGTGATGGAATTATATTACAATTGGAAGCATTTGCAGCATGATGAGGCGGAATAAAATTATTTGAATTAGGAGTTACAACAGCAGCGGGACAACTACTTGTATTTGCGGTTGGTAACGGGATAGAATCATTATTAGTAGTAATAACCCCTGTATTTTTAGGAATACAAGGGGTGTAGATGATGACTTAGCAGTTCTTTTACGTTTTGGTCTCGGGGAAGTAGAAAAACTATCTAAGTTTGTGAATTTAGAAAAAAGTTCACCATATTTAGTTAGTTTTCCTTGTAGAGAAGAAAAATTTTTTTAATTCAATCGAACTCAGCTTTATAGCACACACCAATACAAATATTATCTAGTATTAAAACCAGTAATATGTAATTGAATGGCAACACAGCGGATAATTAGCAAGGACACTAATAATAATATTGATCTTAATAATGGAAAACGGAGTGGTAATATTAAGGAAAATATAAAACGGAGATGTTTTATATGACAGTTGTTTTATTTGACAAATAGAACTATACCAAATGTATGTCAATAAACATACAAAAACAAATTCATGCAAAAATAAGTCTTAAAGTATGTATTTTATTAGAGTTGTTGTTCAAAACAATAAATAGAACAAATTTAATTAAGACTTAATTGCAAATCCAATTCAATGAACTTCAATATTCTCTAATTAAGATATATATGTGGAATACTTATCTTAAATTAAATAACCAGAAAAGGCAATTATAGATGGTGTTTTTAATTGAAAAAGTTTATAAAATCGCAACACAAGAATTTTCACAGCCTAGTTTAGTTAATTTCAACGAAATTTCTTCAATTCAAATTGAAGAATTAGTTTTTTTTTCAATTTGTTAATTTTACTAACATTTCTTCATACCTTTAGTAAATGTGAAGAATTTTATTCAATTTGACTAATATATATATATATATATATATATATATTCATTCCAATTAACTTCTTTTGAGGGTGCTAAATTGAATAAAATTGTGTGTTTACTTGCGAAGAGTTACGGCTAATTTAATTAACTTTTGTTGATTTAACAGATTTTTCGTTAATTTTTAAATAAATTTTATTTAAATCAACATATTTTCCAAAAAAATATTTTTGAGAAAATTTTTTTTGTTGATTTAAAGACAAATTATATTGATTTGAAGAAAAAATCTGTTAATTTAAATACTTTTTTTTCGTTAAAATTCTGAGAAATATTACCTACGAAATTTGCTTCAGTGTAGGCTTTTGTAAATACCCAGCAGAAAAATACAATCGGCTAACGTTGGCAAGTTATTTCTCAAGGTGGTTCAAACGTTGGCAAAACATGAACGTTCTATTAAAACGTTATGATAACATCATTCTACCATTGCACAGTGGGGCAGAATCGAAATTTTTTGGAAATAAATCTGTAACTTATGATCGGCTGGTTGGATTTTCATGAAATTTTGTATAGGCGTAGCAGAGGAGTGTACAATGTTAAATTTTGGAAGGGGGCACAACAAACTCCTCAGGGGCGGAGCTAAGGGGGCTCAAAGTTAGGTACCTCTGACATAAAAAATTTTTAATCGCTTGCCAAATTTTTGTTTCTCATCCGATTTCAAATATTTTTATATATTGTTGTAGGCCCTGATAAGACCTATAAAAAACATATCCTATTTATCTCTTACAGTTTTCGAGTTATTTGCGTTTGCATTTTTAAGCACCATAATTTTGCATGTTCTTGGTCCAGTTTTTTTCATATATATCCTAGTGTTTCCGACCGATTTTATTAGTTTTTCTTGACTAGTTAAAGAACAAAATTATCTATTGAATAAAAAAAGTTTAAGTCGATACCTTTTCCGAGTCCTAAAATAAACGATTTTGAATTTGAAAATTGCAAAAAAGACGACTTTTTGTGTTTTTTTAGGCGAAAAAGTATCTGCATTCTTTTTTATCTAAAATAAAATTTTCTTTAGCAACATATAATAATTTTGCACTTTTCTGAAAGGTAACTTCACAGAGATGACTTTGGGATAAAAAGCAAGCCCTATAATTCAATTGGTCATGGTACACACCCTCCCGAATTCGACCCATTTTATATGAAAGTTTTGATTTTAGACCATATTTTATCAAATCCCAAAGCACGAATCGACAAGCGGAATATATTTTAAGAATCTCCAATATGTTGTTAAAAGTCTTAAATGAAAATCTACGGGACTTCGGAAAAATGTGGATTCTATAGTCAAAAATGTAAAAAATACCATTTTTGGGAATTTTCATAAGTTTTTTCGGGTTTCAGGAAAACCCTACCCCTGATTGAAATTTGGTTAACGCGCTTTCATTTGTATTAATAACCCACACATCTCCTGCAAATTTCATTAAGATATCTTTATAAAGAAATATGTTATTACAATTAAAAAATTTGTATTTTCTCCAAAAATCCTAAATTGGACCTTTTGTTTGGTTTATTTCTAAATAGCGAAAGAAATTTTAAAAATATGTATTCCAAATTAAGCTTATCCTTTAGCATATATAATTTCCGATCTTTTGCAAAAAGATTCAAGTCAATATCATGCCTCATTTCAGAAATATGCGCCTTTAAACTTTTATAATTCCAATTTATTGTATATATGACTATATTTTTACAAACTTGCGACTTTTGCCTTTAGCTTTGCGTGAATAATTACTTAGAAAGTTATGAATATTTCTGTATGCTTTTAATAATATCTATTCACAAAATATTTTTATAAAGATAATTAATAAATATTTTTTATTTTTAATAGGGTTGCCACATTTCCCAAATTTAAGTAAATCTTTATCCTTTTCTAAGCATTCATATATTTCTATTAATGAATTTAAAATAACATAACAAACAAAAAATGTCTATTTTAACTTAATCAATATTATTATTTTTAGTATTTATCATCTTCCTTAATAATATTCTATTTCTAATACGATTTTCTTATTACTTATTTATATTAAATTTATGTAAACAATTTTTCTAATATTTTAAACTTATACTACTTATTTTCTATAAAATATTTTGTTGTATCTGTATACATAACTAAAAGATAATAAATGTCCTTCAAGTCTTCAGTATTTTGAGTTGATAAAGGTTCATAATAAATCCAACGTCAGTTTTCAGAACAAAGTAGTTGATTTAATTAGGAATAATCAGCTTTGCTAAAATCAAAAACCGCCTCATCGTTTACATTGGATTGTAATGATATCTTTGTTTCGACGTATACGCTTATTTCAAGAGTGGGGTGATAAGCATCTTAAGGTGTTAATAATGGATTAATGCGAAGAATATTAAATTCTTCAGGTTGATCAACAAATACAAGATCAAGCTTGTTTACTATGTTGTTTATTTGAAATAGTCCTAAATCAGCAATAGCATCCAGTAATTCAATAGATGTTTCCAATATTATTGATGGGCTTAAGAAGCATGAATCAGGAGTTTCGCTCCATTTAATATTTGGAATATTAAAGTTACCAAGAACAATTATGGAGTCACCAGGTTTGGATTGATTAGCTATAAATTTTATCGCGTTTTCATCTTGTCCATAAATTTGAATGTTTGACGCAGGTAGAATATAAGCGCAAGTTATAAAAATTGTTCTAAATTTGACTTTAACATATACGGCGATAAATTCAATATTTTGATCATTGTTAAGAATTATTTCTTCTGAAGGAAAAAGAGTTGAGACAGAAATCAAAACTCCCCCACCTTCTTTACCCACTCTATCACGTCTATAGCTTTGAAATTTACTGCACATTATTTCAGAATTATGAATTTCTTTATCAGATTTATTTCAGAGCCACGTTTCAGTGAGTACAATGATATTATGCTCAATATAAAAACTCTCTAAATAAAGGGATTTTAACTTTGTATTCATACCTCTAACATTTTGGTATGCAATGGATAGCTGAGAAGTTGTTATAATTTTTTGGACAAATATTAATATTTAACGGATTATTTAATTCAATTATTTTTTTGGATTTGGATCAGAAGCCCTTGGAAGAATTACGTTATTATCATCACGATAAATAAATTGTCGAACAATTGTATTTTTTGGGAAAAATAGTGGATTAACAAGGCGATCAAAAAGACTTTCTGGGACAATTATTTTAAATGAAGCTCTATTGCGCGCATTTATCTTATAAATTTGGACATCATTATAATCTTCGATGCCAAGGTTCGTTTTAATATAGAATTCAACATTATTTATTGTTGTATCTACTAAAAAACGGCTAGCAAATATGGTTTTCCTTGGAGCAATAATTTTTAAAGGCTTTGGAGTTACTGTTGTAAACGAATTTACATGAGGATTGTTGACGACATTTATGTTAGTTGGGATGTTTGACGATGGGGGAGTTAATAAAGTTCTGGAGGCTTACTGGTAGCAAGATTTGGAATCATGGGCAAGTTCGACGAATTAGATACCATAGGAGTAACTAAAGTCGACTGTGATGGAATTATATTACAATTGGAAGCATTTGCAGCATGATGAGGCGGAATAAAATTATTTGAATTAGGAGTTACAACAGCAGCGGGACAACTACTTGTATTTGCGGTTGGTAACGGGATAGAATCATTATTAGTAGTAATAACCCCTGTATTTTTAGGAATACAAGGGGTGTAGATGATGACTTAGCAGTTCTTTTACGTTTTGGTCTCGGGGAAGTAGAAAAACTATCTAAGTTTGTGAATTTAGAAAAAAGTTCACCATATTTAGTTAGTTTTCCTTGTAGAGAAGAAAAATTTTTTTAATTCAATCGAACTCAGCTTTATAGCACACACCAATACAAATATTATCTAGTATTAAAACCAGTAATATGTAATTGAATGGCAACACAGCGGATAATTAGCAAGGACACTAATAATAATATTGATCTTAATAATGGAAAACGGAGTGGTAATATTAAGGAAAATATAAAACGGAGATGTTTTATATGACAGTTGTTTTATTTGACAAATAGAACTATACCAAATGTATGTCAATAAACATACAAAAACAAATTCATGCAAAAATAAGTCTTAAAGTATGTATTTTATTAGAGTTGTTGTTCAAAACAATAAATAGAACAAATTTAATTAAGACTTAATTGCAAATCCAATTCAATGAACTTCAATATTCTCTAATTAAGATATATATGTGGAATACTTATCTTAAATTAAATAACCAGAAAAGGCAATTATAGATGGTGTTTTTAATTGAAAAAGTTTATAAAATCGCAACACAAGAATTTTCACAGCCTAGTTTAGTTAATTTCAACGAAATTTCTTCAATTCAAATTGAAGAATTAGTTTTTTTTTCAATTTGTTAATTTTTCTAACATTTCTTCATACCTTTAGTAAATGTGAAGAATTTTATTCAATTTGACTAATATATATATATATATATATATATATATATATATTCATTCCAATTAACTTCTTTTGAGGGTGCTAAATTGAATAAAATTGTGTGTTTACTTGCGAAGAGTTACGGCTAATTTAATTAACTTTTGTTGATTTAACAGATTTTTCGTTAATTTTTAAATAAATTTTATTTAAATCAACATATTTTCCAAAAAAATATTTTTGAGAAAATTTTTTTTGTTGATTTAAAGACAAATTATATTGATTTGAAGAAAAAATCTGTTAATTTAAATACTTTTTTTTCGTTAAAATTCTGAGAAATATTACCTACGAAATTTGCTTCAGTGTAGGCTTTTGTAAATACCCAGCAGAAAAATACAATCGGCTAACGTTGGCAAGTTATTTCTCAAGGTGGTTCAAACGTTGGCAAAACATGAACGTTCTATTAAAACGTTATGATAACATCATTCTACCATTGCACAGTGGGGCAGAATCGAAATTTTTTGGAAATAAATCTGTAACTTATGATCGGCTGGTTGGATTTTCATGAAATTTTGTATAGGCGTAGCAGAGGAGTGTACAATGTTAAATTTTGGAAGGGGGCACAACAAACTCCTCAGGGGCGGAGCTAAGGGGGCTCAAAGTTAGGTACCTCTGACATAAAAAATTTTTAATCGCTTGCCAAATTTTTGTTTCTCATCCGATTTCAAATATTTTTATATATTGTTGTAGGCCCTGATAAGACCTATAAAAAACATATCCTATTTATCTCTTACAGTTTTCGAGTTATTTGCGTTTGCATTTTTAAGCACCATAATTTTGCATGTTCTTGGTCCAGTTTTTTTTCATATATATCCTAGTGTTTCCGACCGATTTTATTAGTTTTTCTTGACTAGTTAAAGAACAAAATTATCTATTGAATAAAAAAAGTTTAAGTCGATACCTTTTCCGAGTCCTAAAATAAACGATTTTGAATTTGAAAATTGCAAAAAAGACGACTTTTTGTGTTTTTTTAGGCGAAAAAGTATCTGCATTCTTTTTTATCTAAAATACGATTATCTAATACGATTTTCTTATTACTTATTTATATTAAATTTATGTAAACAATTTTTCTAATATTTTAAACTTATACTACTTATTTTCTATAAAATATTCTGTTGTATCTGTATACATATCTAAAAGATAATAAATGTCCTTCAAGTCTTCAGTATTTTGAGTTGATAAAGGTTCATAATAAATCCAACGTTTTCTCATTGATGATAGTACAATGTCTGATGATAACAATAGGCTATTAAAAATATCCTCGTTCTGTGACGTTCTGGAGCATTTCCTATAGCTGAATAATTGAACGTGCTTAAAGTCTCTGTTTCTTTTTTCTTGAGCCTCTACTATAAGTTCTCCAAATGGAAGAATATTTCGTTCAATTATAATTTCGCCATGGCACAATACTTTATGTACTATTAGTGTCATTTCTTTCCATGGATATAGAGAAACAACTAGTTTAGATATTTCTGTTGCATATTAATAATAGTATGTTAGTCATTTCAAGTAACTCTTTATTAATACTAGTTATTTTTGATGTAGCTTCAAAATTTCCGAAAAACCTTCTTGCTGCGTTTCCATCATTTGTACTACCACCAGGCGGCAGAGGTTTGTCGATGTTTAATCCCGTCTCTTCTCTGAATTCATCCTGGATTCTACTTTTCTCAGATATTCTAAGTGTTTTTAAATCCTCGTTATATCTGGTAGGTTTTGCTAAATTTTCTGCATACTTCTATACTTTAAATCATATGCTATTAATACAACGTCGCTGTTATTTACTTTTTCCAACTGATCTGCAGAAAAATCTGCAACCACCCTAGTAGCTGTATTCTCAAGCAAAGAAGATAGCTCTACACATGCTTCCTTTTCGGTAACCGAAATAGATGGTAAGATAGTTTGCTTTTTTGCTTGAATATCCTTGTATGATGGTAGAATTGAGTGTCCCTTTTTAAGCAGAGCTTTTCATAAAATTTGATATTTGTTTCGGCTGAGGTCCAGTTCAAGAATTAAAGCAATTGCTTCTTCCTCTGTAAAATTGGATTGTGTTGTTGGAGTAGGTACACTTTCGGCAATCCGTTTAAGATGCTTTGGTGATGCAGTTGGCAGTATTTCAGCAATATTAATTGCACCCTTTGGTTGCTTCTCCTTTTTTAACATTGCTTTGAATGTATCAGAAACTTCTTCATTCGAAATTATAGAAAGCTTATGGGCCAGTCTTTTCTTCTTAGATCTTGTACTTAAATCATCATATGTCTTGCAGGGTGCTCCAGTTGATATTTTGCACGACGATATTTCTATATCAGTATCCATCCAATCGGAATGTTTAATTTAATTTTTAATCTGTTAGTACGCTGATTCAAGGACTTCATTTTTACATCATACAACTTTAAAAAGCTCTCTATCTGAGATTTACCAATGACGTCGACTATTGCATGATATGTAGTTTTTATAAATTCCATTATAGCTTCTAAACGATTAAGATCATTTTTAGATAAACTCCACAGAACACAACACAATTGTTCATGTTTCAATGTAATCACCATGGTAATCAGCTTCGATATGATGTTGATAAGGATTAGCTGCACATTTATATATATCAATTAGATATATCGCACAGGTATATATATTTACAGGTATTCTGTGAATTTTCATTAGGTAAAATATTTGAAAGAGTCAATTTGGAAGAGTACCTATACCGAATTCATTGATATTATATGTTGCTGTTATGTATCACCGGAAAGGATATTACCTGTGCATTGTCACTAGCTGCAGGTAGGTATCACCGGATACCTGTACATTGCCACTAGATCATAAATATATAAATTTTTAACCATCACCAATAGATAAATACATTTGTTAAAATTAGGTAAACACCATAAATGTATACTAATAAAATACTTATTATTTAAGTTAAAATAGACATTTTTTCTTTGTTTTGTTATTTTATATTCATTAATAGAAATATATGAATGCTTAGAAAAGGATAAAGATTTACTTAAATTTGGGAAATGTGGCAACGCTATTAAAAATAAAAAAATATTTATTAATTATTTTTATAAAAATATTTTGTGTATAGATATTACTAAAAGTACACAGAAATATTCATAATTTTCTAAATAATTATTCACGCAAAGCTAAAGGCAAAAGTTGCAAGTTTGTAAAAATATAGTCATATATACAATAAATTGGAATTATAAAAGTTTAAAGGCGCATATTTCTGAAATGAGGCATGGTATTGACTTGAATCTTTTTGCAAAAGATCGGAAATTATATATGCTAAAGGATAAGCTTAATTTGGAATACATATTTTTAAAATTTCTTTCGTTATTTAGAAATAAACCAAACAAAAGGCCCAATTTGGTGTTTTTGAAGAAAATACAAATTTTTCAATTGTAATAACATATTTCTTAATAAAGATATCTTAATGAAATTTTCAGGAAGTGTGGATCTTATTAATACAAATAAAAGCGCGTTAACCAAATTTCAATCAGGGGTAGGGTTTTCCTGAAATCCCAAAAAAACTAATGAAAATTCCCAAAAATGGGATTTTTACATTTTTGGCTATAGAATCCACATTTTTCCGAAGTCCCGTAGATTTTGATGTAAAACTTTTAACAACATATTGGAGATTCTTAAAATATATTCCGCTTGTCGATTCGTGCTTTGGGATTTGTTAATAAATTTGGAAACTTACCCATTTCGTATTTCCGTAATCTATATTTAAAATCTTATGGCGAGGGGTGGTCATTTAATCCATCCTTGCTAAGCATGGCGCCGAAGAAACGCTCTAGTATATCTTGATTCAGACGACGCGTTAAAATGTATTCCATGTTAAACTTTTTGTTGTACTCATATAGCAATAGTAAGGCTTTGTTTGTTGTTTATATTTCCTTTTATAAAAGCTTCAAAGTTTTTTTCATGGCACAATAGGGCTTGAAATAACTCATCCAATTCAACTTATAATTCTGGTCTTCCAGGTAATTTCCAAAGGTTTTAACCGTTTAATTTAAATTAATAAGTTAGATTATAATACATGTTTTAATGTAGTTCGTTAATTTGTTATTTAGTCAGCTTGATAATTTTTTAGTTAGTTATTTCATTATTTTTTTTGTCAGTTAGTTTGTTTGTTAATTTTTGTTGTCAGTTAGTTTTTTTTTTTTGTTAATTTGTTAGTTAGATACTTAGTTTGTTAATTTGATAGATACTTTATTAATTTGTTTGTTAAATTGTTATTTTGTTAGTTAGTTACTTTGTTATAACTTACCTTGCATTTGCGGTGGTGTTGGAGAAGAGATATGGCGCTAACTTAACCTTTTGCCTGGCTAAAAGTTTGAATATACATATATAAAAAGCATAATTATATAGATATATAGGTATGTATACCTACACCTTTAAATGATAGCTGTTCTTCGTTCAGTTTAAAGATAATTGAAGTATCAGTTTTGTTGGTGTATTTTAGAAGATCTCTAATTGTGCGTGATGTTATAACGTCAATATTAAAAATGATACCTGTGTCCATGAACTGATTTCTTATTAATTTTAGCAAGTGAGGGGCATCAGGATGTTCAAACCATGGTTTATCTATTAAGTGAATAACATTTAATTAGTAATAAAATTTGTATAAACGAATTTTTTTATGTGGTTTTCATTAGTGTTTAGTAAAAAAACTTAATATCAAATCTAAAAAAATTAATATTAAGTCTTAATAAACCACCTTAACTTAATTCTTATTATATACTTAACAAACTATTTTCAAATTTCAATCAATTTAGAATTGCTTATATTAATTATTTTATTTCTAACTTTTAATCTTAAAAATTAATTAATTAGTTACCCAGTTTTATTAAGAAGATGAGGCTTTTAAATCCGAATTTCCTTCCCGTTTCGGTGAAAAGTTAAAGTTTTAGCTATTTAGTCGGCATATAAAAAAATACGAGGTGTTAAAAGTGGTGAGTGCTAATTGTGGTGAATAGTGTTTAATACTTACATGGTGTTACAGCCAAATCTTTTTACAACATACGATTTGTGGGCCCCATGCCACGTACAACTGCCATCTCAATGAACCCAGCTTTTTCCAACTCAAATATTGTATTATTTAATATCTCTTTCGACATTTTTTAACCGAAGTTGTAGAAAATAGGTTGTTTACTCAACTTTTTTAGACCTCTAGCTTTTGCAACATGTACAAAGTTGGCCGGTTTGCGAACGACATCTCCGATTGGATCATACTTAAATGTTTCTGCCACCTTCATCTCATCAAAAGATAACACGCATAGCTTATCTTCCGCACTCATGGCCGTAACTTTTCTCATAAATTCTAATGATGCGGTGAGCAGCCCTCTTTTATATGAACTTTTTGACACCACCGCTGTAAACTACTGACATGAGGCAGAATAAAACCTTTTTTTATAAAGGTGGTTATACAAAAGCATACGCTTTCGCTTTGGCAGCTTGTAAAAAATGGCGTTCGAGATGTCGCTCCACTCCCAATGAATCCTTCTGGACGACTTCATTTTTTCTTTTTAATCTGGTCTTTTCTAAATATTTTTTCCATCGAAGTCACAACCATATTAGCTCTATAAAGCTGGCGTTTAAGCTCCTTATTTTCTTCCTACAATTGTTTCAATTTGTCCGAACTATTATTGCTACCCGTTGCGAAAATGACAGGTCTAGACAAATATTTTGTACTACTGAAATGACTTTAAAAATTATATAAAATATTCGCCTTTACTCAGTTTGCGTTTCCTGCTCTTTATAGAGTTTCCATTGATCTCGAACGCTACGCCTGAATCATTAAAAAGGAGGAGCTGATTTGTACTTCTTTTGTGGTACTCATTGTGTTTCCGCGGATTGATGTTGTGGTAATAAATTACCCATATTTTACCAATTTACCCATGGCGCGTCATTAAACAATGGTGACCCACTTTCACTTTCAGCAAAATGTGGCATCCTAAACCACAAACCAAAAAAGGACGTAAGTAAAAGCTCGACCGTATCACACCCTACACCATTATGAACATCAAAATGATTTTCAGAGAAGGTCATATACATATGGTCATATTTTAATGTTCAAAGAATTTTAAAAAAGAAAAATCTACAAAAAATAACAGAATTATAAAAACGTTTATATAAGAACCTTCCCAAAAATAACGAATAATTTGAAATATTGAAACATTTAATGTAATAATTTTGATATTGAAGAAAACGTAGGTCGCAAGTCCGGCAATATATATGGGGATTGAGACCATTCCAGGAGTACTTATATTTTTGCTATTTCTGCCAAAAACGATTGACTCTGTTTCTCCAATGTAGGCATTATTGCACCCCAATATGCAGTAACTTTGGTTTTACATCGGATTTTATAATGTGGGAATCATTAAAATGGTCGGCACAAATGCGGGCACATGGAGTAAATTGCATTTGGCAAATTGCGCTCCGCTTTTCGCATATCCAGTAACTTCGTATTTTACTTTTTAATTTACAAATTTTTGCAACAACTATTTAAAAATTATTGTTTTTTATTCCGCGCAATATATTTATTGAAATATAAAATTTTCACAGAATTTGCCTTGAAATACACTTCTACACAATTTATGTAAAAAAAAACTTAAACAAACTTTAATGGATCATCAACACCAAAACAAAAATCAGCTGGTCCGTAGATTATCCTATTCAGTGTGCCCTGAACTATAGCAAAAGATCTAATTCAAAATAAATATATAAATATATATAAATAACCCCTAATTATTATAAATTATATTTAATTATAAATGTAATTTAACATTTTAATTGCTACCTACTAATTAAATATTTATATTACATTATTAATTTACCTATTTTTATCCAATTATATTCAATTCAAATATATTATAATATTTTCGCTATTACATACTTATTAAATATTTACTTTAATTACATTATTAACTTACCTATTTTTATGAGTTTATATAAACATCTATATTAGAAAAAAATATAAGTTCTTAAAAAAAAAATACTACATTGCTGGGACTACAATCATGATCTCAAGGATGGAACATCAATTTTCTCTTGGTTGTGAGCAATATGTAAATATAATTATTTGTGCAATTATTTATGAATTAAAAAACACTATCTAAATACTACTTATAATCTTATTATTGTCCGATCAGTCTCTTTCCATATCATTCCATTCATATCACTCGTATTTTTTTTATCATACATTATTGAATAATGCTCTATATATTATTTCATTATTATTGTTATTTCTTTTGTTTTTATCACATTTTTTTAAAATAAATACTACCATTGAATTGTTATTTTCAACGAAATTTAAAAATATTAAATTTATTTTTTAAAATAAGAAGGGAAGGATACCCAATGCAAAATATGTCGTCAAAAATAAGTAAATATTTAATTAGGTATTATAGGGATAGAAAATAAAAATTCGGATACAAATTCTGCCAAGGTGTTTGGCAAATATTGTCAGTAGGGTGGGAATAAAAAAAATGTTTCTTTCATTGTTACTATTTTTTTTTCTTTTGTCTATGATTTGAACTTACTAGCAGCTTAACTATGATTTCTAAAATCCGTATTTTCTTACTATTATAAAAGAAATTTTATATCAAATGTTGATATTCTTTTAAAATACTCGACGCTTAACATATATGGCGTCCAACGGAAAGGGCAATGGAAAGGCCTCAAATACAAATGAGAAAGAAAACTTATTATTTATATACATTATTCGCTAGAAGTCTTAGAATTTTCTTAAACAGAATAATTCTAAATCTAAATGCGTTGCCAAAAATATATATTAATAAATAAAAAAATCTATGCTATGTAATTAAAAGTCCTTATTCTGTTTCTTTAAAAAGCAAATAGTTTTGTATTACAAAATACTATCAAATCCATTATGAAAAGTTAATAAAAATTTTTTCTAATGTAGATTAGTACTTTTTAATGTTTTTTTGTGTTAAATAAATTTATAATTTGAGAGGGAGTCCGACATTTTGTTACAATCTCATTCGAGACACTTCCATATTAAAATCATAACTTATGCTTGTAAATTTTGAACGTTTTGTTAGGGTGTATCTTTCCATTCTAAACTTTAAAATATACCCTTTTATATACATATTTTCCATTCAATACAATTTAAAAAAATATTTTATGAAGTTTTTGCGAATTCAATTATTTTCCTAATTTTGGAATATTTTTTTTTTTTATTTAGGAATTCTAAACTAGAAATTCTGCGAAAGGTAATAAAAATAGTTCAGCAACGCGAATTAATATATCGATAGATTTACAGTCTAACTTAAGTAGTCCCATTCGCCATCAAATAGGCCCATAGCTCCACAACAAGTTTATAGAACAAAAAGTTCTAATAGTTTACCATCTTCGTCGATATTTAACGACATTCAAATTTTAAGTAAACAGAATTCATCTTCTCAACCACAGATCAATATTCGCGATACTGAAGGAGTTGTTATAAATACTGAAATTAATCCTCCATATGAACAATATTCAGCTTCACCAATTACAAGTGCCAACAATAATCCCACGTCTTCTTATTTGATTCATGCAACAAACTATGAAAACCACTCAAGAAGAATTCCGAAAAGAGCTTACTTCAATAAATAGTTCTAGTATTGCTGAAATATTGCTAATCCTCCTCAAATACGAGCAGACAACCGTAGCTTTCGACAGCGTCTAATTCGCCAGTTTGGCTGTTTAAAAAGCAAAATAAAATATAACCTTTCCACTTCTAAAACACGCTCTTAGCAAAAAATTTGGTCACTTGTAATCGGACCACGATATATTATTACTATGAACGCAACAATCTAAGGAAAGTTATGACGATTTCCATAGCATCAATGAATTTACGTTTTCGGAATTCTTTATCCGATTCCACTTTAGTTGATATTACGAAAAGAAATATCAACCATAACTTACGATTTTTGTTGAATTTGAATTATTTCAGAGGAACTGCTCGAAAGGCTGAAAAAGTCGTTAAGAAAACTAAGTTTTAAAATTCAAATACAATAAATACTCGAAACGTTAACGAATTAAAATTTTCTTTCCGTGAAATTGAGGATTCTGAACTAGCCGATTCTCCTAATCCTCAAATTGATGCCATTCAAATGCCCAGTGGGAAAGTAAGATATGATTACTCCAATACACAATGTTGGAATTGTATGTCATTTGGCTATTCGTACATTTACTGTTCTCAAGAAATAAAACAACCATTTTGTTTTAAATGTGGGAACAAATATATTTTAACACCAAAATGCCCAAACAGAACAATTAGGGAAATCCCAATGTGGACAAACTGATAACCGGGGACACTCGTCTACTCACTCAAACCCCGAGTTTCACATAAACTCTATATAGAGTACAAATGCCGAATTTTCTAATACGCACAGTGGCTCAGAAATTAATTTCATTGACCAAAAGTTGAATTTTTTGTTAACACCGATTTCCAAAATTTTAATGTTATTCCATAGCAAGCATATTGAAACTAAGGTGGGCAAAAAATTAGATCAAAATATTGGTAATTGTGGGCGTGGCATGCTGTTAAAGACTAATAATTTATGTTATTTTATAAAAAAGATTTGATTTTATAAATTTGATCAAAAGTAAATTGTTGGTAGGATAAGTCTTTAACAGATGGTATGATGTGTCACTGTATCGTTTATACATGCTGTGTTATTAAATGTTTTCTCAGTTACTATATTTTAGTCAAATTTGAATTTTAATGGAATAGAAGTTTTGAGGGTCAAAAGAGGTTAAACAAATTTTACTACCAGAAGAAAGGCGAAAGTGTCTTCTTTAATTCCATATATACTTTTGTACCTTTCTGGACTCGTCTGTAGAACACTTTTTCCATTTGAATGAAATTACTCCCAAAATTTTTTCTATTTTTATTTTATCTTCCTATATGATTCAAATATAAATACACCAAGCCCTATAAGTTGTGATAGGAATCTTAAGTATATTATATAATTATTATATAATTACTAAATTTTTTATCGCATTTAACCTATTTTTAGCCCATTTTATATATGTGAAACCATATCAAGCCCCTTAAACCAAGACCCGGAAAAATCATTAGATAATACTGATGCATATGAATTTGGATTATCACCACTACATATAAATGTCAAATATCGTTCGAGCCAGTGCACAGTGGGATCAAACGCAAATTTTTTGGTAATAAATCTGAATCTCCTAAACTACTGGTCGGATCAAATTGAAATGTATGGACGAGTTCTAGAGGAGGACCTAAGCTTTCAGAAAAATCATCTTGTAGTCACCCTGTGATAACACGAGATCAACTACAGGGTGTCGAAGTTGACTACCTCGAGTATGTAAAAGTTAAAAAAAATCGTAACTTCTACAATGAAATTTAAAAATATTAAATTTATTTTTTAAAATAAGAACGGAAGGATACCCAATGCAAAATATGTCGTCAAAAATAAGTAAATATTTAATTAGGTATTATAGGGATAGAAAATAAAAATTCGGATACAAATTCTGCCAAGGTGTTTGGCAAATATTGTCATTAGGGTGGGAATAAAAAAAAATGTTTCTTTCATTGTTACTATTTTTTTTTTCTTTTGTCTATGATTTGAACTTACTAGCAGCTTAACTATGATTTCTAAAATCCGTATTTTCTTACTATTATAAAAGAAATTTTATATCAAATGTTGATATTCTTTTAAAATACTCGACGCTTAACATATATGGCGTCCAACGGAAAGGGCAATGGAAAAAGCAAATAGTTTTGTATTACAAAATACTATCAAATCCATTATGAAAAGTTAATAAAAATTTTTTCTAATGTAGATTATTACTTTTTAATGTTTTTTTGTGTTAAATAAATTTATAATTTGAGAGGGAGTCCGACATTTTGTTACAATCTCATACGAGACACTTCCATATTAAAATCATAACTTATGCTTGTAAATTTTGAACGTTTTGTTAGGGTGTATCTTTCCATTCTAAACTTTAAAATATACCCTTTTATATACATATTTTCCATTCAATACAATTTAAAAAAATATTTTATGAAGTTTTTGCGAATTCAATTATTTTCCTAATTTTGGAATATTTTTTTTTATTTAGGAATTCTAAACTAGAAATTCTGCGAAAGGTAATAAAAATAGTTCAGCAACGCGAATTAATATATCGATAGATTTACAGTCTAACTTAAGTAGTCCCATTCGCCATCAAATAGGCCCATAGCTCCACAACAAGTTTATAGAACAAAAAGTTCTAATAGTTTACCATCTTCGTCGATATTTAACGACATTCAAATTTTAAGTAATCAGAATTCATCGTCTCAACCACAGATCAATATTCGCAATACTGAAGGAGTTGTTATAAATACTGAAATTAATCCTCCATATGAACAATATTCAGCTTCATCAATTACAAGTGCCAACAATAATCCCACGTCTTCTTATTTGATTCATGCAACAAACTATGAAAACCACTCAAGAAGAATTCCGAAAAGAGCTTACTTCAATAAATAGTTCTAGTATTGCTCAAATATTGCTAATCCTCCTCAAATACGAGCAGACAACCGTAGCTTTCGACAGCGTCTAATTCGCCAGTTTGGCTGTTTAAAAAGCAAAATAAAATATAACCTTTCCACTTCTAAAACACGCTCTTAGCAAAAAATTTGGTCACTTGTAATCGGACCACGATATATTATTACTATGAACGCAACAATCTAAGGAAAGTTATGACGATTTCCATAGCATCAATGAATTTACGTTTTCGGAATTCTTTATCCGATTCCACTTTAGTTGATATTACGAAAAGAAATATCAACCATAACTTACGATTTTTGTTGAATTTGAATTATTTCAGAGGAACTGCTCGAAAGGCTGAAAAAGTCGTTAAGAAAACTAAGTTTTAAAATTCAAATACAATAAATACTCGAAACGTTAACGAATTAAAATTTTCTTTCCGTGAAATTGAGGATTCATCAACACCAAAACAAAAATCAGCTGGTCCGTAGATTATCCTATTCAGTGTGCCCTGAACTATAGCAAAAGATCTAATTCAAAATAAATATATAAATATATATAAATAACCCCTAATTATTATAAATTATATTTAATTATAAATGTAATTTAACATTTTAATTGCTACCTACTAATTAAATATTTATATTACATTATTAATTTACCTATTTTTATCCAATTATATTCAATTCAAATATATTATAATATTTTCGCTATTACATACTTATTAAATATTTACTTTAATTACATTATTAACTTACCTATTTTTATGAGTTTATATAAACATCTATATTAGAAAAAAATATAAGTTCTTAAAAAAAAAATACTACATTGCTGGGACTACAATCATGATCTCAAGGATGGAACATCAATTTTCTCTTGGTTGTGAGCAATATGTAAATATAATTATTTGTGCAATTATTTATGAATTAAAAAACACTATCTAAATACTACTTATAATCTTATTATTGTCCGATCAGTCTCTTTCCATATCATTCCATTCATATCACTCGTATTTTTTTTATCATACATTATTGAATAATGCTCTATATATTATTTCATTATTATTGTTATTTCTTTTGTTTTTATCACATTTTTTTAAAATAAATACTACCATTGAATTGTTATTTTCAACGAAATTTAAAAATATTAAATTTATTTTTTAAAATAAGAAGGGAAGGATACCCAATGCAAAATATGTCGTCAAAAATAAGTAAATATTTAATTAGGTATTATAGGGATAGAAAATAAAAATTCGGATACAAATTCTGCCAAGGTGTTTGGCAAATATTGTCAGTAGGGTGGGAATAAAAAAAATGTTTCTTTCATTGTTACTATTTTTTTTTCTTTTGTCTATGATTTGAACTTACTAGCAGCTTAACTATGATTTCTAAAATCCGTATTTTCTTACTATTATAAAAGAAATTTTATATCAAATGTTGATATTCTTTTAAAATACTCGACGCTTAACATATATGGCGTCCAACGGAAAGGGCAATGGAAAGGCCTCAAATACAAATGAGAAAGAAAACTTATTATTTATATACATTATTCGCTAGAAGTCTTAGAATTTTCTTAAACAGAATAATTCTAAATCTAAATGCGTTGCCAAAAATATATATTAATAAATAAAAAAATCTATGCTATGTAATTAAAAGTCCTTATTCTGTTTCTTTAAAAAGCAAATAGTTTTGTATTACAAAATACTATCAAATCCATTATGAAAAGTTAATAAAAATTTTTTCTAATGTAGATTAGTACTTTTTAATGTTTTTTTGTGTTAAATAAATTTATAATTTGAGAGGGAGTCCGACATTTTGTTACAATCTCATACGAGACACTTCCATATTAAAATCATAACTTATGCTTGTAAATTTTGAACGTTTTGTTAGGGTGTATCTTTCCATTCTAAACTTTAAAATATACCCTTTTATATACATATTTTCCATTCAATACAATTTAAAAAAATATTTTATGAAGTTTTTGCGAATTCAATTATTTTCCTAATTTTGGAATATTTTTTTTTTATTTAGGAATTCTAAACTAGAAATTCTGCGAAAGGTAATAAAAATAGTTCAGCAACGCGAATTAATATATCGATAGATTTACAGTCTAACTTAAGTAGTCCCATTCGCCATCAAATAGGCCCATAGCTCCACAACAAGTTTATAGAACAAAAAGTTCTAATAGTTTACCATCTTCGTCGATATTTAACGACATTCAAATTTTAAGTAATCAGAATTCATCGTCTCAACCACAGATCAATATTCGCGATACTGAAGGAGTTGTTATAAATACTGAAATTAATCCTCCATATGAACAATATTCAGCTTCATCAATTACAAGTGCCAACAATAATCCCACGTCTTCTTATTTGATTCATGCAACAAACTATGAAAACCACTCAAGAAGAATTCCGAAAAGAGCTTACTTCAATAAATAGTTCTAGTATTGCTGAAATATTGCTAATCCTCCTCAAATACGAGCAGACAACCGTAGCTTTCGACAGCGTCTAATTCGCCAGTTTGGCTGTTTAAAAAGCAAAATAAAATATAACCTTTCCACTTCTAAAACACGCTCTTAGCAAAAAATTTGGTCACTTGTAATCGGACCACGATATATTATTACTATGAACGCAACAATCTAAGGAAAGTTATGACGATTTCCATAGCATCAATGAATTTACGTTTTCGGAATTCTTTATCCGATTCCACTTTAGTTGATATTACGAAAAGAAATATCAACCATAACTTACGATTTTTGTTGAATTTGAATTATTTCAGAGGAACTGCTCGAAAGGCTGAAAAAGTCGTTAAGACAACTAAGTTTAAAAATTCAAATACAATAAATACTCGAAACGTTAACGAATTAAAATTTTCTTTCCGTGAAATTGAGGATTCTGAATTAGCCGATTTTCCTAATCCTCAAATTGATGCCATTCAAATGCCCAGTGGGAAAGTAAGATATGATTACTCCAATACACAATGTTGGAATTGTATGTCGTTTGGCTATTCGTACATTTACTGTTCTCAAGAAATAAAACAACCATTTTGTTTTAAATGTGGGAACAAATATATTTTAACACCAAAATGCCCAAACAGAACAATTAGGGAAATCCCAATGTGGACAAACTGATAACCGGGGACACTCGTCTACTCACTCAAACCCCGAGTTTCACATAAACTCTATATAGAGTACAAATGCCGAATTTTCTAATACGCACAGTGGCTCAGAAATTAATTTCATTGACCAAAAGTTGAATTTTTTGTTAACACCGATTTCCAAAATTTTAATGTTATTCCATAGCAAGCATATTGAAACTAAGGTGGGCAAAAAATTAGATCAAAATATTGGTAATTGTGGGCTAATATTTTATGTTATTTTATAAAAAAGATTTGATTTTATAAATTTGATCAAAAGTAAATTGTTGGTAGGATAAGTCTTTAACAGATGGTATGATGTGTCACTGTATCGTTTATACATGCTGTGTTATTAAATGTTTTCTCAGGTACTATATTTTAGTCAAATATACTTTTGTACCTTTCTGGACTCGTCTGTAGAACACTTTTTCCATTTGAATGAAATTACTCCCAAAATTTTTTCTATTTTTATTTTATCTTCCTATATGATTCAAATATAAATACACCAAGCCCTATAAGTTGTGATAGGAATCTTAAGTATATTATATAATTATTATATAATTACTAAATTTTTTATCGCATTTAACCTATTTTTAGCCCATTTTATATATGTGAAACCATATCAAGCCCCTTAAACCAAGACCCGGAAAAATCATTAGATAATACTGATGCATATGAATTTGGATTATCACCACTACATATAAATGTCAAATATCGTTCGAGCCAGTGCACAGTGGGATCAAACGCAAATTTTTTGGTAATAAATCTGAATCTCCTAAACTACTGGTCGGATCAAATTGAAATGTATGGACGAGTTCTAGAGGAGGACCTAAGCTTTCAGAAAAATCATCTTGTAGTCACCCTGTGATAACACGAGATCAACTACAGGGTGTCGAAGTTGACTACCTCGAGTATGTAAAAGTTAAAAAAAATCGTAACTTCTACAATGAAATTTAAAAATATTAAATTTATTTTTTAAAATAAGAACGGAAGGATACCCAATGCAAAATATGTCGTCAAAAATAAGTAAATATTTAATTAGGTATTATAGGGATAGAAAATAAAAATTCGGATACAAATTCTGCCAAGGTGTTTGGCAAATATTGTCATTAGGGTGGGAATAAAAAAAATGTTTCTTTCATTGTTACTATTTTTTTTTTCTTTTGTCTATGATTTGAACTTACTAGCAGCTTAACTATGATTTCTAAAATCCGTATTTTCTTACTATTATAAAAGAAATTTTATATCAAATGTTGATATTCTTTTAAAATACTCGACGCTTAACATATATGGCGTCCAACGGAAAGGCCAATGGAAAAAGCAAATAGTTTTGTATTACAAAATACTATCAAATCCATTATGAAAAGTTAATAAAAATTTTTTCTAATGTAGATTATTACTTTTTAATGTTTTTTTGTGTTAAATAAATTTATAATTTGAGAGGGAGTCCGACATTTTGTTACAATCTCATACGAGACACTTCCATATTAAAATCATAACTTATGCTTGTAAATTTTGAACGTTTTGTTAGGGTATATCTTTCCATTCTAAACTTTAAAATATACCCTTTTATATACATATTTTCCATTCAATACAATTTAAAAAAATATTTTATGAAGTTTTTGCGAATTCAATTATTTTCCTAATTTTGGAATATTTTTTTTTATTTAGGAATTCTAAACTAGAAATTCTGCGAAAGGTAATAAAAATAGTTCAGCAACGCGAATTAATATATCGATAGATTTACAGTCTAACTTAAGTAGTCCCATTCGCCATCAAATAGGCCCATAGCTCCACAACAAGTTTATAGAACAAAAAGTTCTAATAGTTTACCATCTTCGTCGATATTTAACGACATTCAAATTTTAAGTAATCAGAATTCATCGTCTCAACCACAGATCAATATTCGCAATACTGAAGGAGTTGTTATAAATACTGAAATTAATCCTCCATATGAACAATATTCAGCTTCATCAATTACAAGTGCCAACAATAATCCCACGTCTTCTTATTTGATTCATGCAACAAACTATGAAAACCACTCAAGAAGAATTCCGAAAAGAGCTTACTTCAATAAATAGTTCTAGTATTGCTCAAATATTGCTAATCCTCCTCAAATACGAGCAGACAACCGTAGCTTTCGACAGCGTCTAATTCGCCAGTTTGGCTGTTTAAAAAGCAAAATAAAATATAACCTTTCCACTTCTAAAACACGCTCTTAGCAAAAAATTTGGTCACTTGTAATCGGACCACGATATATTATTACTATGAACGCAACAATCTAAGGAAAGTTATGACGATTTCCATAGCATCAATGAATTTACGTTTTCGGAATTCTTTATCCGATTCCACTTTAGTTGATATTACGAAAAGAAATATCAACCATAACTTACGATTTTTGTTGAATTTGAATTATTTCAGAGGAACTGCTCGAAAGGCTGAAAAAGTCGTTAAGAAAACTAAGTTTTAAAATTCAAATACAATAAATACTCGAAACGTTAACGAATTAAAATTTTCTTTCCGTGAAATTGAGGATTCATCAACACCAAAACAAAAATCAGCTGGTCCGTAGATTATCCTATTCAGTGTGCCCTGAACTATAGCAAAAGATCTAATTCAAAATAAATATATAAATATATATAAATAACCCCTAATTATTATAAATTATATTTAATTATAAATGTAATTTAACATTTTAATTGCTACCTACTAATTAAATATTTATATTACATTATTAATTTACCTATTTTTATCCAATTATATTCAATTCAAATATATTATAATATTTTCGCTATTACATACTTATTAAATATTTACTTTAATTACATTATTAACTTACCTATTTTTATGAGTTTATATAAACATCTATATTAGAAAAAAATATAAGTTCTTAAAAAAAAAATACTACATTGCTGGGACTACAATCATGATCTCAAGGATGGAACATCAATTTTCTCTTGGTTGTGAGCAATATGTAAATATAATTATTTGTGCAATTATTTATGAATTAAAAAACACTATCTAAATACTACTTATAATCTTATTATTGTCCGATCAGTCTCTTTCCATATCATTCCATTCATATCACTCGTATTTTTTTTATCATACATTATTGAATAATGCTCTATATATTATTTCATTATTATTGTTATTTCTTTTGTTTTTATCACATTTTTTTAAAATAAATACTACCATTGAATTGTTATTTTCAACGAAATTTAAAAATATTAAATTTATTTTTTAAAATAAGAAGGGAAGGATACCCAATGCAAAATATGTCGTCAAAAATAAGTAAATATTTAATTAGGTATTATAGGGATAGAAAATAAAAATTCGGATACAAATTCTGCCAAGGTGTTTGGCAAATATTGTCAGTAGGGTGGGAATAAAAAAAATGTTTCTTTCATTGTTACTATTTTTTTTTCTTTTGTCTATGATTTGAACTTACTAGCAGCTTAACTATGATTTCTAAAATCCGTATTTTCTTACTATTATAAAAGAAATTTTATATCAAATGTTGATATTCTTTTAAAATACTCGACGCTTAACATATATGGCGTCCAACGGAAAGGGCAATGGAAAGGCCTCAAATACAAATGAGAAAGAAAACTTATTATTTATATACATTATTCGCTAGAAGTCTTAGAATTTTCTTAAACAGAATAATTCTAAATCTAAATGCGTTGCCAAAAATATATATTAATAAATAAAAAAATCTATGCTATGTAATTAAAAGTCCTTATTCTGTTTCTTTAAAAAGCAAATAGTTTTGTATTACAAAATACTATCAAATCCATTATGAAAAGTTAATAAAAATTTTTTCTAATGTAGATTAGTACTTTTTAATGTTTTTTTGTGTTAAATAAATTTATAATTTGAGAGGGAGTCCGACATTTTGTTACAATCTCATACGAGACACTTCCATATTAAAATCATAACTTATGCTTGTAAATTTTGAACGTTTTGTTAGGGTGTATCTTTCCATTCTAAACTTTAAAATATACCCTTTTATATACATATTTTCCATTCAATACAATTTAAAAAAATATTTTATGAAGTTTTTGCGAATTCAATTATTTTCCTAATTTTGGAATATTTTTTTTTTATTTAGGAATTCTAAACTAGAAATTCTGCGAAAGGTAATAAAAATAGTTCAGCAACGCGAATTAATATATCGATAGATTTACAGTCTAACTTAAGTAGTCCCATTCGCCATCAAATAGGCCCATAGCTCCACAACAAGTTTATAGAACAAAAAGTTCTAATAGTTTACCATCTTCGTCGATATTTAACGACATTCAAATTTTAAGTAATCAGAATTCATCGTCTCAACCACAGATCAATATTCGCGATACTGAAGGAGTTGTTATAAATACTGAAATTAATCCTCCATATGAACAATATTCAGCTTCATCAATTACAAGTGCCAACAATAATCCCACGTCTTCTTATTTGATTCATGCAACAAACTATGAAAACCACTCAAGAAGAATTCCGAAAAGAGCTTACTTCAATAAATAGTTCTAGTATTGCTGAAATATTGCTAATCCTCCTCAAATACGAGCAGACAACCGTAGCTTTCGACAGCGTCTAATTCGCCAGTTTGGCTGTTTAAAAAGCAAAATAAAATATAACCTTTCCACTTCTAAAACACGCTCTTAGCAAAAAATTTGGTCACTTGTAATCGGACCACGATATATTATTACTATGAACGCAACAATCTAAGGAAAGTTATGACGATTTCCATAGCATCAATGAATTTACGTTTTCGGAATTCTTTATCCGATTCCACTTTAGTTGATATTACGAAAAGAAATATCAACCATAACTTACGATTTTTGTTGAATTTGAATTATTTCAGAGGAACTGCTCGAAAGGCTGAAAAAGTCGTTAAGACAACTAAGTTTCAAAATTCAAATACAATAAATACTCGAAACGTTAACGAATTAAAATTTTCTTTCCGTGAAATTGAGGATTCTGAATTAGCCGATTTTCCTAATCCTCAAATTGATGCCATTCAAATGCCCAGTGGGAAAGTAAGATATGATTACTCCAATACACAATGTTGGAATTGTATGTCGTTTGGCTATTCGTACATTTACTGTTCTCAAAAAAATAAAACAACCATTTTGTTTTAAATGTGGGAACAAATATATTTTAACACCAAAATGCCCAAACAGAACAATTAGGGAAATCCCAATGTGGACAAACTGATAACCGGGGACACTCGTCTACTCACTCAAACCCCGAGTTTCACATAAACTCTATATAGAGTACAAATGCCGAATTTTCTAATACGCACAGTGGCTCAGAAATTAATTTCATTGACCAAAAGTTGAATTTTTTGTTAACACCGATTTCCAAAATTTTAATGTTATTCCATAGCAAGCATATTGAAACTAAGGTGGGCAAAAAATTAGATCAAAATATTGGTAATTGTGGGCTAATATTTTATGTTATTTTATAAAAAAGATTTGATTTTATAAATTTGATCAAAAGTAAATTGTTGGTAGGATAAGTCTTTAACAGATGGTATGATGTGTCACTGTATCGTTTATACATGCTGTGTTATTAAATGTTTTCTCAGGTACTATATTTTAGTCAAATATACTTTTGTACCTTTCTGGACTCGTCTGTAGAACACTTTTTCCATTTGAATGAAATTACTCCCAAAATTTTTTCTATTTTTATTTTATCTTCCTATATGATTCAAATATAAATACACCAAGCCCTATAAGTTGTGATAGGAATCTTAAGTATATTATATAATTATTATATAATTACTAAATTTTTTATCGCATTTAACCTATTTTTAGCCCATTTTATATATGTGAAACCATATCAAGCCCCTTAAACCAAGACCCGGAAAAATCATTAGATAATACTGATGCATATGAATTTGGATTATCACCACTACATATAAATGTCAAATATCGTTCGCAAATTTTTTGGTAATAAATATGAATCTCCTAAACTACTGGTCGGATCAAATTGAAATGTATGGACGAGTTCTAGAGGAGGACCTAAGCTTTCAGAAAAATCATCTTGTAGTCACCCTGTGATAACACGAGATCAACTACAGGGTGTCGAAGTTGACTACCTCGAGTATGTAAAAGTTAAAAAAAATCGTAACTTCTACAATGAAATTTAAAAATATTAAATTTATTTTTTAAAATAAGAAAGGAAGGATACCCAATGAAAAATATGTCGTCAAATATAAGTAAATATTTAATTAGGTATTATAGGGATAGAAAATAAAAATTCGGATACAAATTCTGCCAAGGTGTTTGGCAAATATTGTCATTAGGGTGGGAATAAAAAAAATGTTTCTTTCATTGTTACTATTTTTTTTTTCTTTTGTCTATGATTTGAACTTACTAGCAGCTTAACTATGATTTCTAAAATCCGTATTTTCTTACTATTATAAAAGAAATTTTATATCAAATGTTGATATTCTTTTAAAATACTCGACGCTTAACATATATGGCGTCCAACGGAAAGGGCAATGGAAAAAGCAAATAGTTTTGTATTACAAAATACTATCAAATCCATTATGAAAAGTTAATAAAAATTTTTTCTAATGTAGATTAGTACTTTTTAATGTTTTTTTGTGTTAAATAAATTTATAATTTGAGAGGGAGTCCGACATTTTGTTACAATCTCATACGAGACACTTCCATATTAAAATCATAACTTATGCTTGTAAATTTTGAACGTTTTGTTAGGGTGTATCTTTCCATTCTAAACTTTAAAATATACCCTTTTATATACATATTTTCCATTCAATACAATTTAAAAAAATATTTTATGAAGTTTTTGCGAATTCAATTATTTTCCTAATTTTGGAATATTTTTTTTTATTTAGGAATTCTAAACTAGAAATTCTGCGAAAGGTAATAAAAATAGTTCAACAACGCGAATTAATATATCGATAGATTTACAGTCTAACTTAAGTAGTCCCATTCGCCATCAAATAGGCCCATAGCTCCACAACAAGTTTATAGAACAAAAAGTTCTAATAGTTTACCATCTTCGTCGATATTTAACGACATTCAAATTTTAAGTAATCAGAATTCATCGTCTCAACCACAGATCAATATTCGCGATACTGAAGGAGTTGTTATAAATACTGAAATTAATCCTCCATATGAACAATATTCAGCTTCATCAATTACAAGTGCCAACAATAATCCCACGTCTTCTTATTTGATTCATGCAACAAACTATGAAAACCACTCAAGAAGAATTCCGAAAAGAGCTTACTTCAATAAATAGTTCTAGTATTGCTGAAATATTGTTAATCCTCCTCAAATACGAGCAGACAACCGTAGCTTTCGACAGCGTCTAATTCGCCAGTTTGGCTGTTTAAAAAGCAAAATAAAATATAACCTTTCCACTTCTAAAACACGCTCTTAGCAAAAAATTTGGTCACTTGTAATCGGACCACGATATATTATTACTATGAACGCAACAATCTAAGGAAAGTTATGACGATTTCCATAGCATCAATGAATTTACGTTTTCGGAATTCTTTATCCGATTCCACTTTAGTTGATATTACGAAAAGAAATATCAACCATAACTTACGATTTTTGTTGAATTTGAATTATTTCAGAGGAACTGCTCGAAAGGCTGAAAAAGTCGTTAAGAAAACTAAGTTTTAAAATTCAAATACAATAAATACTCGAAACGTTAACGAATTAAAATTTTCTTTCCGTGAAATTGAGGATTCTGAATTAGCCGATTTTCCTAATCCTCAAATTGATGCCATTCAAATGCCCAGTGGGAAAGTAAGATATGATTACTCCAATACACAATGTTGGAATTGTATGTCGTTTGGCTATTCGTACATTTACTGTTCTCAAGAAATAAAACAACCATTTTGTTTTAAATGTGGGAACAAATATATTTTAACACCAAAATGCCCAAACAGAACAATTAGGGAAATCCCAATGTGGACAAACTGATAACCGGGGACACTCGTCTACTCACTCAAACCCCGAGTTTCACATAAACTCTATATAGAGTACAAATGCCGAATTTTCTAATACGCACAGTGGCTCAGAAATTAATTTCATTGACCAAAAGTTGAATTTTTTGTTAACACCGATTTCCAAAATTTTAATGTTATTCCATAGCAAGCATATTGAAACTAAGGTGGGCAAAAAATTAGATCAAAATATTGGTAATTGTGGGCTAATATTTTATGTTATTTTATAAAAAAGATTTGATTTTATAAATTTGATCAAAAGTAAATTGTTGGTAGGATAAGTCTTTAACAGATGGTATGATGTGTCACTGTATCGTTTATACATGCTGTGTTATTAAATGTTTTCTCAGGTACTATATTTTAGTCAAATTTGAATTTTAATGGAATAGAAGTTTTGAGGGTCAAAAGAGGTTAAACAAATTTTACTACCAGAAGAAGGGCGAAAGTGTCTTCTTTAATTCCATATATACTTTTGTACCTTTCTGGACTCGTCTGTAGAACACTTTTTCCATTTGAATGAAATTACTCCCAAAATTTTTTCTATTTTTATTTTATCTTCCTATATGATTCAAATATAAATACACCAAGCCCTATAAGTTGTGATAGGAATCTTAAGTATATTATATAATTATTATATAATTACTAAATTTTTTATCGCATTTAACCTATTTTTAGCCCATTTTATATATGTGAAACCATATCAAGCCGCTTAAACCAAGACCCGGAAAAATCGTTAGATAATACTGATGCATATGAATTTGGATTATCACCACTACATATAAATGTCAAATATCGTTCGAGCCAGTGCACAGTGGGATCAAACGCAAATTTTTTGGTAATAAATCTGAATCTCCTAAACTACTGGTCGGATCAAATTGAAATGTATGGACGAGTTCTAGAGGAGGACCTAAGCTTTCAGAAAAATCATCTTGTAGTCACCCTGTGATAACACGAGATCAACTACAGGGTGTCGAAGTTGACTACCTCGAGTATGTAAAAGTTAAAAAAAATCGTAACTTCTACAATGAAATTTAAAAATATTAAATTTATTTTTTAAAATAAGAACGGAAGGATACCCAATGCAAAATATGTCGTCAAAAATAAGTAAATATTTAATTAGGTATTATAGGGATAGAAAATAAAAATTCGGATACAAATTCTGCCAAGGTGTTTGGCAAATATTGTCAGTAGGGTGGGAATAAAAAAAATGTTTCTTTCATTGTTACTATTTTTTTTTTCTTTTGTCTATGATTTGAACTTACTAGCAGCTTAACTATGATTTCTAAAATCCGTATTTTCTTACTATTATAAAAGAAATTTTATATCAAATGTTGATATTCTTTTAAAATACTCGACGCTTAACATATATGGCGTCCAACGGAAAGGGCAATGGAAAGGCCTCAAATACAAATGAGAAAGAAAACTTATTATTTATATACATTATTCGCTAGAAGTCTTAGAATTTTCTTAAACAGAATAATTCTAAATCTAAATGCGTTGCCAAAAATATATATTAATAAATAAAAAAATCTATGCTATGTAATTAAAAGTCCTTATTCTGTTTCTTTAAAAAGCAAATAGTTTTGTATTACAAAATACTATCAAATCCATTATGAAAAGTTAATAAAAATTTTTTCTAATGTAGATTAGTACTTTTTAATGTTTTTTTGTGTTAAATAAATTTATAATTTGAGAGGGAGTCCGACATTTTGTTACAATCTCATACGAGACACTTCCATATTAAAATCATAACTTATGCTTGTAAATTTTGAACGTTTTGTTAGGGTGTATCTTTCCATTCTAAACTTTAAAATATACCCTTTTATATACATATTTTCCATTCAATACAATTTAAAAAAATATTTTATGAAGTTTTTGCGAATTCAATTATTTTCCTAATTTTGGAATATTTTTTTTTTTATTTAGGAATTCTAAACTAGAAATTCTGCGAAAGATAATAAAAATAGTTCAGCAACGCGAATTAATATATCGATAGATTTACAATCTAACTTAAGTAGTCCCATTCGCCATCAAATAGGCCCATAGCTCCACAACAAGTTTATAGAACAAAAAGTTCTAATAATTTACCATCTTCGTCGATATTTAACGACATTCAAATTTTAAGTAATCAGAATTCATCGTCTCAACCACAGATCAATATTCGCGATACTGAAGGAGTTGTTATAAATACTGAAATTAATCCTCCATATGAACCATATTCAGCTTCATCAATTACAAGTGCCAACAATAATCCCACGTCTTCTTATTTGATTCATGCAACAAACTATGAAAACCACTCAAGAAGAATTCCGAAAAGAGCTTACTTCAATAAATAGTTCTAGTATTGCTCAAATATTGCTAATCCTCCTCAAATACGAGCAGACAACCGTAGCTTTCGACAGCGTCTAATTCGCCAGTTTGGCTGTTTAAAAAGCAAAATAAAATATAACCTTTCCACTTCTAAAACACGCTCTTAGCAAAAAATTTGGTCACTTGTAATCGGACCACGATATATTATTACTATGAACGCAACAATCTAAGGAAAGTTCCATAGTATCAATGAATTTACGTTTTCGGAATTCTTTATCCGATTCCACTTTAGTTGATATTACGAAAAGAAATATCAACCATAACTTACGATTTTTGTTGAATTTGAATTATTTCAGAGGAACTGCTCGAAAGGCTGAAAAAGTCGTTAAGAAAACTAAGTTTTAAAATTCAAATACAATAAATACACGAAACGTTAACGAATTAAAATTTTCTTTCCGTGAAATTGAGGATTCTGAACTAGCCGATTCTCCTAATCCTCAAATTGATGCCATTCAAATGCCCAGTGGGAAAGTAAGATATGATTACTCCAATACACAATGTTGGAATTGTATGTCATTTGGCTATTCGTACATTTACTGTTCTCAAGAAATAAAACAACCATTTTGTTTTAAATGTGGGAACAAATATATTTTAACACCAAAATGCCCAAACAGAACAATTAGGGAAATCCCAATGTGGACAAACTGATAACCGGGGACACTCGTCTACTCACTCAAACCCCGAGTTTCACATAAACTCTATATAGAGTACAAATGCCGAATTTTCTAATACGCACAGTGGCTCAGAAATTAATTTCATTGATCAAAAGTTGAATTTTTTGTTAACACCGATTTCCAAAATTTTAATGTTATTCCATAGCAAGCATATTGAAACTAAGGTGGGCAAAAAATTAGATCAAAATATTGGTAATTGTGGGCGTGGCATGCTGTTAAAGACTAATAATTTATGTTATTTTATAAAAAAGATTTGATTTTATAAATTTGATCAAAAGTAAATTGTTGGTAGGATAAGTCTTTAACAGATGGTATGATGTGTCACTGTATCGTTTATACATGCTGTGTTATTAAATGTTTTCTCAGGTACTATATTTTAGTCAAATTTGAATTTTAATGGAATAGAAGTTTTGAGGGTCAAAAGAGGTTAAACAAATTTTACTACCAGAAGAAAGGCGAAAGTGTCTTCTTTAATTCCATATATACTTTTGTACCTTTCTGGACTCGTCTGTAGAACACTTTTTCCATTTGAATGAAATTACTCCCAAAATTTTTTCTATTTTTATTTTATCTTCCTATATGATTCAAATATAAATACACCAAGCCCTATAAGTTGTGATAGGAATCTTAAGTATATTATATAATTATTATATAATTACTAAATTTTTTATCGCATTTAACCTATTTTTAGCCCATTTTATATATGTGAAACCATATCAAGCCCCTTAAACCAAGACCCGGAAAAATCATTAGATAATACTGATGCATATGAATTTGGATTATCACCACTACATATAAATGTCAAATATCGTTCGAGCCAGTGCACAGTGGGATCAAACGCAAATTTTTTGGTAATAAATCTGAATCTCCTAAACTACTGGTCGGATCAAATTGAAATGTATGGACGAGTTCTAGAGGAGGACCTAAGCTTTCCAAAAAATCATCTTGTAGTCACCCTGTGATAACACGAGATCAACTACAGGGTGTCGAAGTTGACTACCTCGAGTATGTAAAAGTTAAAAAAAATCGTAACTTCTACAATGAAATTTAAAAATATTAAATTTATTTTTTAAAATAAGAAGGGAAGGATACCAATGCAAAATATGTCGTCAAAAATAAGTAAATATTTAATTAGGTATTATAGGGATAGAAAATAAAAATTCGGATACAAATTCTGCCAAGGTGTTTGGCAAATATTGTCAGTAGGGTGGGAATAAAAAAAATGTTTCTTTCATTGTTACTATTTTTTTTTTCTTTTGTCTATGATTTGAACTTACTAGCAGCTTAACTATGATTTCTAAAATCCGTATTTTCTTACTATTATAAAAGAAATTTTAAATCAAATGTTGATATTCTTTTAAAATACTCGACGCTTAACATATATGGCGTCCAACGGAAAGGGCAATGGAAAGGCCTCAAATACAAATGAGAAAGAAAACTTATTATTTATATACATTATTCGCTAGAAGTCTTAGAATTTTCTTAAACAGAATAATTCTAAATCTAAATGCGTTGCCAAAAATATATATTAATAAATAAAAAAATCTATGCTATGTAATTAAAAGTCCTTATTCTGTTTCTTTAAAAAGCAGATAGTTTTGTATTACAAAATACTATCAAATCCATTATGAAAAGTTAATAAAAATTTTTTCTAATGTAGATTAGTACTTTTTAATGTTTTTTTGTGTTAAATAAATTTATAATTTGAGAGGGAGTCCGACATTTTGTTACAATCTCATACGAGACACTTCCATATTAAAATCATAACTTATGCTTGTAAATTTTGAACGTTTTGTTAGGGTGTATCTTTCCATTCTAAACTTGAAAATATACCCTTTTATATACATATTTACCATTCAATACAATTTAAAAAAATATTTTATGAAGTTTTTGCGAATTCAATTATTTTCCTAATTTTGGAATATTTTTTTTTTATTTAGGAATTCTAAACTAGAAATTCTGCGAAAGGTAATAAAAATAGTTCAACAACGCGAATTAATATATCGATAGATTTACAGTCTAACTTAAGTAGTCCCATTCGCCATCAAATAGGCCCATAGCTCCACAACAAGTTTATAGAACAAAAAGTTCTAATAGTTTACCATCTTCGTCGATATTTAACGACATTCAAATTTTAAGTAATCAGAATTCATCGTCTCAACCACAGATCAATATTCGCGATACTGAAGGAGTTGTTATAAATACTGAAATTAATCCTCCATATGAACAATATTCAGCTTCATCAATTACAAGTGCCAACAATAATCCCACGTCTTCTTATTTGATTCATGCAACAAACTATGAAAACCACTCAAGAAGAATTCCGAAAAGAGCTTACTTCAATAAATAGTTCTAATATTGCTCAAATATTGCTAATCCTCCTCAAATACGAGCAGACAACCGTAGCTTTCGACAGCGTCTAATTCGCCAGTTTGGCTGTTTAAAAAGCAAAATAAAATATAACCTTTCCACTTCTAAAACACGCTCTTAGCAAAAAATTTGGTCACTTGTAATCGGACCACGATATATTATTACTATGAACGCAACAATCTAAGGAAAGTTATGACGATTTCCATAGCATCAATGAATTTACGTTTTCGGAATTCTTTATCCGATTCCACTTTAGTTGATATTACGAAAAGAAATATCAACCATAACTTACGATTTTTGTTGAATTTGAATTATTTCAGAGGAACTGCTCGAAAGGCTGAAAAAGTCGTTAAGAAAACTAAGTTTTAAAATTCAAATACAATAAATACACGAAACGTTAACGAATTAAAATTTTCTTTCCGTGAAATTGAGGATTCTGAACTAGCCGATTCTCCTAATCCTCAAATTGATGCCATTCAAATGCCCAGTGGGAAAGTAAGATATGATTACTCCAATACACAATGTTGGAATTGTATGTCATTTGGCTATTCGTACATTTACTGTTCTCAAGAAATAAAACAACCATTTTGTTTTAAATGTGGGAACAAATATATTTTAACACCAAAATGCCCAAACAGAACAATTAGGGAAATCCCAATGTGGACAAACTGATAACCGGGGACACTCGTCTACTCACTCAAACCCCGAGTTTCACATAAACTCTATATAGAGTACAAATGCCGAATTTTCTAATACGCACAGTGGCTCAGAAATTAATTTCATTGACCAAAAGTTCAATTTTTTGTTAACACCGATTTCCAAAATTTTAATGTTATTCCATAGCAAGCATATTGAAACTAAGGTGGGCAAAAAATTAGATCAAAATATTGGTAATTGTGGGCTAATATTTTATGTTATTTTATAAAAAAGATTTGATTTTATAAATTTGATCAAAAGTAAATTGTTGGTAGGATAAGTCTTTAACAGATGGTATGATGTGTCACTGTATCGTTTATACATGCTGTGTTATTAAATGTTTTCTCAGGTACTATATTTTAGTCAAATATACTTTTGTACCTTTCTGGACTCGTCTGTAGAACACTTTTTCCATTTGAATGAAATTACTCCCAAAATTTTTTCTATTTTTATTTTATCTTCCTATATGATTCAAATATAAATACACCAAGCCCTATAAGTTGTGATAGGAATCTTAAGTATATTATATAATTATTATATAATTACTAAATTTTTTATCGCATTTAACCTATTTTTAGCCCATTTTATATATGTGAAACCATATCAAGCCCCTTAAACCAAGACCCGGAAAAATCATTAGATAATACTGATGCATATGAATTTGGATTATCACCACTACATATAAATGTCAAATATCGTTCGAGCCAGTGCACAGTGGGATCAAACGCAAATTTTTTGGTAATAAATCTGAATCTCCTAAACTACTGGTCGGATCAAATTGAAATGTATGGACGAGTTCTAGAGGAGGACCTAAGCTTTCAGAAAAATCATCTTGTAGTCACCCTGTGATAACACGAGATCAACTACAGGGTGTCGAAGTTGACTACCTCGAGTATGTAAAAGTTAAAAAAAATCGTAACTTCTACAATGAAATTTAAAAATATTAAATTTATTTTTTAAAATAAGAACGGAAGGATACCCAATGCAAAATATGTCGTCAAAAATAAGTAAATATTTAATTAGGTATTATAGGGATAGAAAATAAAAATTCGGATACAAATTCTGCCAAGGTGTTTGGCAAATATTGTCATTAGGGTGGGAATAAAAAAAATGTTTCTTTCATTGTTACTATTTTTTTTTTCTTTTGTCTATGATTTGAACTTACTAGCAGCTTAACTATGATTTCTAAAATCCGTATTTTCTTACTATTATAAAAGAAATTTTATATCAAATGTTGATATTCTTTTAAAATACTCGACGCTTAACATATATGGCGTCCAACGGAAAGGCCAATGGAAAAAGCAAATAGTTTTGTATTACAAAATACTATCAAATCCATTATGAAAAGTTAATAAAAATTTTTTCTAATGTAGATTATTACTTTTTAATGTTTTTTTGTGTTAAATAAATTTATAATTTGAGAGGGAGTCCGACATTTTGTTACAATCTCATACGAGACACTTCCATATTAAAATCATAACTTATGCTTGTAAATTTTGAACGTTTTGTTAGGGTATATCTTTCCATTCTAAACTTTAAAATATACCCTTTTATATACATATTTTCCATTCAATACAATTTAAAAAAATATTTTATGAAGTTTTTGCGAATTCAATTATTTTCCTAATTTTGGAATATTTTTTTTTATTTAGGAATTCTAAACTAGAAATTCTGCGAAAGGTAATAAAAATAGTTCAGCAACGCGAATTAATATATCGATAGATTTACAGTCTAACTTAAGTAGTCCCATTCGCCATCAAATAGGCCCATAGCTCCACAACAAGTTTATAGAACAAAAAGTTCTAATAGTTTACCATCTTCGTCGATATTTAACGACATTCAAATTTTAAGTAATCAGAATTCATCGTCTCAACCACAGATCAATATTCGCAATACTGAAGGAGTTGTTATAAATACTGAAATTAATCCTCCATATGAACAATATTCAGCTTCATCAATTACAAGTGCCAACAATAATCCCACGTCTTCTTATTTGATTCATGCAACAAACTATGAAAACCACTCAAGAAGAATTCCGAAAAGAGCTTACTTCAATAAATAGTTCTAGTATTGCTCAAATATTGCTAATCCTCCTCAAATACGAGCAGACAACCGTAGCTTTCGACAGCGTCTAATTCGCCAGTTTGGCTGTTTAAAAAGCAAAATAAAATATAACCTTTCCACTTCTAAAACACGCTCTTAGCAAAAAATTTGGTCACTTGTAATCGGACCACGATATATTATTACTATGAACGCAACAATCTAAGGAAAGTTATGACGATTTCCATAGCATCAATGAATTTACGTTTTCGGAATTCTTTATCCGATTCCACTTTAGTTGATATTACGAAAAGAAATATCAACCATAACTTACGATTTTTGTTGAATTTGAATTATTTCAGAGGAACTGCTCGAAAGGCTGAAAAAGTCGTTAAGAAAACTAAGTTTTAAAATTCAAATACAATAAATACTCGAAACGTTAACGAATTAAAATTTTCTTTCCGTGAAATTGAGGATTCTGAATTAGCCGATTCTCCTAATCCTCCAAATCCAATGTGGACAAACTGATAACCGGGGACACTCGTCTACTCACTCAAACCCCGAGTTTCACATAAACTCTATATAGAGTACAAATGCCGAATTTTCTAATACGCACAGTGGCTCAGAAATTAATTTCATTGACCAAAAGTTGAATTTTTTGTTAACATCGATTTCCAAAATGTTAATGTTATTCCATAGCAAGCATATTGAAACTAAGGTGGGCAAAAAATTAGATCAAAATATTGGTAATTGTGGGCGTGGCATGCTGTTAAAGACTAATATTTTATGTTATTTTATAAAAAAGATTTGATTTTATAAATTTGATCAAAAGTAAATTGTTGGTAGGATAAGTCTTTAACAGATGGTATGATGTGTCACTGTATCGTTTATACATGCTGTGTTATTAAATGTTTTCTCAGGTACTATATTTTAGTCAAATTTGAATTTTAAGGGAATAGAAGTTTTGAGGGTCAAAAGAGGTTAAACAAATTTTACTACCAGAAGAAAGGCGAAAGTGTCTTCTTTAATTCCATATATACTTTTGTACCTTTCTGGACTCGTCTGTAGAACACTTTTTCCATTTGAATGAAATTACTCCCAAAATTTTTTCTAATTTTATTTTATCTTCCTATATGATTCAAATATAAATACACCAAGCCCTATAAGTTGTGATAAGAATCTTAAGTATATTATATAATTATTATATAATTACTAAATTTTTTATCGCATTTAACCTATTTTTAGCCCATTTTATATATGTGAAACCATATCAAGCCCCTTAAACCAAGACCCGGAAAAATCATTAGATAATACTGATGCATATGAATTTGGATTATCACCACTACATATAAATGTCAAATATCGTTCGAGCCAGTGCACAGTGGGATCAAACGCAAATTTTTTGGTAATAAATCTGAATCTCCTAAACTACTGGTCGGATCAAATTGAAATGTATGGACGAGTTCTAGAGGAGGACCTAAGCTTTCCAAAAAATCATCTTGTAGTCACCCTGTGATAACACGAGATCAACTACAGGGTGTCGAAGTTGACTACCTCGAGTATGTAAAAGTTAAAAAAAATCGTAACTTCTACAATGAAATTTAAAAATATTAAATTTATTTTTTAAAATAAGAAGGGAAGGATACCAATGCAAAATATGTCGTCAAAAATAAGTAAATATTTAATTAGGTATTATAGGGATAGAAAATAAAAATTCGGATACAAATTCTGCCAAGGTGTTTGGCAAATATTGTCAGTAGGGTGGGAATAAAAAAAATGTTTCTTTCATTGTTACTATTTTTTTTTTTCTTTTGTCTATGATTTGAACTTACTAGCAGCTTAACTATGATTTCTAAAATCCGTATTTTCTTACTATTATAAAAGAAATTTTAAATCAAATGTTGATATTCTTTTAAAATACTCGACGCTTAACATATATGGCGTCCAACGGAAAGGGCAATGGAAAGGCCTCAAATACAAATGAGAAAGAAAACTTATTATTTATATACATTATTCGCTAGAAGTCTTAGAATTTTCTTAAACAGAATAATTCTAAATCTAAATGCGTTGCCAAAAATATATATTAATAAATAAAAAAATCTATGCTATGTAATTAAAAGTCCTTATTCTGTTTCTTTAAAAAGCAGATAGTTTTGTATTACAAAATACTATCAAATCCATTATGAAAAGTTAATAAAAATTTTTTCTAATGTAGATTAGTACTTTTTAATGTTTTTTTGTGTTAAATAAATTTATAATTTGAGAGGGAGTCCGACATTTTGTTACAATCTCATACGAGACACTTCCATATTAAAATCATAACTTATGCTTGTAAATTTTGAACGTTTTGTTAGGGTGTATCTTTCCATTCTAAACTTGAAAATATACCCTTTTATATACATATTTACCATTCAATACAATTTAAAAAAATATTTTATGAAGTTTTTGCGAATTCAATTATTTTCCTAATTTTGGAATATTTTTTTTTTATTTAGGAATTCTAAACTAGAAATTCTGCGAAAGGTAATAAAAATAGTTCAACAACGCGAATTAATATATCGATAGATTTACAGTCTAACTTAAGTAGTCCCATTCGCCATCAAATAGGCCCATAGCTCCACAACAAGTTTATAGAACAAAAAGTTCTAATAGTTTACCATCTTCGTCGATATTTAACGACATTCAAATTTTAAGTAATCAGAATTCATCGTCTCAACCACAGATCAATATTCGCGATACTGAAGGAGTTGTTATAAATACTGAAATTAATCCTCCATATGAACAATATTCAGCTTCATCAATTACAAGTGCCAACAATAATCCCACGTCTTCTTATTTGATTCATGCAACAAACTATGAAAACCACTCAAGAAGAATTCCGAAAAGAGCTTACTTCAATAAATAGTTCTAATATTGCTCAAATATTGCTAATCCTCCTCAAATACGAGCAGACAACCGTAGCTTTCGACAGCGTCTAATTCGCCAGTTTGGCTGTTTAAAAAGCAAAATAAAATATAACCTTTCCACTTCTAAAACACGCTCTTAGCAAAAAATTTGGTCACTTGTAATCGGACCACGATATATTATTACTATGAACGCAACAATCTAAGGAAAGTTATGACGATTTCCATAGCATCAATGAATTTACGTTTTCGGAATTCTTTATCCGATTCCACTTTAGTTGATATTACGAAAAGAAATATCAACCATAACTTACGATTTTTGTTGAATTTGAATTATTTCAGAGGAACTGCTCGAAAGGCTGAAAAAGTCGTTAAGAAAACTAAGTTTTAAAATTCAATACAATAAATACTCGAAACGTTAACGAATTAAAATTTTCTTTCCGTGAAATTGAGGATTCTGAATTAGCCGATTCTCCTAATCCTCAAATTGATGCCATTCAAATGCCCAGTGGGAAAGTAAGATATGATTACTCCAATACACAATGTTGGAATTGTATGTCGTTTGGCTATTCGTACATTTACTGTTCTCAAGAAATAAAACAACCATTTTGTTTTAAATGTGGGAACAAATATATTTTAACACCAAAATGCCCAAACAGAACAATTAGGGAAATCCCAATGTGGACAAACTGATAACCGGGGACACTCGTCTACTCACTCAAACCCCGAGTTTCACATAAACTCTATATAGAGTACAAATGCCGAATTTTCTAATACGCACAGTGGCTCAGAAATTAATTTCATTGACCAAAAGTTCAATTTTTTGTTAACACCGATTTCCAAAATTTTAATGTTATTCCATAGCAAGCATATTGAAACTAAGGTGGGCAAAAAATTAGATCAAAATATTGGTAATTGTGGGCTAATATTTTATGTTATTTTATAAAAAAGATTTGATTTTATAAATTTGATCAAAAGTAAATTGTTGGTAGGATAAGTCTTTAACAGATGGTATGATGTGTCACTGTATCGTTTATACATGCTGTGTTATTAAATGTTTTCTCAGGTACTATATTTTAGTCAAATATACTTTTGTACCTTTCTGGACTCGTCTGTAGAACACTTTTTCCATTTGAATGAAATTACTCCCAAAATTTTTTCTATTTTTATTTTATCTTCCTATATGATTCAAATATAAATACACCAAGCCCTATAAGTTGTGATAGGAATCTTAAGTATATTATATAATTATTATATAATTACTAAATTTTTTATCGCATTTAACCTATTTTTAGCCCATTTTATATATGTGAAACCATATCAAGCCCCTTAAACCAAGACCCGGAAAAATCATTAGATAATACTGATGCATATGAATTTGGATTATCACCACTACATATAAATGTCAAATATCGTTCGAGCCAGTGCACAGTGGGATCAAACGCAAATTTTTTGGTAATAAATCTGAATCTCCTAAACTACTGGTCGGATCAAATTGAAATGTATGGACGAGTTCTAGAGGAGGACCTAAGCTTTCAGAAAAATCATCTTGTAGTCACCCTGTGATAACACGAGATCAACTACAGGGTGTCGAAGTTGACTACCTCGAGTATGTAAAAGTTAAAAAAAATCGTAACTTCTACAATGAAATTTAAAAATATTAAATTTATTTTTTAAAATAAGAACGGAAGGATACCCAATGCAAAATATGTCGTCAAAAATAAGTAAATATTTAATTAGGTATTATAGGGATAGAAAATAAAAATTCGGATACAAATTCTGCCAAGGTGTTTGGCAAATATTGTCATTAGGGTGGGAATAAAAAAAATGTTTCTTTCATTGTTACTATTTTTTTTTTCTTTTGTCTATGATTTGAACTTACTAGCAGCTTAACTATGATTTCTAAAATCCGTATTTTCTTACTATTATAAAAGAAATTTTATATCAAATGTTGATATTCTTTTAAAATACTCGACGCTTAACATATATGGCGTCCAACGGAAAGGCCAATGGAAAAAGCAAATAGTTTTGTATTACAAAATACTATCAAATCCATTATGAAAAGTTAATAAAAATTTTTTCTAATGTAGATTATTACTTTTTAATGTTTTTTTGTGTTAAATAAATTTATAATTTGAGAGGGAGTCCGACATTTTGTTACAATCTCATACGAGACACTTCCATATTAAAATCATAACTTATGCTTGTAAATTTTGAACGTTTTGTTAGGGTATATCTTTCCATTCTAAACTTTAAAATATACCCTTTTATATACATATTTTCCATTCAATACAATTTAAAAAAATATTTTATGAAGTTTTTGCGAATTCAATTATTTTCCTAATTTTGGAATATTTTTTTTTATTTAGGAATTCTAAACTAGAAATTCTGCGAAAGGTAATAAAAATAGTTCAGCAACGCGAATTAATATATCGATAGATTTACAGTCTAACTTAAGTAGTCCCATTCGCCATCAAATAGGCCCATAGCTCCACAACAAGTTTATAGAACAAAAAGTTCTAATAGTTTACCATCTTCGTCGATATTTAACGACATTCAAATTTTAAGTAATCAGAATTCATCGTCTCAACCACAGATCAATATTCGCAATACTGAAGGAGTTGTTATAAATACTGAAATTAATCCTCCATATGAACAATATTCAGCTTCATCAATTACAAGTGCCAACAATAATCCCACGTCTTCTTATTTGATTCATGCAACAAACTATGAAAACCACTCAAGAAGAATTCCGAAAAGAGCTTACTTCAATAAATAGTTCTAGTATTGCTCAAATATTGCTAATCCTCCTCAAATACGAGCAGACAACCGTAGCTTTCGACAGCGTCTAATTCGCCAGTTTGGCTGTTTAAAAAGCAAAATAAAATATAACCTTTCCACTTCTAAAACACGCTCTTAGCAAAAAATTTGGTCACTTGTAATCGGACCACGATATATTATTACTATGAACGCAACAATCTAAGGAAAGTTATGACGATTTCCATAGCATCAATGAATTTACGTTTTCGGAATTCTTTATCCGATTCCACTTTAGTTGATATTACGAAAAGAAATATCAACCATAACTTACGATTTTTGTTGAATTTGAATTATTTCAGAGGAACTGCTCGAAAGGCTGAAAAAGTCGTTAAGAAAACTAAGTTTTAAAATTCAAATACAATAAATACTCGAAACGTTAACGAATTAAAATTTTCTTTCCGTGAAATTGAGGATTCATCAACACCAAAACAAAAATCAGCTGGTCCGTAGATTATCCTATTCAGTGTGCCCTGAACTATAGCAAAAGATCTAATTCAAAATAAATATATAAATATATATAAATAACCCCTAATTATTATAAATTATATTTAATTATAAATGTAATTTAACATTTTAATTGCTACCTACTAATTAAATATTTATATTACATTATTAATTTACCTATTTTTATCCAATTATATTCAATTCAAATATATTATAATATTTTCGCTATTACATACTTATTAAATATTTACTTTAATTACATTATTAACTTACCTATTTTTATGAGTTTATATAAACATCTATATTAGAAAAAAATATAAGTTCTTAAAAAAAAAATACTACATTGCTGGGACTACAATCATGATCTCAAGGATGGAACATCAATTTTCTCTTGGTTGTGAGCAATATGTAAATATAATTATTTGTGCAATTATTTATGAATTAAAAAACACTATCTAAATACTACTTATAATCTTATTATTGTCCGATCAGTCTCTTTCCATATCATTCCATTCATATCACTCGTATTTTTTTTATCATACATTATTGAATAATGCTCTATATATTATTTCATTATTATTGTTATTTCTTTTGTTTTTATCACATTTTTTTAAAATAAATACTACCATTGAATTGTTATTTTCAACGAAATTTAAAAATATTAAATTTATTTTTTAAAATAAGAAGGGAAGGATACCCAATGCAAAATATGTCGTCAAAAATAAGTAAATATTTAATTAGGTATTATAGGGATAGAAAATAAAAATTCGGATACAAATTCTGCCAAGGTGTTTGGCAAATATTGTCAGTAGGGTGGGAATAAAAAAAATGTTTCTTTCATTGTTACTATTTTTTTTTCTTTTGTCTATGATTTGAACTTACTAGCAGCTTAACTATGATTTCTAAAATCCGTATTTTCTTACTATTATAAAAGAAATTTTATATCAAATGTTGATATTCTTTTAAAATACTCGACGCTTAACATATATGGCGTCCAACGGAAAGGGCAATGGAAAGGCCTCAAATACAAATGAGAAAGAAAACTTATTATTTATATACATTATTCGCTAGAAGTCTTAGAATTTTCTTAAACAGAATAATTCTAAATCTAAATGCGTTGCCAAAAATATATATTAATAAATAAAAAAATCTATGCTATGTAATTAAAAGTCCTTATTCTGTTTCTTTAAAAAGCAAATAGTTTTGTATTACAAAATACTATCAAATCCATTATGAAAAGTTAATAAAAATTTTTTCTAATGTAGATTAGTACTTTTTAATGTTTTTTTGTGTTAAATAAATTTATAATTTGAGAGGGAGTCCGACATTTTGTTACAATCTCATACGAGACACTTCCATATTAAAATCATAACTTATGCTTGTAAATTTTGAACGTTTTGTTAGGGTGTATCTTTCCATTCTAAACTTTAAAATATACCCTTTTATATACATATTTTCCATTCAATACAATTTAAAAAAATATTTTATGAAGTTTTTGCGAATTCAATTATTTTCCTAATTTTGGAATATTTTTTTTTTATTTAGGAATTCTAAACTAGAAATTCTGCGAAAGGTAATAAAAATAGTTCAGCAACGCGAATTAATATATCGATAGATTTACAGTCTAACTTAAGTAGTCCCATTCGCCATCAAATAGGCCCATAGCTCCACAACAAGTTTATAGAACAAAAAGTTCTAATAGTTTACCATCTTCGTCGATATTTAACGACATTCAAATTTTAAGTAATCAGAATTCATCGTCTCAACCACAGATCAATATTCGCGATACTGAAGGAGTTGTTATAAATACTGAAATTAATCCTCCATATGAACAATATTCAGCTTCATCAATTACAAGTGCCAACAATAATCCCACGTCTTCTTATTTGATTCATGCAACAAACTATGAAAACCACTCAAGAAGAATTCCGAAAAGAGCTTACTTCAATAAATAGTTCTAGTATTGCTGAAATATTGCTAATCCTCCTCAAATACGAGCAGACAACCGTAGCTTTCGACAGCGTCTAATTCGCCAGTTTGGCTGTTTAAAAAGCAAAATAAAATATAACCTTTCCACTTCTAAAACACGCTCTTAGCAAAAAATTTGGTCACTTGTAATCGGACCACGATATATTATTACTATGAACGCAACAATCTAAGGAAAGTTATGACGATTTCCATAGCATCAATGAATTTACGTTTTCGGAATTCTTTATCCGATTCCACTTTAGTTGATATTACGAAAAGAAATATCAACCATAACTTACGATTTTTGTTGAATTTGAATTATTTCAGAGGAACTGCTCGAAAGGCTGAAAAAGTCGTTAAGACAACTAAGTTTAAAAATTCAAATACAATAAATACTCGAAACGTTAACGAATTAAAATTTTCTTTCCGTGAAATTGAGGATTCTGAATTAGCCGATTTTCCTAATCCTCAAATTGATGCCATTCAAATGCCCAGTGGGAAAGTAAGATATGATTACTCCAATACACAATGTTGGAATTGTATGTCGTTTGGCTATTCGTACATTTACTGTTCTCAAGAAATAAAACAACCATTTTGTTTTAAATGTGGGAACAAATATATTTTAACACCAAAATGCCCAAACAGAACAATTAGGGAAATCCCAATGTGGACAAACTGATAACCGGGGACACTCGTCTACTCACTCAAACCCCGAGTTTCACATAAACTCTATATAGAGTACAAATGCCGAATTTTCTAATACGCACAGTGGCTCAGAAATTAATTTCATTGACCAAAAGTTGAATTTTTTGTTAACACCGATTTCCAAAATTTTAATGTTATTCCATAGCAAGCATATTGAAACTAAGGTGGGCAAAAAATTAGATCAAAATATTGGTAATTGTGGGCTAATATTTTATGTTATTTTATAAAAAAGATTTGATTTTATAAATTTGATCAAAAGTAAATTGTTGGTAGGATAAGTCTTTAACAGATGGTATGATGTGTCACTGTATCGTTTATACATGCTGTGTTATTAAATGTTTTCTCAGGTACTATATTTTAGTCAAATATACTTTTGTACCTTTCTGGACTCGTCTGTAGAACACTTTTTCCATTTGAATGAAATTACTCCCAAAATTTTTTCTATTTTTATTTTATCTTCCTATATGATTCAAATATAAATACACCAAGCCCTATAAGTTGTGATAGGAATCTTAAGTATATTATATAATTATTATATAATTACTAAATTTTTTATCGCATTTAACCTATTTTTAGCCCATTTTATATATGTGAAACCATATCAAGCCCCTTAAACCAAGACCCGGAAAAATCATTAGATAATACTGATGCATATGAATTTGGATTATCACCACTACATATAAATGTCAAATATCGTTCGAGCCAGTGCACAGTGGGATCAAACGCAAATTTTTTGGTAATAAATCTGAATCTCCTAAACTACTGGTCGGATCAAATTGAAATGTATGGACGAGTTCTAGAGGAGGACCTAAGCTTTCAGAAAAATCATCTTGTAGTCACCCTGTGATAACACGAGATCAACTACAGGGTGTCGAAGTTGACTACCTCGAGTATGTAAAAGTTAAAAAAAATCGTAACTTCTACAATGAAATTTAAAAATATTAAATTTATTTTTTAAAATAAGAACGGAAGGATACCCAATGCAAAATATGTCGTCAAAAATAAGTAAATATTTAATTAGGTATTATAGGGATAGAAAATAAAAATTCGGATACAAATTCTGCCAAGGTGTTTGGCAAATATTGTCATTAGGGTGGGAATAAAAAAAATGTTTCTTTCATTGTTACTATTTTTTTTTTCTTTTGTCTATGATTTGAACTTACTAGCAGCTTAACTATGATTTCTAAAATCCGTATTTTCTTACTATTATAAAAGAAATTTTATATCAAATGTTGATATTCTTTTAAAATACTCGACGCTTAACATATATGGCGTCCAACGGAAAGGCCAATGGAAAAAGCAAATAGTTTTGTATTACAAAATACTATCAAATCCATTATGAAAAGTTAATAAAAATTTTTTCTAATGTAGATTATTACTTTTTAATGTTTTTTTGTGTTAAATAAATTTATAATTTGAGAGGGAGTCCGACATTTTGTTACAATCTCATACGAGACACTTCCATATTAAAATCATAACTTATGCTTGTAAATTTTGAACGTTTTGTTAGGGTATATCTTTCCATTCTAAACTTTAAAATATACCCTTTTATATACATATTTTCCATTCAATACAATTTAAAAAAATATTTTATGAAGTTTTTGCGAATTCAATTATTTTCCTAATTTTGGAATATTTTTTTTTATTTAGGAATTCTAAACTAGAAATTCTGCGAAAGGTAATAAAAATAGTTCAGCAACGCGAATTAATATATCGATAGATTTACAGTCTAACTTAAGTAGTCCCATTCGCCATCAAATAGGCCCATAGCTCCACAACAAGTTTATAGAACAAAAAGTTCTAATAGTTTACCATCTTCGTCGATATTTAACGACATTCAAATTTTAAGTAATCAGAATTCATCGTCTCAACCACAGATCAATATTCGCAATACTGAAGGAGTTGTTATAAATACTGAAATTAATCCTCCATATGAACAATATTCAGCTTCATCAATTACAAGTGCCAACAATAATCCCACGTCTTCTTATTTGATTCATGCAACAAACTATGAAAACCACTCAAGAAGAATTCCGAAAAGAGCTTACTTCAATAAATAGTTCTAGTATTGCTCAAATATTGCTAATCCTCCTCAAATACGAGCAGACAACCGTAGCTTTCGACAGCGTCTAATTCGCCAGTTTGGCTGTTTAAAAAGCAAAATAAAATATAACCTTTCCACTTCTAAAACACGCTCTTAGCAAAAAATTTGGTCACTTGTAATCGGACCACGATATATTATTACTATGAACGCAACAATCTAAGGAAAGTTATGACGATTTCCATAGCATCAATGAATTTACGTTTTCGGAATTCTTTATCCGATTCCACTTTAGTTGATATTACGAAAAGAAATATCAACCATAACTTACGATTTTTGTTGAATTTGAATTATTTCAGAGGAACTGCTCGAAAGGCTGAAAAAGTCGTTAAGAAAACTAAGTTTTAAAATTCAAATACAATAAATACTCGAAACGTTAACGAATTAAAATTTTCTTTCCGTGAAATTGAGGATTCATCAACACCAAAACAAAAATCAGCTGGTCCGTAGATTATCCTATTCAGTGTGCCCTGAACTATAGCAAAAGATCTAATTCAAAATAAATATATAAATATATATAAATAACCCCTAATTATTATAAATTATATTTAATTATAAATGTAATTTAACATTTTAATTGCTACCTACTAATTAAATATTTATATTACATTATTAATTTACCTATTTTTATCCAATTATATTCAATTCAAATATATTATAATATTTTCGCTATTACATACTTATTAAATATTTACTTTAATTACATTATTAACTTACCTATTTTTATGAGTTTATATAAACATCTATATTAGAAAAAAATATAAGTTCTTAAAAAAAAAATACTACATTGCTGGGACTACAATCATGATCTCAAGGATGGAACATCAATTTTCTCTTGGTTGTGAGCAATATGTAAATATAATTATTTGTGCAATTATTTATGAATTAAAAAACACTATCTAAATACTACTTATAATCTTATTATTGTCCGATCAGTCTCTTTCCATATCATTCCATTCATATCACTCGTATTTTTTTTATCATACATTATTGAATAATGCTCTATATATTATTTCATTATTATTGTTATTTCTTTTGTTTTTATCACATTTTTTTAAAATAAATACTACCATTGAATTGTTATTTTCAACGAAATTTAAAAATATTAAATTTATTTTTTAAAATAAGAAGGGAAGGATACCCAATGCAAAATATGTCGTCAAAAATAAGTAAATATTTAATTAGGTATTATAGGGATAGAAAATAAAAATTCGGATACAAATTCTGCCAAGGTGTTTGGCAAATATTGTCAGTAGGGTGGGAATAAAAAAAATGTTTCTTTCATTGTTACTATTTTTTTTTCTTTTGTCTATGATTTGAACTTACTAGCAGCTTAACTATGATTTCTAAAATCCGTATTTTCTTACTATTATAAAAGAAATTTTATATCAAATGTTGATATTCTTTTAAAATACTCGACGCTTAACATATATGGCGTCCAACGGAAAGGGCAATGGAAAGGCCTCAAATACAAATGAGAAAGAAAACTTATTATTTATATACATTATTCGCTAGAAGTCTTAGAATTTTCTTAAACAGAATAATTCTAAATCTAAATGCGTTGCCAAAAATATATATTAATAAATAAAAAAATCTATGCTATGTAATTAAAAGTCCTTATTCTGTTTCTTTAAAAAGCAAATAGTTTTGTATTACAAAATACTATCAAATCCATTATGAAAAGTTAATAAAAATTTTTTCTAATGTAGATTAGTACTTTTTAATGTTTTTTTGTGTTAAATAAATTTATAATTTGAGAGGGAGTCCGACATTTTGTTACAATCTCATACGAGACACTTCCATATTAAAATCATAACTTATGCTTGTAAATTTTGAACGTTTTGTTAGGGTGTATCTTTCCATTCTAAACTTTAAAATATACCCTTTTATATACATATTTTCCATTCAATACAATTTAAAAAAATATTTTATGAAGTTTTTGCGAATTCAATTATTTTCCTAATTTTGGAATATTTTTTTTTTATTTAGGAATTCTAAACTAGAAATTCTGCGAAAGGTAATAAAAATAGTTCAGCAACGCGAATTAATATATCGATAGATTTACAGTCTAACTTAAGTAGTCCCATTCGCCATCAAATAGGCCCATAGCTCCACAACAAGTTTATAGAACAAAAAGTTCTAATAGTTTACCATCTTCGTCGATATTTAACGACATTCAAATTTTAAGTAATCAGAATTCATCGTCTCAACCACAGATCAATATTCGCGATACTGAAGGAGTTGTTATAAATACTGAAATTAATCCTCCATATGAACAATATTCAGCTTCATCAATTACAAGTGCCAACAATAATCCCACGTCTTCTTATTTGATTCATGCAACAAACTATGAAAACCACTCAAGAAGAATTCCGAAAAGAGCTTACTTCAATAAATAGTTCTAGTATTGCTGAAATATTGCTAATCCTCCTCAAATACGAGCAGACAACCGTAGCTTTCGACAGCGTCTAATTCGCCAGTTTGGCTGTTTAAAAAGCAAAATAAAATATAACCTTTCCACTTCTAAAACACGCTCTTAGCAAAAAATTTGGTCACTTGTAATCGGACCACGATATATTATTACTATGAACGCAACAATCTAAGGAAAGTTATGACGATTTCCATAGCATCAATGAATTTACGTTTTCGGAATTCTTTATCCGATTCCACTTTAGTTGATATTACGAAAAGAAATATCAACCATAACTTACGATTTTTGTTGAATTTGAATTATTTCAGAGGAACTGCTCGAAAGGCTGAAAAAGTCGTTAAGACAACTAAGTTTAAAAATTCAAATACAATAAATACTCGAAACGTTAACGAATTAAAATTTTCTTTCCGTGAAATTGAGGATTCTGAATTAGCCGATTTTCCTAATCCTCAAATTGATGCCATTCAAATGCCCAGTGGGAAAGTAAGATATGATTACTCCAATACACAATGTTGGAATTGTATGTCGTTTGGCTATTCGTACATTTACTGTTCTCAAGAAATAAAACAACCATTTTGTTTTAAATGTGGGAACAAATATATTTTAACACCAAAATGCCCAAACAGAACAATTAGGGAAATCCCAATGTGGACAAACTGATAACCGGGGACACTCGTCTACTCACTCAAACCCCGAGTTTCACATAAACTCTATATAGAGTACAAATGCCGAATTTTCTAATACGCACAGTGGCTCAGAAATTAATTTCATTGACCAAAAGTTGAATTTTTTGTTAACACCGATTTCCAAAATTTTAATGTTATTCCATAGCAAGCATATTGAAACTAAGGTGGGCAAAAAATTAGATCAAAATATTGGTAATTGTGGGCTAATATTTTATGTTATTTTATAAAAAAGATTTGATTTTATAAATTTGATCAAAAGTAAATTGTTGGTAGGATAAGTCTTTAACAGATGGTATGATGTGTCACTGTATCGTTTATACATGCTGTGTTATTAAATGTTTTCTCAGGTACTATATTTTAGTCAAATATACTTTTGTACCTTTCTGGACTCGTCTGTAGAACACTTTTTCCATTTGAATGAAATTACTCCCAAAATTTTTTCTATTTTTATTTTATCTTCCTATATGATTCAAATATAAATACACCAAGCCCTATAAGTTGTGATAGGAATCTTAAGTATATTATATAATTATTATATAATTACTAAATTTTTTATCGCATTTAACCTATTTTTAGCCCATTTTATATATGTGAAACCATATCAAGCCCCTTAAACCAAGACCCGGAAAAATCATTAGATAATACTGATGCATATGAATTTGGATTATCACCACTACATATAAATGTCAAATATCGTTCGAGCCAGTGCACAGTGGGATCAAACGCAAATTTTTTGGTAATAAATCTGAATCTCCTAAACTACTGGTCGGATCAAATTGAAATGTATGGACGAGTTCTAGAGGAGGACCTAAGCTTTCAGAAAAATCATCTTGTAGTCACCCTGTGATAACACGAGATCAACTACAGGGTGTCGAAGTTGACTACCTCGAGTATGTAAAAGTTAAAAAAAATCGTAACTTCTACAATGAAATTTAAAAATATTAAATTTATTTTTTAAAATAAGAACGGAAGGATACCCAATGCAAAATATGTCGTCAAAAATAAGTAAATATTTAATTAGGTATTATAGGGATAGAAAATAAAAATTCGGATACAAATTCTGCCAAGGTGTTTGGCAAATATTGTCATTAGGGTGGGAATAAAAAAAATGTTTCTTTCATTGTTACTATTTTTTTTTTCTTTTGTCTATGATTTGAACTTACTAGCAGCTTAACTATGATTTCTAAAATCCGTATTTTCTTACTATTATAAAAGAAATTTTATATCAAATGTTGATATTCTTTTAAAATACTCGACGCTTAACATATATGGCGTCCAACGGAAAGGGCAATGGAAAAAGCAAATAGTTTTGTATTACAAAATACTATCAAATCCATTATGAAAAGTTAATAAAAATTTTTTCTAATGTAGATTATTACTTTTTAATGTTTTTTTGTGTTAAATAAATTTATAATTTGAGAGGGAGTCCGACATTTTGTTACAATCTCATACGAGACACTTCCATATTAAAATCATAACTTATGCTTGTAAATTTTGAACGTTTTGTTAGGGTGTATCTTTCCATTCTAAACTTTAAAATATACCCTTTTATATACATATTTTCCATTCAATACAATTTAAAAAAATATTTTATGAAGTTTTTGCGAATTCAATTATTTTCCTAATTTTGGAATATTTTTTTTTATTTAGGAATTCTAAACTAGAAATTCTGCGAAAGGTAATAAAAATAGTTCAGCAACGCGAATTAATATATCGATAGATTTACAGTCTAACTTAAGTAGTCCCATTCGCCATCAAATAGGCCCATAGCTCCACAACAAGTTTATAGAACAAAAAGTTCTAATAGTTTACCATCTTCGTCGATATTTAACGACATTCAAATTTTAAGTAATCAGAATTCATCGTCTCAACCACAGATCAATATTCGCAATACTGAAGGAGTTGTTATAAATACTGAAATTAATCCTCCATATGAACAATATTCAGCTTCATCAATTACAAGTGCCAACAATAATCCCACGTCTTCTTATTTGATTCATGCAACAAACTATGAAAACCACTCAAGAAGAATTCCGAAAAGAGCTTACTTCAATAAATAGTTCTAGTATTGCTCAAATATTGCTAATCCTCCTCAAATACGAGCAGACAACCGTAGCTTTCGACAGCGTCTAATTCGCCAGTTTGGCTGTTTAAAAAGCAAAATAAAATATAACCTTTCCACTTCTAAAACACGCTCTTAGCAAAAAATTTGGTCACTTGTAATCGGACCACGATATATTATTACTATGAACGCAACAATCTAAGGAAAGTTATGACGATTTCCATAGCATCAATGAATTTACGTTTTCGGAATTCTTTATCCGATTCCACTTTAGTTGATATTACGAAAAGAAATATCAACCATAACTTACGATTTTTGTTGAATTTGAATTATTTCAGAGGAACTGCTCGAAAGGCTGAAAAAGTCGTTAAGAAAACTAAGTTTTAAAATTCAAATACAATAAATACTCGAAACGTTAACGAATTAAAATTTTCTTTCCGTGAAATTGAGGATTCATCAACACCAAAACAAAAATCAGCTGGTCCGTAGATTATCCTATTCAGTGTGCCCTGAACTATAGCAAAAGATCTAATTCAAAATAAATATATAAATATATATAAATAACCCCTAATTATTATAAATTATATTTAATTATAAATGTAATTTAACATTTTAATTGCTACCTACTAATTAAATATTTATATTACATTATTAATTTACCTATTTTTATCCAATTATATTCAATTCAAATATATTATAATATTTTCGCTATTACATACTTATTAAATATTTACTTTAATTACATTATTAACTTACCTATTTTTATGAGTTTATATAAACATCTATATTAGAAAAAAATATAAGTTCTTAAAAAAAAAATACTACATTGCTGGGACTACAATCATGATCTCAAGGATGGAACATCAATTTTCTCTTGGTTGTGAGCAATATGTAAATATAATTATTTGTGCAATTATTTATGAATTAAAAAACACTATCTAAATACTACTTATAATCTTATTATTGTCCGATCAGTCTCTTTCCATATCATTCCATTCATATCACTCGTATTTTTTTTATCATACATTATTGAATAATGCTCTATATATTATTTCATTATTATTGTTATTTCTTTTGTTTTTATCACATTTTTTTAAAATAAATACTACCATTGAATTGTTATTTTCAACGAAATTTAAAAATATTAAATTTATTTTTTAAAATAAGAAGGGAAGGATACCCAATGCAAAATATGTCGTCAAAAATAAGTAAATATTTAATTAGGTATTATAGGGATAGAAAATAAAAATTCGGATACAAATTCTGCCAAGGTGTTTGGCAAATATTGTCAGTAGGGTGGGAATAAAAAAAATGTTTCTTTCATTGTTACTATTTTTTTTTCTTTTGTCTATGATTTGAACTTACTAGCAGCTTAACTATGATTTCTAAAATCCGTATTTTCTTACTATTATAAAAGAAATTTTATATCAAATGTTGATATTCTTTTAAAATACTCGACGCTTAACATATATGGCGTCCAACGGAAAGGGCAATGGAAAGGCCTCAAATACAAATGAGAAAGAAAACTTATTATTTATATACATTATTCGCTAGAAGTCTTAGAATTTTCTTAAACAGAATAATTCTAAATCTAAATGCGTTGCCAAAAATATATATTAATAAATAAAAAAATCTATGCTATGTAATTAAAAGTCCTTATTCTGTTTCTTTAAAAAGCAAATAGTTTTGTATTACAAAATACTATCAAATCCATTATGAAAAGTTAATAAAAATTTTTTCTAATGTAGATTAGTACTTTTTAATGTTTTTTTGTGTTAAATAAATTTATAATTTGAGAGGGAGTCCGACATTTTGTTACAATCTCATACGAGACACTTCCATATTAAAATCATAACTTATGCTTGTAAATTTTGAACGTTTTGTTAGGGTGTATCTTTCCATTCTAAACTTTAAAATATACCCTTTTATATACATATTTTCCATTCAATACAATTTAAAAAAATATTTTATGAAGTTTTTGCGAATTCAATTATTTTCCTAATTTTGGAATATTTTTTTTTTTATTTAGGAATTCTAAACTAGAAATTCTGCGAAAGATAATAAAAATAGTTCAGCAACGCGAATTAATATATCGATAGATTTACAATCTAACTTAAGTAGTCCCATTCGCCATCAAATAGGCCCATAGCTCCACAACAAGTTTATAGAACAAAAAGTTCTAATAATTTACCATCTTCGTCGATATTTAACGACATTCAAATTTTAAGTAATCAGAATTCATCGTCTCAACCACAGATCAATATTCGCGATACTGAAGGAGTTGTTATAAATACTGAAATTAATCCTCCATATGAACCATATTCAGCTTCATCAATTACAAGTGCCAACAATAATCCCACGTCTTCTTATTTGATTCATGCAACAAACTATGAAAACCACTCAAGAAGAATTCCGAAAAGAGCTTACTTCAATAAATAGTTCTAGTATTGCTCAAATATTGCTAATCCTCCTCAAATACGAGCAGACAACCGTAGCTTTCGACAGCGTCTAATTCGCCAGTTTGGCTGTTTAAAAAGCAAAATAAAATATAACCTTTCCACTTCTAAAACACACTCTTAGCAAAAAATTTGGTCACTTGTAATCGGACCACGATATATTATTACTATGAACGCAACAATCTAAGGAAAGTTATGACGATTTCCATAGCATCAATGAATTTACGTTTTCGGAATTCTTTATCCGATTCCACTTTAGTTGATATTACGAAAAGAAATATCAACCATAACTTACGATTTTTGTTGAATTTGAATTATTTCAGAGGAACTGCTCGAAAGGCTGAAAAAGTCGTTAAGAAAACTAAGTTTTAAAATTCAATACAATAAATACTCGAAACGTTAACGAATTAAAATTTTCTTTCCGTGAAATTGAGGATTCTGAATTAGCCGATTCTCCTAATCCTCAAATTGATGCCATTCAAATGCCCAGTGGGAAAGTAAGATATGATTACTCCAATACACAATGTTGGAATTGTATGTCGTTTGGCTATTCGTACATTTACTGTTCTCAAGAAATAAAACAACCATTTTGTTTTAAATGTGGGAACAAATATATTTTAACACCAAAATGCCCAAACAGAACAATTAGGGAAATCCCAATGTGGACAAACTGATAACCGGGGACACTCGTCTACTCACTCAAACCCCGAGTTTCACATAAACTCTATATAGAGTACAAATGCCGAATTTTCTAATACGCACAGTGGCTCAGAAATTAATTTCATTGACCAAAAGTTCAATTTTTTGTTAACACCGATTTCCAAAATTTTAATGTTATTCCATAGCAAGCATATTGAAACTAAGGTGGGCAAAAAATTAGATCAAAATATTGGTAATTGTGGGCTAATATTTTATGTTATTTTATAAAAAAGATTTGATTTTATAAATTTGATCAAAAGTAAATTGTTGGTAGGATAAGTCTTTAACAGATGGTATGATGTGTCACTGTATCGTTTATACATGCTGTGTTATTAAATGTTTTCTCAGGTACTATATTTTAGTCAAATATACTTTTGTACCTTTCTGGACTCGTCTGTAGAACACTTTTTCCATTTGAATGAAATTACTCCCAAAATTTTTTCTATTTTTATTTTATCTTCCTATATGATTCAAATATAAATACACCAAGCCCTATAAGTTGTGATAGGAATCTTAAGTATATTATATAATTATTATATAATTACTAAATTTTTTATCGCATTTAACCTATTTTTAGCCCATTTTATATATGTGAAACCATATCAAGCCCCTTAAACCAAGACCCGGAAAAATCATTAGATAATACTGATGCATATGAATTTGGATTATCACCACTACATATAAATGTCAAATATCGTTCGAGCCAGTGCACAGTGGGATCAAACGCAAATTTTTTGGTAATAAATCTGAATCTCCTAAACTACTGGTCGGATCAAATTGAAATGTATGGACGAGTTCTAGAGGAGGACCTAAGCTTTCAGAAAAATCATCTTGTAGTCACCCTGTGATAACACGAGATCAACTACAGGGTGTCGAAGTTGACTACCTCGAGTATGTAAAAGTTAAAAAAAATCGTAACTTCTACAATGAAATTTAAAAATATTAAATTTATTTTTTAAAATAAGAACGGAAGGATACCCAATGCAAAATATGTCGTCAAAAATAAGTAAATATTTAATTAGGTATTATAGGGATAGAAAATAAAAATTCGGATACAAATTCTGCCAAGGTGTTTGGCAAATATTGTCATTAGGGTGGGAATAAAAAAAATGTTTCTTTCATTGTTACTATTTTTTTTTTCTTTTGTCTATGATTTGAACTTACTAGCAGCTTAACTATGATTTCTAAAATCCGTATTTTCTTACTATTATAAAAGAAATTTTATATCAAATGTTGATATTCTTTTAAAATACTCGACGCTTAACATATATGGCGTCCAACGGAAAGGCCAATGGAAAAAGCAAATAGTTTTGTATTACAAAATACTATCAAATCCATTATGAAAAGTTAATAAAAATTTTTTCTAATGTAGATTATTACTTTTTAATGTTTTTTTGTGTTAAATAAATTTATAATTTGAGAGGGAGTCCGACATTTTGTTACAATCTCATACGAGACACTTCCATATTAAAATCATAACTTATGCTTGTAAATTTTGAACGTTTTGTTAGGGTATATCTTTCCATTCTAAACTTTAAAATATACCCTTTTATATACATATTTTCCATTCAATACAATTTAAAAAAATATTTTATGAAGTTTTTGCGAATTCAATTATTTTCCTAATTTTGGAATATTTTTTTTTATTTAGGAATTCTAAACTAGAAATTCTGCGAAAGGTAATAAAAATAGTTCAGCAACGCGAATTAATATATCGATAGATTTACAGTCTAACTTAAGTAGTCCCATTCGCCATCAAATAGGCCCATAGCTCCACAACAAGTTTATAGAACAAAAAGTTCTAATAGTTTACCATCTTCGTCGATATTTAACGACATTCAAATTTTAAGTAATCAGAATTCATCGTCTCAACCACAGATCAATATTCGCGATACTGAAGGAGTTGTTATAAATACTGAAATTAATCCTCCATATGAACAATATTCAGCTTCATCAATTACAAGTGCCAACAATAATCCCACGTCTTCTTATTTGATTCATGCAACAAACTATGAAAACCACTCAAGAAGAATTCCGAAAAGAGCTTACTTCAATAAATAGTTCTAGTATTGCTCAAATATTGCTAATCCTCCTCAAATACGAGCAGACAACCGTAGCTTTCGACAGCGTCTAATTCGCCAGTTTGGCTGTTTAAAAAGCAAAATAAAATATAACCTTTCCACTTCTAAAACACGCTCTTAGCAAAAAATTTGGTCACTTGTAATCGGACCACGATATATTATTACTATGAACGCAACAATCTAAGGAAAGTTATGACGATTTCCATAGCATCAATGAATTTACGTTTTCGGAATTCTTTATCCGATTCCACTTTAGTTGATATTACGAAAAGAAATATCAACCATAACTTACGATTTTTGTTGAATTTGAATTATTTCAGAGGAACTGCTCGAAAGGCTGAAAAAGTCGTTAAGAAAACTAAGTTTTAAAATTCAAATACAATAAATACTCGAAACGTTAACGAATTAAAATTTTCTTTCCGTGAAATTGAGGATTCATCAACACCAAAACAAAAATCAGCTGGTCCGTAGATTATCCTATTCAGTGTGCCCTGAACTATAGCAAAAGATCTAATTCAAAATAAATATATAAATATATATAAATAACCCCTAATTATTATAAATTATATTTAATTATAAATGTAATTTAACATTTTAATTGCTACCTACTAATTAAATATTTATATTACATTATTAATTTACCTATTTTTATCCAATTATATTCAATTCAAATATATTATAATATTTTCGCTATTACATACTTATTAAATATTTACTTTAATTACATTATTAACTTACCTATTTTTATGAGTTTATATAAACATCTATATTAGAAAAAAATATAAGTTCTTAAAAAAAAAATACTACATTGCTGGGACTACAATCATGATCTCAAGGATGGAACATCAATTTTCTCTTGGTTGTGAGCAATATGTAAATATAATTATTTGTGCAATTATTTATGAATTAAAAAACACTATCTAAATACTACTTATAATCTTATTATTGTCCGATCAGTCTCTTTCCATATCATTCCATTCATATCACTCGTATTTTTTTTATCATACATTATTGAATAATGCTCTATATATTATTTCATTATTATTGTTATTTCTTTTGTTTTTATCACATTTTTTTAAAATAAATACTACCATTGAATTGTTATTTTCAACGAAATTTAAAAATATTAAATTTATTTTTTAAAATAAGAAGGGAAGGATACCCAATGCAAAATATGTCGTCAAAAATAAGTAAATATTTAATTAGGTATTATAGGGATAGAAAATAAAAATTCGGATACAAATTCTGCCAAGGTGTTTGGCAAATATTGTCAGTAGGGTGGGAATAAAAAAAATGTTTCTTTCATTGTTACTATTTTTTTTTCTTTTGTCTATGATTTGAACTTACTAGCAGCTTAACTATGATTTCTAAAATCCGTATTTTCTTACTATTATAAAAGAAATTTTATATCAAATGTTGATATTCTTTTAAAATACTCGACGCTTAACATATATGGCGTCCAACGGAAAGGGCAATGGAAAGGCCTCAAATACAAATGAGAAAGAAAACTTATTATTTATATACATTATTCGCTAGAAGTCTTAGAATTTTCTTAAACAGAATAATTCTAAATCTAAATGCGTTGCCAAAAATATATATTAATAAATAAAAAAATCTATGCTATGTAATTAAAAGTCCTTATTCTGTTTCTTTAAAAAGCAAATAGTTTTGTATTACAAAATACTATCAAATCCATTATGAAAAGTTAATAAAAATTTTTTCTAATGTAGATTAGTACTTTTTAATGTTTTTTTGTGTTAAATAAATTTATAATTTGAGAGGGAGTCCGACATTTTGTTACAATCTCATACGAGACACTTCCATATTAAAATCATAACTTATGCTTGTAAATTTTGAACGTTTTGTTAGGGTGTATCTTTCCATTCTAAACTTTAAAATATACCCTTTTATATACATATTTTCCATTCAATACAATTTAAAAAAATATTTTATGAAGTTTTTGCGAATTCAATTATTTTCCTAATTTTGGAATATTTTTTTTTTATTTAGGAATTCTAAACTAGAAATTCTGCGAAAGGTAATAAAAATAGTTCAGCAACGCGAATTAATATATCGATAGATTTACAGTCTAACTTAAGTAGTCCCATTCGCCATCAAATAGGCCCATAGCTCCACAACAAGTTTATAGAACAAAAAGTTCTAATAGTTTACCATCTTCGTCGATATTTAACGACATTCAAATTTTAAGTAATCAGAATTCATCGTCTCAACCACAGATCAATATTCGCGATACTGAAGGAGTTGTTATAAATACTGAAATTAATCCTCCATATGAACAATATTCAGCTTCATCAATTACAAGTGCCAACAATAATCCCACGTCTTCTTATTTGATTCATGCAACAAACTATGAAAACCACTCAAGAAGAATTCCGAAAAGAGCTTACTTCAATAAATAGTTCTAGTATTGCTGAAATATTGCTAATCCTCCTCAAATACGAGCAGACAACCGTAGCTTTCGACAGCGTCTAATTCGCCAGTTTGGCTGTTTAAAAAGCAAAATAAAATATAACCTTTCCACTTCTAAAACACGCTCTTAGCAAAAAATTTGGTCACTTGTAATCGGACCACGATATATTATTACTATGAACGCAACAATCTAAGGAAAGTTATGACGATTTCCATAGCATCAATGAATTTACGTTTTCGGAATTCTTTATCCGATTCCACTTTAGTTGATATTACGAAAAGAAATATCAACCATAACTTACGATTTTTGTTGAATTTGAATTATTTCAGAGGAACTGCTCGAAAGGCTGAAAAAGTCGTTAAGACAACTAAGTTTAAAAATTCAAATACAATAAATACTCGAAACGTTAACGAATTAAAATTTTCTTTCCGTGAAATTGAGGATTCTGAATTAGCCGATTTTCCTAATCCTCAAATTGATGCCATTCAAATGCCCAGTGGGAAAGTAAGATATGATTACTCCAATACACAATGTTGGAATTGTATGTCGTTTGGCTATTCGTACATTTACTGTTCTCAAGAAATAAAACAACCATTTTGTTTTAAATGTGGGAACAAATATATTTTAACACCAAAATGCCCAAACAGAACAATTAGGGAAATCCCAATGTGGACAAACTGATAACCGGGGACACTCGTCTACTCACTCAAACCCCGAGTTTCACATAAACTCTATATAGAGTACAAATGCCGAATTTTCTAATACGCACAGTGGCTCAGAAATTAATTTCATTGACCAAAAGTTCAATTTTTTGTTAACACCGATTTCCAAAATTTTAATGTTATTCCAAAATATTGGTAATTGTGGGCGTGGCATGCTGTTAAAGACTAATATTTTATGTTATTTTATAAAAAAGATTTGATTTTATAAATTTGATCAAAAGTAAATTGTTGGTAGGATAAGTCTTTAACAGATGGTATGATGTGTCACTGTATCGTTTATACATGCTGTGTTATTAAATGTTTTCTCAGGTACTATATTTTAGTCAAATTTGAATTTTAATGGAATAGAAGTTTTGAGGGTCAAAAGGGGTTAAACAAATTTCACTACCAGAAGAAAGGCGAAAGTGTCTTCTTTAATTCCATATATACTTTTGTACCTTTCTGGACTCGTCTGTAGAACACTTTTTCCATTTGAATGAAATTACTCCCAAAATTTTTTCTATTTTTATTTTATCTTTCTATATGACTCAAATATAAATACACCAAGCCCTATAAGTTGTGATAGGAATCTTAAGTATATTATATAATTATTATATTATTACTAAATTTTTTATCGCATTTAACCTATTTTTAGCCCATTTTATATATGTGAAACCATATCAAGCCCCTTAAACCAAGACCCGGAAAAATCATTAGATAATACTGATGCATATGAATTTGGATTATCACCACTACATATAAATGTCAAATATCGTTCGAGCCAGTGCACAGTGGGATCAAACGCAAATTTTTTGGTAATAAATCTGAATCTCCTAAACTACTGGTCGGATCAAATTGAAATGTATGGAAGAGTTCTAGAGGAGGACCTAAGCTTTCAGAAAAATCATCTTTTAGTCACACTGTGATAACACGAGATAAGCTACAGGGTGTTAAAGTTGACTACCTCGTGTATGTAAAAGTTAAAAAAAATCGTAACTTGTACAAATAAAGTCCGATTTTAAAGATTTTTATATTTCTGGAAAGTGCTTGGCAAGATAAAGAAAAAATAAGCTTACTCATCTAAGTTATCTCTTACAGTTAAAAAGATATTTACGCTTGAATTTTGAATTTTTTGGCTCGACTTTCTTTCGTTTTTCGGGAATAAGTCCGGAGATATATGAGTTAAAAATTTTTTAAAAATATTCTGTAATTTACTATATATTTCAAAATAATATGCTGAAAGAATTTTTGGATTATCTCAATTCGTCTAGACGTGAAAAATATTCAAAGTCAGCACTCTGAAATTGGCATGAAAAATAGCTATTTTTTTACAAAAATATAGTACAATTCATTCACTTTTTTCTCAAAGTTCCGTTAATAAAAAAATTTTTTCCTTATTAATTTCAAAAGATAAGGCTTCATAAATGGTTAATAAAGAAATTTTGAATTGATTTAAGTTTGCACCCTACATCCGGCATTGGCCGAAAATTGTCAATTTTAAAAAATAGTTTCATTTTTATCGATTAATCAAAAAAAAGTTACGCGAGCTTTTTTAAATTTGGTACCCATATTTTTTATAGAAATAGATTTAGAATGATTTAACACTAAACTGCTTCCCGCCCGGCCAAAAACGAATGCAGGAGTGGAGATTTTATGTTAAAAGTCAGTTTTTTAAGGACTATTTTTGAAAGCATATTAAAAGCATATTAGCATAATATTTTTAATATTATTTCTTATGTAATGTATAAAACACAAATCAAGCTTTAATTTCTAAAAAAATCAATATAATAGCTCCAATAACCTATTTTTGGTAATTTTTCAAAAATAATTTTTTTTTTTTAAATAGCTGAAAATCCAAAAAAAAATAATTTTGCAAATACTTTAAAAAGTATAGAATATAAAAATAGACTTATTTACCAATTCAACGATATATAAAATGTTGATATAGGTCATTTAATAATAGTAATATAATGGCCTCAAAACTACCAAGTCACGTCAAAAGTTGCAAAATTCACTATTTTGTTCCGTATTTCCATATGTGTGTATACGTAACATTTTAGTTTTCTAATGTATTATGTAGGTATATATTTGTTATTATAAAGTAGTAAATTCTTTATTTGAGTAATGTTTATTTAATTTGTTCTACATATTTACATACTTATTATACATATACATAAATATACGGGATGTATATTTATTTTATTAAGAATATATTATCGAAGATATTATTAGAGATTTTCTTGAAAATAATCAGAAACATCAAACGTTAGCAAATTTGTAACTTCCTTAGCTTCGGAATCCTCTTTTTCTATTTCAAGAGTGATTTTTGATAGCCATCGTGTTCTTATAGAATATATAACTGGATCTGATGATATTAATAAATATTCCATTAAGTCCATATTTTGCGCTATTTTCGTACATTTTCGGATATTGAAGAGTCGGAAATGTTTAACATCTTTATTTCGGGCTTCCTGTGCTTCCTCTGTTAGCTCTCCCAATGGCAAAATACTATTTTCTATTATTTCTTTACCATGAGCCAATACTTTGTGAATTGTTGGAGTCATTGATTTCCAGGGGTATGTAATGTTAAGTAGTTCTTTAGTTTCGTAAGCAAAAATTTTAAATTTGTCCGCATTAATTTGTTTTTTGCTATTAATGGCTGCCAATATGATCTTAAAACGCTTCAAAATATTTAAGTCAATGCCTGTGATTGAAGATGTGAGTTCCGGATTTTCAAAGAAACGTCTTGCTGTATTTCCATCATTTGAGCTTGCATAGCCATGTAGAGGTTTATCAATTATTAATCCGAGTTGTTCTTTGAATTCTAATTGAATTCTTTTCTTCTCCTCTTTTCGTAATTCGTGAAGTTCCAAATTGTTTTTTACTGCAGCATTTTCCTGCCCGGGAATATTTCTGTACTTCATATCATATGCAAGATGTAAGCAGAACTCCAAAAATCTTATCCTTGCGTGGAGTGGTGATATTCCAAATTTTAAAGAATTTTTATTAACAAGGACTTCAGAATTATCTGTTATAGCGTTTGCAACTTTTCCATCAATCATTGTTAATTGTTGTTGAAATGTAACTTTAATAGTTCTGTTTGATACTTTTACATATATTGCAATGCTTTAATTTCTTCTTCCAATTGGTTGACAATGCTGTTTACTGTAACCGTGGTTTCTTTTGTGTAATCAAAAAGGATTGGACGGCACAAAAATTTGGAACCTGGAGTTAAATTTATCCATATATCATCAAAAAGCGAGTCATTTCTTGTCGATGAGGAAGGCTTATTTAAGCGCATTCGAAGTGGTACCAGAGACGCTATAAACAGCGAGGAATAATTATTTCCAGAATTACTTCCATCCAGTTGTTTGTATTCCGAAAATCCTGATGTTCCATCGCAGCCCCATTTCAATATTAAAATAAGTTCAGAGTCTTTGCATTTTTCAATGTTATCATTGCTGAAGGTAGATATAATTCTAGAGGCAGTATTTTCAAGTAATTGCAATATATTAACTTTAGCACTTTTAACAGAAGCATTAACCGGGTGCTCCATAGGCTGTAAAATATTACTTTTCGCTTCTCTCACTGATTTGCTACTGGGAAAGATATCATATCCTTTTTCGCTAACAGATTTCCTCGAAATCTCGTATTGGTTTCTTGATAATCCTAAATTTAATATTAGAGCTAAAGCATCTTCAGAGGTAAAAGACGATGTTGATTTCGGTGTCACTATGCTTTGGATTATCCGATGTAATCGATTGGGAGAACCTGTTGGTAACACATCTATAACTTTTTCTACTTCCTTTGGTTGCGTACGTGTTAATAAAGCTTTAAATGTATCTTTTATTTCGGCATTCGTATGTGAATTTAGAATAGATTCCTGTTTGGTCCTCTTTGTTCTTAGCTGAACTTCATCGTAACTTTTTTTTCGTCGACCCTTTTTCTGCTTTCCGATGAAAATTGGTATTTCTCCCTCCAACCACTCTTCATTTTTCTTCTTGAACTTTGGTATTGACCAATCTAAAGCTTGCATCCTTTTTTCGTATGATTTATAAAAATTTTCGAGCTTTAAACTGTCTTCTGCAGCAAGAGTTAAACCAAAAGATACTACTGTATCAATGAGTTTTCTTATTTTTTCTGGACGATTTATAATATCAGATAGATTATCCCAGATTACTTTGCAAATAGAAAAGTGTTTTAATGTAATCTCCATAATAGCAAAATCACTGATAACTCTTCATATTTATAAGGATACTTATATATAGAAAAATAATATTTATATCAGGTAAATGGTGACAGGCAAAAATGAATTAAAAAATTTAAATTTTTGCTCAAAACCCCCAATTTCATTCAGTTTATTTTTATGACCTGTATTGATTGTAAAAAAATCATTTTTGTTATAATACATTAATTAAGTAGCTAGGTAAATTATTTAAAAACTTCAAAAAATGTGATAAAAAAAAACGAAGGAAAATATACTTATTTATGTACTTAAGTAATTTTAAAAACCTTTTCAGTAGAAAAAAATTATGAACACTTTAAATAAATTCATTAATAAATATTATTATCTCGTAACAAAAATAAGCAATGCAGTTGAGTGTTACGTATACACACATATGGAAATACGGAACAAAATAGTGAATTTTGCAACTTTTGACGTGACTTGGTAGTTTTGAGGCCATTATATTACTATTATTAAATGACCTATATCAACATTTTATATATCGTTGAATTGGTAAATAAGTCTATTTTTATATTCTATACTTTTTAAAGTATTTGCAAAATTATTTTTTTTTGGATTTTCAGCTATTTAAAAAAAAAAAATTATTTTTGAAAAATTACCAAAAATAGGTTATTGGAGCTATTATATTGATTTTTTTAGAAATTAAAGCTTGATTTGTGTTTTATACATTACATAAGAAATAATATTAAAAATATTATGCTAATATGCTTTTAATATGCTTTCAAAAATAGTCCTTAAAAAACTGACTTTTAACATAAAATCTCCACTCCTGCATTCGTTTTTGGCCGGGCGGGAAGCAGTTTAGTGTTAAATCATTCTAAATCTATTTCTATAAAAAATATGGGTTCCAAATTTAAAAAAGCTCGCGTGACATTTTTTTTATTAATCGATAAAAATGAAACTATTTTGTAAAATTGACCATTTTCGGCCAATGCTGGATGTAGGGTGCAAACTTAAATCAATTCAAAATTTCTTTATTAACCATTTATGAAGCCTTATCTTTTGAAATTAATAAGGAAAACATTTTTTTATTAACGGAACTTTGAGAAAAAAGTGAATGAATTGTACTATATTTTTGTAAAAAAATAGCTATTTTTCATGCCAATTTCAGAGTGCTGACTTTGAATATTTTTCACGTCTAGACGAATTAAGATAATCCAAAAATTCTTTCAGCATATTATTTTGAAATATGTAGTAAATTACAGAATATTTTTAAAAAATTTTTAGCTCATATATCTCCGGACTTATTCGCGAAAAACGAAAGAAAGTCGAGCCAAAAAATTCAAAATTCAAGCGTAAATATCTTTTTAACTGTAAGAGATAACTTAGATGAGTAAGCTTATTTTTTCTTTATCTTGCCAAGCACTTTCCAGAAATATAAAAATCTTTAAAATCGGACTTTATTTGTACAAGTTACGATTTTTTTTAACTTTTACATACACGAGGTAGTCAACTTTAACACCCTGTAGCTTATCTCGTGTTATCACAGTGTGACTACAAGATGATTTTTCTGATAGCTTAGGTCCTCCTCTAGAACTCTTCCATACATTTCAATTTGATCCGACCAGTAGTTTAGGAGATTCAGATTTATTACCAAAAAATTTGCGTTTGACCCCACTGTGCAGTGGCGATAGAAAAGAAACGAATTTATATTTTTATTAATTCAATATAATACAGTTTAAGTTTTATTAAGTTATTTTTCAAAGTATAATAAAGTTTCCTCTTCTGTCGATTTTCAGCCGTTGGTTTCAAAACGTTAGCGTCAACTTCCTTTTTCTTTCTGCTTGTTCTCTATATGCTTGAAAAACTGTCAAACAATTATATATGCACAATTGTATTATAAAGTAGTATTTTTAACTTGCCAGTTCGGCCAATCCCGATTCCAAGTCGTCCTCGACTTCGCTGTCACCATCAAGATCAAACATAAGAGATTCACACCATTGTTTAATTTTATCAGAACAGAAGATTGAAGAGAATTTACAAGACGTTATCTGAATTGCGGGAATATCCTTAAATATCTATCATTTCCGAGTTCACGTGCAACGATGTACGGACCTCGATATTTAGGCTTCAGCTTACGCGAGTCAGTAGTTGCTTGCAATGAGTACCAAGTCACCTTCATGATAGCTTGTAGGCTGACAATGCCTTTTGTTGAACCTTTCTTTCCATCTTTCTCTCTCATCTTGTATATTTTGCATAGCCAACTGTCTCTTTTCTTTCATGGTGATGGAATCTTTACAATTCATATCATCCTGTATAGAAGTTAGTATGCAGTTTTATACTATGTCGATTGCTTTGTAGCCAAAAATAAACTCATTCGGGCTGAAAACTGTTGTTGAATTCTTGCTGTTATTTATTGACCACTGCAGTAAATGGAGGTTTAGGTCCCAATCTTTCAGATCATATTGTCTGGTTGACCCTTTCAACCTACCCATTTGCCAGAATGTGTATGTGTCCTCTTTTGTTCTTAACAAAAGGGCCCAGATGATCCAAATGTATCTGGCGAAATGGAAATGGTTGCAGGTCACCGTAGTGAAAACTGCCCTCGGGATTTCCACCCTTAACCTTGCTATACGAACACCCTACACATGCTGATATATATTCTTTCATATATTTTCTCATACGGGGAAATCAAAAATTTTGTTGAACTCTTTCGAGAATTTTCTCCAATCCATAATGACCCATGTCATCATGACAGTATTTTGCAATTCGCCACCGCACTGCTTTAGGTATGACTAAACGTGGTCCGCTTTGGGTCATGCATATAATAGGGACGGCGATTTTTCAAAACGTATTCTGACTTAATTTTTCGATATTGGTCGGTTTTTAATTCACTCTTGAGGATTCTCATAATATCCATAAGTTTCTCATCCTTAAGTTGCGTTGTAAAAACCCAGTCTTCACTGCATACGTCCAGCGGGTTAGGGCTCTGTGGCCAGTAAATCGGGGGCTCTACACACTGGATGCCATCCACCATCACTTGACTGCTGTAGAAGAACTCCTGCCAATCTTAGGCTACACGCATGTACCTCATGTTGTGCTGACTGGTCGAAGATTGCAAGCACGGGTTGGCTACAAAGAATCTCAATTAGTCTATTAAACGACTGATCCTGAGAACTTCCCCACTTAAAACTTTCAGCCAAAAACCGATTTAAAAGATCAAAACCTTCCTCCACAGTTTTGCTAAGAATTATGACATCACCTAGATAAGTCATAACTTAACTAGGCTCCATTTGCTCAACGATGCGGTTCATAACAGCTTGAAAAGCCGCTGGAGCATTCACTAGGCCAAAAGGCATATGGTTGTATTCATAATGGCCATATGCATTAAATTTCTTAGACTCTTCCTCGATTTCATTCTGGTGGTAACCCATCCGTAGATCAAGAGTCGAGAAATACTGATTACCGGAGAGTTGTGCGAACTGTTCATCCATACTGGCATCGGATTCGGGACTTTTATTGTAATCTTATGTAACTGATGATAGTCTACGCATAAGCGGTGCTCACCATTTTTAATTCCACGAGCACTATACCTGAAGCATATGGAGAATCTGATTTCCAGATGATTTGATTATCCAAAAGCTCTCTCACTATGCTAATCAGTTATCTACACTCATCGTATATGAAGTTTCCTTGCGATTCCAAAACATTTATATTTTGAACCCAACACTCATCGCCTTCTATGACTGTTCTTTTACCCTTTTGACATAAAAAATTACGAACAATAATTAATTGTTTGATAGCATTAAAAAATAGTTTCATCAATCAATATTGGCACATTTACCTTGCCGTTACACGTATATTTACCTCCAGCAAAACCTTTCAAAACAATACTGCTCGCTATGGTGATGCCTATTTTCTCTGCAAACGATATTCTTATCAAACTGCCAGAATATATAAACGCTAAAGTCGTAACATTTTTGCTTTGATGGCCTTACAAAGTTTTTCGGTTAACTCCGGTGTTTCGTGAGTAATTTTGTTTACGTTTAATGATTCACTTTGTTTCGGCTTACAATCAGCTGTTTTGTGACAATTATCACAGCGATCCTTTTTCTGAGGTTTTCTACACTTAACGGAGTAAAGCCTAAATTTGGAACAATTATAGCACTATATCTTGCTCAAACGATCATTGTGCTTCTTTATGGCTCCTGTATTGTTCATATTATTACCATTAATGTCCACTTGTTACTTGCTATAAACCACCACTGACGACGTTTTTATCTCGTTGATTGCAAGAAACGTATTCATTCAAAATGTTCCTTTTCAGATTATAATCATTTTTACCATTAACTGTATGGCGCGCTATTGCTGACTCGGTAAGATTACATTACCCTTCTTCCCATATGCATACATTTTATAATAACACTCCTGTGATGTCGTGAGGTCGACATTTTTATGTGCACATCCGCTTCATTATCAGTGTGAGGAAAATCTAAAAGGAATTTATTAGTATTTATTAGGGATATTTTTGTGACCATTCGAACTTTGTACCTTTTCTTTAACAAATTATTTAAACAGTTGGCAAAGTTTGCAAAATCCTTGATAAATCTTCTATAATAGTTACAAAATGCTATAAATCTTCTTACGTCATCAGTATTCTTAGGAGTAGGATATTTAGTAACTACATCATATTTGCTTGGGTCTGGTTTAATACCATTCGATATTATCAAATGTCCCAAGTATACAACTTCGCTGCGCTTGTGGTAAACGATAGTTCTTTATGTAAACCGGATTCTTATCATTTAACTGTATAGTTTGATTATAAAAGTTATTGGTTGTCACCTTCTGGATGAAATATATGTTGGTATTCCTTCAATATCTCTAATAATTCCTTTTTCGCATTTTCATCGTTTTTCTCTATATTATATTCACTTAAAACTTTCTTAAATCGCTTTTCTTTGCATTTTGTGTTCGTGTCGTTATGCCTTGCATTATATATATCAAAATTTCTCAAAGGTATAGTTTTTACTTTTAAATTCTCTAATTTTATTGTCTTATCAGTAACATTTAATAACTTTATGTGTTTGTATTCATCTTTGGGAAATATGGCGTTTGCCAAAAATACACCTTCTCCAATTTCACGATTGGTAAAATTATTTCACTTCTTGGGTGAATTCTTATCACGTCCATGCTAAATGTGTTGTTGTGAGTTGGTAATGTCAAAATTTCATTTTTTGTGTTAATGGTTAATGTAAATGTCTCGTAATCGATATTACAATTGTATTTTAACAGAAAATCTCGTCCTAGTATACCATCGGTTTGAATAGGAAAATCTTCATGTACTAATTGTATTTTATGTTTCAGTAATGTCTCGTTGATTTGTATAGGTATGTGCGTGGAACTTAGTGATTTTATCTTTTCTTTTGTAATCCCTGTTAAACAGCAATAGTCATCTGGATCTTCATCACATTTATGTAATGTCGGCACCTGTGTCTATTAAAAATGTTAGTGCACGGTGTGTATCTTTTATATTTAATCTCACATAATTTTTTAGATCTGATGAAATACTACTGTTTTTGAAGTTACTGATTTTGTTCCGGAGGACCTTGGTATTCTATGGTCTCCAGACCTTGGGAGTTTCCCTGGTCTTGCTCCATATGGTTTATGTTCCGGTTTCTGTTAACATTGTAGTAATTATTATTATTATTTCTATTACGATTATTAGCATAACGATTACCATTATCAGTATTTCCGTTTCTGTAATTATTACCCTTATTGTAGGCATTACCACGATAATTATTATTATTATTGTTGTTGTTTCTATTGTTATTCCTGTTATAGTTGTTACTGTTACTATAATTGTTTGTCCTATTATTATTCCCCCTACTTTCATGATTATTTCTGTTATAATTTCTTCGTTAATTTTTATTGTTGTTATTATTGTTGTACCTATTACACTATGCGTTAGTCAAAATCGGGATGGGATGAAACAAACGGGAAATGTTATATCGGTAAAAAAGAAGTTATACGTGTCCCGGCATTTCGTTGCGTCACGTCTAGGAATCGAGATATATCGATTTGAAGTTAGTAACTATCATATAGGGGAAATTGTGACCTTTGGTGGTCCGAAAATTAGGAATTACAATTCCTTTAATCTGTTTATACAACGTTTCGCTACATAAGCAACAGTTTCGCAGTTATAAATAATTGTATGAAGAAAAAAACTATTTTTTGCCTAAAAAATTGAATTTTTTTATTTTTAATTCATAAAAAATCCAAAACGGTAAAAAAAAGTGTCAAGTCCTATTACTTTCACGTAAAGTCACATACCCTTTAAACAAAATGAGACATAGATCATGAAAATCGATGGACGTGTTTCGCTTTTATTCACAATTAAGTGAAGGTATCTCATTTTGACAAGAATATTGATTTTATGTTTCAATGAATTTGGATAATATTTATTATATATTATTTATTATAATTATTAACACGTAAAATTAAAAATTATTACAGGTAATTATTAGGTTATTACATAGATACATAGGTTATAAAAATCGATGAACGCAAAACTTATTTTCGTTTGTTTGATCGATTTTTTCATTCAACAAGTGTTTGCACTTTATTTGAAATTTTAGTTTTAAATACAAAATTGAAAAATGAAATATGTTTTGTTGGAATCAATGTGTCTTTAAGTATTTCGATGTTCGCGACAAATGAATTTAATTCATCCTTTGTACCATTGAAAATTGGTAACAATTTCAAAATAGATGCTAATTCTGTCGTATTCAAATTTTCGTTCGTCATGGTGGAATTTTCTAATTGTTCTTCTAATGATTGAATTTTCACTTTATCTTCATGGCTCCGTAATATTTCTAATGCCCTTTCCTTTTTTCTTCAAATTTCAGTGTATGTTAACGTTTTTGTTGTTCTCTTACTACTTTGTCTTCTAATAATTCTATGGTTAGTTTTTCTAACTCTTCTATTTATAATCTTTTAATTTGAATGGTATCATGTATATCCTGTTGTTAGTGACTTCTTTGCATTAGTTATAATAGAATCTATACGTTAGTATATTTCTTCCGGTGGTCATTATTAAAATTTATTCAAAAAATTTTTTTGTTTTATTTCATAATTATGATTTTTACATTAAAAAATTCTTAGACTCTACTGTTAGTGGTTAACAACATTCTTTCCTTTAATCTATTATTTAAAAATTTCTTATACATTTTATGAAGTTTTGCTAATACTAAAAATAATAGCAGAACTAATACGATATACCCTACCGTGGTCTGGCTGATGTTTATTTTGGTGGTGCTGTCGTTGTTGTTAGAGATTATTATCTCTTCGTTCTTTGATTCCTGAGCGCTCATTAATGTTCTTTTCTTATTGTTTTGGTGGTTTTGTTCTCTGTTCTGTTTTTATCTCTGCTAAAATTGATTTTAAATTTTTTCTTAGGTGTTTAAGTTGCGTCTTATGGTGTTTATTAGCCGTTTGTCCTGGTTTCGTTGTGTCGCGATCGTTTGCGGTTTTTGTCATTTGTAAACGGTCTTTGTCGTAAAATTGTTTTTAAATTTACATTTTTAATAAAATTAATAAAAAAATATATCACAATTCACTGGAATAAATAAAAGAGACAGGTAATACACACACACGCATTAAAATTATAAACAAAACCTAGTTGTTTCGCTCTGCCAAATACTGGTTGTTTAAAAAAAAAAGTGCTGCCAAACTATCGTACATGTCACTATTGCCAAATTAAAATTGCCAATTAGTTTTGCCGTTATTTTTAAATTTTTAATACATCAATATTATTGCAATATTTTTTATAATAGAGTGTATGAATAAAAAATGTTCTATTGTCAATGATGATGAAAGAATGTTAGCTTGTTGGCTGTGTAATGGGTTAATCCATTTCAGGTGTGGTGGAATTCCTGTTTTAGCTGTTGAAGCAATTTCTAAGTCTGAAAGGGTTAAGGTGCTGTATCCACTGTAGAAAAATTGGAGTTGATTTTTATAAGTTTTTCCAAGCAAGAAAATCAACTTTTCTGGATATAAAAAAAGAAATTTTAAATTTATCTGATCGTCTTTCTAACTATGAAAAATTATTTGATGAGTTCTCTTCCCTGGACAACTATAAATCTCACAATATTCACCGAAACGTCGGAAGTCTGCTAGGAACTCTCAACGAAGCCATTTTGCACTAGGCACTAAATGTTCAGCGTTTAGCTCACATAGCATCCAATACTATAAATAATGTGACAGTAACTCCCTTTCCGACATATGCATCGTCTGTGTCTGTAAATGTTTCTAATAAAACTACACAAATAGAACAAAACAACCAAAACCGTATTTGTATCCCGTTTCGCCTCTGACACAACCAATGATGATATGGAATATTACTTAAAATCAAAATTGCCTTCAAATACTGGTATTATAATTCACAAGTTTTCTTATTCCGAACCCAGAAGTATTGCGTCCTTTAAAATTACAGTACCGAATGACATTTTCGATCGAGTTGTTGATCCCTGTTTCTGGCCAAATAATGCACTCGTTCGCGAATTTGTATATAGAGAAAATCGTAGAACCAACAACCTTGCACGACTTTCATCACATGAGTCAACAAACCAAAAAAACTTTCCATGAAAACTGAAAAACACTTAAATATCATCGATCAAGATGTTCGTGGTATAAACACTAAACTGGCTAACCTCTATATTGAAAGTTTTAATATAAATCACCATATAGTTGTCCTCACTGAAACCTGACTAAATAGAAACATCTTAAATACTGAAATTCTTTGCAATGATTTTAATATATTTAGACGTGACAGAGAAACTTTAACTACTGGTGGAGGTGTTTTAATTGCTGTTTTAAATATTTTCCAATCTGATGAGTTAAAATTAGAACATTATTCCGATATTGAGTTTATCTGTGTTCAGATAAAACTGAATAGCTCACATATATTTTTAACATGTTCCTACATTAACCCAAAATCTGATCAACTAACTTACATGAAACATTTTGAATCCATAAAAGCTGTTGTGTCTAAAGCTCAACCAGATGACTCTGTTTACGTTTTTGGCGATTTTAACTCATCAGCTGTAATTTGGAAATTTTTACCAGAATCATACAGTTATGCACCAATAAAATCTGATGCCTTTATTGAAGAGTTTCTCAATAATTTATCTGATTTATGTCTTTTCCAAAAAAAATGGGATTTGTAATGAATATGGAAACTATCTAGATTTGGTTTTTGTGAATGAACCCACTAACTGCACCATTACTCGAACATTACCAGTTACGAGACCAGAGGATCGCTACCACCCTACTCTTGAAGTTAGTCATAATATTTTGTCTGATGACTTTTGTAATCAGGATGATACAAACGATAAGAAGTTATGTTTTAAGAAAACAAATTACGATGACCTGAACTATTTTTTGACAAACACTAATTGGCTTGAACTGTTATCCATTCCGAATGGTATTCCAGCTTCAATTGACTCTATGATTAATACATTTTATACTACTATACATATTTTTTTTTTTGATGAATATGTGCCAAAACTTTTCGTGATTAAACATTCAGGTCCACCGTGAAATTCTCCGCATCTATCAAGATTAAAAAATGTAAAAAACAAATGCTATAAAAAATATAAGAAATATCGAGCAGCTTATGATTATAGCAAATACTGTGTATTTCGAGCGGAATATAATCTTCTCAACAGGAGACTGTATATAAATTACCTTGAGAAAATGAAAAGGAACTTTAAACGTGACCCAAAATCATTTTATAATTTTGTAAATTCGAAAACAAAATCAACTGACTATCCAAGAGTTATGAAGTATTTAATTAATTAATCTAATATTAATTTGATCAAAAGCAATATGTTTGCCAATTTTTTTGCAAAAACATATTCCAAGCAACAGTACGATACATCAACTAAATACCCGTTTTCTCTGATGGAACATCAGGCAATATCATTTTCTTCTATTTATACTTCTCAGGTTGTTTCATCTTTAAAAACAATAAAATCATCATTGAGTAGTGGACCTGATGGCATCCCTGCTTGCGTTTTAAAATATTGTGCTCATGCTTTGGCCACTCCTTTGGGTATTATGTTTAATGTGCCATTAAAATACGGATTTTGGAGGAAATCAGGAAACAAGTCGGACATAACGAATTATAGAGGCATTGCAGTGTATCCTCAATGCTATCACAATACCAGCATGGTTTCAGGAAAGGTTGTTCTGCAGTGACAAATATTTTACAACTAACAACTCTAACAAATCAAGCTTTTAAGGATGGCAAACTTATGGACGTTATTTATACTGACTTCAGCAAAGCTTTTGATAAAATCAACCATAATCTACTTCTCACTAAGCTGAATGTATTAGGGTTTACTAGCAACGTTTTGTGTTGGTTACGGTCGTATCTAACCTGCAGGACACAGTGTGTTCTTTTTGATAATATCATCTCCAAAGAAATTTTTGTTAGCTCCGGTGTCCCCCAAGGAAGTCACCTAGGCCCTTTGCTATTTTCGCTTTTCATAAACGATTTGCCGCTTGTAATGAAGCATTGTGATGCTTTAATATACGCTGATGATGTTAAGATCTTTCTCAGCTACAAATTATCTTCAGATGGGGCGTATTTGCAGCAGGATTTAAATAGCTTTTACGCATGGTGTAAATATAACCAATTGGAGCTAAACTTAAAAATGCAAGCACACGCGATTTTCTAGAAATTGCATTTCAATGCTACTCTATTTCCTGGACGGGTATCAACTTGAGTTAGTTGGAGAATTTCCGGATCTTGGTATTCTACTTGATCCTAAATTAGATTTCTGCAAGCATATTACAATGACGATAAATAAAGCTCGTGGTGTGCTTGCTTATATTAAACGATGGTCTAAAGAGTTTACAGATCCCAATGTTACGAAACAACTATACACATCCCTAGTAAGACCAATTTTGGAGTATGGGTCTATTGTCTGGGATCCTCAAATTAATATGCAGATAGACCGATTAGAATCTGTTCAAAAGCAGTTTCTCTTATTCTGCCTGAGGAGCTCATTTGGTCGTTATTCTGGGAATCTTCCTTCGTATACAGCGAGGTTATCAATAATTAAACTACCTACCTTAAAAGGCCGAAGGACTATGCTAAAGGTGGCATTTTTAATTAATTTGATTAATGGTGATGTCCTCTCCGACTTCCTTCTTCGTAACATAAGTTTTAATATTCCACTACGTTTTACCCGACACCTAATACCTCTGCATCTTCCTGATGTTCAAACAAATTATGCCGATGCTGATCCTTTGAGGAGAATATGCAAAAATTTCAATGAATTGTATAGCTTAATCGATTTTTCTATTAATGTAAATGTAATTAAACGCAATATTATCCTGTTTTTAAATACTTAATATGTCTTAACAATTTTTTTTATGTTAATAATGCCTTTATATAAAATCTTGTAATATATAGTAGTCTGTAAGGATTCATATCCATAGCTTTAATCAAATAAATAAATAAATATATGTAATTATTGCCAGTATCCTGTGTATTTCCGCAACTTTTTGTCTTAACCCTACCTTTCTTCCACCTCTTGGTTTATGTGGTTTTTTTCTCCTCCTTTGGTGACGTAACTATCAGCTTACTCTGTCGTTGCCTATACTCTTTTATTGTTATTGGTTCTAGGCGTTGGTATGTATTTAGGATGATCTTCTATTTTTAGTGCTTCTGGAATATATTCTTTTACTACTAAATTTTCATATGTCTTGAAAATATCATCAACTTCTTCTCTTGAGGGTACGTCTTTACTTGAAGATGTCATTAGTATCTTTCGAAGTGTCAGAATCAGGATCACAGGACCAAGAGTTCAACAATACCGAATGGGTAGGATTAATAAAAAATTCAACAGGACCTTTAAAGTAGTGGCAGGATTATTTAATGTGGTCGCACCGTTCTCTAGCAGAAAATTCAGTCAGGATCGAGTATGCAGGATCAAAAAATTTATTTAACAATGGGGTCGAGTGGACAGGATCAAAAATTTATTTATTTTATTTGTTTGGCAGGATCGCCATGTAAAGAAGAAGGAAGGATGTTTGGGTTTCCATCAGTACTTTATATTGCTCATTGTTAGGGCGAGCACGCCGCTTGGTTATGGCTAAACAGCCGCAGTTTGTATTGAGAAAAGAAAGGATTTACTACAGCTAACCAGCTGTTTTGATCTTTAAATTTATTCTGTCTTCATTAATTAAACTTAATGTTTATATACTTATCTTTACATATTAACGTATTTATTCTTATGGCCTAATTTATTAATGTCATTTGTTTATTGTGTTGGGTTATTTAGGTGTCAGCATTTTGTTAAGCTTCAATTTTTGCATGCTGATAATTTGTGCAAATGAAATTTGATTTTCATGCTGCTACAATTTGTAGTTTATTGATAATTATTGTTTATATTATAATTGTAACAATGTGACCAATATATAACGGATAAGTGTGACCACTACAAAATCAAACGATTGGAAACCGCTAACTTGAACATGAGTAGGTATTTCATGGTGACTGGTGGCATTAGTCAACGATGTACTATGAGTGTAATTTGTAGTTGACGTCATTCGTGGTACATAGTTGTTCGATGGTATCAGCATATATGGAACGTACATTGTGGAAGACGGTACATTACAAAGTGTCACATCTTATTGTAACGTTGAACATAAGTGTTCAACGTTGGCTGTGTCACGTTAGGTTGTGAAACCATATTCGTTGTGGACGTAGTTTGAACATAAGGGTTCAACGTTGGTTGTGTCACGTTAGGTTGTGAAACCATACTCGTTGTGGACGTGGTGTGAAAATAAGTTAGGTTGTGAAACCATATTCGTTGTGACTGTAGGACGATTTACACCTGCTAAACGTACTAGTGACTGTAGAAAGAACGAGACTCAGAGTCAAAAGCGATGAGGTGATACCTTCGGCATCATAAAATTCTGAATTGGAGATGATGCATCTTCAGGATCAAATTCAGATGGTCCATAGCGATCCATTACCGCACGTGTGTTGGCCACTTGTTTCTCTAATTGCAAAACACGTTGTGAAATATCACTAGAAATTGTTAAGCCTTGTTAAGACCGGCGCGAAATTACGAAATTTCATGCCGAAATTACGAATGAAATCTAGAGTGTTCATACTGGCTAGATGACATTTGATGTAATTTCGTGAACAGTTGATACTTATTGTTTACATTTTAAATTGTTATAGGGGTAAATAAAGTATTTTGAAATGGAAATAATAATAAAAACAATCACTTACTGAATTGGAAATTATTAATTTGCAACAATTAAAAATGTAAAAAGGATAGGTTTCATTTTGCAAAATCACTTTAATAATTAATTTTAAGATTTGTGTTTAAATTTAAGATCAGCTGTCAACTGTTTTTTTTTCTTCTCACGGTTGAAACATGCAGTACATAGTTGAAAAAAAAGTATTTTTTCCAACCATGTATAGAGTTGCACTGAAATGGGCATCGTAATTTCAATGTAATTTCGCCGAAATTACGCAAAATTATGTAATTTCGAAAGTGTTAAAATGTATGGGAAATTACGTAATTTCAACTTGATTTCGGCCGAAATCACGAAAGTACGTAATTTCTCGTCGGTCTGAATACCCTATAACAGATTGCTTTTGTACATCCTTTGTATCAAATTTCTCAAGGCAGTCAATAAGTTGATTTTTATTGCTTGTAAAAGAAAGTTCGATTCCCTGCACTTGGCTTGTAATTTCCATGCTGTTAACATGTGTAAATTCTCTATTATGAAAATATCGAAACGAAATTATTTGCGGTGTCTTCCAGGAATTCTTTATCCCACTTCTGAATACGTCAAGTATTGTTCGAGCCAGTGGCGATAGAAAAATAAAACGAACTTATATTTTTATTAATTCAATATAATACAGTTTAAGTTTTATTAAGTTATTTTTCAAAGTATAATAATTGGTTTCAAAATGTTCCTCGACAACCCCCCTTTTGCTTTCTGCTTGTCCTTTGTATGCTTGAAAAACTGTCAAACTATATGCACAGATGTAGTATTTACAACTTGACGCAAGAATACGATTCATGGAACTCATACTAAAAATTAGTTACGATTTGGATTTTAAACCTACAGGATCAATAAGAAACAACGACACCAATAAGGAGTTAAGAAGTTTATTATCATAATTTTAGTTTCATGCGATTTATTTTTTATGACGCATGTTTCGTCTCCTTCTTTCAATAACATATAATTACAAAATAATTCACAATTATTTTCATTTTCAAACATATATGCGACGATTCGGTTTTTAAAAGCATTATTAATACATATTACACCTTCAACACTCGTGTGGAGTTGACAGATCTCCCATCGAGCGCGTCCGCAGCTGGCGGATAGGGGGAGCTTTGTCATTATTGAGGTTTGGCATAATACACTGTCAGATCTAAGTAATAGCATGAGTTCAGGTCGTGTCTAGTCAGTGCCCGCGGACCAAAACTGAGAAAAATGTAATATTAAGGTGGTTGAGTAGCTGTGCCGAGAACCTGAATGGCTAGTTATTGGTTAAAGAAGACTAGTCGCTAAAAACTCCCAACCGACGACAGGGCACGTGTCGGTTGTAACTGCTGAGTAGCCTAGTCCATATACGCCGTCAATGCATGGATGACATTACGAGCATAATCGTGGGACAAAAATTTAATTTATGCAACAAAAAACAAACAAACATAACGATATAAGAAGAAAGACGGAAAAACAAACAGGAGGAGATAGCAAGCCCCCCAAATGCGAAAAACTAGTTTCCAACTCTGGAAGCAAAAGCAGCGAGGTGCCTCGGAGCTTCGCACCAAGTACTTCAAAAGCTGCTGTGGCCTGCGCTGGCACAAGACCGGTGAAACCTCCTGCTTAGGGAATTGTCTGCTCAAAGCCAATTCCGGCGGCAGCAACCCTAGTGCCTACTGTATCCAAAGGAGTTGCGAATAAGTCTTCGGGCTCAGCCACAAAACCAACAGCCCGGGACAAAGCGTCCAAAGCTCTACAACCCGATGAACAAATCGTATAGTGAAACTGCCAAAAGCCATCTTATACGAGCTGTCATCGATAGGAGCGATTCGGATTGCGCTATATCCCACACATAATGAGATATAGTACCACCCTTCATGAGAAAATTGGGAAGATTTACTATGGTTTTGAGTCAATCTTCCTACAGGTCTATCGAGGCGATGACAGATACAGACCGGTTCAGATCGATGATATACAAACTCCGGAAACAATGCCTGCAAACTGCTCTGGGTCTAATTAGTACATGAAGTACAATTTGTGGCCTTGGCATAAATCCAGGAAAAACGGAACTTGTCCTCTTTTCTAGGAGACGGTGTTGAACTAAAGGTGTCAGATAGTGCGAAGTACCTTGGGATTATGCTGGACTCCAAACTATCCTATATATGTGTAGGAAGATCATCGGCAAATCCTGGGGAATAAATCTCAGGAATACGAAATGGCTCTTCGACACGGTGATTAAGCCTATACTTATGTATGGAGCGATAGTATGGTGAAAGGTTATGATGAACTGGCTGCCTGTGGATCTTATGGCGAAACAGATCGCCATTATGACGGCGATTCCTTAATAGCATTCCTTGCAATATTATTGTAGTAATTTTATTGTGGATGTACTAGTTAGAAATGGATCCCTTCTTCGAGGTGAAGATACGGACCAACTGGTTGGAGTACCGCTTTCGGCCTGCAGATCAATAATTCTGCGGAACTTATATTCAACCTCGATGCAAATATGGCCCCATCATGATGAGGCATAACCGAGGCATCGGCAAAGAATTCTGATAACCTTTGTCAGAAGGGACTGGATTGCTCGTGCGCATGCTAGGAGACTAGGGCTCTCTTTTAACGACTTTTGTAGAAGTTGTCGAGGAAGAGGAGGAAACGGTGAAGCATCTTTTATGCCACTGTCCCACTCTTACTGAGATTAGGACTGCTAATTTTGGGAGTCTGTTTGTGCATCTCTGATATTGACATCAGATGGATCAATTCTTTCATACATGCGTCGGATTGGTTCGTTTCGAACACTGTTATGGACACTTGAGTTAGCAACACATGATCCCTCAGGGTTTCACAACGGGACCAAATTGGACCCAAGTGTCTCTTGTTGATGAGACAGCTGACCTCAGAATCTAACCTAACCTACACTTTATCCAATTGCTTACTGCAATTGATTTTATGAGCACTCGTGCGTAAATGAAGTGACCAAATTTATTTCACGACATGTTTTACAATCATTACAGTATATTGTAGCATCTTTCGTTTTTCTGCTATGTTCTATTAAATGGAAGTGTTTTAAATAATCTTTGCGGTTTTAAATTTCGATATTTTTTTATGAACAAATGAAAGATATGTAAACTTGTAAGTTTAATATAAGAATGAAATACATTCTCTATTGAAACAAGTATAAACATAAATTTTAAATTAAATAGTGCGATTATGTAAGTTAACATATATGAAATATGAACACACGCGCTCACAATATGTGGGAATGCATTTTTGGCTACTAACGTAAAGTAGTAGAAAAGAACTATAATAATAAAACTTCAATACATTTCAAGTTAACAATAACCATACCTTACAAAACCATGATCATCAAGTCTAAAACATGCATAAAAATATTTTATGCATATGAAAGAAAACAATTCTCAAGTTCATTTTACTACTTAATATAAAAACATTAAATATACACATATAACTAAAAAAATCAAACTCTTTAGATAAATACAGTTAATAAAACATTATTTCAAATAAATTCGTTGGTATTCAATTTCATAAAAATAATTTTTGTATGTAGAAAAATTATTATTCGCATCTGCATATGTATATACTAAAAAATATTCCAATTAAAGCATGGACCTACATCCACTTTAATTTAAATTAATAAATAATTTACGACTCAACAAAATTTATAAAAAAAATCATTAAATTTCATTTTAATTCAGCAGTTTGGGTAATAATGTAGCTTCTTCACATGAACTGTCAATTTTACTACTTACCGGAGTTACAAAAATTCAACAGAGCATTTTTTATATTGAAAAAGTGATCCATACATACTACTCAAAAAAAGAAAAAAAAGTATTCCACATTTTTTGCGACTGAATTCGTATACTGTTAAAAAACGGCAACGTTCATTCAAATAAAAGAAATGGAAGAATTGTTATCGTACTTGTTTATTTATTAGTATTTTCAATACTTTCTTACGACTATAATACATTAAATTTCTTATTCAATTTTATAATTTTTTTAAATGTTATGCACTATTTTTTATATGTATTATACAATTTCTTTTAAAAGCATTAATATTTGTTTAATTTTTAACATAATTTGGGAGTTGGTTAAATAATTGGAGTCCTTTATACAGCATACATCTCTTCATTTTGTTAGTAGCTACTCTATGTATTCGGAAATCATTTCCATTCCTCAAGTTATATGGGTGGCTTTCATTCACATATGCTAGTTCTTGAGTTAAGTATTCTGGCGCATATCCCATCTTCATTTTGAAGATAAGGATACATGTGTTAAGCTGGAGTCTTTGTCTGATACCACTATGCGACAGTCAAAATCGGGATGGGATGAAACCAACGGGAAATGTTATATCGGTAAAAAAGAAGTTATACGTGCCCAGGCGTTTCGCTGAGTCACGTCTAGGAATCGAGATATATCGATTTGAAGTTAGTAACTATCATATAGGGGAAATTGTGACCTTTGGTGGTCTTTTTTTTGACATAACTCGAGAACGACCAGTCCGATTTTGCTGAAACAAATTAAAAAAAATTAGGAATTACAATTCCTTTCATCTATTCATACAACGTTTCGCTACATAAGCAACAGTTTCGCAGTTATAAATAAATGTATGAAGAAAAAAACTATTTTTGCCTAAAAAATTGAATTTTTTTATTTTTAATTCATAAAAAATCCAAAACGGTAAAAAAGGTGTCAAGTCCTATTACTTTCACGTAAAGTCAAATAACCTTTAAACAAAATGAGACATAGATCATGAAAATCGATGGACGCGTTTCGCTTTTATTCACAATTAAGTGAAGGTATGAATTTCAAAAATTTGCTCGAGATATTCTCAAAATTCCTTGGAAAAAACATTGATGACTTTTTTTATAATTGTCAGAATTAAAAAAAAGTAATAAACAAAAGGTTATTTGATTTTTATGGTAGCGGTAATAAACTAAGAAACGGTTATAAATGTGCGTGGACAATTAAAAGGAAAAAGGAAAGTGCAATTTTTTAATTATTTAGGTTTTTTCCGTTGGCTAGTTGCATGATTTTTTTACACAAATTGCACCCACATTTATGAGTGGTCATGTTTTAGAACGTTTCGAAAAATTTAAAACGCACACGAATCAAGTTTATAGCCACCCATGAAATAATTTTGGATAAAGTTTGCTACACTGATCACATGTGGCGGATCAGTTGTGATCTGAAAGTCGTGGCGATGCTAAGAGGTCTCCAAGGAGGCTATACGAAAAACATGTGTTTCTTGTGTCTTTGGGATACCCGATTTAAAGGAAACCAATACGAAACGCATGAGTGGCTTGCTCGAGATCCAACAGAGAAAGGACACAACTGCGTAAATGATCCACTGGTGCCAATGGAGAACGTCCTCATGCCCCCTCTTCATATCAAACTGGGAATCGTAAAAAATTTCATCAAGGCCATTGTGAAGCAACCGAAAATTCTTGATTGTTTGGAAAATATTTTCCCACGAATCAGCGAAGCAAAATTGAAGGAAGGTGTTCTGAATGGGCCGGATATACGTAAGCTCATGAAATCAAAGGAATTTAAAGGTGCTTTAGACGGTTATGATTTCTTTGCGTGGAGGGCAGTGAAGAAAGTCATACGATATTTTTTGGGAAGTATGCGTGCACACAAGTACCCCGCTCTTGTGACCAAGATGTTGCACTACTTCCAGAAAATTGGAGTGAATATGTCCCTCAAAATTCACTTCTTGCATCACCATCTCGAATACTTCAGCAAGCAGCTAGCCTCAGAGTCGGATGAACATGGCGAGCGCTTCCATCAAGTGGCAATGCCAATGGAAACGCGACATAAAGGCAAAAGGCTCGATTCGCTGGTGGCTGAAATTTGTTGGTGGTCGCAAAAGACGTACGATCCCGACAATGAAGATGAAGAAGAAGAATATACAATGCGAGTTTCCTCCGAGGGTAAGTCACAAAAATGAAGTTAACTGACTGATTAAAAACAATTGATTTTTTCCAGATGAAGACAGATCCTCATCCGATACAGACTCTGAGCAAGTGGGCGAACCACCACGCAAGAAAGTAAAGGGCGCAAACAAACGAAAATAAGTTTTGCGTTCATCGATTTTTATAAATTATGTATCTATGTAATATCCTAATAATTACCTGTAATAATTTTTAATTTTACGTGTTAATAATTATAATAAATAATATATAATAAATATTATCGAAATTCATTGAAACATAAAATCAATATTCTTGTCAAAATGAGATACCTTCACTTAATTGTGAATAAAAGCGAAACGCGTCCATCGATTTTCATGATCTATGTCTCATTTTGTTTAAAGGTTATGTGACTTTACGTGAAAGTAATAGGACTTGACACTTTTTTACCGTTTTGGATTTTTTATGAATTAAAAATAAAAAAATTCTATTTTTTAGGCAAAAAAGAGTTTTTTTTTCATACATTTATTTATAACTGCGAAACTGTTGCTTATGTAGCGAAACGTTGTATGAACAGATTAGAGGAATTGTAATTCCTAATTTTTTTTAATTTGTTTCAGCAAAATCGGACTGGTGGTTCTCGAGTTATGTCAAAAAAAAAAGACCACCAAAGGTCACAATTTCCCCTATATGATAGTTACTAACTTCAAATCGATATATCTCGATTCCTAGACGTGACCCAGCGAAACGCCGGGACACGTATAACTTCATTTTTACCAATATAACTTTCCCCGGTAGTTTGAACCCTTCCCGATCACTGACCCCTACCATTTGTCGCACAGTGTACTTATCAATTTCAATGTGTCAAGCATATAATGTATCGAAGTATATCTACAACACTTTAAAATCGATTGCATAGCTTTATTTTGTAGTTTTTGTAACCTTTCTAATTGTATATTTGTGCAGCAAGTTATAGTACGGTTGACCCGAATTCATAATGTGGTTTAATTATTGTATTATATATATTTATTGCAGTGATTATTGATATTTTGTCTCTAATCCTTCTAAAAAGCCTATCTATTCTATATGATCATTAAAATTCATGTTTTTGTCGATTATAAACCCTAAATAATTTATTTTGTCTACTTTTTCTATTATTTTGTTATTAATTTTAAATTCTGTATTGTTATTCATATTTATTTCCATAATTTTAGTCTTATTTTCGTTCAGTTTTAGTTTATTCATTTTTAACCAGTTATTTATATTTCGCATATCGCATACTAAGTTTTCCAGGCACTGTTCATCTGTATCCGCTGTATTAAATATTAGGGTATCGTCCGCATAAAGTTGTTGTCATATCATTTATATAAATTATAAATAGTAAAGCTCCAAGAATTGATCCTTGTGGTACTCCCTGTTCATTATTACTCGTAATTGTCTCTGATTTTTTATAATTCACTTTAGTTATTTGCTTTCTATTTGTTAGATATGTTTCAAACCAATTTAATTCTTTATTTTGTATTTCGTAGAAGTATAATTTCTGTAATAATATTTTTCTGTCTAGTGTTTCAAACGCTCTTTTAAAATCGAGACAAATTGTCATTATTTTTTATTTCTGCCGTTACTTTTCTATCTATTTAAGACGTAATTTACTGCCGTTTCACATGAGTTTTTTCCGAAATCCAGATTGGTATTTCGATTGTTTGATTCTAAAAAATTTTCAAGTTGTATTTTAACGGTTTTTTCAAGAATTTTTTCTCATAATTTTAGTGAGTTTATTGGCCTAATTTCTTCACATTTATTTGTTTTATTAACCTTTCCAATTTTCAGGAAATATACCCGTTTTTAATGATTTATTTATAATTTTTAGCAACACTTCTCCATTCAAGTTCCAATTATCTAATATCATATTTATATTAACATTATTATAGTCCGGTTTTTTGTTCATGTTCTTGCATATATTTTTAATTTCTATTTTTGTTATTTCTCGGATTTTAAATCTACAGTTTATCACATTTATTTGATTTATATAATGTACATATTCTATATTATCTATAATTTCTTTTATACTACTCGTATTTACAAAATATTTATTAAATTGATTCGCTAACATTCGCTAAACACGTATTTCAAGTAAATATTTGTTATTTTATTCGAAATAATTCAATAAGTATATAAATTATAATGAAAAATTAGAAATTAAATAGTAAGTCGAATACTTATTTTGGCCACTGTCCATATTTATACATATACAATATAATTCACGTATATATTCTATATAAATATTAAAAGATTTTTTCACATTTTGGCCCATAACTCAGTATTTTATGAACCAGTTTGGTAGACTCAGAAAAACGAAATTTTATAAAAATATTTATTATATTTATAAAAACGAAACCCGCAGCTTAAACAAGGGTTTCAAAAAGTCAAAAATGCATTTTGTCCGATAACTCGGATATTATTACTTCAGCACAAAAATTCTGAACAAAATTTCCGAATCTTCCTTGCATAAACTAAGTCTCTAGTTTATACAGAGGCTTCAGAAAATCGAAAACCGGTTTAAAAACCCGTTGGGATTCATAAACGCTATTTATACCAACAAGCGGGCGGACATCGTTATATCGACGTCATTTCTCACAAGGATCCTGAAAATATAAACCTTGTTGCTCTCCAACGAAAATTGTGGAAATTTCAAACGGAATGACAAACTTATATATACCCCTAAATACATCGAACATGGCTAAAGATAGCGAAAAACACTTTATATTACGCATTGTATTCATTAAGTTTAGAGATATTAAAAAATATATACTTTTAGAGCCAGATCTGGTATAAAGGTGACTCTTTATACATCTCAAAAAAGATATCTAATCTAGCGGAAGCCATATACCGAGCTAGGAGAGTGAAATTAGGAAGCTACCGTCAAGTACGGTGGTTGAAGTGTTATGGTTAGGGGGTATGTGGCAATTTATATGAAAGTGTTGAAAAATTAGGAATTTCCGACAGATTTATTTATTTATTATAATGTCATTATATAAATGGCGTTTTAAGTTAAGCTTTATTTGTATTAACTTTAGAATTTATGTAGTATGCAATTCTAATTGTATTATTATTTTTTTAATAAATTAGTATCGCTTATGTCGAATAGTTTTTTTTTACTACTGTATATTTATGTATTTTCCGGAACGAAAAGAAAAAAAATAATGCTTTTTTGGCATCAACTGATAAATTTGTTTTAATAATCTTTTTGTGACTCATAATGCGTTGTTTCAATTTTTAAATTTCTAAACGTTTATTTAAATGCCGTACACGAAAATAGATACGACATTTGAAAAATAGTTTTTTAACATTGTCCGGAAAACTAACGTATTAACTCTCCTCGATCAGGTGTTGGCGAAGATTACACGAATGGGATATTAATAAATCATTTACAAGATAAAACACACTTTCCAAACGTTTTATTTGGTTAAGCAAAGAAATGGTTACTTAGTTTTTTTAAAAGAGCCCAAGGTCACCTGATCAACCCATGTATACGAATTTCCATGATATTCGTATTTTTCAAAATTAAGCTTTCTTATCATATATCCGTAGATATATTCTAAGGCATCCTCTTGAAGAATACCGATATGATCTAAATACGTATCATCTACGTCTGTGAGAGTTTCACTGTCATCGGTAGGTGAAAATATTGTGCCGCCGACTTCAAGAATGTCTTCCAAAACCTCTTCACTATTTACAGGCACATTTGCTGACTGATCTATATTTCAATTTGTGAAATCGAGCCACTCGATAGAATCTTATTCCACGTTTCCCGTATCATTCAGGTATTCAGTGTTTCCAGCTAAAGGAAGAAATGTTAATAAATTTAAGATATATAGGGTGGACAGAACGTTGCTCATCCGAACCAACCTATCCTTCTGGTTTTCTAGGCAATTTTCAATAGGTTCCTTAAGAATTAACCGTTTAATTTAAATTAGTAAGTTAGATTACAATACATGTTAGTTTATTAATTTAGTTAGTTAGTTAATTTGTTAGTTAGTTAGTTGATTAGTTAGTTAGTCAGTTAGTTAATTAGTTAGTTATTTTTTGGTTAGTTTGTCAATTGTTTAGATAGTTATTTTATTAATTTGTTTGTCAGTTTGTTTGTTAATTTGTTTGCGAGTTAGTTTGCTTGTTAATTTTTTAGTTATTTTGTTAGCTAGTTACTTAGTTTGTTAATTTGATAGGTATTTTATTAATTTGTTTGTTAAATTGTTTTGTTAGTTAATTACTTTGTTATAACTTACCTTGCATTTGCGGTGGTGTTGGAGAAGATCTGTACCGCTAACTTAACCTTAATTACATAGATATTTGTATAAATACCTACACCTTTAACTGAAAGCTGTTCTTCGTTCAGTTTAAAGGTAATTGCGTGATGTTATAACGTCAATATTTAAAAATGATACCTGTATCCAGGAACTGATTCCTTATTAATTTTAACAAGTGAGGGGCATCGGCGAACGTAAAAACCATATCCTTTGGGTTCACCAATGTTTATCTATTAAGTGAATAACATTTAATTAGTAATAAAATTTATATATGATTAGAAAATAACTTAATATCAAATCTAAAAAATTTAATGTTAAGTCTTAATAACCCGCCTTAACTTAATTCTAATTCTTATTATTTACTTAACAAAATATTTTCAAATCTTAATCAATTTAGAATTTCTTATATTAACTAATTATTTTATTTCTAACTTTTAATCTTAAAAATTAATTAACTAATTAATTACCCATTTTTATTAAGAAAATGAGGCTTTTAAATCCAACTTTCCTTCCCGTTTCGGTGAAAACTTAAAGTTTTAACTATTTAGTCATGTATTTGCGCTATCCGTTGCGAAAATAGCAGGGCTAGACAAATACTTTGTACTACTGATATGAGTTTAATAATTATATAAAATATTCGCCCTTACTCAGTTTGCGTTTCCTGTTCTTTATAGAGTTTTCATTAATCTCGAATGGGAAAAAAAGTTCCAGACATGACAGCAGATGCTAATTTATCAGTGCTAAGGAAAGCTACGCCGGAATCATTATAAAATGAGGGGCTGATTTGTACTTCTTTTGTGGTACATATATTGTGTTGCCACGGATTGATATTGTGGTAATAAAATACCCATATTTTGCCAATTTACTCATGAAGCGTCATTAAACAATGTTGACCCAAGAGTTGCAGCAAATTCTTCACTTTTAGCAAAATGTGGCATCTTAAACCACAAACCAAAAAAGGACATAGTAAGTAAAAGCTCGACCGTATCATACCCTACACCATTGTGAACATCAAAGTGATTTTCGGACCATATGTATATGATATGGTCATATTTTTTATTTATTTATTTTTTTTTAATTTAGATTTATTGTTGAATTTAAAATTTGAAAAATTTGATTCTTCTAATTTCCAAAGAAGTTTAGAAAAAAAAAATCCGCAAAAAAATACACTTGCATTTGATGTGTAAAGTCGTGTTTTCTTAAATTACATAGTAAAATTCTTATTCAAATTAAACAGCTAATTTTGCATTTTTTCAAACAACAAACTAAAATCAAAATAATGAAAGAGCGCGTTGTTACGACGGTGTTACTGCCTACTCTAGGCTAAACAAAATAAGTAAAACAAATAAGCCAAGCTCTTCTCAGAGAGCTGACAATCAAAATTACTTCGCTCCGTTACAAACAATCGATAATGATGAAGAAGAAGATGAAATCGTTATTTATGACGTATATAAAGAAAAAATATCACCTCTAACCATTTTAAAGTGTAAAACGGAACAAATACATGAAATCATAAGATTATTAAAAATAACCAAATACTCAATTAGAAAAATTTCTTTTGGTTGAAAAGTTTTTTGCTCGTTAAAAATGATTATGACCGTGCCTATAATTCTCAAAATGAAAATTAAGATTTTGAATATTTTACATATGTCACTAAAAATGAAAAATAATAATAATCAAAAACAATCTAATAGCTAAAGGATTAAAATGTAAGGATGTTAAAATCGTTATAAGAGATAAAGAAAATATAGGCGAAATTGTCATATTAATTGCATATTTTGAGAGGAAGCCAATTACTCTAAAAAAACTGAGGCAAAATTACTCCTCAATTAATTATATTAAGGTAAGATGGGAATATCAGAAACTTAAAAGATCTAAACCCACACAGTGCTACAACTGTCAAATGTTCTTACATGGGTCTAGTAGGTGTAATGTGAAAACCTATTGTATAATACCCTTTTTCCAAACACTCAAAAAACAATTAGTAGTTGGGGAAATACCCAATCACATTTACTTTCACATATTCCAACCGATCCGAGGAGACGGCTTTCAACGTTACACTTTTTCATAACAAATAAATCTGAAATATTATCATCAGTAAAAGTATTAAATGATTTAAGTTCTGATCATCTTCCAGTCGAAGAGAAAATAAATATACGATTCAGTCTATCTGAAAATAAAACATACAATATTAATAAGGCAAAATGGTCCAAATATTCCCAATACGTAAATAGAAACATTCCTGAGCAAGCACATTTTATGGAACTATCAAATAAAACTAAAACTGATGAAATGATATTATTATTAAATAATACCATTAAAGCAGCAATTGAATGTAGTAATCCCAAAAAGAAGACAATTAACATAACAAGCCATTGTCTGAAAATATAAAATTTTTAATACAATTTAGAAATATATATGGTAGAAATTAGAAACGGTACAGGGATATAAACGACCTACAGCAAATGAAAATCCTTCATGGAATTACACTTTATCAAAGTTACCAAAATATTGAAAAGAAAGCAAAAAAATATTCCTATATTGAAAGATGCAACAACTTATTGCACACCGCAGAAAAAATGCAATATTTTCGCTAGGACTTTTGAATCAAATAACAACGTTTCTAGCAATCTCAGTGACGATGCAACTATTTCAGAAGTAAATTCTGTCGTTGAGGGCATGAGGCACATCGAAATAAATAATATATCCCAAAATTATTATATTTCTGTTGAAACTACGTCAAGTTTAATTAAAAGGCTGAAAAACAAAAAAGCATCTGGTTTGGATGAAATCAATAACAAATGCTTAAAAACTTTGGCCAAAAGTGAAATGAGAATATAAACAACATATATAATGGTTGCCAAAAACTATATTACTTTCCAACGGAATGGAAAAAGTCAAAAATAATTGCAATTCTAAAACCGAATAAGCCTTCTGATTCCCCTAAATCTTACAGACCTATTAGTCTTTTGGCAGCGCTCAGTAAAATTTTGGAAAAAATAGTGAAAGAAAAAATTATGGATTTTGTTGATAGTTATGAAATATTTCCTCCAAAACAATTTGGATTCAGTAGAGAACATAACAACTCTCAACCACTTTTAAATGGGTATGGTTCTTCTCGACACCAAATCTGCATTTGATTCCGTATATATATAACGGGCTTCTATTTAAGTTAAAACGTTTAAATTTTCCCATAGAAATAATTAAAATTATAGAAAGCTTCTTAAAAATATATCGTTTAACGTCTATATTGGCAAAACAAAATCTTGTGAAATTAATACAAATGCTGGATGCCCTCAAGGTTCGTGCTTATCACCAGTTTTATATAATATTTATACCGTTGATATTCTTGCTTTACCTGGATGAATAACTTAAATTTTTACCGATGATACCACAATATTAAGCTCAGATTTATATTCCGTCAATATAATTAAAAACATGGAGTCTGCTTTGATTGAAGTAAATAAATATTTTACTAAATGGAAAATTCTAATAAACTCAGAAAAAAACAAATGCCATATATTTCACAAGAAAACGGAGACGTTGTTTCATAACCAAACCCACTGCATTTTAACAACTATGATATTCAATGGAAGGAAAATGTTAAATATTTAGGTGTAATACTAGATACAAAATTAAATTTTAAAACTCACATTCCATATATTGTAGACAAAATCATCAAAGTTACACAAATGATATATCCCTTAATAAACAGAAAATCGTGTCTTTCAATTGAAAATAGAAAAAAAGACTAATTAAATCTTCTTTCCACTCTATTATGTTTTACTGTAGTCCTGCTTGGTCTACATCTGCAAATTGCCACAGGAAGAAGCTTCAAGTGGCCCAAAATAAACTTTTGATTGATTTTCAATCTTCCCTGGCACTATTCAACGCAACGACTTCATACACTTGCTGGTTTTCACACTGTTAACGTTAAATTAAACAAGTTCAACTACAATTTTGCTAAGAGATGTCAATACTCTCACCATCACTACATCAATAAGTTAATCTCTACATAAATTTACCTCCTTACCCTAGTTTTTAGTCTTTGGTATATAAGAATTGCTTTAAGAAGGTTTTCGTATTTAAATTTTTCCTCCAAACTAAGTAATATTAAATCAAATATAAAAATATTATCTCCAAATTGAAATGTTAAAGTAGAAAAAGAATCTATTTAAACAAAAAACCAAAGTCAACGCTGTAAACCTATAAATATTAAAAATATACAAATAGAATTAAAATTGAAAAAATAAATACTTTTATACAAAAACAACGAATAAATCGAAACATTGAAACATTTAATGTAATATTTTTGATATTGCAGAAAACGTAGGTCGCAAGTCGGCAATATACATGTTGATTAAGAACATTCCAGGAGTACTTACACTTTTGTTAAATTTCACCTCTTCTTCTAAAAACGATTGACTCTGTTTCTCCAATGCACAGTGGGGCAGAATCGAAATTTTTTGGAAATAAATCTGTAACTTTTGATCGGCTGGCTGGATTTTCATGAAATTTGGTATAGGCGTAGCAGAGGAGTGTACAATGTTTGGAACAAACCCCTCAGGGGCCGAGCTAAGGGGGCTCAAAGTTAGTTACTCCTGACATAAAAAATTTTTAATCACTTGCCAAATTTTTGTTTCTCGTCCGATATCAAATATTTTTATATATTGCTGTAGGCCCTGATAAAACCTAAAAAAGACATGCTTACATGTCCTATTTATCTCTTATAGTTTTCGAGTTATTTGCGTTTGAATTTTTAAGCACCATAATTTGTCATGTTCTTGATCCAGTTTTTTTCATATATATCCTAGTATTTCCGACCGATTTTATTAGTTTTTTTTTTTAACTAGTTAAAGGACAAAATTATCTATTGAATAAAAAATTTGAAGTCGATATCTTTACCGTGTCCAAAAATAAACGATTTTGAATTTGAAAATTGCAAAAAAGACGACTTTTTGTGTTTTTTTAGCCGAAAAAGTATCTACACTCTTTTTGATCTAAAATAAAATTTTCTTTAGCAACATATAATTATTTTACACTTTTCTGAAAGGTAACTTCACAGAGATGACTTTAAGATAACTCAATTGGTCGTGAAAGTTTTGATTTTAGAGCATATTTTCTCAAATCCCAAAGCGCGAATCGACAAGCGGAATATACTTTAAGAACCTCCAATATGTTGTTAAAACTCAAAATCTATGGGACTTCAGAAAAATGTGGATTCTATAGCCAAAAATGTAAAAAAATCCCATTTTTAGTAATTTTCTATCTATTAATAAGATCCACATTTCCTGCATATTTCATTAAGATATCTTTATAAACAAATATGTTATTACAATTAAAAAATTGTATTTTATCCAAAAACACTAAATTGGGCCTTTTGTTTGGTTTATTTCTAAATAGCGAAAGAAATTTTAAAATTATGTATTCCAAATTAAGCTTATCCTTTAGCATATATAATTTCCAATCTCTTGCAAAACTATTCAAGTCAATATCATGCATCATTATGAATATTTCTGTATACTCTTAATAATATCTACATACAAAATATTTTTACAAAAACAATTAATATTTTTTATTTTTAATAGGGTTGCCACATTTCCCAAATTTAAGTAAATCTTTATCCTTTTCTAAGCATTAATATATTTCTATTAATCAATTTAAAATAACAAAGCAAACAAAATATGTCTATTTTAACTTAATCAATAAGTATTTTATTAGTTTACATTTATGGTGTTTACCTAAATTTAACAAATTTATTTATTTATTGGTGATGGTTAAAAATTTATATATTTATGATCTAGTGGCAATGTATAGGTATCCTTTCCGGTGATACCTAGCTGCAGCTAGGTACCAGTTATTTTTGATGTAGCTTCGAAATTTCCGAAAAACCTTCTTGCTATGTTTCCATCATTTGTACTACCACCAGTCGGTAGAGGTTTGTCGATGTTTAATCCCGCCTCTTCTCTGAATTCATCCTGGATTCTTCTTTTCTCAGATATTCTAAGTGTTTTTAAATTCTCGTTGTTTCTGGTAGATTTTGTTAAATTTTCTGGCACACTTCTATACTTTAAATCATATGCTATGTGCAGAAAATGCTCCACGAACCGTATTCTGGCGTGAAGTGGAAATATTCCGAAAGACAGAAATTCTTCATTAATACTCCTTGCTTTACCAATATCCGAAAATTTTGATTTCGTCTCATCACATAGTGAGCATTTCCAAAAAGATATTTTCGTAATGGCATTACTAACCTTTCCATCAGTCATTGTTAGACTAAGTTGAAAGGATATGTAGAATGTGTATTGGTTTATGGTTATTGAAAGAGGTTGTAAATCATTTATGTCATTTTTAATATATTCCACTAAATCCTTTGTTGTTGTCTTCGACTCCCTTGTATATTCGAACCAAATAGGTCTGCAAAAATGTTTTGATTGGAGTATTATTAAGCCATATATCTTCAAAAGAGTTTTAACACTTTCATGAAGATTGCTTTAAGGAATAAGATCGGATTCTTAATGGCACTAAAGATGCTATAAATACGCTTTTACAATCCGCCATTTTCTTACTTACACTAGCATGCTTCTATTCAGGAAGGGTTGATAGTCCGTCACATACCCACTTACAGATTAATACAACGTCGATGTTATTTACTTTTTCCAACTGATCTGCAGAAAAATCTGCAACTATCCTGGTAGCTGTATTCTCAAAGAAGATAGCTGCACACATGCTTCCTTTTCGGTAACCGAAATAGATGGAAAAATAGTTTGCTTTTATTCTTGAATATCCTTGTATGATAGTAAAGTTGAGTGTCCCTTTTCAAGCAGTTTTTTTTAAATTTTATATTTGTTTCGGCTGAGGTCCAGTTCAAGCATTAAAGCAATTGCTTCTTCCTCTGTAAAATTGGATTGTGATGTTGGAGTAGGTGCACTTTCGACAATCCGTTTTGGTGATGCAGTTGGCAGTATTTCAGCAATATTAGTTGCACTCTTAGGTTGCTTCTCCTTTTTTAACATTTCTTTGAATGTATCAGAAACTTCTTCATTCGAAATTATAGAATGCTTATGGGCCAGTTTTTTCTTCTTAGATCTTGTACTTAAATTATCATATGTCTAGCAGATTGCTCCATTTTGCACGCCGACATTTCTATATCAGTATCCATCCAATCGGAATGTTTAATTTTTAATCTGTTAGTACGCTGATTCGAGGACTTCATTTTTACATCATACAACTTTAAAAAGCTCTCTATCTGAGATTTACCAATGACGTCGACTTTTGCATGATATGTGTTTTTTATGAATTCCACTATAGCTTCTAAACGATTAAGATCATTTTTAGATAAACTCCACAGAAAACAACACAATTGTTCATGTTTCAATGTAATCACCATGGTAATCAACTTCATTATGATATTGATAAGGATTAGCTGCGCATTTATACATATCTATTAGATATATCGCACAGGCATTCTGTGAATTTTCATTAGGTAAAATATCTGAAAGAGTCAATTTGGAAGAGTACCTATACCGAATTCATTGATATTATATGTTGTTGTTAGGTATCACCGGAAAGGATATTACCTGTGCATTGTCACTAGCTCATAAAAATATAGATTTTGAACCATCAGTAATCGATAAATGCTGCAGCTAGGTATCACCGGAAAGGATACCTGTACATTGCCACTAGATCGTAAATATATAAATTTTTAACCATCACCAATAGATAAATACATTTGTTAAAATTAGGTAAACACCATAAATGTAAACTAAAAAAATACTTAATGACTAAATTAAAATACACATTTTTTGTTTGTTTTGTTATTTTAAATTCATTAATAGAAATATATGAATGCTTAGAAAAGGATAAAGATTTACTTAAATTTGGGAAATGTGGCAACTCTATTAAAAACAAAAAATATTTATTAATTATTTTTATAGAAACATTTTGTGTATAGATATTATTAAAAGTATACAGAAATATTCATAATTTTCTAAGTAATTATTCACGCAAAGCTAAAGGCAAAAGTTGCAAGTTTGTAAAAATATAGTCATATATACAATAAATTTGAAATATAAAAGTTTAAAGGCGCATATTTCTGAAATGGGGCATGATATTAACTTAAATCTTTTTTCAGAAGATCGGAAATTATATATGCTAATAGATAAGCTTAATTTGGAACACATATTTTTAAAATTTCTTTCGTTGTTTAGAAATATACCCAACAAAAGTCCCAATTTGGGGTTTTGGAGAAAATACAAATTTTTATAATTGTAATAACATATTTGTTTATAAAGATATCTTAATGAAATTTGCAGGAAATATGGATCTTATTAATATAAATAAAAGCGCGTTAAATTTCAATCGGGTGTAGGGTTTTCCTGAATTCCCAAAAAAACTATTGAAAATTCCCAATAATGGGATTTTTTATGGCTATAGAATCCACATCTTTCCGAAGTAACGTAGATTTTCATTTAAAATTTTTAACAATATATTAAAGATTCTTAAAATATATTCCGCTTGTCGATTTGTACTTTCGGATTTGAGAAAATACGGTCTACAATCAAAACTTTCATATAAAATGGGTCGAATTCGGGAGGGTGTGCACCATGACCAATTCAGTTATTGGGCTTGTTTGTCTTAAAGTCATCTCTGTGAAGTTGCAAAATTATTATATGTTGCTAAAGAAAATTTTATTTTAAATAAAAAAGAGTGTAGATAATTTTTCGCCTAAAAAAAAACACAAAAAGTCGTCTTTTTTGCAATTTAAAAATTCAAAATCGTTTATTTTTGGACTCGGTAGAGATATTGACTTCAAAGTCTTTTAATTCAATAGATAATTTTGTTCTTTAACTAGTTGAGAAAAAGCTAATAAAATTGGTCGAAATACTAGGATATATAGAAAAAGACTGGAAAAATTATGGTACTTAAAAATTCAAACGCAAATAACTCGAAAACTATAGGACATAGGTATTATCAGGGCTTACAGCAATATATAAAAATATTTGAAATTGGACGAGAAACAAAAATTTGGCAAGTGATTAAAAATTTTTTATGTCAGAGGTACCTAACTTTGAGCCCCCTTAATTCCGCCACTGAGGGGTTTGTTGTGCCCCCTTTCAAACTTAACATTGTAAACTCCTCTGCTACTCCTACCAAATTTCATGAAAAAAAAAATATCAAAAATCATTCAAAAGTTTTAAACTAATTACTAAAAAATTTTCGTCAAAATATAATTAAATACCTATTCTATATTAAATTATGCATTAAAATCTACTTCAATTTATTAATCTAAATAAAATTATTTTCTAGTTTATATTACAAAAGTTTGCCTAAAATTCTAATCAATTAAAATACTCGTAATACAAATTTAAATTTTTATTTAATGAAATTATGAAGAACAACCACATCAATTATGAATTGATGTTTGAATATATTGTATTCTTAACTTCAAATCTAAACTACTATAACAAAAGGTTAGGTTAGATGGGCAGCTGTAAATGTAAACTAGACAGTTCACTTGGGTCCTATTGATCCCGTTCTGTTACCTTGATGGATCATGTGAATCTGTTTTCACATGTCCGAGAATAGGTTCGAATCGAAACAACCTGACGCACGATACTCTATATGGACTTCCAAATTCAGTGGTCCTTATATTCGCAAGAGCAGGACAGTGACAAAGAAAATGTTCTAGTGTTCTTCCTCCTCCTCATTAAAGCAATTTCTACGATAGTCGTTAAAAGAGAGTCTTAGTCTCCTAGCGTGTGCATCAAAAATCCAATACCCTGTAATAATGGCTACAAGTGTTCGTAACTGATGTCTTGGCAATCCCAGAACGAAACTCGACCGTTTTTGATCATCGTACTGGAGCCATATCTGTCTCGAGATAGAACATGCGAATTCGTTTATCCATCTTTGTTGAGCTATTCTCGACAAGTATTATTCTGTACTGCCACTGCTAATCAGTTGTTGCGTATGCTTTGTTTTGCTCATTTTAGTGTTTGCATATACGAACAAAGAAATACTATGAAAATGGAAAAATTAATAATAAACTCGATTTCTGAACTAGATGATATAAAAAATGATAAAAATTTGTGTAACATACTAAAAAAAAAAGATTAAAGAATAAAAAAACTAAATTTAATTCTGTGCTGGATTATTTTTCTGTCATTAAGAAGTATCCGGCTGACGTCTTTTTTGAACATTTTCAGATGAATCGCTCAACATTTGAAGTATGTACATAAAAATTCATTGTTTTAAATAAATATTTGAATAATTCCACATTTTTATTTCCACGCTTTAATGCGTGAGCTGAAACCATTGTGGCATACTTTTAGAAAAGGACGTTTATCTTAGAATTTTGAACAATGCTGGTACATTACCCTTTGGAAATTAGGCAATAGTGGTGTAACATTTCGGCGATTAAGTAATCGTTTTAATGTTGCAAAGTTCACAAAATATTTTACAAAACTGTAAATGGAATTTGCCGCTTAAAAGGGGAAATAGCATGGCCATCTGTATCTCAACAGAAGACTGTAATGGAAAGGTTCCAAAATAGCAGAGAAAACCCTTTTCCTTTTGTTATCGGATGTCTCGACAATCCAGTAAGTTATTATAATAGAAAAGGCTTCTTTTCTATTAATATGCAGGTAAGTAGCACATTAAAATTTTATGTTAGCTTGAAGCAATAGGTTCATACATTTTTTATTTTAGGCTATATGTGACAATAAATTTCGCTTCATAGTCGTTTTTATCGGCTATCCTGGTAGTTGTTATGACGCTAATGTATGGAACAATAGTCCTATTTATAAGGCGATTATTAGCGGAAAAATACAACTTGCTGCCAATGCTATAACCCTCGGGGACTCCGCTTATCCAATATCAAAATTCTTGTTGACTCCATACAGGGACAACGGTCATCTAACGCGAGAACAAAAAAAGTTTAATTATTGTCTTAGTTCTACACGTGTAACGATTGAACAAGCGTTTGGTATTTTAAAAAATAAATTCAAAATTCTAGATCGTTTGGATACAGAGTGTCTGAAAAATGTTTCAGAAATTGTTTTGGCTTGTTCGATTCTTCATACCATTATTATTAATAATGGGCAACAATCGGAATATATGCCTCTAATTATGGAGACAGCAGAAGAAGATAACGTCCAAAACAATGGATCCACAACAGACGATGATGAAGATGGGAAGTTCTTAAAATAGCTTTTTCCAGAACTTCTTTAAGTTCCGTCATCGCCTTTATACGCTGTTGCTCTATAAACAGCTTCTTTTCTTCCATAGCAAGAACTTCCTCGTGCCGTTTCTATTCCTTCTGAGACTCTTCAGTTAGATATTGCAGAATTCCATCATTACATCCACGCTTTTTCTTTTTTGGAATGGGCGAATTTTCTTGAGGATCATCACAAAGTTCGGAACTATTTCCATCTATGTTTTCATCCAATGAACTTATTAAATTGAATTCTGGGGGATCAATCGAATGTCTGGTGCCATACACTTCATCAAGTTCTTCAAAAAATGTCCAAGTAGTGGCACTTCTTCCAGACTCTTTATTTCTGGCCTTTATTCTTTTATAAGTGGTTCTTAAATTTAAAACTTCCTGGTAATCTGCTCTTTCGATTGATCAAGATTTGGATAAATTTCTTTCATTGACCCTTGACCCCAAAGCACAGATTTATTCTTCCTCCCACTAATAAATTCATCCTCCATATCCAATCGTGTCCTGATCAATAGTTGGCAAATCTTTTTATTATCTTCGAATCTAAAAATAAAAAAAAATTTAAACAAAAAGAAATAAATAATAAAAACTAAACGAAATTTATACACACACGTTCATTGCATCAGCCACTTTTATGAATAGTTTTTTGCTCTTATTTGCGCCTAATATACTTCAGTGTTGCATTTACAAACAGATGACATTTGCAGTGCTGCCACTTTTTGCATTTACGAACGTACTGCGCATCATATGAAGTGCAGTGATGCATTTACGAACAGGTCCATCACAGCGGTATGCCAACTAGGTGGTCCGTTCTTAACTTTGAAGAAGGTAACCAGTTCTGGCTAATTCATCCGCAATAGTTTTTTTTCCCGGGTCACACATGCAAGACATTCAAACTCTCGCCAATTCATTTAAAGATGTCCGGCATTCATGTACCAGCCTGAACGTCGAATAGACACCCGAAAGAGATTTAATCACGGATTAACTATCGGTACAAATTTGAATTCCGAATACCTTACACAGAAAAAATTAAATTCGTATTCTATTACTAACTTCATAAAACCAATTATATTTTTTACTGAAATCGGACCTATCACTAAATTAATAAAATCATATATTCAATTCGTAAATATTTTATTGAAAAACTTTTCTACAATACTAACTAATTAATGAAGACTTTTTTTAGATGAAATATAGTTTAACGGTAATACACAGTATATATTACGTAGATAATGTGTAATTATGCTGGTGAAAAATAATGATGTTACAACTAATAGTTTATGTATTCATGTATAGTAGTATATAAAATATACATATATGAATAAAAAGATTTATATGAAATAAAAGAAGACACGACACTATTTCCAAATTTCATTAGTGGCCAAAACCATCTAAAACAGAAACGCAATCGTTATCAATTGAAGCATTTTCTAAATAACGGAGTGAAATATTTAAGCTTCAATGAAAATAAAATAGATGGGATATAACAAATGCGCAAACTCTGCTTTGATATCGCCAAAACCGTACAACAGGGCAATTTACGATTGCAAACATGTATCATTTTGTTAAGGACTACTTCCGCTAAAGACCATTTCCGAAAATACTTTTAAATGATTTGAAATACAAAAACTAAAACACATTCAATTATCTTCAAGAAGTCCAATTACTTTCATGTTCAGGCACACAGTTGAAAGGATATAGTTTAATCTACTTGGGGATTATATATCAATATACAATAGACTCCATCATTTATGCGATATGTTGCTACATACATGCATATTTCATATGCTTTTGATTCATCTAGAAGATACACAAAAATAAATCATTATACATATTTGGTAATGAAATATATTCGAAGATTAAGGTAACTTACCTCTGAAATCCTGCAAATGATGGATTTATATTTTTTTGTGTCAACATTTTTATAATTTTATTTAATTTTATATTTTTAATTGTCAAAAAACAAGAAATTGTTATTGTTTTTCGTATTAGTTTAGAATGAATTTACAATAATATAATATATTAAAATCAAAAAAATTTTTTTATAAAATTTTATTTAAAGTTAAATAATGATTTATTTAAAAAATTCTGGTCATAATTTTTTCTGTGCATTAAAATAGAATATTAAAACCAAATATTATTTTTTATTAAATCTAATTTAAATCCTAATAATGATTTATTTAGCCAATTTACCGCTCTCCTAATGACTGAGACCTTCGCTTAAAGAGCAGTGCAGTAATCTAGAAATTTAAAGCAGATGTTCCTCCTATATGCGGGAATAGACATCTCCCCGAACCCCTTCAGAAGATTTGGATCCATCAGTGTAAACCTCAATCGATCCGGCTTTTATAGTGGGATCGGCTGAAATTAAGACAGAGAAGCCTCTGTCCAGAAAGGGTTTGGGAATACAATAATCAATATTATCAGGGATGTCATCCGAAATTCCCAAAATGGTCGCACGGCTATAGCTCCTACCGTTCCATGCAACTATAGTACTGAGCCTAGTAGCCGACAAGACGGCGATTGCTTTGAATGATGTTGTACGTAGCGCACCTGTAATTAGTAGCGCTGAGCTACGCAGAACCTTTTCGAAGATTCCGCAAAAGGTGGACTTTTCCATCACTTTCCATCATATTATCGCTCCATATATAAATATGGGCTTGATCACCATGTCGAAGAGCCATTTTATATTCTTAGGATTTAATCCCCAAAATTTCCCTATGGCCTTCCTACACATATAAAGGGCAATGTTTGCCTTTGACGCTCTAGCCTGGGTATTCTGGAGCCATGACAATTTGGAGTCCAGCATTATACGCAGATACTTCGTACTGTCTGACACCTTTAATTCAACTCCATTTTGGCAAGGGACTGAGAAAGAGGTATTTTACATCTCCTTGAAAAGAGAACTAGTTCCATCTTTCCTAGATTCACGCTAAGGCTACTACTTGTACTCCATTTACTGAGTTATCATAGCGCATTTTGATGGCGGTGAGATATGGTATCCAAATATTTTCCAGATACGGCCACCGCTACATCGACCGCATACGCGACGGTTTTGAACCTCAGGGAATAAGTTCCCTGAGCATTGTGTTGATGGCCATATTTCAAAGAAGTGGAGATATAACTCCCCCTGAGGAGTAGCCGCACCCATAGTGGAGATTATTACTCTGTTGGTTAGAAGTCTCTATATGATGCCAATAATCGACTGATGTATATTCAATCTTTCCCGTCGCCGTCTCAATTGACGTGCCTTTAATGTAGGCATGTTGAGACACTGACAAAAGGTTAAGATTGATTGTCTTGCAAAGGTGCAGGTCAATCAGCCTTTCCAAAGTTTTCAAGAGGAAGGACGATAGACTAATAAATAGGTCTGAAGTCCTTCGGTCTCATATGAGACTATAACTATATCCGCTTTTGGGACTAAAGACTAATTTACATCTAGTCCATGAGTCAGGGCTATAAGAGCATGATCAGAAAGCTGAGTATATCCGAAGCAATAATGGAACTATATTATCAGCATTATGCATTTGGGCCCGGGGATTTAAAAGGGGCAAAGCTGTTCAGAGCCCATCTCAGTTCATCTTCAGTTATTTAAATCTGAGCGTCACTTATGTCTAAAACTGTCGCAAGGATCTCCGTTATAGGGAGGCTGCCGAGAAAATGCTCATCTATTGAGACATTTAAGGTCTCATGGCCGCTTGTTGTCCAGCTGACACAAGGTTTTTGAAAGTAATTTGGGACATAAGGTGAGGTAGCCAGGATTTTGCGTAAGCGACTAGTATCGGAATGGCATTTCACGCCGCTGTAGAAGAGCTTCCAAGATTTGCGTTTCACGTTTCTGATCAGGCTTCTAAACCTATTTACTAAGGATTCGTAAGCTGACCAGTTTCCCAGTTTCTTAGTCTTTATTCCCTTTGCGGTGAAAAAAATTTACTGAAGCCACCATCTTAAGCTAATGAGGTTCTAACTGGTAAGTAAAACTACTAAAATAATTGTTTAGATATAGTTCTCCAACAAAATTCAGAAATGGAGAGAAATCTGGAAACGCAAGAACTAAATCCACCAAAGATCTTAAAGTGAGGGCTCTAATTTCCTTTTCCCCCCGACTCGCTGTAAGATGACTAACAAGCTCTAGCTTCTTAATGGCATAGTTCGCCTAGGGCTTACGAGGTTGAAATATTACACCAATGACGGTTACACATGTAACCAACTTAGAAACGTTAGCTTGAGTTGAGGAAAATAAATAAATTACATAACATATATATACTATAATATAAAGTTTGTACTAACTTCAATACAGTTACCACCTAATATCTATCAAATACTCGCAAAACATAATTCACAGCCTTGACTAGATACAGGAAAAGTATATTAAATGTAACACAACTATTTACGAAATTAACTTACTAACCATTTGTATCTAGAAAATTTATGCAATAACGATGTGTTTGGGAAAACGTTTTGGAAACTTTAGGACTAGATACACCAAAGATTTTAAAGCTTGAAATCTTTGGCGTGAAATACCTCTAAAGATTTCTCTTGCAAATCCTCAATTTCGTAAAGGCCAACGGGTTTTACAATATGGCATTTTAGGAACTTTCTCGTGAATTTTGCGTTAAAACCACGCTTGAAGTCGCTTTAAAAGTTTCTTCGATAGACTTCTTGTCCCGAAACAATTTTAACATAACGACACCGAGTATTATAAGATTTTTCATTTCTTAGGTAGGCTTTATGAAGGTTTTCGCAAATCTTTTGTCGCAGCAAGTCCATTTTCGCTGATTTGTCAAGAATATTTAATTCGGGATCATTTAAACTTTCGAGTTTTCTGGCTAGCTTATAAACACTCCCATGACCGATCATGTTCATTCCAAAAAGCGCAAAATATGGGGTGACACCGATTGCTGTTTGTACGGAAGATCGCAAAGAGAATTCGACTTCGGGAAGATATTTGTCCCACTCAGAGTGATCTTCTTTCATGTGTGCACGCACGGCCGCCAGAATTGACTGATTCACTCGCACCGACGTTTGCTTGTGGTGAGTATGCCGCCGATCTAATATGTCTTATACCAAACTACGTTACCATGTCCGAAAACTCTTTACTAATAAATTGTTTGCCGTTGTCGGACATAATAGTTTCTGGAGTACCGAACTTGTAGAAAACTTCCGAAAAAAAAACTTTACCACATTCTTAGCGCTTGCCTTAGACATTGACTTAAAAAATACAAATTTTGTTAAATGATCTAGAGCGATAAAAATATAGCAATTTCCGTTCTTCGAACGCAGGACCCAAAAAGTCTACAAAAATTTTCTGAAACGGTCTATCGCTACAGTTTCCACTCCCATCGGAGGTCTAAGTGTAATATTTGCGGGTTTGGATTCCTTGCAAACTTGACAATCGCGAACAAATTCTCTCACCTCTGCGGTCATATTAGGCCAGTAAAAATATTCATTTATTCGGAATAAAGTTTTCCCAATTCCTCCATGACAGACCTGTGGTGAATTGTGACACTTTTCTAAGATTTTTCTTGTCAATTCAAGAGCACCCATAGCTTCCGCGCGAAATCATCGCTTTGCTCGACTCCGTCGTACGAACGAATCCGTTTATACACAAAACCGTCGACTACCTTTAAATCTGGGAGATTCTCGCTATTTTCTTTTATCGTACTGATAAGCTCTACATAACGCTTTCGAGCCCATATCTATTAAATACCCTACATCTGACGAGATTTCATCCATGTCGTAGCGCGACTGCAAATTAAGACTCCACCTCGCCAGGCATCCTGTCAGATCTTTGTGGGACATAAGCCACTTCAGGCTACTGTGGGCAGTAATGAATAGTTTTTCTGTACTGAAGACAGCTTATGCGAGAAATACGCTATTGGGTGTTCGCCATCAGAATCATCTTTCTGGAAGAGAACAGCACCAATACCTAGATCAGACGCATCGCACTGAATGAAGAAATGCCTGTTGAAGTCGGGGTGATTAAGTAGCGAACTCGAAACTAAAGCGTTCGATAAAACGTGACCTTAGCTTCGTCCGAAAACTTGAATTGCTTACCCTTTTTCAAACAAATAGTCACTATCAAGAGATCATCTAAGTAAACTATCAAGAGATCATCTAAGTAGACGAAAACTCTATCCCGAAGTGCTGCAGGGATCACTTTATCCATTAAACGGCAAAGTTTTTGAGTTGCATTACACAACCCAAAAGGCATTATCATAAAATGGTAAAGTAGTCGTCCTGGCACCGTGAATGCAGTTTTCTCCCTACTAGCATGATCTAGAGGTATCTGCCAAAAAGCATCTTTAAGGTCGACACTAGAAATAAAAATCGTGTCTCCCAATCGGCTGAACAAACCCTCGATGTGCGGCAGAGGACAGGCGTCCTTAACCGTGAGTGTATTGAGTTTACGAGCGTCCAGGCACAGCCTGTTTTTCTCTTTCTCGCCTCTTCGGACAAGAGTAACCGGATGACTCCAAGGACTCTCGCTAAGCTCAATAACGCCAAGATAAAGCATCCTATCAAGCTCTGCATACATCAATTTTTTGTATAACAAGGGAACAGCGTTCAAGTTATGAGCTACGACATCTATGATATTTTCTGCTTCCGGGCATAGACTAACTTCGTTGGTAGGGATACTTCCTATATGTGCAAACAAACTAAAAACCTTCATAAAATCGACACCCAAGAACAACTCACGATTAAAAGTAGGCACTAAATAGAAAGTAATAACTTTCTTCTAGTTACGAAAAGTGACTTGTGCTCTCAGAATGGTCAGAATCCCTCGATTTCCTGACCATTCAAATTAATTTTTGTATAAAAGCGAGAATCAAACCCTTCGCATAAAGCCGCGGCCGATATTTCGCGCCTAAGATTCTTCCGTATTTTATATCGTTCACGAGCTTTCTTAATTTTATTGGTTACCTTCCCGAAAATTCGAAACTTTACTTCGTTATATTCCCTAATACGTAAGTGTAAAGGCTTAAGCTCTCTAAGAAGAGGTTCCCGTTTTGTTCCTAAATTAGACTTATCGTTGTTTCTCAAAATTCTGATTTTCTCACCTTCGGATTCTATTAATGATTTACTAACTGGGTTTAGACCTCGGTCGACCGCATCTCCCCAGTCCGAAATGGGTTTTTTAAACGGTTTTCCTGACACTTGGGAGGGACGACGTTATCCTTGCCACACCTAAAACAAAATTGCCTAGTGATAGGCTCGGGACAATCCACAAAACTATGTCCTACGACCTTGCAGTTCCAGCACGTGTACGCACTAGTTGCACGAAAACCATCCACCTCCAACTCAATCAAGTTGACATCCTCATCCATGCACTCTAATTCGTTCACACTCTGGATATTGCGGTGTTGATACAATTGCCTCTGGGTATTTTTCAGATTCTCAGCCCGTCTGACTTCTCTACAAAATTCTGAGAGTTTTTAATTGCACAGAAAACATCATCTGAGCTAGTGATGATTTTAAATTGCCTCTCATAATTTCCACCAACTGATCTTCTAGGTATGGGGTTTGCTGTTGATTCCTCAATTTAATCACAGCATTGTAGAAATCTTCGAACGACTCGTTCGGCTGCTGCCTACGGTTTAGGATTTGCATCTGCACCTGGTATTCCTTTTCATACCGTCGGTACTGATTCAAAAGAGCTTTTTCTAACTTTTCCCAAGTGTTTATGTGCACTATTTTGCGATAATCCCAATACCAATTAAGAGCCGGTCCGTCCAACACAAGATGAAAACTGCGAAGAATTTCACTGCCAGTACAACAATACTCCCGCCTCAAAGTTCCAACTCGGAAAATAAACTGCTGCACGTTCATTGTTTTATTTGACCGAGCATTCGATGGCTGTTGATTTTTGCGGTATGGCAGTTGTTGAGCTTGCTTCGGTGCCTGATCTAGAGTTTCCACTACTGGCTGTTGCACATATTGTGTCTGATAAGATGACACATTATTTTGTTACTGGCCATACATCAAAGTATTCGGTTGCTGGTAACTATATGGTTGTGGCTGATAAGTAGCTTGTGGTTGAATCTTTCCTTTTGGATCTTGTCATCCACCTCCCTCATAATTCGTGCCTGACAGATCCCGACCGAAGCTTCCACAATTTGCTGTATATTATCATCCTGAAACCGGTGTCAGTGCCTGCTGCTGTATTCTACCGCAGCTCTCTGCGAATTTCTTGAGCTGTTGCACTGTTGAACGTCGGTGATATAACCGTTTGGTCAAGGCTTTCGGAGCTAAGGGATAGATCGTGAGCAGTGTGGGTAATCATAATCGGCTGGTTGTCAGTGGCTGGTGTGGTAATGGTGGTATTTTGAGTTGTTGGAATTGTTAAGGTAGACCTCGTTGCAACTGTAGACGTAAACGTACTGCTAGTGATACTCGCGCTGGTCGTAGCCATATTTGAAGCTATCAGTCTATTTGCAAGCCTAGTTAAAACCATAAAGTTGAATTACTAGTAAAATAGCAAATTAAATAAAATACCGAGATAAAATATCAAAATATTATATAGAAAACAAACAAAAAAAAAATTATCAAATTCTCGCTAATCTCGTTTAATACTGTGATAAATGGTATATAAAAAAATAATCACTAGCAATAAAAAAATAATCGAGTGTTTAGTACCGATAATCGAAAATTATTTTGAAAACTGAAAATAATTATATTAAAATACTGCGGTGGAAATTCAGGAGGAAAAGAAATTGGTAAGGTGAGTTATCTACTTAAATTTTATATATTTGTGTGTATACACTCTTATAATTTTTTCTATTTATTTCCTTTAGGAGTTGATAAAAGTGATAATATGTGATGAAAATGAAAGCAAAACGTGTATTGAATGAAGTTAGTGGTGTAGCTTTTGCCCAACAGCCAATATAATTGATCTGCTACTAGAATTTAATGCAAACGGTATCTACCAAGACTAGGACTAACACCAATTATCATGGTCGCCGGAAAATAACTCTAACTTTCGGATAAAAGGTAAGTATAATTAAAACTATCAATCTTCCTCTATTTTCTGCTAAAGCACCACTACTAATTGTCTATAATATTCTCTTATAACTTGAGCAATAAAAATATTTTGATTGTTTCTCTATATATATTACAAGCCTCTAGTTATAAGCTAAGATTGAGACAAATGAACCTGTAACTCTCCATAACCCGATCATTCATCTCATATGTCGCAACGCGGATTAGACTCCAGAATCTACAAACCCGGGACGTACCTATGAGTTGAACGATACAGGTCTAGACAAGTTATCAGATTCATAGCTTCCCTTAAATTAAAATTTAATGATAGGAATAATTGATATCAGTTGTCGGACACAAAAGGCTGTTGAAAGTAACCAGCGTTACTATCAAGTCATCATGCCCGGCAACTAAACCAATTACTAAACTGTCCTCTGTCAAACCTCGTCGCACGAACTAGGACTCTCATTTTATCCTGATTGGACCTACGAGTGAACATAAAACTAACTAAACTATTTGAATTCCAGGCTATGGATCTTACTTCGGGCCCCACGTTGGGCGCCATTTTGTAGTATAGCCAGAATGAGCTCGACGCTGGTATGCTCACTTATTGCCGGGCTGGAGCTCGCCGGATGGGGTGGTTCTTGCCGTCAGGTCTGGGAAGTTATCCACCTGCAAAAATCATACCAGCTTTGGAATAATTTATGTAAGTAATAGTATTTTGGGGCCCGAAGTGAAGATACCTAAATCAACTCCCTAAAGTACACACACAAAAAAGAATTCAATGATTTGGCTGCTGTTTTGTCTACTAATTTTATCTATTTACCCATTTTAATGAGAAAACTTTATAAAATTTAATTTAGCATGATACACTTAAGGGTTTTTATTAAATTTAAAAAAAACTTTTTTTACAAAAGCGCAACAATTTAGTTTACAAAAAAATTCCAATTTAAAATTAAAAGTAATTTATTACAAATTAGAAAAAAAATTGCAGAATATTTATATATATATATATATATATATATATATATATATATATATATATATATATATATATATATATATATATATAAAGAAAAATATTTGAGAAATTTAATTGATTTCTAATAGCAGTTTTTATTTTCTAGTTCTATTTTCAGTTTCCAAATTTTGTAGCTTATAATAGTAGGTAAACAAAAAAACCAAATTCGTTCACGACTTTGTAAATGACATTTAATCTATTTCACAGGTGACAGTATCTAGTCAATAGGTGACAGGGATATATCGCCAATTGGAGGAATTTCTGGTAAAGGAGGCTAAGATTTTTTTACGTCAGTGTAGGTCGTGGGTTCTAGTATTAATTTCAAAATTTCTTTTGTTTTTCAGGAAAAAATAACCTTTTATTATTTTTTTCTATGTATAGTTTTTTCAGGTTTTATTATTGTTGTTTTTTTTTTTTTTGTTAACCTTACTACCAAAGCACCACTGGCATTGAGGTGCTGGACAGCTACTCCAACGTTGGGTGAGATATCTGTGGCGAGTGGCTGATGAAGATGGCAGCAGAACTGGCGGAGATCTTTGTAGGTTATATTTTATTTCTTAGTTTTATATATATATATATATATATATATATATATATATATATATATATATATATATATATATATATATATTGGTTTTTACTTTTAACTTTGTAGTTTTGTTTTTAGTTTTTTTTATAGTTTTCTTTTTCACAAAAAAAATTATTACATTTAATAACTCGTAGCTTTACAAAAAAATATATATATGAATAAATGTTACTACTCAAAATGTTTATTCTGGTTGTTTTACTATCTCTCCGTAGCCACAGGTCTCACCTTCATCAGAAATCAAAAGGAAAGACTTTTCGCTAATTATCTCTCACGAAACCTCTTTGTTTGGTTATTTTTGCTATTTCTTCTTCTTGCTACCTTCGTCAACATTTTTTTCTTAACATATTTATACATTTGTCCCTTTTACTGGTTTGCGTTGCCAATTCCGTTTATTTTTTTCACCACATGGTGCACACGACATTCTTAAAAAAAAAAAAAAAAACACAGTACCAACATTTTCATCATTCGCTGATTGCTGGGCCCTAAAATCGTGAAGTGGAACATAATTTTTTTTCTCGGTTGTGAGTAATATGTAACTTTATTATTTTTGTAATTATTTATAAATTAAAAAACATTATAATTACTACTGTTACTCTTATTATTGTCAGATCAGTCTCTCCGTCCGTTTCCATATCTTCCGTTCATATCACCCGTATTTTTTTTATCATACATTATTGAATAATGCTCTATGTATTATTTCATTATTATTGTTATTTCATTTGTTTTGATCACGTTTTTCAATAAATACTTGCATTGAATTGTTATTATAAACGAAATTTAAAAATATGCAATTTTTATTTCTAAAATAAGAAGGGACGGATACCCAAACCAAAATGTTTCGTCATGAATAAAGCAAAGCAAAATGTTTCATCATGAATAAGGTATTATAGGAACAAAAAATAAATATTAGAGAACAAATTCTGTCAAGTTGTTTGGCAAATATTGTCAGTAGAGGGTGGAAATAATTTCTTTTATTTTTACTATTTTTTCTTTTGTCTGTGATTTAAACATACTCGTAGATATTTGAAGGCAAGGAGTATGTTATATGTCACGTAGTACGAAACCTGGTTAAAATTTGTTTTACCTATTTAGAAGCTAGCCAATAAGATCTTTTTGACGCTTAACTATGATTTCTAAAGACCGCATTTTCTTACTATTATAAAAGAAATTATATGCCAAATTTTATTATTTTAACATACTCAACGCGTAGCAAGCTTTATACTTATCGGCCAACTTCTGTTCTTTCAGCTCCACCACACCTAAATATGCAACCACAAGCTCCTGTTATTACAGCCCATTCATCACCAGAACCTAGTCTGCTCCCAGAATTTACGTATGCTGCTCAACGAAAAGTGGATTTATCCAAATGTGGAATAAAAGTCGATGAGCGCAGAAGACTTTATATCTTTATATCTGCTCCTTTAATGAAATCCGACGCAGTTTACATTTGTTGCTGGAAGGCCAAGCTCTAGATTGGTATTGGAACGTCCGTAGAATAGAATAACACCAATTCAATCCTGGAATTTTAAGAGAGCTCTTATACCCCAATCCTGCGATTTGTAGCCTGGCAAACGTCATATGCCATCTTCGGCACATCTGGTAGCACCAAATATATATTGTTGTTAATATTTTTATACACGGTTAGAACAGCCAGAACGGCTAAAGAGACATTTTAAAATGCTTTATTTAGGATATACAAGGCATGCCACTCGCATTCCAACACTATTTCTTTTTTACACGGAGTGTCATTGGAGGCAATACCTTCGCTTTCCCTTCCAAAAAGCGAGAAGGCAAGGATTCTTAAATAAATAAATATGCTCTCTTATGTTCAATGTTATTAAAAAAGAGTCTGAAATTGAAATAAAAAAAGATATGCGGACTTCTTCATTAATGACACTTAAAATAAGTCTAAATGATTTTGAACTTTGCAAGTCTCGCGATTAAAAATATTTTTGTTTGTAATGAGAAAATTAATATGTGAGTTATATAGCTTCTATATCGCATCTGATGAAAGGGAAACAGAAATTAGCACTGATTTTTTTTAAAGGAAGCCGAGACTTTCTTATGTTAGTGCTTCATCCCTGCAGGTCTTTGTGAATGCCTCCACACCTTTCAGAAAAAAAAACTTTAAACAGCCTTGGCTTCCTTTAAAAACCATCCGGTAATAATTCTTGTTTCCCTTTCATTAGATGCAAAATAGAAGGTGTGTGTGTCACTCACTTATTAACTTTCTCAATAAAGACAGAAATATTTTCAATTGCGAAACTTACGAAGATCAAAATTATTTATTATTATTTATTTTTTAAGTGTGGTTATTTTTTATTTTAAGTGTGGTTAATGAAAGTAGTCCCCATGTCTTTTTTTAATTAAATTTTGGACACTTTTGTAATAGCATTGAAGAAGGGAAGGTCTTGTCTCCAATGACACGCCATGTAAAAAAGAAATAGTGTTGGAATGCGAATGGCACTTCTTGTGGATTATAAATAAAGCAAAGAAAACATATAATGGTGTGCAATATGTTTCCGGCAAAATTGCACGAGCATACCTACAGCATGAGTTAGTGGTTTTAATATTTGACAAATAGAATACTGATTAAGAATGTAGCCATAAATTGTAAACGGATGCTGCAATTTTTGCTAAAACGCATGTATAGTAAGGGAAATTATCCCTTTTTTAACAAAGTAGTTTTTAGAATAATTTTAATTTTTAAAAGTTGTACAAAAGATTTTAATTTCATCAATATATCATTTTTATGCAGCTATTTATTTTCATACGAATCGTCATTTGAGATTGCACCTTCTACTGTTTCAGGAGGATGCTCAAGAACATGATCTATTAGTCCTAATATTTTTGCTTCCTCGGGAGACATAAAATTATCACGTTCCATTCGTTGATATAATAAATCATAATTTTGCTTGGTATGTTTGACATATATATTAGTTAATTGTTTTTTTAGTTTTGCAATTTCCTCTGCCTGGATTTGGATATCAGTTGCTTGACCCTAAATAAAATAAAAAAATATTATAATAAGTTAAATAATAAATTACAATAAATTTTACATTAAATTTTATTAAAGTAATTTCTGCTTACATAAAAGTTATTAGTAACAGGTTATTGTAACTTTTAATCACAGTGCACTATGGTTCGAACAGTAAATTTTTTTTTTGGGCAAAAAAGTATATAAACTAATTTTGTTATTGTGTTCAAATAATTTTTCTGTTTTTAGTTTCTTGAAATTGCTTGCGATTATATTTTGCTTTTTAATTGGATTGAAAACATAAAAAATTAGAACGCAAAAGTAAATAACTTTTAACCATTGGCGGAACTAAAAAATCTTTCAGGGGAGAGGTATATAGCCCCATTCCAGAAAATTTTTTTCTAACAATGTTGATTGTTATAATTTTTTTATTATACCTAAAAAATAAGCCAATACTTGCATTTAGTAAATTTAGTTTCTGGTATATAAAAGTTTTGAGAATATAGTTCTTTTATTTTTATTTTGTTTACGAATTTTTAAAAATATACAAAGCATCTAGTTTTAAATATACATAATTTCTTTAATTGCAATCAGATTTTATTGAAAAAAATAATACTGAGAAAGTTATTAGGTCATCTTTAAAACTCTTAAAAAAATAATACTTTTCGAGAATTTTACTATTGAAATTCAGAAAGATCGGTTTAAAAAACCGAGCTTAGATTTTCTGAAGACCCTATGTTTAAACAATAATTTAAAATTAAATTAAAAAAAGGATCATTTAATATATTATATATATATATATATACCGGTTTTCCTGACAGATTTGCGCAAGAACGAAGTCCGTAGTTTATATAGCGTATGGGCCGATATCTCGGATACTAATGGACCGATTAAATTCATTTCTTCAGACCAAAATTATGAAAAAACTCCGAATTTTCTATAAAAGAACAAAGGGTCTAACTTATGTAGAGGCTTCACTAAGTTCAAAAAAAAAAAAAAATATGATATAGCTTATTGTTATTGTTTTTCAGTGCCAATAAAAACAACTACTATATGCAAAGCAGCCATTAAATAAAAGAAAAGATTTGCAAATAACTTTGCTTATAGACCGATTTAATTGATTAAAAAAACCGAAATTTTAGAAAAATATTTATGGCCGATCTTTATAAGAAAAATTACGAAAAAATATTTCAAACTTTCTGTGGAAGAACGAAGTAGCCAACTTATATAGATAGGGGCTTAGAAAAGTCGAACAAAAACATTTTTTGAAAGTATATATGGACCAATTTTGCTCATTTATATTAGTGTTCATCAAAGGGAAATTCTATGTAAATTGATTCGTAAAACAGTTCCAAAGCAAAGTTTGTGGACTATAATTAGACACCAACAGAATGCAATACGTATTTTCTTTGTCGCTACATACTTTATCAGCATTCGTGGTGTCTTATCCATTTTGGTTTCGTTAAAACCTAAACAATATCTATCTGGAGCTTTCTAATAACTGATTTCAGCAGACAGACGGTCAGGCGGACATATGTAATAATTTTTTTTTTTACAAAAAAAATTATTACATTTAATAACTCGTAGCTTTACAAAAAAATATATATATGAATAAATGTTACTACTCAAAATGTTTATTCTGGTTGTTTTACTATCTCTCCGTAGCCACAGGTCTCACCTTCATCAGAAATCAAAAGGAAAGACTTTTCGCTAATTATCTCTCACGAAACCTCTTTGTTTGGTTATTTTTGCTATTTCTTCTTCTTGCTACCTTCGTCAACATTTTTTTCTTAACATATTTATACATTTGTCCCTTTTACTGGTTTGCGTTGCCAATTCCGTTTATTTTTTTCACCACAGGGTGCACACGACATTCTTAAAAAAAAAAAAAAACACAGTACCAACATTTTCATCATTCGCTGATTGCTGGGCCCTAAAATCGTGAAGTGGAACATAATTTTTTTTCTCGGTTGTGAGTAATATGTAACTTTATTATTTTTGTAATTATTTATAAATTAAAAAACATTATAATTACTACTGTTACTCTTATTATTGTCAGATCAGTCTCTCCGTTCGTTTCCATATCTTCCGTTCATATCACCCGTATTTTTTTTATCATACATTATTGAATAATGCTCTATGTATTATTTCATTATTATTGTTATTTCATTTGTTTTGATCACGTTTTTCAATAAATACTTGCATTGAATTGTTATTATAAACGAAATTTAAAAATATGCAATTTTTATTTCTAAAATAAGAAGGGACGGATACCCAAACCAAAATGTTTCGTCATGAATAAAGCAAAGCAAAATGTTTCATCATGAATAAGGTATTATAGGAACAAAAAATAAATATTAGAGAACAAATTCTGTCAAGTTGTTTGGCAAATATTGTCAGTAGAGGGTGGAAATAATTTCTTTTATTTTTACTATTTTTTCTTTTGTCTGTGATTTAAACATACTCGTAGATATTTGAAGGCAAGGAGTATGTTATATGTCACGTAGTACGAAACCTGGTTAAAATTTGTTTTACCTATTTAGAAGCTAGCCAATAAGATCTTTTTGACGCTTAACTATGATTTCTAAAGACCGCATTTTCTTACTATTATAAAAGAAATTATATGCCAAATTTTATTATTTTAACATACTCAACGCGTAGCAAGCTTTATACTTATCGGCCAACTTCTGTTCTTTCAGCTCCACCACACCTAAATATGCAACCACAAGCTCCTGTTATTACAGCCCATTCATCACCAGAACCTAGTCTGCTCCCAGAATTTACGTATGCTGCTCAACGAAAAGTGGATTTATCCAAATGTGGAATAAAAGTCGATGAGCGCAGAAGACTTTATATCTTTATATCTGCTCCTTTAATGAAATCCGACGCAGTTTACATTTGTTGCTGGAAGGCCAAGCTCTAGATTGGTATTGGAACGTCCGTAGAATAGAATAACACCAATTCAATCCTGGAATTTTAAGAGAGCTCTTATACCCCAATCCTGCGATTTGTAGCCTGGCAAACGTCATATGCCATCTTCGGCACATCTGGTAGCACCAAATATATATTGTTGTTAATATTTTTATACACGGTTAGAACAGCCAGAACGGCTAAAGAGACATTTTAAAATGCTTTATTTAGGATATACAAGGCATGCCACTCGCATTCCAACACTATTTCTTTTTTACACGGAGTGTCATTGGAGGCAATACCTTCGCTTTCCCTTCCAAAAAGCGAGAAGGCAAGGATTCTTAAATAAATAAATATGCTCTCTTATGTTCAATGTTATTAAAAAAGAGTCTGAAATTGAAATAAAAAAAGATATGCGGACTTCTTCATTAATGACACTTAAAATAAGTCTAAATGATTTTGAACTTTGCAAGTCTCGCGATTAAAAATATTTTTGTTTGTAATGAGAAAATTAATATGTGAGTTATATAGCTTCTATATCGCATCTGATGAAAGGGAAACAGAAATTAGCACTGATTTTTTTTAAAGGAAGCCGAGACTTTCTTATGTTAGTGCTTCATCCCTGCAGGTCTTTGTGAATGCCTCCACACCTTTCAGAAAAAAAAACTTTAAACAGCCTTGGCTTCCTTTAAAAACCATCCGGTAATAATTCTTGTTTCCCTTTCATTAGATGCAAAATAGAAGGTGTGTGTGTCACTCACTTATTAACTTTCTCAATAAAGACAGAAATATTTTCAATTGCGAAACTTACGAAGATCAAAATTGTTTATTATTATTTATTTTTTAAGTGTGGTTATTTTTTATTTTAAGTGTGGTTAATGAAAGTAGTCCCCATGTCTTTTTTTAATTAAATTTTGGACACTTTTGTAATAGCATTGAAGAAGGGAAGGTCTTGTCTCCAATGACACGCCATGTAAAAAAGAAATAGTGTTGGAATGCGAATGGCACTTCTTGTGGATCATAAATAAAGCAAAGAAAACATATAATGGTGTGCAATATGTTTCCGGCAAAATTGCACGAGCATACCTACAGCATGAGTTAGTGGTTTTAATATTTGACAAATAGAATATTGTTTAAGAATGTAGCCATAAATTGTAAACGGATGCTGCAATTTTTGCTAAAACGCATGTATAGTAAGGGAAACAAAATGTTTGTTAGTAGCTGATAATCATACTAAATTATAGCTACTATAGTAAACCTTGGTACTCATATCATTAGCTCCCATACAAATACTCAAGCCAATATCAAAATTAACGTAAATTATCCCTTTTTTAACAAAGTAGTTTTTACAATAATTTTAATTTTTAAAAGTTGTACAAAAGATTTTAATTTCATCAATATATCATTTTTATGCAGCTATTTATTTTCATACGAATCGTCATTTGAGATTGCACCTTCTACTGTTTCAGGAGGATGCTCAAGAACATGATCTATTAGTCCTAATATTTTTGCTTCCTCGGGAGACATAAAATTATCACGTTCCATTCGTTGATATAATAAATCATAATTTTGCTTGGTATGTTTGACATATATATTAGTTAATTGTTTTTTTAGTTTTGCAATTTCCTCTGCCTGGATTTGGATATCAGTTGCTTGACCCTAAATAAAATAAAAAAATATTATAATAAGTTAAATAATAAATTACAATAAATTTTACATTAAATTTTATTAAAGTAATTTCTGCTTACATAAAAGTTATTAGTAACAGGTTATTGTAACTTTTAATCACAGTGCACTATGGTTCGAACAGTAAATTTTTTTTTGGGCAAAAAAGTATATAAACTAATTTTGTTATTGTGTTCAAATAATTTTTCTGTTTTTAGTTTCTTGAAATTGCTTGCGATTATATTTTGCTTTTTAATTGGATTGAAAACATAAAAAATTAGAACGCAAAAGTAAATAACTTTTAACCATTGGCGGAACTAAAAAATCTTTCAGGGGAGAGGTATATAGCCCCATTCCAGAAAATTTTTTTCTAACAATGTTGATTGTTATAATTTTTTTATTATACCTAAAAAATAAGCCAATACTTGCATTTAGTAAATTTAGTTTCTGGTATATAAAAGTTTTGAGAATATAGTTCTTTTATTTTTATTTTGTTTACGAATTTTTAAAAATATACAAAGCATCTAGTTTTAAATATACATAATTTCTTTAATTGCAATCAGATTTTATTGAAAAAAATAATACTGAGAAAGTTATTAGGTCATCTTTAAAACTCTTAAAAAAATAATACTTTTCGAGAATTTTACTATTGAAATTCAGAAAGATCAGTTTAAAAAATCGAGCTTAGATTTTCTGAAGACCCTATGTTTAAACAATAATTTAAAATTAAATTAAAAAAAGGATCATTTAATATATTATATATATATATATATATCGGTTTTCCTGACAGATTTGCGCAAGAACGAAGTCCGTAGTTTATATAGCGTATGGGCCGATATCTCGGATACTAATGGACCGATTAAATTCATTTCTTCAGACCAAAATTATGAAAAAACTCCGAATTTTCTATAAAAGAACAAAGGGTCTAACTTATGTAGAGGCTTCACTAAGTTCAAAAAAAAAAAAAAAATATGATATAGCTTATTGTTATTGTTTTTCAGTGCCAATAAAAACAACTACTATATGCAAAGCAGCCATTAAATAAAAGAAAAGATTTGCAAATAACTTTGCTTATAGACCGATTTGATTGATTAAAAAATCCGAAATTTTAGAAAAATATTTATGGCCGATCTTTATAAGAAAAATTACGAAAAAATATTTCAAACTTTCTGTGGAAGAACGAAGTAGCCAACTTATATAGATAGGGGCTTAGAAAAGTCGAACAAAACATTTTTTGAAAGTATTTATGGACCAATTTTGCTCATTTATATTAGTGTTCATCAAAGGGAAATTCTATGTAAATTGATTCGTAAAACAGTTCCAAAGCAAAGTTTGTGGACTATAATTAGACACCAACAGAATGCAATACGTATTTTCTTTGTCGCTACATACTTTATCAGCATTCGTGGTGTCTTATCCATTTTGGTTTCGTTAAAACCTAAACAATATCTATCTGGAGCTTTCTAATAACTGATTTCAGCAGACAGACGGTCAGGCGGACATATGTAATAATTTTTTTTTTTACAAAAAAAATTATTACATTTAATAACTCGTAGCTTTACAAAAAAATATATATATGAATAAATGTTACTACTCAAAATGTTTATTCTGGTTGTTTTACTATCTCTCCGTAGCCACAGGTCTCACCTTCATCAGAAATCAAAAGGAAAGACTTTTCGCTAATTATCTCTCACGAAACCTCTTTGTTTGGTTATTTTTGCTATTTCTTCTTCTTGCTACCTTCGTCAACATTTTTTTCTTAACATATTTATACATTTGTCCCTTTTACTGGTTTGCGTTGCCAATTCCGTTTATTTTTTTCACCACAGGGTGCACACGACATTCTTAAAAAAAAAAAAAAAAAAACACAGTACCAACATTTTCATCATTCGCTGATTGCTGGGCCCTAAAATCGTGAAGTGGAACATAATTTTTTTTCTCGGTTGTGAGTAATATGTAACTTTATTATTTTTGTAATTATTTATAAATTAAAAAACATTATAATTACTACTGTTACTCTTATTATTGTCAGATCAGTCTCTCCGTCCGTTTCCATATCTTCCGTTCATATCACCCGTATTTTTTTTATCATACATTATTGAATAATGCTCTATGTATTATTTCATTATTATTGTTATTTCATTTGTTTTGATCACGTTTTTCAATAAATACTTGCATTGAATTGTTATTATAAACGAAATTTAAAAATATGCAATTTTTATTTCTAAAATAAGAAGGGACGGATACCCAAACCAAAATGTTTCGTCATGAATAAAGCAAAGCAAAATGTTTCATCATGAATAAGGTATTATAGGAACAAAAAATAAATATTAGAGAACAAATTCTGTCAAGTTGTTTGGCAAATATTGTCAGTAGAGGGTGGAAATAATTTCTTTTATTTTTACTATTTTTTCTTTTGTCTGTGATTTAAACATACTCGTAGATATTTGAAGGCAAGGAGTATGTTATATGTCACGTAGTACGAAACCTGGTTAAAATTTGTTTTACCTATTTAGAAGCTAGCCAATAAGATCTTTTTGACGCTTAACTATGATTTCTAAAGACCGCATTTTCTTACTATTATAAAAGAAATTATATGCCAAATTTTATTATTTTAACATACTCAACGCGTAGCAAGCTTTATACTTATCGGCCAACTTCTGTTCTTTCAGCTCCACCACACCTAAATATGCAACCACAAGCTCCTGTTATTACAGCCCATTCATCACCAGAACCTAGTCTGCTCCCAGAATTTACGTATGCTGCTCAACGAAAAGTGGATTTATCCAAATGTGGAATAAAAGTCGATGAGCGCAGAAGACTTTATATCTTTATATCTGCTCCTTTAATGAAATCCGACGCAGTTTACATTTGTTGCTGGAAGGCCAAGCTCTAGATTGGTATTGGAACGTCCGTAGAATAGAATAACACCAATTCAATCCTGGAATTTTAAGAGAGCTCTTATACCCCAATCCTGCGATTTGTAGCCTGGCAAACGTCATATGCCATCTTCGGCACATCTGGTAGCACCAAATATATATTGTTGTTAATATTTTTATACACGGTTAGAACAGCCAGAACGGCTAAAGAGACATTTTAAAATGCTTTATTTAGGATATACAAGGCATGCCACTCGCATTCCAACACTATTTCTTTTTTACACGGAGTGTCATTGAAGGCAATACCTCTTTCCCTTCCAAAAAGCGAGAAGGCAAGGATTCTTAAATAAATAAATATGCTCTCTTATGTTCAATGTTATTAAAAAAGAGTCTGAAATTGAAATAAAAAAAGATATGCGGACTTCTTCATTAATGACACTTAAAATAAGTCTAAATGATTTTGAACTTTGCAAGTCTCGCGATTAAAAATATTTTTGTTTGTAATGAGAAAATTAATATGTGAGTTATATAGCTTCTATATCGCATCTGATGAAAGGGAAACAGAAATTAGCACTGATTTTTTTTAAAGGAAGCCGAGACTTTCTTATGTTAGTGCTTCATCCCTGCAGGTCTTTGTGAATGCCTCCACACCTTTCAGAAAAAAAAACTTTAAACAGTCTTGGCTTCCTTTAAAAACCATCCGGTAATAATTCTTGTTTCCCTTTCATTAGATGCAAAATAGAAGGTGTGTGTGTCACTCACTTATTAACTTTCTCAATAAAGACAGAAATATTTTCAATTGCGAAACTTACGAAGATCAAAATTGTTTATTATTATTTATTTTTTAAGTGTGGTTATTTTTTATTTTAAGTGTGGTTAATGAAAGTAGTCCCCATGTCTTTTTTTAATTAAATTTTGGACACTTTTGTAATAGCATTGAAGAAGGGAAGGTCTTGTCTCCAATGACACGCCATGTAAAAAAGAAATAGTGTTGGAATGCGAATGGCACTTCTTGTGGATCATAAATAAAGCAAAGAAAACATATAATGGTGTGCAATATGTTTCCGGCAAAATTGCACGAGCATACCTACAGCATGAGTTAGTGGTTTTAATATTTGACAAATAGAATATTGTTTAAGAATGTAGCCATAAATTGTAAACGGATGCTGCAATTTTTGCTAAAACGCATGTATAGTAAGGGAAACAAAATGTTTGTTAGTAGCTGATAATCATACTAAATTATAGTTACTATAGTAAACCTTGGTACTCATATCATTAGCTCCCATACAAATACTCAAGCCAATATCAAAATTAACGTAAATTATCCCTTTTTTAACAAAGTAGTTTTTACAATAATTTTAATTTTTAAAAGTTGTACAAAAGATTTTAATTTCATCAATATATCATTTTTATGCAGCTATTTATTTTCATACGAATCGTCATTTGAGATTGCACCTTCTACTGTTTCAGGAGGATGCTGAAGAACATGATCTATTAGTCCTAATATTTTTGCTTCCTCGGGAGACATAAAATTATCACGTTCCATTCGTTGATATAATAAATCATAATTTTGCTTGGTATGTTTGACATATATATTAGTTAATTGTTTTTTTAGTTTTGCAATTTCCTCTGCCTGGATTTGGATATCAGTTGCTTGACCCTAAATAAAATAAAAAAATATTATAATAAGTTAAATAATAAATTACAATAAATTTTACATTAAATTTTATTAAAGTAATTTCTGCTTACATAAAAGTTATTAGTAACAGGTTATTGTAACTTTTAATCACAGTGCACTATGGTTCGAACAGTAATTTTTTTTTTTTTTTGGGCAAAAAAGTATATAAACTAATTTTGTTATTGTGTTCAAATAATTTTTCTGTTTTTAGTTTCTTGAAATTGCTTGCGATTATATTTTGCTTTTTAATTGGATTGAAAACATAAAAAATTAGAACGCAAAAGTAAATAACTTTTAACCATTGGCGGAACTAGAAAATCTTTCAGGGGAGAGGTATATAGCCCCATTCCAGAAAATTTTTTTCTAACAATGTTGATTGTTATAATTTTTTTATTATACCTAAAAAATAAGCCAATACTTGCATTTAGTAAATTTAGTTTCTGGTATATAAAAGTTTTGAGAATATAGTTCTTTTATTTTTATTTTGTTTACGAATTTTTAAAAATATACAAAGCATCTAGTTTTAAATATACATAATTTCTTTAATTGCAATCAGATTTTATTGAAAAAAATAATACTGAGAAAGTTATTAGGTCATCTTTAAAACTCTTAAAAAAATAATACTTTTCGAGAATTTTACTATTGAAATTCAGAAAGATCAGTTTAAATAACCGAGCTTAGATTTTCTGAAGACCCTATGTTTAAACAATAATTTAAAATTAAATTAAAAAAAGGATCATTTAATATATTATATATATATATATATACCGGTTTTCCTGACAGATTTGCGCAAGAACGAAGTCCGTAGTTTATATAGCGTATGGGCCGATATCTCGGATACTAATGGACCGATTAAATTCATTTCTTCAGACCAAAATTCTGAAAAAACTCCGAATTTTCTATAAAAGAACAAAGGGTCTAACTTATGTAGAGGCTTCACTAAGTTCAAAAAAAAAAAAAAATATGATATAGCTTATTGTTATTGTTTTTCAGTGCCAATAAAAACAACTACTATATGCAAAGCAGCCATTAAATAAAAGAAAAGATTTGCAAATAAGTTTGCTTATAGACCGATTTGATTGATTAAAAAAACCGAAATTTTAGAAAAATATTTATGGCCGATCTTTATAAGAAAATTTACGAAAAAATATTTCAAACTTTCTGTGGAAGAACGAAGTAGCCAACTTATATAGATAGGGGCTTAGAAAAGTCGAACAAAAACATTTTTTGAAAGTATTTATGGACCAATTTTGCTCATTTATATTAGTGTTCATCAAAGGGAAATTCTATGTAAATTGATTCGTAAAACAGTTCCAAAGCAAAGTTTGTGGACTATAATTAGACACCAACAGAATGCAATACGTATTTTCTTTGTCGCTACATACTCTATCAGCATTCGTGGTGTCTTATCCATTTTGGTTTCGTTAAAACCTAAACAATATCTATCTGGAGCTTTCTAATAACTGATTTCAGCAGACAGACGGTCAGGCGGACATCGTTACATCAACTTCCCTATCAATAAGGATCCATAATATATATACTTGTTAGAATCCTAGATGAACTTTGTAGAAATTATAAACGGAATGACAAACTAATATATAAGGGTATACCTGTGGTGAAAGGTATAAAAACGCAAAAAATTCTCCAAATAAAGAAAACATAGCTATTTCGAAAAAATATAGCTATATCAAATAATATCGGAAAATTTTCTATAAAAAAATATCGTTATATCGAAAAAAAATTGATAAGAAAAAAATAGAGATATTTTTCTGCTTTTTATCGAAATCGTCTCAAACGTGAGATCAGACTTGCTTCTGAAGCAAGGCCTATGGGAAGGCGCTAGACTAAGACGTCTGTACGGACGAGATTCCACGTCGGCATAGAGCCATGGCCCGCGTACCGGATGAACCGTTCAAGCCAGAGGAGATTCTGAAACTCATTCGGTTCGGCAACCTTGAGATCCCCACAAATGATTGGAAGGTGACCAAAGTATGCGAATCCGACGGAGCATCCAGGATGACAGTCATCGTTATGAATAAGAAGTCCCTGCCGTCTCTTCGAGAAAAAAGTGGAAAGATATGCCACGGTTTCGAGTCTATCTTTCTACAGGTCTACCGAGGAGACGACCGAGACAGACCGATTCAGGGCGATGACGATCTGACTCTGGAAGCAATGTGATGTGAGGAAACTTTAATTCTCTCGTTTAAGAAGACACCCACCCACTGAATACGTGGGTGAGTTTTTTGAACAGATGGATAAAGTAGTTGACGAAGACGCCTTCTTGGACTCGAACTAAGATGACGTCAATGTCATAATCACCCCCATAAGTGACAATGGTGAAGATAACGCAAGTTAATCTTCACCACTCTAAAGCAGCTTCGGCTGCATTGTTGCTCCGGATGGCTGAAAGAGGCGAGAAGTTTGGCCAAGAGCCTTCGATCGCAAATAAAAGAGTTTGTGCAAATAACTATCTTCTGTTACACGCGTCAGGTAAGATATGATCGTACATAGTAGCAAGCAGAAAACTTAATATCTTCATTCTTTCTGATTTTAGTGATGAAGATACGGTTGTAGCAGCCTGAGAGACAACTCGTGGCACCATTTATATTGTCTCCAGCTATGTGGCCCAAAATAGCAGCGCACCACCACAAAATGCCAAAGTTCGCGCAATAACCAAGGCGGCAAATGACAAGAACATACCATATCGTTTGAGGAAGCGCGGATACCAGTACAAGAGCTAAGTCTCTTATCCTTTGTGGTAGTTTAGATGTTTTAAACAACGCACAATGGGGCAGAATCGAAATTTTTTGGAAATAAATCTGTAACTTCTGATCGGCTGGTTGGATTTTCAAGAAATTTGGTACAGCAGAGGAGTGTACAATATTAAATTTGGAAGGGGGCACAACAAACCCCGCAGGGGCGAAGCTAAGGAGGCTCAAAGTTAGGTACCTCTGACATAAAAAAATTTTAATCTCTTGCCAAATTTTTGTTTCTCGTCCGATTTCAAATATTTTTATATATTGTTTTAGGACCTGATAAGACTTATAAAAACATGCTTACGTGTCCTATTTATCTCTTATAGTTTTCGAGTTATTTGGGTTTGAATTTTTAAGCATCATGATTTTGCATGTTCTTGGTCCAGTTTTTTCATATATATACTAGTATTTCCGACCGATTTTATTAGTTTTTTTTCTTAACTAGTTAAAGAACAAAATTGAAAATTGCAAAAAAGACAACTTTTTGTGTTTTTTTAGCCGAAAAAGTATCTACACTCTTTTTTATCTAAAATAAAATTTTCTTTAGCAACATATAACAATTTTGCACTTTTCTGAAAGGTAACTTCACAGAGATGACCTTAAAATAAAAAACAAGCCCAATAACTCAATTGGTCGTGGTGCACACCCTCCCGAATTAAACCAATTTTATATGACAGTTTTGATTTTAGACCATATTTTCTCAAATCCCAAAGCACGAATCGACAAGCGGAATATATTTTAAGAATTTTCAATACGTTTTTAAAAGTTTTAAATCAAAATTTACGAGACTTCGAAAAAATGTGAATTCTATAGCCATAAATGTAAAAATTCCCATTTTTTGGGAATTCAGGAGAACCCTACCCCTGATTGAAATTTGGTTAACTCGCTTTTATTTATATTAATAAGATCCACATTTCCTGCAAATTTCATTAAGATATCTTTATAAACAAATACGTTATTGCAATTAAAAAAAATTGTATTTTATACAAAAACACAAAATTGGGTTTATTTCTAAATAGCGAAAGAAATTTTAAAAATATATATTCCAAATTAAGCTTATCCTTTAGCATATATAATTTCCGATATTTTGCAAAAGATTCAAAGTCAATACCATGCCTCATTTCAGAAATATGTGCCTTTAAACTGTTATATTTCCAATTTATTGTATATATGACTATATTTTTACAAACTTGCAACTTTTGCCTTTAGTTTTGCGTGAATAATTACTTAGAAAATTATGAATATTTCTGTATACTTTTAATACGGGACTTCGGAAAAATGTGGATTCGGAAATAAAGGAATCTTTGAGTTCCTGAAAGCCTCGTTTAGCAGGTGTGGTAGCCTTTGCCCGGATGCGCAACTGGAGGTTATACCAGCGTCGGAATTGATGTTGCGACCAATAGTCACGGTATGAATTCCACCACCCATTAAACCGGTGGAAGTCATACTGAGAATATTGGAAGTACAGAATAGGGGGATCAATACAAGCCAATGGAAGCTTGTCTCTTCATTGACTTGTAAAGAGAACCAAGGAAAAGATTTCCGATTCGCAGTAGATCGGGAATCTATTAAGTAATTGGACTCATTGGGGGGGGGGGGGGGGTTGTTACGTTCGGGCCTGGCTATGTCAAATTTCGATACTCGAAAAATTATAAAGCCAAAGAGGCTGCGGATAGTGCATATAAATCTGCATCATTGTGAAGCGGCCACGACCGAATTAATAACCTACCTCAGTGAGACCAATGTGGACGTGGCCCTAATTCAAGAGCCTTGGCTAAATAACAACCATTGTGGAAGGATCAGGTGGGGAAGAACACTTCTTCACGGAGTCCGCCATCGGGATAGTTGAAACGGTAGTGAGAGACCTGATTACGGGTGAGAAAGTAACATGGGCGGTGAATTCATTCGAGCCTTACAAGTCACTTGGCCCGGATGGTATTTTTCCGGCCATGTTACAGAACGCACCGTTGGTGGTTCGTCAACTACTAGTGGATATTCTGCTACATAGACACATACCGAGGGGGTGGAGAGATGTAAGAGTCATATTCATACCTAAAGGTGGTAGGACATGTCACTCGAAACTCAAGGATTATAGACCTATCAGCTTATCGTCTTTTCTCTTGAAGACATTAGAAAGACTAATAGATCTATATCTAAGATCATCTATTGGCACCAACAGCGTGAGTAGTGCTTAACATGCTTACCTGAAGGGTAAATCTGTTGAGAGTACGCTGAATGATGAACATGAAGGAAACTGGTGACTAGGGGGACACCGCAAGGGGAGTGCTCTAACCCCTGTTGTGGCTATTGGCTGTCGACGTGATTCTGTCTCAAAGGGTTGGGAGTGAATCCAGAAAAGACAGAGTTGGTTCTGTTTACCAGAAGGTACAAGGTAGAGAATTTTAGATTAAAGGTACTATGTGGAACGGAACTGAGACTTTCCGACTAAGCGAAATATCTTGGAGTATTCCTCGATAGTAAGCTGACCTGGAAGAGGAATGTTCAGGAGAGACTCAAACATAGGCAGGAATTGGGGACTCAAACCAAAGGTTTGATCTACGCTTCGGTGGTGAGACCAATTCTTACTTATGGTTGTTCTGTTTGGTGGCAGGCACTGGAACGTAAGAGTAATAGGAACCTTTTGTCGAAGGCACAGAGGTGTGCTTCAATTGGCATTACAGGCGCAAGCGGCTCTGAACGTCATACTTCATCTCTTACCCACTGAGGAGTTTGTGAAGGGTATGGCGGCAAAGAGTGTACAGACTTAAGGAACTAGGACTATTAGGTTCATCGAGAGCAGATCGCTCCAGTGTCATATGCGAGATCCGTTATGGTGAGGTTAATCTGAACTCCACGAGAGCATCAGATTACATGGCCGCTGAATCGGTCTTTAGGGAAAATCCTGTCACGATGATACCTGATAGGGAGGTCTGGTCCGACACAGAGACTGTACGAAGGTTGTGCAGTATTCACAGATGGATCAAAGATGGACATAGGTACTGGTGCGGGAGTCTAAGTTATGGGCACGAATCTAAAGGCCTCTTTTATACTCCCCGATGAGTGCAGCGTTTTTCAGGCTGAGATTCTCGGCATCTTGAAGGCCGCAGAATTAATCAGGCGGAACGTTGTGAGGGGTACTGAAGTTACTCTCTATGTGGACAGTCAGGCGGCTCTGAAGGCCTTGGGGGCACATTCGGTGAAATCCAGGCTAGTTGCTGACTGTAAGAAGTCACTGAGAGAGCTGATGCAACACTACATGGTGAGACTCTACTGGGTACCTGGCCACTGTAATGTATCTGGTAATGAACTAGCCGATGAACTGGCAAGGCGGGACGCAGCAAAGGATGTCTCGGAAAGGGAAACCACGGTGAAACCCCCGCTGAGATTCTTCTTTGGGAAGATCAATGATTGGATCTTGGTCAGAACCAATTCGGCTTGGGAGAGTAGAGTGGACTGTAGGGTGTCGAGGGCGGTATGGCCGGCGCTCGACAGGGCAGGCACAGGCATTCTTCTGGGCTGGAGTAGGAGGAGCTTAAAGATCATGAACGGGTCACTGTCTGATAGGGAAGATGAGGTCTAGATGGAACGCTAGCAATTCCGACATTTGTAAAATGTGTGGGGACGTCGACGAGACCGAGTCTATTGAGCACATTATGTGCCACTGTCCACTTCTCGACGGGCTAAGTGATGTTCGGGACATGGAGCTTGTAGACGTCATAGGCTTCGTCATAGGAATAGACTGTCTAAGGGAGAGTCAGGGGTACATCCCTAGGAGAATTATCAACATTGCTAATCCTCCCTCATGATTTCTTGATATTCTTCCCTCTTTCCTTTTTCTCTTCTTATTCCTATTTTCTCATTTCTATATTCTATAACTTTTCAAATGAAGGGACTCACAATGGTCTCTGGGTGGAGATGTGGTACATTTGGTATCACGTCAACCTTTTCTATCTATCTAACCGTCTCTTATTATTTAATAATAAAGTTCGTTAAATCTCGAACATATGCAATTAAAGGTTCCTATAAGTAAAAATTAAGCTTGTGCTCCCAATTAATTGAAGTAAATTCGGTGAAATTTTTACAAAATCCCCAATTAGATAAGTTTGCAACCAATTTAAATCAATCATCCCCTAAAAGGAAAAAAATAATAACAGAAACACCACAGCTCTGAATTTACAAGTTTTGTATAACATTCAGATTAATGCTTCATTTCATATCGAAGGCTTACCGTTGAGTCATGCTCCTACCATATGTGCAAACAAAACACACACGCTGAACCTCTATCACACCCCGGAACCACATCAGTTTAACCTTCTGCACCAATTACACCAAATATTATCTCACCGACACCAATTATTAATATGAAGCCATCAGTTTCAACTCAATCTATTGTAGGTCTAAATATCACAAATAACGCCGTTCATCCGTTGAGGGTAATACCACCAAAAAAATCTATATTCATTTCTCGATTTGCTTTTGAAACCACAACAGGAGATATCGAATTCTATATAAAAAAAATAAATTTCAATGGCGATATTATCATCCATAAATTTAAATATTCTCAGCCAAGAAGTATTGCTTCGCTCAAAGTTATGGTACCTCCTGAAATATTTAATTTCATTATAGACCCTGGATTTTGGCCCGATAATGCTTTAATTCGAGAATTTATAATAAATGAAAACCAAAGACAAACAAATACCGCTCGTTTACCTCCATATAAAAGAAACTGAGTAATTCAAATGAAAACCAACTAAATATTATATATCAAAATGTAATTGGAATTAAATCTAAACTATCAAACTTATATGTAGAAACTTTTGAGTTTAATCACCATATTATAGTTTTTTCTGAAACTTGGCTAAACGATACCATCCTTAATACTTAAAAAATTGGATATTATGTAATAATTATCAAATCTATAGTAAAGATCGAAAAACTTTAATAACTGGAGCCGCAGTCTTAATTGCTGTTTCTAATTACATACCTGCTACAGAAATTGATATTCCTCCATTATATAATATAATATAGAATTTATTTGAGTTAAAATAAATATAAACCACAAGCAAATCCTTATTACCTGCTCTTATATTCCGCCAAACTCAGATCATATAATTTATCATCAACATTGTGATGCTACAAAAGCTATTATTCAATCTTCAAATGCGAATGATACTACATTCGTCCTCGTCGATCTCTATTTACCATTTTTTACATGGAGTATTTCACAAGATTCGCACAGCTTTTTTCCAGCCAATATAAATACTTTTATTGAAGAATTCATTAGCAATTTATCTGATATGTGTCTTTTTCAAATAACAGGCCCGCAATTTGACCTAAATATGGGTATTTTTGTTGCACCACATTCTAATGCTATAGATGTTTCTTTATTTTGTTTTTTCCTAAAAATATTTGATTGTAATGTTCTTTTAATAAAACAATAAAAATAAATTTAAAAAAAAAAATGTTTTTTTTTTTTACTTTAAAAATCATTTCTTGAAATGGGTGGAACACATTTAAAAGTATGTGAAACGTATTTAACAGAGGTGTGGAACGTATTTAACTTTAGAATTTATCTTCACACACATGATCAAAATTACTACACAAGTCTTGATTTTATTCACAATTAACTGAAAATACCCATGCCAGGTTTTTTTTTTTGACAATTTTCGAGTCTATTTGTCTAGCTAAAAACAGAGACCAACAACAATTATAATTTGTAAAATTAATATGAAGGAAATTGGTTAAAAATATCCTGAGCAGACCATTGCATTTGCTATAACGCTATTTGATTTTTAAAATTTGATTTATTTTTTTAAACTTATAATATTTATGGTCTCTGGCTAAAAAAAATTATTTTATGAAAAACAAATCAAAATCGCTAAAAAAAAAGCTGCAAAAACAATAATATATGAAGTGTATACACGGTAGATTGGAAATTGTGTCAAATAATTATTCTTCGTAATAAAGTTTTGAACTTTTAAGTGTCAAACTTTTTTCCAAAATTCAGCTTTTTACCCCAAGTGCCAAGCTTTTTATTAATCTAGATATGGCAACCCTAACTTACAATTAACATATTGGTAGGAAAATAATCTTTTTTCTTATCTTTTTTTACGAAAATATGTGATCTAAATGGCATTTGACGTGTTAAGAACGAATCAGTTTTTTTTTTTTCTATCAGGTCCTAATTTTTTATGGGCATGTCTAATAGTGTCTAGTTAATAAGACAATTACACGAATACATTTCACCATAACTCAAGAACCGTTGGTACGATTTAGATAAATAATAATTTCGGAATTAAGGAGCAAAATTCTTCCAATTTTTCATGAAAAGTTTATTTTTTTCGCAACTAATTTCCGAATATCTTCAAAAATATTGAGCGGATTATTTATTATTTTTTAATGTCAAGATAGCTTGAAGATAATTTATCAGCATTTTTTGGAATTTAATTTTTCTAAATTGGGCAAACTGTTCTCAAATAATATAATAGTGACTTATAGCCCATAAAAAAATCAATACGTGATAGAAAAAGTGAAAGCAGATTCTTGTTTAGTACGTCAAATTCCATCTAGTTCACCTATTTTTGTTGAAAAAAAGCTAAAACTGTTGACCAGATAAAAAAATGTAAAAGCGACTTGAAGACAATTTTGATCCTCAACTTTTAGTGTTTCATCTACCCAAATTGGACAAATTATTATCATATTATACTCGTGTAATCGCCTTATTACGTGGGAAATGAACTCATAAAAATCAGGACCTGGTAGAAAAAAAAAAATTAAAGCCGATTCGTCTTTAGCACGTCAAATGCCATCTAACACCTATTCTTGGGCTTAAATTGAACGTTCTGTTTCAGCTCCGATTTTTTTTATTTCATCACTGATAGTACTATTAACGTTGAAAATATTGATGTAAAAAATTTTGAGTGCAATTCTATAGTTTGGAAGTTATAGGCCTTTGAAAATCGTACTTCCCTAAGAAACATATCAAAAAGTTGGGTAAAAAAGAAAAAAATGTTAGCGGAGCCGCTTTTGGACATACCAGAGTTAAAGCGGAAGGGTAGCTTTAAGAAAAAAGTTTCCCCACGACACAAATTTTGTTATGCTCTTCAAATTAAAAAAAAACATTTTAAAAAGTTGCGTTAATGAAACTTTTATACTTATTATATTTTTTTTAAATGCTCCATTAAGAGCTTTCAATTGATAATTGATTAATCTTTGCAATCGGATAAATGGTATAAGAAATATTTACGATTTCAGGTGAGTTAGGGAGTTCATTGAGTATAAGGTATAAGAAATATTTACGATTTCAGGTGAGTTAGGGAGTTCAATGATGATCTTTACTTCGGATAACTATTAATATAATGAAATTGTTTTAGTTAAAAGTTTTGAACTTTTAATTTCATTAAGTCGGTTCAAAGTCTACTAGCATAGATTAAAATAAGAGACTAACTAATACGATCCAGGAACGTTAGCAACATATGGAACACTTTTATCATTTTTTTAATTGTAATTTCTATTGTATACAATTTTTCTTTAATAACACTTTATTTGTACTCTATTTTACAGTTTAAAATTAAAAAAATAATAACTTAAGGATACTCAATAAAACAAAAATTACATTATTTGTAGTATTAATATATTTACATTATTTGTAGTATTGACATACATACATACATATTTACATTCTCATTTCATTTTATGTAAGTGAAATCATTTCAATATACGTATTTGGCTACTATCATTCAGTAAGTTAATAGCTAATACATTTGAAGGTTTACTAAAACGGTTGAAATATCTATCACTAAAACGGGCAATTTCCTCTTTGACCATTGGATTTTAAGATTTTTATGGATTTTGGTGTTTTTAACAAACCAACAAGCTTTTGTAATTAATCGTAAGGTGTTTGATTAATATGTTTGCAATATCTCAATATTCGAATGATTTGTGGTTCCCCATAGTTGAATGCCAGAAGTCCAAATCGGCTCCAGAATACTGTTATATAATATAACTTTGTTTTATAAATTTAGTTCTGACGATTCTAAAAACCAAAACGTTTTTTTTTATGTTTTATTCACATTTCATTTGTATATGCTTTTGCATATTAGTCTCCTGTAAAGATGGAGTCCTAAATATTTCACGTTATTGCTTATTGGAATTGGAGATCCATTTATAAATAAAGATGGGCAATCATAAATGTAACATGAACTAATTTTAAAGTATTGACTTTAATATTCTACTTTAACAACCATTCTAGAATTATATTTAATTCTTCCTGAACCATTATAGAGGCTTCCGTTGTTGATTCATAAGATGCTGGTATAGAGGTGTAGTCAGCACAAGTAGCAAGTTAATTCATATCCATTGTAAAAATCATATAGAGAACGCTGCCCTGGGAGATACCAGACTTGATTATACCAAAATTTGAATTTTCGTTATTGATATTTGCATAATAATGTCTTTGGTGAAGGTACGGCATAAGCAGCAAATAGTATGGTGCCGGTATTAGAGTTTTTAATTTACACAGCAGTCCATTATGCCATACTTTATCAAATGCTTGCTAAATACCAAAAAAACAAAAAAAAAAAAACTGGAACAAAATAGTTTTTGTTCTAAAGCATTAGAAATAACTTCTACGATTCGGTGGCATTGCTTCGGTGTGCCACGTTTATGACTAAAACTAAAATGGTCTTCTGGAATTATATTTTCCTTTTCTAAAATAGAAAGCAGTCTTGTACCCCATAATATTTCATGTTTGTATCATAATAATATTTAATATTTGTATCATAATATTTCTTATAATACTAATATTTGAATCTACAAGTGAGATAATCCTCCCAGAGAGCGAATTTGATACTCTCTGACAGAAAAATCTTACATATTTTGTTACGTGTAGATGGGTTGTTAAGAAAAAGCATAAGCAACATACTTATAGGCATGGTTGCCATATTTGACTATTTATCGTCATTTGACGACTTTTTGTCTAAAAAATTGCAAAATGACGATTTGACAATTTTTTTTCTAAAATTGACGATTTTTTGCAATTTTTAAAATAAGTTAGGTTATTGAATTAACTTAAAATTGACTTTAATTTCTTTAAATAATCCATTTTATGAATATTACCTCTATTCAAGTTCAAGAGTCAGATTTACTGATTTTAGACAAAATTTGTCAGACAACAAAATATAAAAAAAAAAAATTCAAATGCAGGAACACTATCTGACTAAAAACTGTAATTCAAACTAATACTAGAGAAGTCAATTTTATTTGTTTATTAATAGTTTGTGACGCAATCTTACCTAAACTTCTGGAAAGATTTTTGTGAAACTTTCAATACAGAAAAAAGGCTTAGTTATTTAATTGTTCAGGATCTAATGAAATTTAATGCTTTAATCATTAATTATATAAAGTATTAATTCTTTAACAAATTACAATCAATTAAACAATTCAAGCTTAAGAAATATATTTAATAATTTAATTCTTTGATTCAAATTGATTACTAATTTGCTTTAGAAATTAATTTATCTTGCAAAACCAAAAATGAAAAGTAAAATATAGCATTTTTTATTTATTGACAAATAAAATTTTTGAGAAATATTATTGTAATCTTATATTTCAATTTCTAATTGTATAAATAATATTATTATTTATATTTTCCTTCATTGCTGCTTAATAAAAACTTGAGATTTTATGTCTGATTTTTTTTAAGATTTTTAAAAACTAAATTGACGAATTTTTTTATTTTTTATCGTCAAAATGACGATTTTGGCATTGTTATAAGAAAAATTAAAGCATTTCTTGGTAAACATTTTAAAGCTTTAGAGTCAAGGTTATCATATCCTGGTGTTTTTGTATTATTAGGCATTTTTATAGCAGTTTGTACTTTATTTGGCGTTTTATGCTTAATAGGCCTGTCCATTTAGCAGGGTACATCAAGATATTGAATAATTTGTTCTGTCTCAATAAGGTTATTTAAATTGTAGCATCAAAAGTTTCTTCTAGGTGGTTTTCAAATATTTTTTTTTTTTTTTTTTTTTTGCTTTTTCACTTCTATACCAATCTCCATTTTTCTCCATCTTTTAGTGGTATATTTCTTTTGGCTGGTTTCTTAAGATACTTTGTAGCATTCCAAAGGCTTTTTTACATCTAATTTATTTAAGTTCTTTACTGAGTTGTTTTTGTATTCCTTTAAACGATTTGTAAGGACTTTAATTTTTCTATTTAAATTTCTTCGCAGGTACCTTATTTCTGTATTTCTAATATTTTTTTCACGATTTTCGACCTGTTGCGGTGTTGCTAGGAAAGCTGCATCATGAACTGAACAAGTAAATGACTCAATTGCATCTTCTAATTCACATCCTTTTGTAATTGGAACATTAAAATTAAGATTTTGATCTATCCAGTTGGTATAAATTTGCATATTTGAATTTGAGTTAAAAACTTTAACATTTTTTGCCACAGTTTGAAGTACTTACTGTGTTAAATGTGACAATAATAGGATTATGGTCAGAACTTAAATCCTCATTATCTAAAATATCCAATGAAGTTTCAGGAATTCCATTATGAATAATAAAATCTAAAAAGTCAGGATCACTTGGCCAATAGGTAGGAGTACCAGTGGATAAAGATGAAAACTGAAATCGTAACACATTTCTATAATTCTCTACCTTATGGATTAAACGTGATCCCCACCAAGAGTGTTTAGCATTAAAGTCACCACCAACGATGAATATTCGACCAACGTTTCTAAGAAAGTCTAGGTTGAAAATGAATTGAAAAAATATTTACATTTCTGTTAATACTTGTAATTTTAATACCTGCAACTTGTAAGTATGGGTTTCTTATAAAATTTCATATTTAATATTTTTTTACTAAGATTGCTGATCCCCCGTAGGCTATATCATCGGGATAATTTGCTGTTATATTATCGTAATTATATATTAAAAAAATTATTTGTAAAGTGTACTTCAGAAACTTAAAATATGTCAATATGGTTGTTTTTAAGGAAAGTTTATGTTTCACTTGCACGATTGGAAATGCCATTCCATATTCCATATTCCGATTCTTACATTTAATTCCAAAATTTATCCATTATTTTTGTCAATATATTTATAAGATTTTCCATCATTTTCTTGAGCATTTGAGTCCCAAATTCATTTACATTTTAAAAATGTTTCTTTGAAGCTTAGAAATGCCGGCTGCAAAACAACTCAGAAATTTTAATATTTAAGAATACAACTTCAGTGAAAAATAATAATAATAATAATAATAATAATAACAATAATCCAGTGTAGTTTAATTAAAAATGCCTCTGTAATACTAATATATATATCAATATATTTAATCCGCTACTGCGTTAGCGGACTTGCGGGACTCCTACATAGTCCAGATAAATAAAATAAAAATACCAAAAGTGAAGAAACCCGTAAAATAAAACTAACTCCTAATGATTCCAATTTCATGCCTCCAGGTTTATATTTAAATAAGGAATACCCAAGTTGTGGGATATCGTACCACTTTGTAACCCTTTAAGAGTTCATCACTAAATAACACTGGATACCAAAAAACTACAGAAGCATATACATAGATCACCCAATGAAAAAATCAGATTTTATAAAATTTTAAACTATTTTTTTTTTTTTTTTGGTTTTATATACTTAAAATTTCTAAAAATATAGGGGCATTGTGTCGGTATTAGCAACAATAAACTTTTTAAATATTTTAAAAAAGTTCCAAAAAGTAAAATAAATAAATTGATTTCCAAAAACTACCAAAGACATGTTTGATATATTTGAGATAAAGATACTACTTTAAATTTATTTCTATGTTTTAATTATTACTACCACTATTATTATTTTGTAGATAAGAATGCACAGTGGGGCAGAATCGAAATTTTTTGGAAATAAACAAACCCCTCAGGGACGGAGCTAAGGGGACTCAAAGTTAGGTGCCTCTGACATAAAAAATTTTTAATCGCTTGCCAAATTTTTGTTTCTCGTCCGATTTCAAATATTTTTATACATTGTTATAGGCCCAGATAAGACCTATAAAAAACATGCTTACACGTCCTATTTATCTCTTATAGTTTCCGAGTTATTTGCGTTTGAATTTTTAAGCACCATAATTTTGCATGTTCTTGGTTCAGTTTTTTCATATATATCCTAGTATTTCCGACCGATTTTATTAGTTTTTTCTTAACTGGTTAAAGAACAAAATTATCTATTGAATAAAAAAATTTGAAGTCGTTATCTTTACCGAGTCCAAAAATAAACAATTTTGAATTTGAAAATTGCATAAAAGACGACTTTTTGTGTTTTTTAGCCGAAAAAGTATCTACACTCTTTTTTATCTAAAATAAAATTTTCTTTAGCAACATATAATAATTTTTCACTTTTCTGAAAGGTAACTTCACAGAGATGACTTTAAGATAAAAAACGAGCCCAATAACTCAATTGGTCATGGAACATACCCTCTCGAATTCGACCCATTTTATATGAAAGTTTTGATTCTATACCATATTTTCTCAAATCCCAAAGCACGAATCGACAAGCAGAATATATTTTAAGAATCTTCAATGTGTTGTTAAAAGTTTTAAATCAAAATCTACGGGACTTCGGAAAAATGTGGATTCTATAGCCAAAAATGTAAAAAGTCCCATTTTTGGGAATTTTCATTAGTTTTTTTGGGAATTCAGGAAAACATAACCGCTTAAAGCTCTTTGTTGATTTTCTTGTTAACTTAAGTTTTAAACTGTAAAACGAACATTACTTAAGTGTGAGTTTTAAGTTCGCACTTAAGTATACACTAAAGGAACAGTATAAAACCGGGCCTTAATAATAATTTCATATAAAATTGTGTTTTCCTTATATATATATTATATATATATATATATATATATATATATATATATATATATATATATATATATATATATATATATATATATATATATATATATATAACCAAGTTTATATTCCATCGAACTCATGTAATTCTTTTTAATTTTTGTATAAAAAATAAAAAGTGCCCCTGATTGAAATTTGGTTAACGCGCTTTTATTTATGTGAATAAGATCCACATTTCCTGAAAATTTCGTTAAGATATCTTTATAAACAAATACGTTATTACAATTAAAAAATTGGTATTTTTTCCAAAAACCTCAAATTGTGCCTTTTGTTTGGTAAATTTCTAAATAGCGAAAGAATTTTAAAAATATGTATTCCAAATTAAGCTTATCTTTTAGCATATATAATTTCCGATCTTTTGCAAAAACATTCAAGCCAATATCACGCCTCATTTCACAAATATGCGCCTTTAAACTTTATATTTCCAATTTATTGTATATATGACTATATTTTTACAAATTTGCAACTTTTGCCTTTAGCTTTGCGTGAATAATTACTTAGAAAATTATGAATATTTCTACATACTTTTAGTAATATCTATACACAAAATATTTGTATAAAAATAACTAATAAATATTTTTTATTTTTAATAGGGTTGCCATATTTCCCAAATCTAAGTAAATCTTTATCCTTTTCTAAGCATTCATATATTTCTGTTAATGAATTTAAAATAACAAAACAAACAAAAAATGTCTATTTTAACTTAATCAATACGTATTTTATTAGTTTACATTTATGGTGTTTACCTAAATTTAACAAATGTATTTATCTATTGGTGATGGTTAAAAATTTATATATTTATGATCTAGTGGCAATGTACAGGTATCCTTTCCGGATATACCTAGCTGCAGCATTTATCGATTACTGATGGTTCGAAATCTATATTTTTATGAGCTAGTGACAATGTTGCTGTCTGGTGACACCTAACAGCAACATATAATATCAATGAATTCGGTATAGGTACTCTTCCAAATTGACTCTTTCTAACATTTTACCTATTGAAGCATAAAAACTACATATCATGCAAAAGTCGACGTCATTGGTAAATCTCAGATAGAGAGCTTTTTAAAGTTGTATGACGTAAAAATGAAGTCCTTGAATCAGCGATTCAATGGATTCCGATTGGACGGATACTGATATAGAAATATCGGCGTGCAAAATATCAACTGGAGCAACCTGCAAGACATATAATGATTTAAGTACAAGATCTAAGAAGAAAAGTCTGGCCCATAAGCTTTCTATAATTTCGAATGAAGAAGTTTCTGATACATTCAAAGAAATGTTAAAAAAAAAGAAAAAAAGCAAACTATTTTACCATCTATTTCGGTTACCGAAAAGGAAGCATGTGTAGAGCTATCTTCTTTGCTTGAGAATAAAGCTACAAGGATAGTTGCAGATTTTTCTGCAGATCAGTTGAAAAAAGTAATCTGTAAGTGGGGATGTGACGGACTATCAGCCCTTTCTGAATACAAGCATGCTAGTGGAAGTAAGAAAATGGCGGATTATAAATGCGATCTTGTTTCTTAAAGCAATCTTCATCAAAGTGTAAAAACTCATTTGAAGATATATGGCTTAATACCACTCCAGGATCAAAACATTTTTGCAGACCTATTTGGTTCGAATACACAAGGGTGTGGAAAACAACAACAAAGGATTTAGTAGAATATATGATGATTTTTAGCGAAATAAATGATTTACAACCTCTTTCTGCTCGATTTGGAGAATATGCAACAGAAATATCTAAACTACTTGTTTCTCTATATCCATGGAAAGAAATGACACCAACAGTACATAAAGTATTGTGCCATGGCGAAATTATAATTGAACGAAATATTCTTCCACTTGGAGAGCTTACAGAAGAGGCTCAAGAAGCAAGAAACAGAGATTTTAAGCACGTTCAATTATTCAGCTTCAGGAAATGCTCCAGAACGTCACAAAACGAGGATATTTTTAATAGCCTATTGTTATCATCAGACCCTGTACTATCATCAATGAGAAAACGTTGGATTTATTATGAGCCTCTATCAACTCAAAATACTGAAGACTTGAAGGACCTTTATTATCTTTTAGATATGTATACAGATACAACAGATTATTTTATAGAAAATAAGTAGTATAAGTATAAAATATTAGAAAAATTGTCTACATAAATTTAATGTAAATAAGTAATAAAAAATCGTATTAGAAATAGAATATTTATTAAGAAAGATGATAAAAACCAAAAATAATAATATTGATTAAGTTAAAATAGACATTTTTGTTTGTTTTGTTATTTTAAATTCATTAATAGAAATATATTAATGCTTAGAAAAGGATAAAGATTTACTTAAATTTAGGAAATGTGGCAACCCTATTAAAAATAAAGAATATTTATTAATTATTTTTATAAAAATATTTTGTGTATAGATATTATTAAAAATATATAGAAATATTCATAATTTTCTAAGTAATTATTCACAAAAGTTGCAAGTTTGTAAAAATATAGTCATATATACAATAAATTGGAAATATAAAAGTTTAAAGGCGCATATTTCTGAAATGAGGCATGATATTGACTTGAATCTTTTTGCAAAAGATCGGAAATTATATATGCTAAAGGATAAGCTTAATTTGGAATACATATTTTTAAAATTTCTTTCGCTATTTAGAAATAAACCAAACAAAAGGTCCAATTTGGGGTTTTTGGAGAAAATACAAATTTTTTAATTGTAATAACATATTTGTTTATAAAAATATCTTAATGAAATTTGCAAGAAATGTGGATCTTATTAATATAAATAAAAGCGCGTTAACCAAATTTCAATCAGGGGTAGGGTTTTCCTGAATTCCCAAAAAAAACTAATGAAAATTCCCAAGAATGGGATTTTTTACATTTTTGGCTATAGAATCCACATTTTCCGAAGTCCCGTATATTTTGATTTAAAACTTTTAACAACATATTGAAGATTCTTAAAATATATTCCGCTTGTCGATCCGTGCTTTGGGATTTGAGAAAATATGATCTAAAATCAAAACTTTCATATAAAATGGGTCGAATTCGGGAGAGTGTGTACCATGACCAATTGAGTTATTGGACTTTTTTTTATCTTAAGGTCATCTCTGTGAAGTTGCCTTTCAGAAAAGTGTAAAATAGTTATATGTTGCTAAAGAAAATTTTATTTTAGATAAAAAAGAGTGTAGATACTTTTTCGGCTAAAAAAAGCAATTTGCAATTTTCAAATTCAAAATCGTTTATTTTTGGACTCGGTAAAGATATCGACTTCAAATTTTTTTATTCAATAGATAATTTTGTTCTTTAACCAGTTAAGAAAAAACTAATAAAATCGGTCGGAAATACTAGGATATATATGAAAAAAACTGGACCAAGAACATGCAAAGTTATGGTGCTTAAAAATTCAAACGCAAATAACTCGAAAACTGTAAGAGATAAATAGGACATGTAAGGTCTTATCAGCGCCTACAACAATATATAAAAATATTTGAAATCGGACGAGAAACAAAAATTTTGCAAGCGATTAAAAATTTTGTATGTCAGAGGCACCTAACTTTGAGCCCCCTTAGCTCCACCCCTGGGGGGATTGTTTGCCCCCCTTCCAAACATAACATTGTACACTCCTCTGCTACGCCTATACCAAATTTCATGAAAATCCAACCGGCCGATCAGAAGTTACAGATTTATTTTCAAAAAATTTCGATTCTGCCCCACTGTGAATAATAGGGCTTGTGGATTCTCACCAACATAGAACCATATATCTGTAATTTCATGTATTACAAAAAATTCAAAGAGAATATTAGAATAGCGAAAAGTAAAACAAAATCCCTTTTTAATTATTCTCATTGGAAAATACGTCTTCAATTTTATGTTTCTAATCAAGAATATTACAGAAAAGTCATGAAGTATTAGGACCACATACACACATATATTCAAGTTTATGTTTCTAAAATAAAGTTCACAATGTACCAAAGAAGAACGAAAAAGTTCCAAAAAGTCCCTTATTGCTTCTACGTTGAATACTATAGAAAATTCAAAATGTATAATTAGAGGAACGAAAACGTACCCCAAAGTCACCCTCTTATGGATTCTCGTACAGTTAGGACCATGTATCTTTGATTTCATGTTTGTAGGTTCGATATTATAGAAAATTCAAAGAGTACCATTAGAAGAACGAAAAATTACCACAAAGTCCCACCTCTTGTTTCTTTGTTCAATATTATAAAAAATTCAAAAAATACCATTAGAAGAACAAAAAAAAGTACCACAAAGTCCCACTTCTTACCAACATAGGACCATGTATCTTTACTTTCATATTTCTTCGTTCAATATTATAAAAAATTCAAAAAGTACCATTAAAAGAACGAAAAAGTACCCAAATACAGTTTTTACCCATTTTCTCCCTAAAAGAGCCGACTTGCAAAATTTGTCGAATGAATAACGGTATGTATAAATTTTTTTTGTACCTATGTTAGTTTAGGAGATATAAGGTTAGCGATTTTTACGCTTTTTTACCACTAAACATTCGAATTTTCAAAAAGCAGAAGAGAAGCACAACTTTAAAAAATTATGACTATTAATGTATGTAAAAAGACTTCCGCTAAAAACTTCGTTCATTTATTATTAAATAACTAAATAGATAGATTACGTAGTCCCTAAGATTTAATATATACTCCAATTAAAATCCGTTGAAAGCATTTAAGGAAGTTACAGGCTAACTAAAGAGGTGAAAGCTCGGAGTGGTGCAAGAGCATCCCTTATCTATCTGCACAAGGTAGCTAACAGAGACTCTTTGCCACTTGCTGGAAAGGATAAGTACCTTGTCAGAAAACATAAGAGGAAAGATTCGAATGGATTTCCGGTCTGCTTGTGACTCTCTGGGAATGTCTTATCCTGAAGGATTGTATGAGAATGCGGACAGCACTCTAGAAGTGTCTCATGAGAGCACAGGCGGAAAGTCAACATCCTCAACGATTCGTGCCGGAGCAATAAATAAGGGTATTGGCAAGGTAGTGGTAAGGCATTTCATGTACCATCTAGTAAATCTGGCAATTCGCAAAAGGTTGTCAGGTGTGCTAGACTTGGACATGATCAGCTATCAACAAGCAAGAAGGCAGTAGGTGAGAGACCGACCAGCTCAACCAGTGGAAGCCACAAGGACATCACTGGTGGGGTGACTAAGATCTAAGAGTCCCCAAAAGGGGGTCACTAAAAAGGCCAGATCTGGAGATGGTCAGCAAACCTCAATGGCTAAGAAGGCTGCTCGCATACCTTCCAGCTCTGCTAAGGGCCCCCACAAGGAGGTTATTAAAAGAACTGGGTCAGGAAGCGAACAGCCCTCAACATCGAAAAAGGGGAAGGAATCAAAAAAAAAACAAAGTTGATCCAAATGGGAGGATCAGCGTTGAGCAATGGCGACAGATTGAGTACAAGCTCAATGAAGACATCGCCCTCGTAAGAGGAAGGCCGGACCAGGTATCCTTCAAAGGCGCAGACTGGATGAAGGGTGTCAAAACTATCAACTTCAGCAATAAGAAATCTTTTAAATTTCTCACAAACGAAGTTGCTAAGTGCGACACTCTTTATCCGGAGGCAAAACTTGAGGTGATACTGGCGTCTGAGTTGCCCCTGCGTCCAACAGTGACAGCATGGTTTCCTCCACCCATTCCAGAGGTTGAAACCATTCTGACAGTATTGGAAAATCAGAATATAGGTCTTGTTAAAGGTCAATGGAAGATTGTGAACTCCATGACCTATAAGGAGAACCACATGTGTATTGGCTAGGAATAATCTGAACATTAATCTTATTCATTCTTTTAGCAGCGGGGACTTACAGCTTTCCAATGGGAAGCCACTGGAGGCAGTAGACTTGTACTGCCATCCGTGTACATGCCATACTAGGCGGGCGATCCACCGGGAATCGTTCTGCAGCATTTGGCGGAGCATAGCAGGTGGAGAGGAGCGTACATGGTTTTGGAATGTAATGCGAATGCTCACTACTACAAATGGGGAATCAGGGACATCAACTAGAGAGGTGAGGTAGTATTTGAATTTATAACTAGTTGTAACCTTCATATCTGTAATAGAACGAAAGGTAGTAAAACAGTTATAGATGTAACTCTAGCAAACCAAGGAGGTGAATTTGTTAAGGACTGGAGGGTGGCTATGGATTATTCCTTTTCGGACCATAGCATTATATCCTTCAGTCTTGACTTTTTTAAACCAAAAGGAAAGTTTTATAGGAACTTCAGAAGGACGGATTGGAAGTCCTTCTGTGAGTTCGTTGATAGGGATTTGAGGGCTGGAGAAATTCAGCTGAGAGTATCGGGGAAGTCGTGAATAATTTCACGGATGTAATTAAAAATATTTTTGAGCTCAGTTGCCAGGTGATTTATCCTGGCAAAAGGAGATAGCCGAATTGGTGGACGAGGGAACTTAGGGACCAACAGTTAGGAAGTTGTTTAACAGAGTCAAGCTACGAGTGAGGCTGATTGGGACAGCTATAAGAAAATTCACTAAGCCTGTATCTAAGGAGGCGAATGGGAACTCAGGTCATCAGCGACGCTCAACACGCCTATCTTAAGGGTAAGTCTGTTGAGAGTGCTCTGTGGTGAGTTATATTGAATGGGGTCTGTTTCATGAGGAATACAATGGCAGCTTTTCTCGATATAGAAGAAGCCTTTAACAACATTAGGATAGAGGCGACTAGTGAACCACTCGCTTCGTTAGGTATTAGTGAATTCCTAATTGAGTGGATTACCATGATACTAAGCAGTAGGGTTATCAACTTGAACATGGGAGACACTAGCATTAGAAAGCTCTTGACATGGGGCACCGCAATGGGGGTTCTCTCTCCATTACTTTGGCTCTTGGCAGTGAATGTCATATTGAGACAGTTCGATGCCATAGAAAGGAAGATTGTAGCCTACACTGACGACGTGGTAATGTTGATCTCGGGAAAATTTCTACCTACGATCAGCGAGGTCATGCAATCAGGGCTGTGAAAACTTTCCCTTTGACCCAGCAGTAATGGATTGGGGGTCGACCCTGAAAAGACTGAACTAGTTCTGTTTACCAGGACATATAAGGTTGGGGCATTTTTACTACCAATGCTGGTAGTATTGAATGGGATAGAACACAGATTGTCAAAGCAGGCCAAGTACCTGGGTATTTACTTAGACAGCAAATTGTCTTAGATGAGAAATACTCAGGAAAGGCCCAGGAAGTGGCTTAATGCTTACTACGCATACAAGAACTCTAGAGGGAAGAACTCGGGTCTCAAGCCGATAGTTGTATATTGGATATACACATCGGTTGTGAGACCTATCCTCAATTATGGATGTTCGGTCTGGAGGAAAGCATTAAGAGTAGCAACTTGTGGGAATCTTCTCTCTAAAGTTCAGAGATGTGCTTCAATTGGCATCACAGGTGCCCTGAGAAGTACACCTCATGCAGCATTGGACACAATTCTCCATCTTCCAATTGAGGAGTTCGTGAGAGGAATGACTGTGCGGAGCTTATTTAGACTGAAGGAATTGGGATTAATAGGGAACTTCATAGCGGGTCATGTCAGCATACTTAACGAAGTCGAGTTTGATGGTCGGATATTATCTTTGGACTCCCAAACGAATTATCTCGGAACTAAAATTGACTTCGGTGCTACTCCCGTTATCGAAATCCCTAGTAGGGACCATTGGGCTGGAGCAGAGAAGTTCCATGGAGGTTGTGCTATCTTCACAGATGGCTTGAAGGTGGAAGTAGGCACAGGGGCGGGTGTTTACTTTATGGGAACGGATATAAGACGGTCTTTTAGATTGTCTGATAGTTGCAGTTGTGGAGTCTTTACTTGTTTACTCCCATCAGACGTGTCCCCAGGTGGCGGATAGAGGGTTCGGATGCAAGGTTTCTGATCCGATTGTAGTCAGTTGATTGGAGATCACTTACCATTGGTTACAGATCCCCATGTACTGACTATAGTCGGATCCTACGCATTACATCTAAACCTAGAAACTCATAGAAGTTCTCGCGGACCAAATAAATCAAGTGCACTTTTAAGATCAAGGTGAGAGGTAGAAGTGCCGAGGATCTGTATGGTTAGTTAGTGCTTAAATAAACTAATCGCTAACAGCTTCCCTCCAACGCCCATGGCACGGGTTGGTTGTAATTTCTTTAAAAGCCTAGTCCGCGTACGCCGTCACTTAGAACGTGCATTTTCTTGGGACCAAAATTAGTGAAGAAAATAATAAAATAAAGGATGTAGAGAAGAATAAGGTAGTTTCAGTAGGAGTTTCGGACACTGAGTGAACTCTTGGTTCTGGTGAGGAACACGAAATCACTATGATTTCAGTTCACGCTCAGGAATAAGATCACCCAGCATCCGAAGTGTCATCCGCACGGGGTGGTGGACAGGTGGGTTCAAAATTAGTTCGCAAGACGCGGTAAAACCAAGTATAACTGCCGTCGTCGGCAGCCGAACAAAAGAAGGAAGAGCAAAGAATGGTGTCAGTGCGTCCTTGATAGATCTTAATAAGATGGCCAAGAGGGATCTGTCGTCAGTCAGTGGTAGGGATAAATACCTTATCAAGAGGCATAGGAAGAGTGTAATTAGATTTGAAAAAACTATGGCTCGACCTACGCTATCTTGGGAATGTCTTATCCCGAGTGACTAAATGCGATATTTGACACCGTTCAGGAAAGTGCTCGGGAGAGTATAGGAATCGTGTCAAGGGTCGCACTGAAGTCCAAGAATAATGACAATGATAGCAGCCGACCAAATAAACCTAACTCATCTTCGGAACGATCGGTTGAAACAGGGAAGCTGTCCATCATTTCCAAATAGGGGGCTGGTCGTAAACCATCCGGCAACTCTTGTGAATCAATCACTAAAGGAGCCAGGCCTGGAGATGACCAACCCTCTACAAGCAAGAAAGGTGCGGCAAACAGCACTCCCAGCTCTCTTAAAAGTCTTCAAAAGATGATAAAGAAGGCTGGATCTCTTAAGGGCCCCCAAAAAGAAGTCATTAAGAGAGCTAGATCCGGTGACGACAAGCCTTCTACCTCGAAAAAGGCGAAGGAATCTACAAAGTCGGCATATCTTCAGGCGGCTGTCATAGACCGTGCTGACCCAGATGGGAGAATTAGCACGGATCTATGGAGGTCGATTGAAGATAGGCTCATCGACGAGATCGCCTTAATGAAGGGAAGACCGGATGAAGTGTAATTCAAAGGAGCGGACTGGTCAAAGTGAGTCAAAACTGTCAATTGTGGTAATGAGAAATCGCTTGTATTTCTCAAGGTCACGATTGCCAAGTGTGGCAACCTTTGTCCAGAGGCGAAACTGGATGTGATACTCGCATCTGAGTTGCCCCTGAGGGCGGTAGTGACAGTATGGATTCCACAACCCATAAAACCGGTGGAAACTATACTGACAGTATTGGTCAACCAGAACGAGGGTCTGGATACAAGTAAGTGGAAGTTGTTAGCTTCTCTGACTTGTAAAGAGAATCTCGGAAGGGACTTCAGGTTTGCTATAGACCAGGAGTCTCTCAATAAATTGGAGTCTATGGGGGGAACTGCTAATTTCGGTCTAGGCAATATCAGGTTCCGATATCCCAAATTTGACAGTACCAACAAGGCTGCAAGTGGTGCAAATTAACTTGCATCACTGTGAAGCAGCCTCAATCGAATTAGCAATGAACTTTATTGGCTACAAAGTCCATGTGGCCATAATCCAAGAGCCCTGTATCAACAACAGCAGGGTACGTGGATTAAGTGTCAAAGGGTATACACTTTTTGTACCATCCATTGAGGATAAAGTAAGAACGTGTATACTGGCTAGGAATGAGTTAAATTTTACAAATTTTCATTCTTTTAGCAATGGAGACCTAACGGTCGTGAAAAGAGAGGATAGAGACGGGAGGAAACTCGTACTCGCCTCCTTTTATATGCCCTACGATGCGGCCAACCCACCGGGCGATATGGTGTACAAACTAACGGAGTACGCAAAGAGAAGAGGCATATATTTGGTACTCTGTTGCGATGCTAACGCACATCACTGCCAGTGGGGCAGCGCTGATATCAATGAGAGAGGTGAGTCAGTTTTTAATTTTATAACTACTAACAATCTTTTTATCTGTAACTTGGGCAATATGCCCACATTCAGAACTAAGGATAGAGAGGCAGTTATAGATATAACACTGACAAACTTTAGGAGCGATTACGTTACGAACTGGAGGGTAGATAGTGAATGTTCCTTTTCGGATCATAACAGGATATCCTTTAGTTTAAATTTCGCAAGGCCAAAGGGAGAACCATATAGGAACTCTAGGGGAACCGACTGGAACTCCTTTAGGGCCATTATGGATAGGGAACTAAACGCCGCTCCAGGATGGCAATTGTCTTCAGAGGGAGTTGAGAGTTTAGTGGAGGAATTCATGGGAAAAGTTAGGAACAGATATGAACTATAAGGCAGACATTAAAAGGGCAAAGACGGACTCATGGAAGAACTACTGTGAGTCCATCGTCTCTGTTAATGAGTTATCCAGATTCAGGCGAATTTTATCTAAGGATCCTAGTGCTCCTGTATATATTCAGCGCGCGAATAACTCATGGACGGAGTTTTGCTCTGAGTCTCTGAGTTTACTTATGGAAACTCATTTTCCAATCTGTAGGAACTTGGAGGCAGATGCACAGGCAGGACGAATCTTGGGATTCTCAGAATGTGTATCTGATAGGGAATTTAGTGAAGTAGTTGGTGACATAGTCTCGATGGATAAGGTAGCATGGGCGGTGATCACCTTTGAAGCTTACAAGTCACCTGGTCTAGACGGTGTTTTTCCAGCCAAGCTATAGAACATCAGTGACACGACACTAACATTTCTTACAGAGCTTTTTTGTGTATGTGTTATTAGGAGATATATTCCAAGGAGATGGGGAGAGGTTAAGGTAATTTTCATACCTAAGGCGGGTAAGGCTAGCCACTCGAAACCTAAAGATTTTAGACCGATCAGCTTATCGTCTTTTCTTTTGAAGACATTAGAGAGATTGATCGATCTTTATCTGAGGACGACAATTGACAACCATATCATCAGTGGGGCTCAGCACGCTTATTTAAAGGGTAAATCTGTTTAGAGTGCGCTACATGATGTGGTGAGTTACATTGAACGCGGCCTACAGTATAGGGAGTATACCTTGGCAGCGTTCCTTGATATAAAAGGAGCTTTCAATAACATTAAGATTGAGGCTATTAGAGAATCACTAGAATCATTATGCGTTCAAAACTTCCTAATCGAATTTATTAGTTTGATGTTGAATAGCCGAATAATTAATTCGAACTTGGGAGATGCATGCATAAGGAAGATTGTGACTAGAGGGACTCCGCAAGGAGAAGTTCTCTCGCCCTTGCTATGGCTCTTAGCCGTCAATGTCATTCTAAGACAAGAGGGCGGAAAGTCGTTGCTTATGCAGATGACGTTGTTATACTGATCACAGGTAAATTTCTTTCCACGATCAGCGACGTCATGCAGTATGAACTTAACGAACTGTTCTCATGGGCCACTAGTAAGGGTTTAGGCGTTAACCCGGGAAAAACAGAACTAGTCCTTTTCACCACAGGATTGAGCAGTTTAGGCTACCCGTACTAGGGGGAACTAAACTAAGACTGGCAAAGGAAGCAAAATATCTTGGAGTGTTTCTTGATAGTAAACTATCTTGGAAGACGAACACTCAGGAAAGGCTTAAAAGAGATCTCAACGCCTACTTCACATGCAGGAACTCCATAGGTAAGAATTGGGGCCTCAAACCTATGGTAGTAAATTCGATGTACACCTCGGTGGTGAGACCAATTCTGACATATGAATGTCTGGTGTGGTGGGAGGCAATGAGAATAGGAAGTCGTAGGAATCTTTTGTCTAAAGCCCAGAGATGTGCTTCGATTGGCATCACAGGTGCCGTAAGAAGCACACCTCAGGCGGCACTTGACGTCATTCTGCATCTCCTACCCATTGAGGAGTTCGTGATGGGAATGGCTGCAAGGAGCCTGCTTAGACTTAGTGAACTAGGACTTATAGGATCAATCAGAATAGGACATTCCAAACTTCTAAACGAGGTCAATCTCGGTGGACGTGCCCTGGTTCCCTCTGGATCCACGGACTATATGTGCACAGAGGTCGATTTCGGGGAAAATCCTATACTGATTATCCCGAGTAGGGACCAATGGTCAGGTAGGAAGAAACTATTCAGTAGAGTATCGGTATTCACTGACGGATCCAAAATGGATACAGGCACTGGTGCAGGTGTGTATCGGGTTGAGGAGAACATCAGGGAATTGTATAAGCTCCCGAATAGTTACAGTGTGTTCCAGGCAGAAATTCTGGGTATTCTTAGGGCCACGGAATTGATAGCAGGGAACATTGAAGAGAATACAGAGGTAACTCTGTATATAGGTAGCCACGCGGTGCTAAAGTCCCTGAAAGGACATTTTGTCAAGTCTAGGTTAGTTAGCGACTGTAAGAAGGCTTTGAGGAGATTGATGAGCAATTATCAAATTAGTCTCTGCTGGGTACCGAGTCATTGTGAGATAACTGGCAATAAGGTAGCTAGGAACGGCTCAGCTTTGGATAGGTCTGTAAGTGAAAGTGGTGTGGGACCACCTCTAGGCTTTTACTTCAGGTTGATTAGAGAGTGGATTCGGGATAGAAACAATCATGCATGGGAAAGTAGAACGGACGGCAGATTATCAAGGGTCCTATGGCCTAAACTTGATATAGCAGATACAAATCTACTATTGGGCATGAAAAGGGGAAAACTGAAGACTATGATAGGTATTCCGACAGGTCATTGTCCTATAGGGGGAATGACAGGGAATTGGGAGATAGGTTCCTCCGGTCTTTGCAGAATGTGCGAAGATAATGAGGAGCTAGAGACGGTGGAACATATTATATGTCACTGTCCATGTCTACAACTAAGTAGGCAGAAATGGTTGGGCAGCCGATTCGTTGACGAATTGGACAGTATATCGAGGGTAGATCTCGATAGATTAATAGGATTCGTCATGGGATTAGGCTGGCTAATCCCATGCGGAAGCACTTTTCCTTTCCAGGTTTTTTCTATTCTTGGTCTCAGCTTTTTTCTATTATTTTCCTTTCCTGGTCTTTTCTACAATTTCCTCTTTAAATTCTCTCTATATACTCTACGAAGGGACCCACAATAGTCCTGTACGTCTAAGAGTGGACGCACAGGCACTCTTCTGAGTACTGTGCAACCCTTCTCTACCTACCATCATTTTTCAAGCAGAAATTCTAGGCATTTACAAGGGCCTAGAAATACAGGAGGAGAACGTTGAAAGGGATACTGAGGTAACTATCTATGTGGATAGTCAGACAGCACTACTGGCAATGACAAGCCATTGTGTTAGGTCCAGATTAGTGCTTGAGTGCAGAAAGGAATTGAGAAGACTAATGGATGCCTACATGATAAGACTTTGTGGGGTTCCTGGTCACATTCTCGGCAATGAAATAACCGATGAGCCAGTTCGCAAAAGCTCAGAGCTGGATAGGTTTTTTGCGGAGATATCGGTTAGGATTCCAATTGGGTCATATTTCATGGCCATAAGGGAATGGACTTTAGGACGAATGAATCATGCTTGGAAGGATAGAACGGACTGCAAAGTATCTAAAGAGTTATGGCCTAGTCTTAAACAAGCAGATTCGAAACATGAATCGTGGGAATCTAAGGGTCATTGTGTGCATGATTACTGGTCACTTGGCAATAGGGAATATGACTAGTAAGTGGGACATTGGCACGTCAGACTTTTGTAAGACGTGCGATGATGTCAAGGATCTATAAACCGTAGAGCATATACTCTGTCATTGTGTGGGGCTTCAGCATAGTAGACTGAAGTTGACACATGCTACACGAACTAGAGGAGGTTACGGGTAAAGGACTTAGTAACCTTATATGGTTCGTAATGGGGATAAAGTGGCTTAGGGGTAGTCGTTTTTGATTGACGGGTTTCATGTTCCACATTTTTTCTTTCTTTTTCTTTTATTATTCTATTGCCTTATCTTAATAAGGTCTCTTTTTTTTGTCTTAGCCTTTCTTGGCATTTATAAAGGGATCACAATGGACCGAATGGTCTCTGGGTGGAGGCGTGAGGACGCCGACCTTTGTAATTTAAGCTAACCTAATTTAATTTTAATTGAATTATATTTTCGATCATTTGATACACTAATTGAAATAAAAAAAAACATATTTCAATTTGGGGTTTATATTCATAATAAAAATTATTGATGTGTGTATAACATTTTTATAATCTATTACTTCATCATCCATTTTATGATGTTTGAGTGAATTAGTATTTTAGCGATATATTCATCGCTATATATCCCCAAATTTAAATAACAAAAATTATATCCTACTACTGTAACATGTTAAATATTTTTGTTAAAGTAAAACAAAGGCCAAAATCGCATTAATAATGCTGTAAATAACCCTTTTAAGGTATATTTGATGTAATTTAATAAGTTAGCAAAAGGTATAAATAAAGACACAATTTTTTATTAAAACAAATTACATAATTTTGATAACAATTTCCTATATATAATTTTTCCTTGTCGTAATGTAACGATTTTTTTTTTTGTTCGTTTATAAAAAAGTATATTTAAAAAAATCTTTTATACTTCAAAAACTTTTTCTCCAAGAGAGAACGGTGTTACCTTGTTTCTTTATATCATGATGTTAACTCATATATTTTTTTTATTGTTAGATTTTGGATCAAGTCCACAAAAAATATAGAGAGGTTCTTTTGTTACACGACTTATATCATTTACGACAAATCTGACAGGATGACCTAATAGCATAAGTTCAGCCTTGATATACTCATTAGGTGTAGTATGGTGAAATCCCTTAAGAACAACTCTATAAGATCTTTCTTGCTATGTATCAAATATATTTCTTTTTTTGTTTAGAATTCTCAAAATAATTTATAATTTTTCTAAACGGCTCTATAGTCTTAACCATTAATCTAACATGACCTTCCCTTAAAGAATTTTAATTGTTTGTTTCTTTTCTTCAAATTCTTCATCATCTACAACAAGTGCTGTATACTTGTTGTTAGAAGTACTGGGTTGTTGATCATTTAAATTTAACCCTCTAGCAGTCGGAGCAAAAATTTGTAAAATCAATTTAAAGATTAAAATGTAATTTGTGTAAAATATTTGGAGGATTTAAGGTCAAGATGTTTAGTTCATTATATCAACTACATTACCAAATAATCAGAATATGAAAATAAGTTAAAATATAAATTATATTCGAGAAAATACAAATTAGAAATGATGCCCTTAAGTAGCGCTGTCCGTTAGAGTTGTATTAAACTCGTTATTGCTGTATAATGAAGCTTTGAATGTTCTCAAAGACAAAAAATTCAGTATTATATGCATGAGTTAAAGGATGCAAAAACTTTTAAATTGGTTTTATTTGGCCTGCCAAAACTGGACACAAAGATAATTGGCGAAGAATTTGTTAGCTCGCTCGATATAAATCCGGTAAGCATTAAAGAACTAGTAACAAAGAGATCCAGTGTAGATGACGCACTCTATATTATCGAGTTTGATCGTATTTTTGTGTATTGGAGAAAACCTCTAAAGGGCAACAAAGGTCCTACACAATGTTCTAAGTGTGTATGGACATGGTGCTAAAAATTGTAAAAGTATCGTAGTGTGTTCAGCCGCTCCGGAAATCACGATTATGGTAGTGTGATGGTAATGTGATTTATAAGCCACTGCATAAAAAAGAACCTAAAGAATGTTAACCATAGAGCTGATGACCCAAAATGCCCAAGTGAATCAAGAAATAGCTTACTACGCCGACTACAGTGCTTTTATTTGCTGCGGTAAGGTGTCAAACACAATAATCAAAAAAAAAAAAAAAAAAAAAAAATGGAAGATAGTTTTAAATATACCCATATATACTTTGATAAATGGAAGATAAAAGTTAATGTTAGTAAAACATAAGCTATTATATTTCCATATAATAGATCACAGGAACATATTCCGACAAAACATTCATATTCTAGGGGAGTTATTATTCCTCTGCAGGATAGTATCAAATATTTAGGAATTGATTAGATAAAAAACTATCATTTAAACAACATATACAGTATCTCAACAGATCTAAACTTAATTTCAAGAACAAGATCCTTATTTAAAAAATTTTTATTCGACCAATTTTAACCTACGGATGCCAAGTCTGGTTTAATAAAGCTGCTAAAACTTACACAAGAAAATTACAGATAATACAAATTAAAAATCTAAAAATAATTCATAACCTACACCCCAGATATTCTACTGATCTACTGCACAGAAACTTTAAGTATAAAATGTTTAATTCATTTGAAGGGAACTGACTCTGACATTTAATGAAAAATGCAGAACGTCTACATATGAAATAAGAAATTTGCTAAACAATCACTAAGACTTTTTTTCTTAAAGAGTAATAATTGATTGTTTTTAAAATTTCATATAACGTTAAAGTATGTACTACTTTTGACAACTTTTCCTTAATAAAGTGATACAAGTAGTTTCCTTATTTAATTATTTGGAAGTTAATTGTTGTAATACTTTAAAGTAAATTCTCATAACAATGTAATTAATTATTTTATAAAGGTTGCAATAAAGTCAATAAAAAAAAAAACAAAACTTGCATTGCACTCAAAAAATTTTTAGTCAATATTTTCACCGTTAAAAGTACTATCAGTGATGAAAAAATCAGAGCCGAATCAGAATATCCAATTTAAGCCAATGTTTCCTATCTTTTTCGTTTTGAATTGTAATTATCGTTATCGAGAACAAATTCCAAAATATTTATAAAAACAATTTTGTGGAATTTGTTGCTGGCTCTATTGTTTTTCCTGCACTGAATATGGAATATCTGCCTTTCAGACTATATACCGTACATCGACATATGGTTTGCATAAGATTTATTCGAAAACTCAAAAAATGTAACATGTTGTTATGTCCATAACTACATTGTCTGTCACCGACAATAATTTCAATTTGTTTTTTATTGTGTACCTGTGCGCCGCCCGATGGCTGATGAATCATAATCCGAGAGTTTGGTAGTGAATAACGCATTCCAGGCGCACCTCCAGTGAGCAGTAATGAACCCATTGAGCAAGCTTGACCGACGCACCAAGTCGCTATTGGAGGTTTTACGTATTGCATTGTATCGTATATAGCAAGTCCAGCCGTGACAACGCCACCAGGAGAGTTTATATATAAATGAATAGGCTTATTTGAGTTTTCAGATTGCAAAAACAATAACTGTGCTACTACTAAAGAACTTAAATCATCGTGTATCGGTCCCATTAAACAAATAATCCGCTCCTTAAGTAAACGAGAAAATATGTCGTAAGCACGCTCTCCTCTTCCAGTTTGCTCAACGACCATTGGAATTAAATGTATTTGACGTGAAGAACATATTTTCTGTAAACGAAGGACGAAGTTTAGCTTTAATCTCATAATGAAAGCAATTTTTATCTCACAAAAACTTTATTAAATAATGTATACATAGTATATTTTTATTATTTTCTTCCACGCGAAGAAAAATTTAATCACAAACTTAGGTCCAAGTCGACGGCAATTAGACGGCGGCGGTTGAGTAAAGAATTTTAGGTGGCGGCATTAATCCGGATGAAGCCGATGCTTCTCAAATTAAAAAAAAATAGATTTAACGTTTACATAGCGTCTACATTAGAAAATTTTTTATCAAGACAAACGTCAAACTTAACGCGAATTTATGGAAGGTGGCAACAGTTGCACAAAAACAACAATATGGCATATTATTTATATTTTTTATATATGCCGTTTGACAACTGTAACAACCAAAATAATAATCAACTATTTAACTAAGGTTACCTTGTATATATTCGCACTGATTTTGACGTTTGTTTTGATAAAAATTTGCCTAATGTAAACACTAGGTTATCCCAGGTCTACAACTGAGATTAACATAGGCAAAAGTTGCACAAAAACAACAATATGGCGTATTATTTATATTTTTTATATATGCCGTTTGACAACTGTAACAACCAAAATAATAATCAACTATTTAACTAAGGTTACCTTGTATCTTTTAATATAAATTTGCATAATGTAGACACTAGGTAACGCTGATATAATATGTGAGATAACGCCGGCAGAAGAGAGTAATAATTATATTTATATTATGTTAAATCTCAAATAAAGGGTACACGTATTGTAATAAATCCTATAAGATATCATTATTTTCAATTCGTGACACAGTAAACAAATCCTTTTTATTTCAGAAATTCGCACTTTCTTAGAACTATTTTTATAAAAATGTTTTGTTATTGTAAAACTCTTTGTTATTTCACATATTATATCACGTTAATCTCCATTGTAGACCTGGGGTACGTTACGTCTAGATGGACTGTTATGTGTGTACGGGTGCTAACAAAAGTAAATGTAACGTAGTAACCAAATCAGGGATGGAAAAGTTGATACTATGTAACATTCAAAAGTACCGAAGTACTCGCTTGAGTCATTTGATACCGTCAAACGATTAGCTTGATATCCCACCATTTGAATCAAATATTTTTAAATCCTATATATAAAAGAAACTGTTTGTTTGTTAGGTTAAAAAAGTCGTCTTCACGCCTCCACCCATAGACCATTCGGTCCACTTTGATCCCTTTTTAGATAATAGAGAAAGCTGACAGATAAAGAAAGAGAAAAATCCTAATAGAATATAGTAAAAGATTGAAAAGAAAGATAGCTAAATATAAGAAAAAATAGGATAGGTGTGGAACCTAAGACCCATCAAATCAACCCTGACTACCTCTAAGCCTCTTTATTCCCATTACAAACCCTATAAGTTTACCGTGTTCTTCACTCGCAACCTCTTCTAGTTCGTGCAGATTACGGCTGCCAAACCACCTCAGTCTACTTCGTTGTACCTTACACAGTGACAGAGTATATGCTCCACTGTCTAGCTCCTCCACATCATCGCACGTCTTGCAAAAATCTGACGCGCCAATGTCCCTCTTACTGATCATATTCCCTATTCCGAGGTGACCAGTAATTATGCCAACAATGATCCTTAGGTTCACACAACTCATGCCATGCAGTCAGATCTATTCCCCCAAGCATCATTCGTTCTACCTATGGTCCATTACTTTATGGGCATGAAATATGACCCAATCGGAATCCTAGCCGATACCTCCACAAAAGACCTGTCCAACTCCGAGCCCTTTCGAGCTAGCTTATCGGCTTTTTCATTGCCGAGAATATCGCAGTGACCAGGAACCCAACAAAGTCTTTTTCTGTAGGCATTCATTAGTCTTCTAAATTCCTTCCTACACTCCAGCACTAACCTGGACCTGACATAGTAACTTGTCATTGACATCAGTGCTGCCTGACTATCCACTTAGATAGTTACCTCAGTGTCCCTCACAACATTTTCCTCCAGTAATCCTAGGGCCTTATAAATGCCTAGAATTTCTGCCTAGAAAACGCTGCAACTGTTCCCATGAAGTAGATACCCGCCCCTGTGTCTACTTCCTTCTTCAGGCCATCCGTGAAGATAGCACACCCAATGCTCCATCCAGAGGTCCCTACTACGGATTTCAATAACGGGAGTAGCTTCGAAGTCAATTATGATACCTACGCAGTTCGTTTGGTCGGCCGAGGATAATGTTTGACCATTCAACTTGACTTCATTAAGTATGCTAGCATGCCCCGCTGTGAAGCTCCCTATTAATCTCAATTAATTCAGTCTAAATAAGCCCCGCACAGCCATAACTCTCAGTGCTGCCTGAGGTATACTTCTCGCAGCACCCGTAATGCTAATTGAAGCACATCTCTGAATTTTAGAAAGAAGGTTCCTATACGACCCTTTCCTCAACGCCTCCCAACATACCGAACATCCATAAGTGAGTATAGGTCTCGCAACCGATGTGTATATCCAGTATACAATTACCAGTTTTAGACCCTAGATCTTCCCTATAGAGTTCTTGCAAGCGTAGTAGGCATTAAGCCCCTTCCTGGCCCTTTCCTAAGTATTTATCCTCCAAGACAATTTGCTGTCCAAGTAAATGCCCTGGTATTTGGCCTCCCTCGACAAACAGAGTTCCGCCCCATTCAGAACTGGTAGACTAAATGGCCTTATATCTCCTGGTAAACAGACCTAGTTCAGTCTTTTCAGGGTTGACTCCTAATCCATTACTATTTGCACATTGGGAAAGTTCTCTCAGCCCAGATTGCATGACCTCGCTAATCGAGGGTAGAAATTTACCCGAGACCAACAATACTACATCGTCCACATAATTATGGAGAAAAAATCGCCCTTGCGGTGTGCCCCGTGTGACAAGCTTCTTTATGCAAGTGTCTCCCATGCTCGAGTGGATCACCCTGATGCTAAGCAGCATGGTTAGGAATACACCAATAACTAACGAAGCGACTGATTCCTTAATCGCCTCTATCCTAATATTGTTAAAGGCCCCTTCTATGTCGAGGAATGATGCCAAGGTGTATTCCTTGTGCAGCAAGCTCCGTTCAATAAAACTTACCACATCATGCAGAGCACTCTCAACAGACCTACCCTTAAGATAGGCGTTTTGAGCGTCGCTGATGCCCTGAGTTCCCATCCTACTCCTCAGATATAGATCGTCTTTATATTGTCTTGAGTAGAAAAGACGTTAGGCTGATCGGACTATAGTCCTTGGGCTTCGAGTGAGTCGTCCTACCCGCTTTGTATATGAAAATGACCCTTACCTCTCTCTACCCCCTGGGAATATATTTCAGTTTAAGACACTCCCTAAATATCTTCACGAGTAGTGAGATGACCCTGTCATTGACATTCTGTAACATGGGCGGAAAAATGCCATCTGGGCCCGGTGACTTATACGGCCCAAATGAGTTTACCGCCCATCTTACCTTGTCTCCAGTGATCATCTCCTCTATCGCATAGATATCACCCTCCTCTGGTTCGGACTGTAGATTATCACTGACACTATCTGTCCTCCCATCAGATTCTACATCCTTGCAGCCAGGGAAGTGAGTCTCCATCAGTAAGCTGAGGGGCTCCGAGCTGGACTCCGTCCACGAGTTGTCCGCCTATTGTATATATCCAGGTGCCACCGGGTCCTTTCACGGATTCACAGAAATTCATCCATGATGTCCGTTTCGCCCGTCTTATGTCCTTCTTATACTTAATGAAGGTTTCCCTATAGCTGTCCCAGTCAGTCTGACTCCTCGTTAGCTTGGCTCTATTGAGCAGCCTTCTAACTGTAGACCGTTGGACCCTAAAGTTCACTGGTCCACCAACTGAGCTCAAAGCTATTCCTAAGTGCACTTCCTCGATACCCTCAGCTGAATTTCTCCAGCCCTCAGTATACCCTAAATCCCTATCAACTAACTCACCGAAGGACTTCCAATCTGTCCTTCTGGAGTTCTTATAAGGCCTTCCCCTCGGTTTCACAACGTCAAGACTGAAGGATATCATGCTATGATCCGAAAAGGAATAATCCATAGCCACCCTCCAGTCCTTAACAAATTCACCTCCTTGTTTTGCTAGCGTTACATCTGTTTTACTACCTTTCGTTCTGAATGTAGGATCATTGCCTCTATTGCAGATATAAAGATTATAACTAGATATAAATTCAAATACTAACTCACCCCTCTTGTTGATGTCACTGCTTCCTAATTGGTAGTGGTGAGCATTCGCATCACATCCAAGAACCATGTACACTCCTCTCCTCCTGCACGGCCTCCAGTGGCTTCCAATTGGACAGCTGTAAGGTCCCCGTTGCTAAAAGAATGAAGAAGATTAATATGTAGACCATTCCTAGCAAATATATATGTCCGTACCTTCTCCAATGTGGATTGTATGAACAAGTTATACCCCGTGGCCCTTAAACCACATATCCTGGTGTTGTTAATCCAAGGTTCCTGGATAAGGGCCATGTCCACCTTAGAGTCAATGAGGAGCTTTGTCAATTCTGTTGAGGCTGCTTTGCAGTGATGCAAATTAATTTGCACCACTGACAGCTTTTTTGGGCCTACGCGATCTAGCATATCTAAATCTAATAACACCAAAGCCAAAATTGACAACTCCCCCCAGTGACTCCAGCTTCTTCAGAGACTCCTGATCCACAGCGAATCTGAAGATTATGCCTTCTCCTTACAGGTCATGGAGTTCACAATCTTCCTTTGACTTGTAACAAGACCTTCATTCTTATTTTCCAATACTGTCAGTATAGTTTCAACCTCTGGAATGGGTGGAGGAAACCATGTCGTCACTATTGGACGCAGGGGCAACTCAGACGCCAGTATCACCTCAAGTTTCGCCCCCGGATGGAGAGAATTGCACTTAGCAACTGCGTTTTTAATAAATTCAAAAGATTTCTCAATACGCAGTTGATAGTTTTAACTCCCTTCATCCAGTCCGCGCCTTTGAAGGATACCTCGTCCGGCCTTCCTTTTACAAGGGCTGGTCACCCCAAATCTGGCCACTTTAGTGATTCCCTTTTGGGGACCCTTAGAAGAGCCGTGTGGGATTTGACCAGCTGCGCTCGCAGAAGAAGGTCGCTTGTCAGGGTGTCAAAACTGTTAATTGTGGTAATGAGAAATCACTTGACTTTCTCAAGGCCACGATTGGCAAGCGTGGCAGCCTTTGTCCAGAGGCGAAACTGGATGTGATACTCGCATCTGAGTTGCCCCTGAGACCAGTAGTGACAGTGTGGATTCCACCACCCATAAAACCGGTGGAAACTTTACTGAAAGTACTGGTCAACCAAAACGAGGATCTGGATACTAGTCAGTGGAAGTTGTTAGCTTCTCTGACTTGTAAAGAGAACCTCGGAAGGGACTTCAGGTTTGCTATAGACCAGGAGTCCCTTAGGAAATTGGAGTCTATGGGAGGAATCGCTAATTTCGGTCTGGGCACTATCAGGTTCCGGTATCCGAAATCTGACAGTACCAACAAGGCTGCAAGTGGTGCAAATTAATTTCCATCACTGTGAAGCAGCCTCTATCGAACTAGCGATGAACCTTATCGACTCCAAAGTGGATGTGGCCTTAATCCAAGAGCCCTGGATCAACAACACCAGAGTATGTGGATTAAATGTCAAAGGATATACACTTTTTGTACCATCCACTGAGGATAAGGTAAGAACGTGTATACTAGCTAGGAATGAGTTAAATTTTATAAACTTTCATTCTTTTAGCAATGGAGACCTAACGGTCGTGAAAAGAGAGGATAGAGACGGGAGGAAACTCGCACTCGCCTCCGTTTATATGCCTTACGATGTGGCCAACCCACCGGGTGATATGATGTGCAAACTAACAGAGTATGCAAAGAGAAGAGGCGTATATTTGGTACTCTGTTGCGATGCTAATGCACATCACTGCCAGTGGGGCAGCGCTGATATCAACGAAAGAGGTGAGTCAGTTTTCAATTTTATAACTACTAACAATCTTTTTATCTGTAACTTGGTAATGTGCCCACATTCAGAACTAAAGATAGAGAGGCAGTTATAGATATAACACTGACGAACTTTAGGGGCGAATACATTACGAACTGAAGGGTAGACAGTGAATGTTCCTTTTCGGATCATAACAGGATATCCTTTAGTTTAAATTTCGTGAGACCGAAGAGAGAACCATATAGGAACTCCAGGAGAACCGATTGGAACTCCTTTAGGGCCATTATGGATAGGGAACTAAACGCCGCTCCGGGATGGCAATTGTCATCAGAGGGAGTTGAGAGTTTAGTGGAGGACTTCACGGGGAAAGTTAGGAAAAGTTATGAACTAACTTGTCCGGTAATATTTCCGGGAAAGAGGGAACAGCCTAAATGGTGGACCAAGGAACTTAGGAAGCAAAGGTCAACCGTCAGAAAGTTGTTCAATAGGGCGAAAGTGACACGCAAGTGTGAGGATTGGAGCAGCTATAGGGAAAGTTTTAATAGGTATAAGGCAGACATTAAGAGGGCAAATAGGGACTCATGGAGGAACTACTGTGAGTCCATCGACTCTGTTAATGAGTTATCCAGATTCAGGCGAATCTTATCCAAGGATCCTAGTGCTCCTGGATATATTCAGCATGCGGATAACTCATGGACAGAGTCTTGCTCTGAGTATACTCATGGAAACTCATTTTCCGGGCTGTAGGAACTTATAGGCAGATGCAGAGGCAGGACGAATCTTGGGATTCTCAGAATGTGTATCTGATAGGGAACTTAGTGAAGTAGTCGGTGACATAGTCTCGATGGATAAGGTAGCATGGGCGGTGAACACCTTTGAACCTTACAAGTCACCTGGTCCAGACTGTGTTTTTCCAGCCATGTTGCAGAACATCAGTGACACGGCACTAACACTTCTCACTGAGCTTTTTAGTGTATGTCTGATTAGGAGATATATTCCAAGGAGGTGGAGAGAGTTTAAGGTAATTTTCATACCTAAGGCGGGTAGGGCTAGCCACTCGAAACCTAAGGATTTTAGATCGATCAGCCTATCGTCTTTTCTTTTGAAGACATTAGAGAGATTGATCGATCTTTATCTGAGGACGACAATTGACAACCATATCATCAGTGGGGCTCAACACGCTTATCTAAAGGGTAAATCTGTTGAGAGCGCGCTACATGATGTGGTGAGTTACATTGAACGCGGCCTGCAGTATAGGGAGTATACATTGGCAGCGTTCCTTGATATAGAAGGAGCTTTCAATAACATTAAGATTGAGGCTATTAGAGAATCATTAGAATCATTATGCGTTCAAAACTTCCTAATCGAATGGATTATTTTGATGCTGATAGCCGAATAATTAATTCGAACTTAGGAGATGCATGCATAAGGAAGATAGTGACTAGAGGAACTCCGCAAGGAGGAGTTCTTTCGCCGTTGCTATGACTCTTAGCCGTCAATGTCATTCTAAGACAATATGACGCAAGAGGGCGGAAAATCGTTGCCTATGCTGATGACGTGGTTATATTGATCACGGGTAAATTTCTTTCCACGATCAGCGACGTCATGCAGTATGAACTTAACGAACTGTCCTCATGGGCCACTAGTAAGGGTTTAGGGGTCAACCCGGAGAAGACAGAGCTAGTTCTTTTCACCAGAAGGTACAGGATTGAGCAGTTTAGGCTACCGGTACTAGGGGGGACAGAACTAAGACTGGCGAAGGAGGCAAAATATCTTGGTGTGTTCCTTGACAGTAAATTATCTTGGAAGAGGAACACTCAGTAGAGGCTTAAGAGAGGTCTCAACGCCTACTACACATGCAGGAACTCCATAGGTAAGAGTTGGGGACTCAAACCGATGGTAGTAAATTGGATTTGCACCTCGGTGGTGAGGCCAATTATGACGTATGGATGTCTGTTCTGGTGGGAGGCAATGAGAATAGGAAGTCGTAGGAATCTTCTGTCTAAAGCCCAAAGATGTGCTTCGATTGGCATCACAGGTGCCGTAAGAAGCACACCTCAGGCGGCACTTGACGTCATTCTGCATCCCCTACCCATTGAGGAGTTCGTGATGGGAATGGCTGCAAGGAGCCTGCTTAGACTTAGTGAACTAGGACTTACAGGATCAATCAGAATAGGACATTCCAAACTTTTAGACGATGTTGATCTCGGTGGACATGCCCTGGTTCCCTCTGGATCCACGAACTATATGTGCACGGAGGTCGATTTCGGGGAAAATCCTATACTGATTATTCCGAGTAGGAACCAATGGTCGGATAGGGAGAAACTATTCGGTGGTGTATCGGTATTCACTGATGGTTCCAAAATGGATACAGGCACTGGTGCAGGTGTGTATCTAGTTGAGGGAAACATCAGGAAGACGTATAGACTACCGGATAGTTGTAGCGTGTTCCAGGCGGAAATTCTAGGTATCCTTAGGGCCACAGAATTGATTGCAGGGAACATAGAAGAGAATACAGAGGTAACTCTGTATGTGGATAGCCAGGCAGCGCTGAAAGCCTTGAAAGGACACTTTGTCAAGTCTAGGCTAGTTAGCGACTGTAAGAAGGCTCTTAGAAGATTGATGAGAGATTACCATATCAGACTCTGCTGGGTACCGAGTCATTGCGGGATAAATGGCAATGAGGTAGCTGATGAATTAGCTAGGAACGGCTCAGCTTTGGATAGGACTGTAAGTGAAAGCGGTATGAGACCATCTCTAGGCTTTTACTTCAGGTTAATTAGGGAGTGGATTCGGGATAGAACCAATCATGCATGGGAAAGTAGAACGGACTGCAGATTATCAAGAGTCCTATGGCCCAAACTTGATAGAGCAGATACAAATCTACTTTTGGGCATGAAAAGGGAGAACCTGAAGACTATGAGAGGTATTCCGACAGGTCATTGTCCCATAGGGGGAATGATAGGGTATTGGGATAGAGGTTCCTCCGGTCTTTGCAGAATGTGCGAAGATAATGAGGAGCTAGAGACGGTGGAACATATCATATGTCACTGTCCATGTCTACAACTAAGTAGGCAGAAATGGTTAGGCAGTCGATTCCTTGACGAATTGGGCAGTATATCGACAATAGAGCTCGATAGACTAGTAGGATTCATCATGGGAATAGGCTGGCTAAGAGGGGGTCGTTGGCGTGGATCGAGCGACCTGGGGCGGTAGTACTTTTCCTTTTCTGATTCTTTCTATTATCTTCTATACTTTTCTTGGTCTCAGCTTTTTTCTCTATCATTTTCCTTCCTGCTCTTTTCTATACCTTATCTGTAGTTTCTTTCTGGTTTCTTTCCTATATTCTTTTTGAAGGGACTCACAATGGACCGTTAGGTCTCCGAGTTGATGCACAAGCACTCTTATGAGTGCTGGGCAACCCTTCCCTACCTACCTACCTACCTAATTTTATTTCATTTTTGACTCATCTGCTAAATCGATTCTAAATAAATTTAGCACACATGTAGCTCAGAAATAACATAGCCTAATAATGGCACTCTCCTTCTTACACACACTTTTTGTAACAAATTATTTAACCTAATTTTGCTCATTTCTTACTCAAACACTGAATCGCTCCACATGAAATTTGGCACACGTATAGTTATGAATGAAATACAGCTTATACAATTTGTTTATTGGATATCACGCCCCTTTTTTCAACTACTTTGTGTGCCATATATAGTGCAAAAGGAACTAAGGCCTATAAACCTATTTAATGAATGCCACGCCCCTTTTTACGCTCACTTTTTGTAACAAATTATTTAACATAATTTTGTACTGTTAATACAGCCACTGAATCGGTGCATATAAAATTTAACACAAATAAAGTTCGGAATGAAATATGACGTGATTTATTTTTTCTCCGCATTAATTCATAGCCTTTTATGCTTATTTCGGATAAAAAATAATAAAAATCATTAAAAAAAATTATACGCGAATGGACGCGATTATTTTCTTAAAAAAATAATAACAAAAAAATCCACCCAAATAATAAATAATAACAATTTGTGTTTTCTTTTATTTACATATATATTACTTTGTGTGTTTGTTCTATAAAGAAAATAAGTGCACAAGTGTATGAAAAAAAAAATAATAATAATAAGATTACTCTCTTATGAGTCTCTTTAGTGCAAGCTCAATTGAGCGAAGGCTTAGTGTAAATGGCAGAAATGCTTATGTTACTGTGAGTGTTGAAGATAATACTATTGCCAAAACGAATAACAGAATTGATGACAGCTTGTATTTGACCGCCAAACCAAGCAATCGCCATCGTTCTTGCTAACCCGCTCTGTTGTCAATCGATGATTGTTTAACGAAAGAAAACAAAACAGCTGATAATAAACAACTGTCAGATAATAAACAAGTTTTAATTTCGCTTGAAGGTATGCTATGTAATTCACCTTCAAAAATAACAACATTCACAGTAAGTACAGATTTAATGAACCCTACAACTGGAGCTATACCCAAGTCTGGCCAATCGATCAATATTAAACAGAAACCCAAAATCCAGGTTGGAAGAAGCCCTAAATCCTCCAAATTAACACCTGCGGCAAAATTATCTAGAGAAGACGATAGACCAATTTCCGAAAATCGCTTCGCTATTTTACAGAATGAATCGGTTGAGCCCCCAATTGTATCCAAGTCGTCTAAACCTCCCCCAATTTATTTAAGAGAACAAAACAAAAACGAATTGATTCAACATCTGATCTCGTTGATCGGCGAGAATCATTTTTATATGATCCTCATAAAGCGTGGTAATATAAATGAGACAAAAATACAAGTAAGTCAAGAGAACGATTACCGCGAAGTTGTATCAGACTTTGAATCTCGTAAAAAGAATTTTTATACGTATCAATTAAAGTGTAGCAATGGTCTCCAAATTGTTATTAAGGGAATTGACTCTAACGTGGATCCAATAGCAATAAAACAAAGCTTAGAAGACAAGGGGTACAAAATAAAAAATGTAATGAACATTCGAAATCGTAATAAAATTCCTCAACCACTCTTTCGAGTGGATTTGGAACCTGGTGATATGAAACTGAAAAAAGGCGAAACCCACCCCATATATAATCTCAGATACTTATTGCATCGAAAAATCACTATAGAAGAGCCACATAAACGATCGGTACCCGTCCAATATTTAAACTGTCAGGAGTATGGACATACTCATGCCTACTGTAGGTTACCACCAGTTTGTGTTGTTTGTGGTGAACTGCACTATTCGTCCAAATGCGATAAATCCAAAGCTGATTCTATGATTAAGAAATGTAGTAATTGTGGTATAAACCATACCGCCAATTACAGAGGTTATCCAGTATATTAATTTGTCAAACGATCTTTAGGCCAGAAATCTAGAATTCCCCCCATTCAACCACCAAATACTTTTAATACAAATTACCCCCAGATAATAGAGCCTTCTACCAACAAAGAATCATACGCAAATGTTCTCAGAACAAATCGAACTCAAAATTCTCTGCCTAAATCTAACTCCAACTCAAACCCACAGGTAATGGAACAAACCCCCGCTTTCAATTTTACCAGGCTAGAAGCTACAATAGAGATGCTCGTACGATAGGTAAATAATTTTACAAACTCTATGAGCAATATGAATCAGGAAATGCTTAAGATGCAATCAATATTTTTGCAGGCAATTCTAAATAAGCCATGAACTGTTTGAAAATATGTTTTTGGAACGCAAACGGTATACGCCAACATAAGAACGAACTAGAATATTTTCTAAAAAAACAACAAGTAGATATAATGTTAGTTTCCGAAACTCATTTGACATTCAGAAGCTTATTCCAAATAAATGGATATGTGTTTTATGATACAAAAGACCCCAGAGGAAGAGCATGTGGAGGTTCAGCTATTCTCATAAAAACCCGCATTAGACACTACTTAATATGTGATCTTTGTGAAGATTATCTTCAAGCTACAACAACCTGTATTAATGATTGTTATAGAAACTTAGTGATTTCATCGATATATCACCCCCAAGATTTTCAATTACAGAAAATCAGTACAACAATTTTTATAAATCGCTAGGCCCCCGCTTCCTGGCAGCTGGCGACTGTAACGCTAAGCATACATTCTGGGGATCACGAGTGATTACCCCGAAAGGTCGTGTTTTATTTGATATAATTTCTAAAATGGGTTTGAATGTGATTTCTAGCGAAAACCCCACATACTGGCTCACTGATCCACAATGGAGCTAATTAAAGCTGAATCATATCTAGAATTATCATCAGATCACACACCCACTATTGTTATACTATTGAGCCCCCAAGAAATTGTATCCCCGACTGGTAACTTAGCGATATCAGGAAAAAGGATAAACTGGCTAAAATATAAGAAATACCTTAGTACTCACTGCAGAGAGAACATATCGCTGGGTTCACCAGAAGAAATCGATCTCTCTCTCAATAATTTTGAAAGAAATCTAAAACATGCTGCTGAACACGCTACCCAATCCCCCCGACAAAACAGATATAATAGAATTTATTCTGCAGATGTCGAACGGCTCTTGACTGAAAAAAGAAGAGTTCGAAGAGAGTGGCAACTCCACAGATCCCCTCAACTGAAATCGAAGCTAAAAGAATGGGAAAAAATGGTTACCAAACTTTTGAAGTATCGAAAATATGCATCTTTGTGTAAATATCTGGAAAAGTTGGATGCAACGCCTCAGTCAGATTACTCACTATGGCGAATTACAAAAAAACTCAAGAGACCTATTATAAGTAGACACCCTTTACGAAACACAAATGGTGAATGGGCAAGAAACGATACAGAAAAAGGGAATCTGTTTGTTAGTCATTTAAAGAATGTATTCACCCCGAACGAATCAAATGACATAATTGAGTTGCCACCTGTTGTGCCCCATTTTAGAGCTGTCGAACCACTTTGCTTCGAAATTCGAGAGATCGACAAGGCTATTGTTGATTTAAACTCCAAAAAGGCACCTGGAATTGATAAAATCAGTAACCAGATGCTTTTAAAGCTACCCCAGATAGCATTAAAAATAATACTTTATATTTTTAACACTATATTTCGCCTTGAATATTATCCACTAGAATGGAAGGTGTCACTGATTACCATGATACCTAAGCCAGGAAAAGATCACACAAAAGAAGAATTGTATAGAGCTATAAGTCTATTATCTAATATGTCTAAGCTATTTGAGAAGCTCCTAATGAACAAGCTATACCCGCTAATAAGCCAATGTATACCCAATCATCAATTCGGATTTAGAAGAAAACACAATACTATCCGACAAACACACAGACTTGTAAATGTTATAAACAAAACGTTTGAAGAAAAGAAATATTGTTCCGCTCTCTTCATTGACGTATCGCAAACCTTTGACAAAGTGTGGCATGACGGCTTGTTATATAAAATAGAACAAAATTTACCCATAAATATACATAAATTATTAAAAAGCTATATAACTGGTCGGAAATTTATTCTTAAAGAAGGTGACTTTTTTAGTACCCCTCAGCCTATTAAAGCAGGTGTGCCCCTAGGTAGTGTACCTGATATACAACTCCGATATGCCAACTAATAGTCAAACCCATACTTCAACATTGCAGATGATACAGCTATTTTAAGCACCCATGAATGCCCACAAGAGGCATCTCGAATTTTGCAGAACCATATATTTGATATTGAGAGATGACTAAAAAAATGGAAAATAAAAATAAATGAACAAAAATGCATACATATAACATTTACCTTGCGTAGGGAATCATGCCCACCTATCTTTATAAATAACCAAGTAATACCCCAGCAATCGGAGGTTAAATACCTCGGAATACATCTCGACCGACGCCTTACTTGGAAAATCCATATTGATGCAAAGTTGGCCCAAATGAAATTAAAAGCACTTCAAATAATTTGGCTAATTGGCAGAAATTCTGTACTCAGTCTAGATTGCAAACTACTCCTCTATAACTCAGTTTTAAAGCCAATATGGAGTTTTGGAATCCAGTTATGGGGTACGGCCTCAGCATCAAATATTGAAAAAATATAGAGACGCCAAAACAAAATATTGCGAATTATCACCGCAGCCCCTTGGTATGTAAGAAATACTAACATACATAAGGATCTAAACGTTCCTTTGGTAAAAGATGTTATAAAAGAACATGCAGGAGCATACTTAAAAAGTTTGGAAATACATCCTAACCCACTAGCGCGAAACATACTAAGAAATAATCGATACATCCGACTGAGAAGAAGAAACACCGCAGAAATGAGATGAAGTTAAGCCATATTCATTAAAATCGCTTTTAGTCTGACGTTGGTTGGACTAAATAGATATTAAGATTTAGATTTAAGATTTGATTAATTATTGTTAGTTCACTTAACTTTTGTGAAGATTCAATAAATAAAATTACTGAAAAAAATTGGCTTATGTAAATGTAAAATAGATAGCTCACTTGAGTTCTATTGGTCCCTTTGTTTTACCCTGATGAATTATGTGAATCTGTTCTCACATGTCCAAGAATAGGTTTGAATCGAATAAAAGATCTGACACCAATTGCAGATAGATCAGATAATCCATGCAGTCCTTATATTCGCAAGAGCAGGACAGCGACAAACTTTCTCATCCTCTTTAAAGCAACTTCTACAATATCAGTTAAAAGGGAATCCTAGTCTCCCAGTGCCATGTAATAATGGCCACAAGTGTTCGTAGCTGACGCCTTGGCAATCCCAGAGTGAAACTCGTCCGTTTTTGATCGCACTGGAGCCATATCTTTCCCGAGATAGAACATGCGGACTTATTTGTCCTTCTTTGTTGAACTATTCTCGACAAGTACTGCAGTATCAGTGATCTGCAAGATGTCAGCGGTATGCCAACTAATTGGTCCGTTTCTTCACTTTGAAGAAAGGAAACAGTTTTGACTAATTCTTCCGCAATAATATTTCTCGAGTATTTAAGTGACCCCTTACTCAGATCAACTCTAGGTTTGAATGTCTCGCCATATCATTTAAAAATGTCCGGCATATACATGCTAGCTTGGTTGTCGAATAGGCACCCGAAAGAGATTTAATCGCGGGTTGACTATCGGTACAAATTTGAATATCCATATAATATAGTTCATTAGCCAATTTACCGCTCTCCTAGTGGCTGAGATCTCCGCTTAAAAGCAGTACAGCGATCCAGCAACTTATACGAGGAATAAAGACATGCGGGAATAAAGACATGTCCCTGAACCCCTTCAAAACATTTGGATCCATCAGTGTAAACCTCAATAGATTTGGCTTTTATAGTGGGATCGGCTGAGATTAAAACAGAAAAGTCTCTGTCCAGAAAGGGTTTGGGAATACAATAATCAATATTGTCGGAGATGTCATCCGAAATTCCCAAAATGGTTGCACGGCTATAGCTTCTACCGTTCCATGCACCTATAGTACTGAGCCTAGTCGCCGACATGATGGCGATTTGTTTGGCCATTAGATCCACCGGCACCCAGTTCATCAGAACGAATAATGCCTTATATGGTGTTGTACGAAGTGCACCTGTAATTAGTAGCGCTGAGCTAAGCACAACCTTGTCGAAAATTCCGCAGAAGGTGGATTTTTTCATCGCTTTCCACCATACTATCGCTCCATACATAAGTATAGGCCTGATTACCATGTCGAAGAGCCATTTTTTATTCTTAAGATTTAATCCCCAATATTTCCTTATAGCCTTCCTACACATATAAAGGGCAATGTTTGCCTTTGACGCTCTAGCCTGGGTGTTCTGAAGCCAGGACATTTTGGAGTCCAGTATTATATGCAGAAACTTCGCACTGTCTGACAATTCAACTCCATTTTGGAAAGGGACTGAGAAAGATGGTATTTTATATCTCCTTGAAAAGAGAACTAGTTGCATCTTTCCTAGATTCACGCTACTCCATTTACTGAGTAGGCCTAACGCATTTTGAAGGCGGTGAAATATTTACCAGATACGGCCACCGCTACATCGTCAACAAGAACGACGGCTTTGAACCTCAGGGAATCAAGTTCCCTGAGCATTGTGTTGACGGCAATATTCCAAAGAAGTGGAGATTGAAGTCTCCCCTGAGGAGTGACTCTATTTGCTACCCTATATATTGTAGTCGCACCTATAGTGAAGATTATAACTCTGTTGGTTATAAGTCAACATATGACACCAATAATCGACTGATTTATATTCATTCTTTCCATAGCCATTTTAATAGCATCCGGGGTCACATTATTGAAGGCTCCTTCTATATCAAGAAAAGCCACTAATGCATATTCATTGTGCTCGAGAGCATTTTCTATATACCCTACAAGCGAATGCAACGCCGTCTCAACTGACTTGCATTTCATGTGGGCATGTTGGGACGCTGGCAAAAGGTTACAAAGGTGCCGGTCAATAGCCTTTCTAAAGTTTTCAAGAGGAAGGACGAAAGCCTAATAGGTCTGAAGTACTTTAGTCTCGTATGGTAGATCTTATCCGCTTTTGGGATAAAGACCACTTCACATCTAGTCCATGAGTCAGGGATATAAGAGCATGATAAGCAAGCCGTATATATCCGAAACAACCATGCCATTTGAGCCTGGGGATTTAAATGGCACAAAGTTTTTCAGAGCCCATCTCAGTTCATCTTCAGTTATTTGAATCTGAACGTCACTTAGGTGTGAAATTGTCGCAGGGGTCTCCGCGTATCCATGCGCATCCATTAAGACATCTAAGGTCTCACGGCCGCTTGTTATCCTACTGCCACAAGGTTTATTGGGGCAGAAGGTGAGGAAGCCAGGATTTTGCGTAAGCGACTAGTCTCGGAATGGCCTTCCACGCTGCTACAGAAGACCTTCTAAGATTTGCGTTTATCGTTCCTGATCAGGTTTTTAAACCTGTTTACTGAGGACTTAAAAGCTGACCAGTTTCCCAGTCTTTTAGCCTCATTAAATAAACGCCGGCACTCTTTACGAGTGTCACCCATTTCGGAGTCCCGCAAATGTTGTTTACTCCTTCCTTTGCACACTTCAGGTCTACATACTGTAGAAATCGCTCTATTGCAATTCTACAGAGGACTCAATGTCCTTCCGATTACAACTAGCCGGGGAGTTCGGGAGGAGTTGGGACAGTATATTATATTGTTCCATATAGATCGTTTTCCTCCTGTTTTTAATCGGGGATTTCTATAGAGATTTCTATAGTGAATGTATAAATGATCAGAGAATGAGCAATCATTTTAGATCTTCAATTCGCTGATCATGTTCGAATGCCTAGTATTCACTAGCATAATATAGAGAACCTCCCTTCTAATAGAATATACTAAAGTTGGTTCCTTACTGTTGCACAGTGGGGCAGAATCGAAATTTTTGAAAATAAATCTGTAACTTCTGATCGGCTGGTTGTATTTTCATGAAATTGTATAGGCGTAGCAGAGGAGTGTACAATGTTAAGTTTGGAAGGGGGGCAAAACAAACCCCTCAGGGGCGGAGCAAAGGGGGCTCAAAGTTAGGTACCTCTTACATAAAAATTTTTTAATCGCTTGCCAAATTTTTGTTTCTCGTCCGATTTCAAATATTTTTATATATTGTTGTAGACCCTGATAAGACCTACATGTCCTATTTATCTCTTATAGTTTTCGAGTTATTTGCGTTTGAATTTTTAAGCACCATAATTTTGCATGTTCTTAGTCCAGTTTTTTTTTTCATATATATCATAGTATTTCAAGCCGATTTTATTAGTTTTTCTTAACTAGTTAAAGAACAAAATTATCTATTGAATAAAAAAAGTTTAAGTCGATACTTTTACCGAGTCCTAAAATAAACGATTTTGAATTTGAAAATTGCAAAAAAGACGACTTTTTGTGTTTTTTTAGCTGAAAAAGTATCTACACTCTTTTTTTATCAAAAATAAAATTTTCTTTAGCAACATATAATAATTTTACACTTTTCTGAAAGGTAACTTCACAGAGATGACTTTACTATAAAAAACAAGCCCAATAACTCAACTGGTCATGGTACATTCACTCCCGATTTCGACCCATTTTATATGAAAGTAGATTCTATAGCCAAAAATGTAAAAAATCGCATTTTTGGGAATATTCATTAGTTTTTTTTGGGAATTCAGGGAAACACTACCCCTGATTGAAATTTGGTTATTTATATTAATAAGATCCACCTTTTCTGCAAACTTCATTAAGATATCATTATAAACAAATATGTTATTACAATTAAAAAATTTTTATTTTCTCCAAAAACCCCAAATTGGGCCTTTTATTTGGTTTATTTCTAAATAGCGAAAGAAATTTTAAAAATATGTATTCCAATATCCAAATCATTTAGCATATATAATTTTCGATATTTTGCAAAAAGATTCAAGTCAATATCATGCCTCATTTCAGAAATATGTACCTTTAAACTTTTATATTTCCAATTTATTGCACATATGACTATATGTTTACAAAAGTGCAACTTTTGCCTTTAGCTTTGTGTGAATAATTACTTAGAAAATTATGAATGTTTCTGTATACTCTTAATAATATCTATACACAAAATATTTTTATAAAAATAATTAATAAATATTTTTTATTTTTAATAGGGTTGCCACATTTCCCAAATTTAAGTAAATCTTTATTCTTTTCTAAGCATTCATATAGTTCTATTAATGAATTTAAAATAACAAAACAAACAAAAAATTTCTATTTTAACTTAATCAATATTATTATTTTTGGTATTTATCATCTTGCTTAGATAGAGAAGGTTGACGTGATACCAAATATACCACATCTCCACCCAGAGACCGATCTCGGTCCATTGTGAGTCCCTTCATTGAAAAACTATAGAACATAGAAAGTAAAATACAGAAAATAGGAAAATAGAAATAGAAAGGAAAAGGACAGGAATAAAAAAAGAATCATATAAGGGGATTAGTAATGTTGCCAATCCCCCTAGGGGTGTACCCCTGACTCACCCTTAGACAGTCGATTCCCATGACGAAGCCTATGACGTCTACAAGCTCCATATCCCGAACGTCACTTAGCCCGTCGAGGAATTGACTGCCCAGCCATTGCATCCTACGATGCTGAAATCGTGGACAATGGCACATAATGTGCTCAATAGACTCGGTCTCGTCGACGTCTCCACACATTCTACAAAAATCGGAATTTCTAGCGTCCCATCTAGACCTCATCTTCCCTATCAAACAGTGACCCGTTATAGCCCCTATCATGATTCTTAAGCTCTTCCTATTCAAGCCCAGAAGAGTGCTTGTGCCTGCCTTGTCAAGATGCCGAGAATCTCAGCCTGAAAAACGCTGCACTCATTAGGGAGTCTAAAAGAGCCTTTCAGATCCTTGGTCATAATATAGAATCCCGCACCAGTACCTATGTCCATTTTCGATACGCCCGTGAACACTGCACAACCTTCATACAGTCTCTCAGTGCTGGACCATATCTCCCTATTAGGTATCACCACGACAGGATTTACCCCAAAGTCTGATTCAGCGGCCATGTAATCGGATGCCCCTATGGAGTTCAGATTAACCTCACCATAACTGATCTCGTATATGACCCTGTAGTTAGCTGTTCTTGATGAACCTAATAGTCCTAATTCCTTAAGTCTCTGCAGACTCCTTGCTGCCATACCCTTCACAAACTCTTAAACTCTTCAATAGGTAAGAGATGAAGTATGACATCCAGAGCCGCTTGTGGTGTACTTCTCATTGTACCTGTAATGTCAATTGAAGCACACCTCTGTGCCTTCGACAAAAGGTTCCCATTACTCTTACGATCCAGTGCCTGCCACCAGACAGTACAACGATAAGTAAGAATTGGTCTCACCACCGAGGCGTAAATCCAATTTACAACTTTTGGTTTGAGCCCCCAATTCCTACCTATGGAGTTTCTACAGGTGTAGTAGGCATTGAGGCCACGTTTGAGTCTATCCTGAACATTCCTGTTCCAGGTCAGCTTACTATCGAGGAATACCCCCAGATATTTCGCTGAGTCGGAAAGCCTCAGTTCAGTTCCACATAGTACCGGTAATCTGAAATTCTCTACCTTGTACCTTCTAGTAAACAGAACCAACTCTGTCTTTTCCGGATTCACCCCAGCCTCCTATCAGCGGCCCAAGAGGACAGCTCACCCAGCGCGGATCTCACTGTCATGATCTCACTGATTGTGGGAAGAAATTTTCCCTTTACTAGTATGACCACATCATCAGCATATGCCACGATCTTCCGTCCCCTGCTGTCAAAGTGACAGCAATAGCCACAGCAGGGGAGAGAGCACTCCCCCTTGCGGTGTCCCCCTAGTCACCAGTTTCCTTAAACATACTCCAATCGATCAAGAAGCCATGTACTTTAAGATCCACCAGCGCCTGCTTAACAGCGTCAATCTTGATATTGTTGAACGTTCCCTCAATATTCAAGAACGCGGCCATGGTAAATTCCCTGTACCGAAGTCCTTGTTCTATATATCACACCACATCATTCAGCGCACTCTCAACAGATTTAGCCTTCAGATAAGCATGCTGAGCACTACTCATGCTGTTGGTGCCAAAAGAAGATCTTAGATATAGGCCTATCAGTCTCTCTAATGTCTTCAAAAGGAAAGACGATAGGCTGATAGGTCTATAATCCTTGGTTTCGAGTGACAAGTCCTACCACCTTTAGGTATGAATATAACCCTTACCTCTCTCCACCCCCTCGGTATGTCTCTATGTAGCAGACACCCTTTAAAAATCTCAATCAGTAGTAGACGAACCACCAACGGTGCGTTCTGAAAATGGCCGGAAAAATACCATACGTGCCAGGTGACTTGTAAGGCACGAATGAATTCACCGCCCATGTAACTTTCTCAACCGTAATCAGGTATCTCACCACTGTTTCAACTGTCCCGATGGCGGACTCTGTGAAGAAGTGCTCTTCCTCACCTGATCCTTACAACCCGGAAAGTGGGTTTCCAAAGGTTCAGATGAACCATCTGATCTCTGGATACTCCCCGGAACACTAGGATCCTTCGACAGTATCTTTTTGAATCTGGATAGTTCTTTGACAGAGTCAATGGTCTCGCTGTACTTAATCCACGAGGCTCTTTTAGCTCTTCTAATGTCCTTTTTGTACTTATTAAAACACACTTTATAGGTGCTCCAATCTTCGTCCGTACCAGTTCTATGGGCTCTGTTATACAGCCAGCCAACTGTGGTCCGTTGAACTCTCAACTCCTCTGACCACCAGACCGGCTGTTTCCTCCTACCCGGATAGCTCACCGGGCAGTTGATCTCATAGCTTCTGGTAATAGATCATTTTCCTTAATAAATATTCTATTTCTAACACGATTTTTTATTACTTATTTACATTAAATTTATGTAGACATTTTTCTAATATTTTAAACTTATACTACTTATTTTCTATAAAATAATCTGTTGTATCTGTATACATATCTAAAAGATAATAAAGGTCCTTCAAGTCTTCAGTATTTTGAGTTGATAAAGGCTCATAATAAACCTAACGTTTTCTCATTGAAGATTGTACAGGGTCTGATGATAACAAAAGGCTATTAAAAATATCCTCATTTTGTGACGTTCTGGAGCATTTCCTGGAGCTGAATAATTGAACGTGCTTAAAATCTCAGTTTCTTGCTTCTTGAGCCCCTTCTGTAAGCTCTCCAAGTGGAAGAATATTTCGTTCAATTATAATTTCGCCATGCAAAATACTTTATGTACTGTTGGTGTCATTTCTTTCAATGGATATAGAGAAACAAGTAGTTTAAATATTTCTGTTGCATATTCTCCAAATCGAGCGGAGTTAATTTTGTGCTTACTATTAATTCCCATTAATAGTATGTTAGTCCTTTCAAGTAACTTTTTATTAATACCAGTTATTTTTGATGTAGCTTCGAAATTTCCGAAAAACCTTTCTGCTGTGTTTCCATCATTTGTACTACCACCAGTCGGTATAGGTTTGTCGATCATCCTGAATTCTACTTTTCTCAGATATTCTAAGTGTTTTTAAATTCTCGTTGTTTCTAGTAGATTTTGTTAAATTTTCTGGCACACTTCTATACTTTAAATCATATGCTATGTGCAGAAAATGCTCCATGAACCGTATTCTGGCGTGAAGTGGAGATATTCCGAAAAGAAGATGTTTTCGTAATGGCATTACTAACCTTTCCATCAGTCATTGTTAGACTAAGTTGAAAGGATATATCGAATGTGTATTGGTTTATGGTTATTGAAAGAGGTTGTAAATCATTTATTTCATCTTTAATATATTCCACTAAATCCTTTGTTGTTGTCTTTGACTCCCTTGTGTATTCGAAACAAATACGTCTGCAAAAATATTTTGATCCTGGAGTGGTGTTAAGCCATATATCTTCAAATGAGTTTTTACACTTTGATGAAGATTGCTTTAAGGAATAATGTCGCATTCTTAATGACGCCAAAGATGCTAGAAATACGCTTTTATAATCCGCCATTTGCTTACGTCCATTAGCATGCTTGTATTGAGGAAGGGCTGATAATCCGTTACATCTCCACTTACAGATAATTAATCCTTGTATTATGGTAGAATTGAGTGTCCCTTTTCAAGCAGAGCTTTTCTTAAAATTTGAAATTTGTTTCGGCTAAGCTCCAGTTCAAGCATTATAGCAATTGCTTCTTCCTCTGTAAAATTGGATTGTGATGTTGGAGTAGGTACACTTTAGGCAATCCGTTTAAGGCGTTTTGGTGATGCAGTTAGCAGTATTTCAGCAATATTAATTGCACTCTGAGGTTTCTTCTCCTTTTTTAACATTTCTTTGAATATATCAGAAACTTCTTCATTCGAAATTATAGAAAGCTTATGGGCCAGTCTTTTCTCATCAACATATATCTTGCAGGGTGCTCCAGTTGATATTTTGTACGCCGATATTTCTATATCAGTATCCAACCAATCGGAATGTTTAATTTTTAATCTGTTAATACGATTAAGATCATTTTTAGATAAACTCCACAGAACACAACACAATTGTTCATGTTTCTGTGTAATCACCATGGCAATCAACTTCGTTATGATGTTGATAAGGATTTGCTTACATTTATATATATATATATATATATATATATATATATATATATTAGGTACAGGTATTTACGGGTATTCTGTGAATTTTCATTAGGTAAAATATCTGAAAGAGTCAATTTGGAAGAGTACCTATCCGAATTCATTGATATTATATGTTACTGTTAGGTATCACTGGAAAGGATATTACCTGTACATTGTCACTAGCTCATAAAAATATAGGTTTTGAACCATCAGTAATAGATAAATCCTGCAGTTAAGTATCACCGGAAAGGATACCTGTACATTGCCACTGGATCATAAATATATAAATTTTTAACCATCACCAATAGATAAATACATTTGTTAAATTTAGGTAAACACCATAAATATAAACTAATAAAATACTTATTGATTAAGTTAAAATACTAATTTTTTGTTTGTTTTGTTATTTTAAATTCATTAATAGAAATATATGAATGCTTAGAAAAGAATAAAGATTTACTTAAATTTGGGAAATGTGGCAACCCTATTAAATATAAAAAAATTTATTAATTATTTATATAAAATATTTTGTGTATAGACATTATTAAAAGAATACAGAAATATTCATAATTTTCTAAGTAATTATTCACGCAAAAGCTAAAGCAACAGTTGCAAGTTTGAAAAACATAGTCATATATGCAATAAATTGGAAATATAAAAGTTTAAAGTCGAATATTTCTAAAATGAGACAATATCATGCCTCATGAATTTGGAATACATATTTTTAAAATTTCTTTCGCTATTTAGAAATAAACCAAACAAAAGGCCTAATTTTGTGTTTTTGTATAAAATACAATTTTTTTTAATTGCAATAACGTATTTGTTTATAAAGATATCTTAATGAAATTTCAATCAGGGGTAGGGTTCTCCTGAATTCCCAAAAAATGGGAATTTTTACATTTATGGCTATAGAATTCACATTTTTTCGAAGTCTCGTAAATTTTGATTTAAAACTTTTAAAAACGTATTGAAAATTCTTAAAATATATTCCGCTTGTCGATTCGTGCTTTGGGATTTGAGAAAATATGGTCTAAAATCAAAACTGTCATATAAAATTGGTTTAATTCGGGAGGGTGTGCACCACGACCAATTGAGTTATTGGGCTTGTTTTTTATTTTAAGGTCATCTCTGTGAAGTTACCTTTCAGAAAAGTGCAAAATTGTTATATGTTGCTAAAGAAAATTTTATTTTAGATAAAAAAGAGTGTAGATACTTTTTCGGCTAAAAAAACACAAAAAGTTGTCTTTTCAATTTTGTCCTTTAACTAGTTAAGAAAAAAAACTAATAAAATCGGTCGGAAATACTAGTATATATATGAAAAAACTGGACCAAGAACATGCAAAATCATGATGCTTAAAAATTCAAACCCAAATAACTCGAAAACTATAAGAGATAAATAGGACACGTAAGCATGTTTTTATAAGTCTTATCAGGTCCTAAAACAATATATAAAAATATTTGAAATCGGACGAGAAACAAAAATTTGGCAAGAGATTAAAATTTTTTTATGTCAGAGGTACCTAACTTTGAGCCTCCTTAGCTTCGCCCCTGCGGGGTTTGTTGTGCCCCCTTCCAAATTTAATATTGTACACTCCTCTGCTGTACCAAATTTCTTGAAAATCCAACCAGCCGATCAGAAGTTACAGATTTATTTCCAAAAAATTTCGATTCTGCCCCATTGTGCGTTGTTTAAAACATCTAAACTACCACAAAGGATAAGAGACTTAGCTCTTGTACTGGTATCCGCGCTTCCTCAAACGATATGGTATGTTCTTGTCATTTGCCGCCTTGGTTATTGCGCGAACTTTGGCATTTTGTGGTGGTGCGCTGCTATTTTGGGCCACATAGCTGGAGACAATATAAATGGTGCCACGAGTTGTCTCTCAGGCTGCTACAACCGTATCTTCATCACTAAATTAACTTGCGTTATCTTCACCATTGTCACTTATGGGGGTGATTATGACATTGACGTCATCTTAGTTCGAGTCCAAGAAGGCGTCTTCGTCAACTACTTTATCCATCTGTTCAAAAAACTCACCCACGTATTCAGTGGGTGGGTGTCTTCTTAAACGAGAGAATTAAAGTTTCCTCACATCACATTGCTTTCAGAGTCAGATCGTCATCGCCCTGAATCGGTCTGTCTCGGTCGTCTCCTCGGTAGACCTGTAGAAAGATAGACTCGAAACCGTGGCATATCTTTCCACTTTTTTCTCGAAGAGACGGCAGGGACTTCTTATTCATAACGATGACTGTCATCCTGGATGCTCCGTCGGATGCGAATACTTTGGTCACCTTCAAATAATTTGTGGGGATCTCAGTGTTACCGAACCGAATGAGTTCCAGAGTCTCCTCTGATTTGGACGGTTCATCCGGTACGCGGGCCATGGCTCTAGACCGACGTGGAATCTCGTCAATATAGGCCAAGTCTAGTCTAGCACCTTCTCATAGGCCCTCCAAAAGCGACTGCTTACCGAGCAAGGCCGTTATCTCGTTTGAGCCGGCCATTAACCGTCCAGGATCATCGCTTTGGGGAGAGGGTTCGGGGTTCTCCTTTAGAGCTTTACAGAATACCCCCATTAGCTTTTTGCGCACTAACTCCCAATTTTCGTGGGAGATGGCGCAGTCAAAAGCGCTCCTGTCGATGACTGCTCATACGAGATGAACTTCACTGAACGATTTGCCCATCGGGTTGTAGGGCTTCGGACGTTTAATCGCTGTTGACCTTGCGACTTTGCATCCTTCTCTGGCCGTTTCCGTTTGTTCCCGTCTTTTGATAAAAAGGGAGGTTTTCGTTGCAATTAAAGATTTAGCACAATTTAAGGAAATGAGTTCCTCTGGTGTTAGGGATTTGGCTGGGTTTTTCCCAAGACGATCCAAAAAACGATCGGCGGCACGTCGTCTTAAGAATGCCTTCTGGCGGGTGTGATGTGCCTTTGGGACGTATATATCTTGTCGTTTTAGGCTGGAAGCACAGTTCACAGCTCCTTTACTGGCGGGGAGAGGTGATACTTGGGAACTAGAAAACTTATTCGCAGTTCCCTTTTTCACAGAAGGCACTTTGTTTACTGCTGCTCCAAAGCAGCGGTTTTCACCTGTTCTTTACCGATGAGGGCCAGAGCAGGACTTAACCCCTCCTGCTATTTGTTGTTCCGTATTGTTCTTTATTAGTTTATTTGTTTTTTGTTCATTCAATTCCATATATTATTCCCACGATTAAGATCGTATAGGATTGGACCATCCATGCATTGACGGCGTAAATGGACTAGGCGTTGGAGGGGAGTTGTTAGCGACTAATCTTCTTTAACCACTAATTAGCCATTCAGGTTCTCGGCACAACTTCCAACAGTTTTGGTCTGCTGGCAGTGACTAGACACGGCATAAGCTCATGCCATTACTTAGGTTTAACAGTGGTATGTTAAACCTAATTAATAAAAATCTCGATGGGAGATATGTTCACTTCACACGAGCTGTGGAAGGATAATTTTAAGTTTCTTAAGGCAGCAAATATTTGTGATGAATGAATTTGGTGCAGGAATATTGATTGATCTTCAATAGTTGGGTATGGATATAAATTATTATTAAATAGTAAGTCAGAGTACGTGGTGGAAAAGAAATCCGCAAACAAATTATTAACTTCCATTATGTTATGGTATTCGTGGTTTAAATATTTTATAACGCTATGATAAATATCAGATTTTCTTTTGAAATTAACAAATTTGTAAAAACGATTTTGGGTCACATTTAAAATTATGTTTCATAGTGTTAATGTAGTTTTTATGAGCTGTAATTAGTGCTATACAGAAGATTATTCAGTTCATCTAAATTAGCCCGTTTGAAGCAGTAAAATTTATCGTTATATGTTTTTGTTGATGATGCACAATTACATGGAATGTTACTACTATGATATCGAACTTCAGGTACAGAAATTGGGTTTATACTTATCATTGAGCTATCAACTGGTTCATTTGCAAACACCAGATCGAATAATTTACAATATTTATTAAAATTAAATTGGAAAAGACATAAGTTGCTTAGAGGTTATTCTATAAACTCTTATAAAAATATGAGGTATAAAAACATGAGTCGGGTAAAAATTTCCAAGATGCTGTAGGCATACTAAAATCCCCAAAAACAAGTATCGAATCATCCGGTTTAGAAAATGATGTTATTGATTTTATTAACATAAAATGTTCAAAGTGAATGAATTGGTATCTATTTTGACTTTTTATACCCTTCACTACAGGTGTAAAGGTGCCATTAATAAAAATCAGCAAATTAATCGCCATAATATCGCCAAAAACCCGAAAGGGCCTCTAAAAACGTATTTCTTTTTAACTTTTCTAAGCCCCTATATAAGCTAGAGACTTCGTTTTTTCACAGAAAATTCGATTCATCAGTAATTGAGATGTTTGTCAAAACTCATTTTTGGACTTTGTGAAGCTTCTATATAAGCTTCAGAATTAATTTTGGTACAAATCTGTTGCTAATATATATATTTTTTTTAATTTAAAATTTTTTTAATTAATCATGTCGGACCATAAACAATATAGCTATAGGCAAACATCTGAAAAAATATTAAAAATATACACACACAAACATATATAAAAAGCATTGCAATAACATTCAGTGTTCTTGTTTTTGTATAAGCAAGCAGTAGTTGTTGATTGTATATACACACAATCATTTTTCATGTATGTTTTGACATTTCTAGTTGGAAATAGAAGCATTGCAGCATTTATATTCATATGTATATAAAATTAGCAGTTATCAAAAGCATCGCTTGCTATTATAGTTTAATTTTGTGTTTAAATTTTTGTAGGTTGAAAAAATGAAGAATATTTTTTTAAACACTTTTTGTTATATATATATATATATATATATATATATATATATATATTTAATACGAAAATGTGATCTCATTTTCGTATTAAATATATATATCAAAAAGAGGATTTCATAAATTAGGCAGTGTATTAGTTATCAAACTGATTCAAACTCTATTCTTACATATAATTCAAATGTAGCTGTAAAGTAAAAATGGTGATTTTTAGTTTTATTCCAAAACTAGTCAGATTTGGAGGTTTCAGTCAAAATTAATCAAAAGTTTAAAAAAAAAGATTGAAAAAAGTTTATAACTTTTTTTTATGTGCAATACATTAACTACAAATTTAAAATTTTATTTTAAAATTTATACCGAATTTCTTACTTTTTTAAAATAATTTATTAATAAGAATTAAACAAATCTTAAATTTAATAAATTTAATATTTCAATCTCAACTGGAAATCAAACTTAAAATTTAAACCTTGGTCTATGCTTAAAAAATTTGTTTGATATCAAACATGTATCATATTGCAAACCTTTGATTTGGTGTTTACTTATTACACAAACATTTTGGTGGGTCGTTCTCGAATTGTAATGTTTCAAGGGGGTCGTGAAGCTGTTCCATGAACTAGAAAAACTAACTATTTTTTACAACTGCAACAAGTCACCACTCTTCACATACGTGTGTTGTGTGAATTCAACAGACTTGTGATATATTTAAACAAAACAAAATCACCAAAATTGTCCTTCCAAATAACATTCGTACCACATTTTTTCATACACATAACATTTAATTATTTTCTTAACACTTTTATCTCATTTTAATTTCTGAAAAAGCAATTATAATATTTTTGACATTTAATTTTTGGTTGTTGATTTTAAAACAATTTACATTTTTGTTGATATTTAGTAACAATAATATAATAATTAAATCATTATAAATACAATACACATTAAAATGTTTAATATTTGTTGTAATGTAAAAAAGTATTTAAAAATTTTTAAATACAATTTTTTGCAACTATTTGTGCAAATGAAGTGAGGTCGGCGTGAACTTAACAAAGTAAGATAACAAAGTAAAAGTGCTGCCAAGTTAACAGTCGCAACTTTGTTAACAAACTAATCATGAAAGATAACAAACTAATGGACCCTAGGTCGAATTGGGAGATTTGTTTTGGACCGGACCACTTGGAGTTGATAGAGGAGAGTCTCAGCTTCATTTTGATATATATTTTATTCACCGCTATAGTTTTTGGTAGAACAAAAATTTCAAAAAAAGATTTTTCATATTTCACTCTAAGGGACATTTTGGACTCTAGGTCGAACTGAGTGATTTGTTCCTGGACCGGACCACTTGGAGGTGATAGAGGAAGGTCTCAGCTTCATTTTGATATACATTTTATTCACCGCTATAGTTTTTGGTAGAACAAAGTTTTCAAAAAAAGATTTTTTCATATATCCCTCTAGAGGACATTTTGGACCCTAGGTCGAACTGAGTGATTTGTTCCTGGACCGGATCACTTGGAGGTGATAGAGGAAGGTCTCAGCTTCATTTTGATATACATTTTATTCACCGCTATAGTTTTAAGTAGAACAAAGTTTTCAAAAAAAATTTTTCATATTTCACTCAAGGGACATTTTGGACTCTAGGTCGAACTGAGTGATTTGTTCCTGGACCGGACCACTTGGAGGTGATAGAGGAAGGTCTCAGCTTCATTTTGATATACATTTTATTCACCGCTATAGTTTTTGGTAGAACAAAGTTTTCAAAAAAAGATTTTTTCATATATCACTCTAGAGGACATTTTGGACCCTAGGTCGAACTGAGTGATTTGTTCCTGGACCGGACCACTTGGAGGTGATAGAGGAAGGTCTCAGCTTCATTTTGATATACATTTTATTCACCGCTATAGTTTTAGGTAGAACAAAGTTTTCAAAAAAAGATTTTTCATATTTCACTCTAAGGGACATTTTGGACTCTAGGTCGAACTGAGTGATTTGTTCCTGGACCGGACCACTTGGAGGTGATAGAGGAAGGTCTCAGCTTCATTTTGATATACATTTTATTCACCGCTATAGTTTTTGGTAGAACAAAGTTTTCAAAAAAAGATTTTTTCATATATCCCTCTAGAGGACATTTTGGACCCTAGGTCGAACTGAGTGATTTGTTCCTGGACCGGACCACTTGGACGTGATAGTGGAGGGTCTCAGCTTCATTCTGATATACATTTTATTTACCGCTATAGTGATTTGTTCCTGGACCGGACCACTTGGAGGTTATAGTGGAAGGTCTCAGCTTCATTTTGATATACATTTTATTCACCGCTATAGTTTTTGGTAGAACAAAGTTTTCAAAAAAATATTTTTTCATATATCACTCTAGAGGACATTTTGGACCCTAGGTCGAACTGAGTGATTTGTTCCTGGACCGGACCACTTGGAGGTGATAGAGGAAGGTCTCAGCTTCATTTTGATATACATTTTATTCACCGCTATAGTTTTTGGTAGAACAAAGTTTTCAAAAAAAGATTTTTTCATATATCCCTCTAGAGGACATTTTGGACCCTAGGTCGAACTGAGTGATTTGTTCCTGGACCGGACCACTTGGACGTGATAGTGGAGGGTCTCAGCTTCATTCTGATATACATTTTATTTACCGCTATAGTGATTTGTTCCTGGACCGGACCACTTGGAGGTTATAGTGGAAGGTCTCAGCTTCATTTTGATATACATTTTATTCACCGCTATAGTTTTTGGTAGAACAAAGTTTTCAAAAAAATATTTTTTCATATATCACTCTAGAGGACATTTTGGACCCTAGGTCGAACTGAGTGATTTGTTCCTGGACCGGACCACTTGGAGGTGATAGTGGAAGGTCTCAGCTTCATTTTGATACATATTTTATTCACCGCTATAGTTTTTGGTAGAACAAAGTTTTCAAAAAAAGATTTTTTCATATATCCCTCTAGAGGACATTTTGGACCATAGGTCGAACTGAGTGATTTGTTCCTGGACCGGACCACTTGGAGGTTATAGTGGAAGGTCTCAGCTTCATTTTGATATACATTTTATTTACCGCTATAGTTTTTGGTAGAACAAAGTTTTCAAAAAAAGATTTTTTCATATATCCCTCTAGTGGACATTTTGGACCATAGGTCGAACTGAGTGATTTGTTCCTGGATCGGACCACTTGGAGGTGATAGTAGAAGGTCTCAGCTTCATTTTGATATACATTTTATTTACCGCTATAGTTTTTGGTAGAACAAAGTTTTCAAAAAAAGATTTTTCATATTTCACTCTAAGGGACATTTTGGACCCTAGGTCGAACTGAGTGATTTCTTCCTGGACCGGACCACTTGGAGGTGATAGTAGAAGGTCTCAGCTTCATTTTGATATACATTTTATTTACCGCTATAGTTTTTGGTAGAACAAAGTTTTCAAAAAAAGATTTTTTCATATATCCCTCTAGAGGACATTTTGGACCATAGGTCGAACTGAGTGATTTGTTCCTGGACCGGACCACTTGGAGGTGATAGTAGAAGGTCTCAGCTTCATTTTGATATACATTTTATTTACCGCTATAGTTTTTGGTAGAACAAAGTTTTCAAAAAAAGATTTTTTCATATATCCCTCTAGAGGACATTTTGGACCATAGGTCGAACTGAGTGATTTGTTCCTGGACCGAACCACTTGGAGGTGATAGTAGAAGGTCTCAGCTTCATTTTGATATACATTTTATTTACCGCTATAGTTTTTGGTAGAACAAAGTTTTCAAAAAAAATTTTTTCATATATCCCTCTAGAGGACATTTTGGACCATAGGTCGAACTGAGTGATTTGTTCCTAGACCGGACCACTTGGAGGTGATAGCAGAAGGTCTCAGCTTCATTTTGATATACATTTTATTTACCGCTATAGTTTTTGGTAGAACAAAGTTTTCAAAAAAAGATTTTTTCATATATCCCTCTAGAGGACATTTTGGACCATAGGTCGAACTGAGTGATTTGTTCCTGGACCGGACCACTTGGAGGTGATAGTAGAAGGTCTCAGCTTCATTTTGATATACATTTTATTCACCGCTATAGTTTTTGGTAGAACAAAGTTTTCAAAAAAATTTTTTTCATATTTCACTCAAGGGACATTTTTGGCCATAGGTCGAACTGAGTGATTTGTTCCTGGACCGGACCACTTGGAGGTTATAGTGGAAGGTCTCAGCTTCATTTTGATATACATTTTATTTACCGCTATAGTTTTTGGTAGAACAAAGTTTTCAAAAAAAGATTTTTTCATATATCCCTCTAGTGGACATTTTGGACCATAGGTCGAACTGAGTGATTTGTTCCTGGACCGGACCACTTGGAGGTGATAGTAGAAGGTCTCAGCTTCATTTTGATATACATTTTATTTACCGCTATAGTTTTTGGTAGAACAAAGTTTTCAAAAAAAGATTTTTTCATATATCCCTCTAGAGGACATTTTGGACCATAGGTCGAACTGAGTGATTTGTTCCTGGACCGGACCACTTGGAGGTGATAGTAGAAGGTCTCAGCTTCATTTTAATATACATTTTATTTACCGCTATAGTTTTTGGTAGAACAAAGTTTTCAAAAAAAGATTTTTCATATTTCACTCTAAGGGACATTTTGGACCCTAGGTCGAACTGAGTGATTTGTTCCTGGACCGGACCACTTGGAGGTTATAGTGGAAGGTCTCAGCTTCATTTTGATATACATTTTATTTACCGCTATAGTTTTTGGTAGAACAAAGTTTTCAAAAAAAGATTTTTTCATATATCCCTCTAGTGGACATTTTGGACCATAGGTCGAACTGAGTGATTTGTTCCTGGACCGGACCACTTGGAGGTGATAGTAGAAGGTCTCAGCTTCATTTTGATATACATTTTATTTACCGCTATAGTTTTTGGTAGAACAAAGTTTTCAAAAAAAGATTTTTTCATATATCCCTCTAGAGGACATTTTGGACCATAGGTCGAACTGAGTGATTTGTTCCTGGACCGGACCACTTGGAGGTGATAGTAGAAGGTCTCAGCTTCATTTTGATATACATTTTATTTACCGCTATAGTTTTTGGTAGAACAAAGTTTTCAAAAAAAGATTTTTTCATATTTCATTTACCGCTATAGATTTCAGGTAGAACAAAGTATTGAAAAAAACAGTGATGGTGGTGCCCGGCCTGCAACGTATCAGCCTCTGAAATAAATGTAAATAATCTGGCAGCCCAGAAATAAATATATTAACAGTTTAAAAACTTGGCACACCTTTTATTCTAACATGGCCACCAAGACGAATTTTTACAAGGTGGTTTCGATTAGACATGTAGCCTTCAGTTTTCTGAAGTGTCAAACTGCACATATAAAAAATTTTTATAACGAACCTTGTTAAATCTGGCTTGGTAACCGTCTTATTTTATTTGACATCCAAGAAACAGCAGGTAAGTGTTTTTTTAATTGATTAAAAATAAGATTTTTAAGTGATAATAATAATTTATATAGTTAATATGTGTGAGTTTAAAGTGAGTGATTTTTAAAAAAATAGTGATTTTTTCTTTTTTCAAAAAAAAAAAAAAAAAAATTTTTGTGTATGGTAATAGAGCTGCCGCGTAATTAAAAATAATTCTAAAAATGGGATTTTTTAAATTCCCAAGAAAAAAAATATTTCGTAATTTTGCAGAAATAAATATTCTTTTTATTTTTATTTTGTTCTATCGCCATATCGAAAAATTATCGCGCAAAAGCAAAATAAAACGATCGCGAAAAGGAACTCGGTACAAAAAAGACATATCAAAAAAATAAAAAAAAGTTTATCGATATATCAAGAAGTATCGCCATATTGAAAAAATATTAAGAAAAACAAACGGATCGACAAAATTATAAAAAATTTAGAAAAAAAAAATCAAAACATGAAATTTAAAATGGATTTTTATTTTTTATTTTTTTATTATATATTTATTAATACGCGCTGAAAGCTCAAGCGAAGGAAGACCACTATCAATAGAAGGAAGGCTCAATAGAAAGGAAGGCCATTAGAAGGAAGACAACAAACTTACACACTTGGAAAGAGGGTAATAAATGTAAATTTTCACTAATACCTTTTATTAACTTTAATAATAGAATTATTTTAATACTAAATATAAAAATATTTAATAATAATTTAAATGTATTTTGTAAATTAATATATAATATAAGAATATATTAAGAGTCATTTATAATTAGATAAATTAGTTTAACAAAATATTGATTTCAAAAAATTTTACAAATAAAAAATTTTTAACAATATATAATTTTTAAACTTTTTTTTTGTTACATCTAGAGGCAAAATTTCATCATGAGAGTAAGACGTAAGTTTAGTTATAGTTCAAATGATTTAAAGACCATACTGTTAAATTGCTCATTTTTAGAGGATTTGCAGATCATTTCTTCGAAAAATGTTAAATTATTTGAAATTATTATTGAATCGTTAAATGCTATTTGCAAAAAATCTAAATATAATAAGCTTCAAAATAATTTAAAAAATAGAAGAAGGATCTGTAGTATGGCAAAAACCTTGCTGAAAACACGCAAGGTAATAAAAGTAGACACATTTAATAGTGCTACGAATTTAAAATCTGATGTATCAGAAAATAATACTTTATTAGAATGTAATAAAATTTCAAATCCAAATACTAATGGAATGGAAGTTAATTCTTTTCCAATGAAACAAGAATCGGAGTTATTAAATAGTCCAGATAATATTTCGGACATTGATAACGAAGTTTTAATTAACTCGAATGATTTTATTGTGAAAGATTCACAGAAATCTTACCCATTGACTAACGAAGCAAACTTAATACTTGAAAATTTACCATTGAAGGATGATAATAGCAAGTTTAAAAATGCACCAGAAAAGTTAAATTGTGGTTCTACAAAAATTTTAAAGATATTAAATTCATCAGAAGAACAAACAATTTCTAATGATTCTTTTGCGAAAATTCTTAAAGATATTTTCCAACATTTAAAATTTGTTGAAGAATTTAAATCAAATTTTAAAACTATTAAGAATGATTTAACTAAAATTGTTGACGAATTAAAGAATATGAACGGTCATCAAATTATTAAATCTAATAAAGTAGAAAGTTGTCAAGAGCAACAATTAAATGTTGAAAACAATGAATGCGATCATGTTCTTGGTCCCTTCGAAATCAGCGATGATTCATTGAATATGTCAAGCTTTTTAACTTATAGAAAGATTCCAAATCCCAATGAAAAGTGCAATAGAACTGTGCTTCAAGGGGAATCAAAGTGGGCAAAACCTAAAAGAACATTTCAAAAGAATATTCTTGATTGTACATTTATTGTTAGCTTAGATGTTGTACAAAATACAAAGAACACAAAAATTACTAAGAAGAAAATCTTAGAAGATTTAGTGAGAGAGGCATATTTAAAACATAACAATGTTTGTATTTTATGTTTTTATAATGTTCTATATGGAAAAGACAGTACATTTATGTACGCTTATTGTAAATTTAATGATTGCACAACTTTCCGATTTGAAATTAATCCTAAGGGAAACGTTTCTGTGTATAGAACCAAAGAAATACAACATGCTGAAAATGAATCTCATGTTGGGCAAATCAGAGGATTAAAAAGATATATTATAAAAAACGACCTTAAGAACAATAAGGCATATTTGTATAGAAAACAGCAAATTTTAAATGCTGCAGATAATATTGCCGAAAAAGGCAATCTTCAAAATATACATAAGCTGGAAACATTAAGAAAATGTAAATCTGAAGGTAATTATGATAAATATTATCATCCAGATCCAGTTTACGCTCTTATTTTGATGAAAGATGGTCCGTATAAAAATTATATACAACTAGTTGCTTCTCCATTAACAGTTTATACATGGGAAAAGCATACGTTTGAAACTTTTTCCAGTAATGTAAAAATTCTTGAAGATTCAAAATATACATTACATATTGATGCATCTGGCGAAAGCGTGAAACACGTAAAATATGCTGAAAAGAGAATTTTGACATATAAAATTGTTTTACGAATTTCGGAAATAAAAAAAATTTTAACAATTGCGGAAGCAATTCTTTCTCGCCACACACTCAGTGAAATTTGTGCTTTTCTGGACAAATTGAAATTGTTCATGAAAGAGAGCAATATTAAATATCAGTTCAAATGGCCTTATTGCAGACGGGTTTGTACTGATGTAAGTCCCGCATTATATGGCGCAGTGTTGAAAAGTTTTAATAATCAAACATTATTGGAATACCTTATAGTGTGTGCTAAGTATATAAATAATGTTAAATTAAATTCAAAGCTCAAACCTGATTTTGTTATCTTGCAGTGGTGTAAATGTCACTATATAAATATAATTTGCAAAGATTTAAACTTAAAATTAGGTAAAAACCATATTTTAAAACCCTTGCTTAAGAATGCTTTAGTAGCGGCATTTAGTTTAAGCAGTATGGAAGAGTGTGAACGTTGGTTTAAGCATATTTTTACTGTTTTACTGTCGCCGTTTAAAACTTCTTTATTTGAACAAAGTTTCGAAATATTACATCAATGCATAATAGAAATTACTGATGAAAACTTAAGTAAGGAATATACGATTTACGATTATGAAAAAATCGACTTTTTGGAATCAGTTGCACTTAATAGTCCTTTTCGGAAAATTTTTCTTTCGATATACGAGGATATTAAAACTGCATTGAAAAATGTTACAACAGGTCGTTGCGTAAATCAATACCGCAACGATGATATGTGTACGTTTTTGTTAAATAAATATTGCCCTTTTATTGTACTTTGGACAAACGTTATGGGCATTCATGTTGATGCATCTGGGGAGCATATAAGTAATGGCCCGATTGAATTTTCTTATTATTTGCAAAAACATGTTATACTACCGCACAAATCTGTAAGACCAGATGTTTTCGTTAAAATAATGAGAATTGATTATCTAAGTTCCTTAAAGGAGTTACGATATAATTATAAAATGTTTGGATCAGTTGATAAGGAAATAGAGAATACAATTATTTTAAGCAAAAATGAGTTAAATGAAAAGCATAACAATAGTAGAATAATTAAAGAGCATTCTTATATTTGTTCTACTCCAAACGAAAAAAACAAGACTCCACATTGGATATAAGTGTTGAAGTAATAGAAAAAGAACACAGTTATTCTCAAGCAAGTGGGAATATTAAGACAGAGCCCGAAGAAGAATGGGGGAAGTTGAGTCAAAAAAAACAAAAAACAATTCGGCCAAAAATAATGCATGAAGCAAAGGCAAGTAAGAAGATTTCAGAAATTCGTAAAAATAATAGTAATGCGATTCAAAAAGATAACTTTTTTCTATTTAGATTTGATGAATTATTTACTAAAATTAATAATAGAATAGACTCTATAAATGTTCGATTTACCGATTATTTAGAAAAGTTTAAAAATTATATATTGTTGAAAATTTTTTATTTGTAAAACTTTTTGAAATCAATATTTTGTTAAACTAATTTATCTAATTATAAATTACTCTTAATATATTCTTATATTATATATTAATTTAAAAAATACATTTAAATTATTATTAAATATTTTTATATTTAGTATTAAAATAATTCTATTATTAAAGTTAATAAAAGGTATTAGTGAAAATGTACATTTATTACCCTCTTTCCAAGTGTGTAAGTTTTTTGTCTTCCTTCTAATGGCCTTCCTTTGCTTAAGCTTAGTCTTCCTTCTATTGAGCCTTCCTTCTACTGATAGTGGTCTTCCTTCGCTTGAGCTTTCTGCGCGTATTAATAAATGTATAATAAAAAAATAAAAAATAAAAATCCATTTTAAATTTCATGTTTTGATTTTTTTTTCTAAATTTTATATAATTTTGTCGATCCGTTTGTTTTTCTTAATATTTTTTCAATATACCGATACTTCTTAATATATCGATAAACTTTTTTTTATTTTTTTGATATGTCGATAGTTTTTTTTTTTGTACCGAGTTGCTTTTCGCGATCGTTTTATTTTGCTTTTGCGCGATAAGCAAAGAACAAAATAAAAATAAAAAGAACATTTATTTCTGCAAAATTACAAAATAATTTTTTTTGCTTGGGAATTTAAAAAATCCCATTTTTAGAATTATTTTTAATTACGCGGCAGCTCTATTACCATACACAAAATTTTTTTTGAAAAAAGAAAAAATCACTATTTTTTTTAAATCACAATTTAAACTCACAATTTTAACTATATAAATTATTATTATCACTTAAAAATCTTATTTTTAATCAATTAAAAAACACTTACCTGCTGTTTCATTGATGGAAAATAAAATTTGACGGTTACAAAGCCAGATTTAACAAGGTTCGTTCCAAAAATTTTTTATATGTGCAATTTGACACTTCAGAAAACTGAAGGCTACATGTCTAATCGAAACCACCTTGTAAAAATTCGTCTTGGTGGCCATGTTAGTATAAAAGGTGTGCCAAGTTTTTAAACTGTTAATATATTTATTTCTGGGCTGCCAGATTATTTACATTTATTTCAGAGGCAGATACGTTGCAGGCCGGGCACCACCATCACTGTTTTTTTAAATACTTTGTTCTACCTGAAATCTATAGCGGTAAATGAAATATGAAAAAATCTTTTTTTGAAAACTTTGTTCTACCAAAAACTATAGCGGTGAATAAAATGTATATCAAAATGAAGCTGAGACCTTCTGCTATCACCTCCAAGTGGTCCGGTCCAGGAACAAATCACTCAGTTCGACCTATGGTCCAAAATGTCCTCTAGAGGGATATATGAAAAAATCTTTTTTTGAAAACTTTGTTCTACCAAAAACTATAGCGGTAAATAAAATGTATATCATAATGAAGCTGAGACCCTCTTCTATCACCTCCAAGTGGTCCGGTCCAGGAACAAATCACTCAGTTCGACCTAGGGTCCAAAATGTCCTCTAGAGTGAAATATGAAAAAATCTTTTTTTGAAAACTTTGTTCTACCAAAAACTATAGCGGTAAATAAAATGTATATCAAAATGAAGCTGAGACCTTCTGCTATCACCTCCAAGTGGTCCGGTCTAGGAACAAATCACTCAGTTCGACCTATGGTCCAAAATGTCCTCTAGAGGGATATATGAAAAAATTTTTTTTGAAAACTTTGTTCTACCAAAAACTATAGCGGTAAATAAAATGTATATCAAAATGAAGCTGAGACCTTCTACTATCACCTCCAAGTGGTTCGGTCCAGGAACAAATCACTCAGTTCGACCTATGGTCCAAAATGTCCTCTAGAGGGATATATGAAAAAATCTTTTTTTGAAAACTTTGTTCTACCAAAAACTATAGCGGTAAATAAAATGTATATCAAAATGAAGCTGAGACCTTCTACTATCACCTCCAAGTGGTCCGGTCCAGGAACAAATCACTCAGTTCGACCTATGGTCCAAAATGTCCTCTAGAGGGATATAAGGAAAAAACTTTTTTTGAAAACTTTGTTCTACCAAAAACTTTAGCGGTAAATAAAATGTATATCAAAATGAAGCTGAGACCTTCCACTATCACCTCCAAGTGGTCCGGTCCAGGAACAAGTCACTCAATTCGACCTATGGCCAAAAATGTCCCTTGAGTGAAATATGAAAAATTTTTTTTTGAAAACTTTGTTCTACGAAAAACTATAGCGGTAAATGAAATGTATATCAAAATGAAGCTGAGACCTTCCGCTATAACCTCCAAGTGGTCCGGTCCAGTAACAAATCACTCAGTTTGACGTATGACCCAAAATGTCCCTTGAGTGAAATATGAAAAAATCTTTTTTTGAAAACTTTGTTCTACCAAAAACTATAGCGGTGAATAAAATGTATATCAAAATGAAGCTGAGACCTTCCACTATAACCTCCAAGTGGTCCGGTCCAGGAACAAATCACTCAGTTCGACCTACGGTCCAAAATGTCCCTTAGAGTGAAATATGAATAATCTTTTTTTGAAATTTTTGTTCTACCAAAAACTATAGCGGTGAATAAAATATATATCAAAATGAAGCCGAAACCTTCCTCTATCACCTACAAGTGGTCCGGTCCAAAACAAATCTCTCAATTCGACCTATGGTCCATTAGTTTGTTACCTTTCATTATTAGTTTGTTAACAAAGTTGTTATTTTTTAAACTTGGCAGCACTTTTTACTTTGTTATCTTACTTTGTTATCTTCTCGTCCACTGAAGTAAGGTGAATGTGGCTTTTACAGTGGACGAGAAGATAACAAAGTAAGTTAACAAAGTGAAAAGTGCTGCCAAGTTTAAAAAATAGCAACTTTGTTAACAAACTAATCATGAAAGATAACAAACTAATAGACCATAGGTCGAATTGAGAGACTTGTTCCTGAACCGGACCACTTGGAGTTGATAGAGGAGAGTCTCAGCTTCATTTTGATATACATTTTATTTACCGCTATAGTTTTTGGTAGAACAAAGTTTTCAAAAAAAGATTTTTTCATATTTCACTCTAGAGGACATTTTGGACCATAGGTCGAACTGAGTGATGTGTTCCTGGACCGGACCACTTGGAGGTGATAGAGGAAGGTCTCAGCTTCATTTTGATATACATTTTATTCACCGCTATAGTTTTTGGTAGAACAAAGTTTTCAAACAAAGATTTTTTCATATTTCACCCAAGCGAAATTTTGGGCCATAGGTCAAACTGAGTGATTTGTTCCTGAACCGGACCACTTGGAGGTTATAGTGGAAGGTCTCAGCTTCATTTTGATATACATTTTATTCACCGCTATAGTTTTTGGTAGAACAAAGTTTTCAAAAAAAAATTTTTCATATTTCACTCAAGGGACATTTTTGGCCATAGGTCGAATTGAGTGATTTGTTCCTGAACCGGACCACTTGGAACTGATAGTGGAGGGTCTCAGCTTCATTTTGATATACATTTTATTTACCGCTATAGTTTTTGGTAGAACAAAGTTTTCAAAAAAAGATTTTTTCATATATCACTCTAGAGGACATTTTGGACCCTAGGCCGAACTGAGTGATTTGTTCCTGGACCGGACCACTTGGAACTGATAGTGGAGGGTCTCAGCTTCATTTTGATATACATTTTATTTACCGCTATAGTTTTTGGTAGAACAAAGTTTTCAAAAAAAAGATTTTTTCATATATCACTATAGAGGACATTTTGGACGCTAGGTCGAACTGAGTGATTTGTTCCTGGACCGGACCACTTGGAGGTTTTAGTGGAAGGTCTCAGCTTCATTCTGATATATATTTTATTCACCGCTATAGTTTTTAGTAGAACAAAGTTTTCAAAAAAAATTTTTTCATATTTCACTCAAGGGACATTTTTGGCCATAGGTCGAATTGAGTGATTTGTTCCTGAACCGGACCACTTGGAGGTGATAGTAAAAGGTCTCAGCTTCATTTTGATATACATTTTATTTACCGCTATAGTTTTTGGTAGAACAAAGTTTTCAAAAAAAGATTTTTTCATATATCACTCTAGAGGACATTTTGGACCATAGGTCGAACTGAGTGATTTGTTCCTGGACCGGACCACTTGGAGGTGATAGAGGAAGGTCTCAGCTTCATTTTGATGTACATTTTATTCACCGCTATAGTTTTTGGTAGAACAAAGTTTTCAAAAAAAGATTTTTTCATATTTCACCCAAGCGAAATTTTGGGCCATAGGTCAAACTGAGCGATTTGTTCCTGAACCGGACCACTTGGAGGTTATAGTGGAAGGTCTCAGCTTCATTTTGATATACATTTTATTCACCGCTATAGTTTTTGGTAGAACAAAGTTTTCAAAGAAAGATTTTTTCATATTTCATTTACCGCTATAGTTTTTGGTAGAACAAAGTGTTGAAAAAAACGGTGATGGTGGTGCCCGGTCTGCAACGTACCAGCCTCTGAAATAAATGTAAATAATCTGGCAGCCCAGAAATAAATATATTAACAGTTTAAAAACTTGGCACACCTTTTATACTAACATAGCCACCAAGACGAATTTTTACAAGGTGGTTTCGATTAGACATGTAGCCTTCAGATTTCTGAAGTGTCAAACTGCACGTATAAAAAATTTTTGGAACGAACCTTGTTAAATCTGGCTTGGTAACCGTTAAATTTTATTTGCCATCAAAGAAACAGCAGATAAGTGTTTTTTTAATTGATTAAAAATATGATTTTTAAGTGATAATAATAATATAACATTATTTTTATAAAGTTAGTATGTGTGAGTTTAAAGTAAGTGATTTAAAAAATAGTGAGTTTTTTTTAAATTTTGTGTATGGTAATAGAGCTGCCGCGTAATAAAAAATAAATTTAAAAAGGGGTTTTTTTAAATTCATAAATAAAAAAAATTATTTGTAATTTTGCATAAATAAGTATTTTTTTATTTTTTTATCGCCATATCGAAAAATTATCGCACAAAAGCAAAATAAAACGATCGCGAAAAGGAACTCGGTACAAAAAAGAAAAATATCGACATATCAAAAAAATAAAATAAAAATTATCGATATATCAAAAAAGTATCGCCATATTGAAAAAATATTAAGAAAAACTATCGTTTTATCGGTAAAATATGAAATTACGAACGGATCGTCAAAATTATATAAAATTTAGAAAAAAAAAAATCAAAACATGAAATTTAAAATGGATTTTTATTTTTTTATTATATATTTTTTTTAATACGCGCAGAAAGCTCACGCGAAGGAAGACCACTATCAATAGAAGGAAGATTCAACAGAAGGAAGACTAAGCTTAAGCAAAGGAAGGCCATTAGAAGGAAGACAAAAAACTTACACACTTGGAAAGAGGGTAATAAATGTACATTTTCACTAATACCTTTTATTAACTTTAATAATATAATTATTTTAATACTAAATATAGAAATATTTAATAATAATTTTAACGTATTTTGTAAATTAATATATAATATAAGAATATATTAAGAATAATTTATAATTAGATAAATTAGTTTAATAAAATATTGATTTCAAAAAATTTTATAAATAAAAAATTTTTAACAATATATAATTTTTAAACTTTTTTTTTTTTTTTTTTTGTTACATCTAGAGGCGAAATTTCATCATGAGAGTAAGACGTAAGTTTAGTTATAGTTCAAATGATTTAAAGACCATACTGTTAAATTGCTCATTTTTAGAGGATTTTCAGATCATTTCTTGGAAAAATGTTAAATTATTTGAAATTATTATTGAATCGTTAAATGCTATTTGCAAAAAAATCTAAATAAAATAAGCTTCAAAATAATTTAAAAAATAGAAGAAGGATCTGTAGTATGGCAAAAACCTTGCTGAAAATACGCAAGGTAATAAAAGTAGACACATTTAATAGTGCTACGAATTTAAAATCTGATGTATCAGAAAATAATACTTTATTAGAATGTAATAAAATTTCAAATCCAAATACTAATGGAATGAAAGTTAATTTTTTTCCAATGAAACAAGAATATATATCGGAGTTATTAAATAGTCCAGATAATATTTCGGACATTGATAACGAAGTTTTAATTAACTCGAATGATTTTATTGTGGAAGATTCACAGAAATCTTACCCATTGACTAACGAAGCAAACTTAATATTTGAAAATTTACCATTGAAGGATGATAATAGCAAGTTTAAAAATACACCAGAAAAGTTAAATTGTGGTTCTACAAAAATTTTAAAGATATTAAATTCATCAGAAGAACAAACAATTTGTAATGATTCTTTTGCGAAAATTCTTAAAGATATTTTCCAACATTTTAAATTTGATGAAGAATTTAAATCAAATTTTAAAACTATTAAGAACAATTTAACTAAAATTGTTGACGAATTAAAGAATATGAACGGTCATCAAATTATTAAATCTAATAAAGTAGAAAGTTGTCAAGAACAACAATTAAATGTTCAAAACAATGAACGCGATCATGTTCTTGGTCCCTTCGCAATCAGCGATGATTCATTGAATATGTCAAGCTTTATAACTTATAGAAAGATTCTAAATCCCAATGAAAAGTGCAATAGAACTGTGCTTCAAGGGGAATCAAAGTGTGCAAAACCTAAAAGAACATTTCAAAAGAATATTCTTGATTGTACATTTATTGTTAACTTAGATGTTGTACAAAATACAAACAACACAAAAATTACTAAAAAGAAAATCTTAGAAGATAACAATGTTTGTATTTTATGTTTTTATAATGTTCTATATGGAAAAGACAGTACATTTATGTACGCTTATTGTAAATTTAATGATTGCACAACTTTCCGATTTGAAATTAATCCTAAGGGAAACGTTTCTGTTTATAGAACCAAAGAAATACAACATGCTGAAAATGAATCTCATGTTGGGCAAATCAGAGGATTAAAAAGATATATTATAAAAAACGACCTTAAGAACAATAAGGCATATTTGTATAGAAAACAGCAAATTTTAAATGCTGCAGATAATATTGCCGAAAAAGGCAATCTTCAAAATATACATAAGCTGGAAACATTAAGAAAATGTAAATCTGAAGGTAATTATGATAAATATTATCATCCAGATCCAGTTTACGCTCTTATTTTGATGAAAGATGGTCCGTATAAAAATTATATGCAACTAGTTGCTTCTCCATTAACAGTTTATACATGGGAAAAGCATACGTTTGAAACTTTTTTCAGTAATGTAAAAATTCTTGAAGATTCAAAATATACATTACATATTGATGCATCTGGCGAAAGCGTGAAACACGTAAAATGTGCTGAAAAGAGAATTTTGACATATAAAATTGTTTTACGAATTTCAGAAATAAAAAAAATTTTAACAATTGCGGAAGCAATTTTTTCTCGCCACACACTCAGTGAAATTTGTGCTTTTCTGGACAAATTGAAATTGTTCATAAAAGAGAGCAATATTAAATATTAGTTCAAATGGCCTTATTGCAGACGGGTTTGTACTGATGTAAGTCCCGCATTATATGGCGCAGTGTTGAAAAGTTTTAATAATCAAACATTATTGGAATACCTTATAGTATGTGCTAAGTATATAAATAATGTTAAATTCAAAGCTCAAACCTGATTTTGTTATCTTGCAGTGGTGTAAATGTCACTACATAAATATAATTTGCAAAGATTTAAATTTAAAATTATGTAAAAACCATATTTTAAAACCCTTGCTTAAGAATGCTTTAGTAGCGGCATTTAGTTTAAGCAGTATGGAAGAGTGTGAACAGGTCGTTGCGTAAATCAATACCGCAACGATGATATGTGTACGTTTTTGTTAAATAAATATTGCCCTTTTATTGTACTTTGGACAAACGTTATGGGCATTCATGTTGATGCATCTGGGGAGCATATAAGTAATGGCCCGATTGAATTTTCTTATTATTTGCAAAAACATGTTATACTACCGCACAAATCTGTAAGACCAGATGTTTTCGTTAAAATAATGAGAATTGATTATCTAAGTTCCTTAAGCAAAAATGAGTTAAATGAAAAGCATAACAATAGTAGAATAATTAAAGAGCATTCTTATATTTGTTCAACTCCAAACGAAAAAAAAACAAGACTCCACACTGGATATAAGTGTTGAAGTAATAGAAAAAGAACACAGTTATTCTCAAGCAAGTGGGAATATTAAGACAGAGCCCGAAGAAGAATGGGGGAAGTTGAGTAAAAAAAAAACAAAAAACAATTCGGATAAAAATAATGCATGAAGCAAAGGCAAGTAAGAAGGTTTCAGAAATTCGTAAAAATAATAGTAATGCGATTCAAAAAGATAACTTTTTTCTATTTAAATTCGATGAATTATTTTCTGAAATTAATAATAGAATAGACTCTATAAATGTTCGATTTACCGATTATTTAGAAAAGTTTAAAAATTAAATATTGTTGAAAATTTTTTATTTGTAAAATTTTTTGAAATCAATATTTTGTTAAACTAATTTAGGGATAGGGAACTTAGTGAAGTAGTTGGTGGCATAGTCTCGATGGATAAGGTAGCATGGGCGGTAAACACCTTTGAACATTACAAGTCACCTGGTCCAGACGGTGTTTTTCCAGCCATGCTGCAGAACATCAGTGACACGGCACTAAAACTTCTCACTGAGCTTTTTAGTGTGTGTCTTATTAGAAGATACATTCCAAGGAGGTTAGAGAGGTTTATTTTTATACCTAAGGCGGGTAAGGCTGGCCACACGAAACCTAAGGATTTTAGACCGATCAGCCTATCGTCTTTTCTTTTGAAGACATTGGAGAGATTGATCGATCTTTATCTGAGGACGACAATGGACAACCATATCATCAGTGGGGCTCAACACGCTTATCTAAGGGGTAAATCTGTTGAGAGCGCGCTACATGATGTGGTGAGTTACATTGAACGCGGCCTGCAGTATAGGGAGTATACATTGGCAGCGTTCCTTGATATAGCAGGAGCTTTCAATAACATTAAGATTGAGGCTATTAGAGAATCATTAGAATCATTATGCATTCAAAACTTCCTAATCGAATGGATTATTTTGATGCTGATAGCCGAATAATTAATTCGAACTTGGGAGATGCATGCATAAGGAAGATAGTGACTAGAGGAACTCCGCAAGGAGGAGTTCTCTCGCCCTTGCTATGGCTCTTAGCCGTCAATGTCATTCTAAGACAATATGACGCAAGAGGGCGGAAAATCGTTGCCTATGCTGATGACGTGGTTATATTGATCACGGGTAAATTTCTTTCCACGATCAGCGACGTCATGCAGTATGAACTTAACGAACTGTCCTCATGGGCCACTAGTAAGGGTTTAGGGGTCAACCCGGAGAAGACAGAGCTAGTTCTTTTCACCAGAAGGTACAGGATTGAGCAGTTTAGGCTACCGGTACTAGGGGGGACAGAACTAAGACTGGAAAAGGAGGCAAAATATCTTGGTGTGTTCCTTGATAGTAAATTATCGTGGAAGAGGAACACTCAGGAGAGGCTTAAGAGAGGTCTCAACGCCTATTACACATGCAGGAACTCCATAGGTAAGAGTTGGGGACTCAAACCGATGGTAGTAAATTGGATTTACACCTCGGTGGTGAGGCCAATTCTGACGAATGGATGTCTTGTCTGGTGGGAGGCAATGAGAATAGGAAGTCGTAGGAATCTTTTGTCTAAAGCCCAGAGATGTGCTTCGATTGGCATAACGGGTGCCGTAAGAAGCACACCTCAGGCGGCACTTGACGTCATTCTGCATCTCCTACCCATTGAGGAGTTTGTGATGGGAATGGCTGCAAGGAGCCTGCTTAGACTTAGTGAACTAGGACTTACAGGATCAATCAGAATAGGACATTCCAAACTTTTAAACGAGGTCAATCTCGGTGGATATACCCTGGTTCCTTCTGGATCCACGGACTATATGTGCACGGAGGTCGATTTCGGGGAAAATCCTATACTGATTATTCCGAGTAGGAACCAATGGTCAGGTAGGGAGAAACTATTCAGTGGAGTATCGGTGTTCACTGATGGATCCAAAATGGATACAGGCACTGGTGCGGGTGTGTATCTAGTTGAGGGAAACATCAGGAGGACGTATAGACTCCCGGATAGTTGTAGTGTGTTCCAGTCGGAAATTCTAGGTATTCTTAGGGCCACAGAATTGATTGCAGGGAACATTGAAGTGAATACAGAGGTAACTCTGTATGTGGATAGCCAGGCGGCGCTGAAGGCCTTGAAAGGACATTTTGTCAAGTCTAGGCTAGTTAGCGACTGTAAGAGGGCTCTTAGGAGATTGATGAGGAATTATCGTATCAGACTCTGCTGGGTACCGGGTCATTGCGAGATAAATGGCAATGAGGTAGCTGACGAATTGGCTAGGAACGGCTCAGCTTTGGATAGGACTGCAAGTGAAAGCGGTGTGAGACCACCTCTGGGCTTTTACTTCAGGTTAGTTGGGGAGTGGATTCGGAATAGAACCAATCATGCATGGAATTGTAGAACGGACTGCAGATTATCAAGGGTCCTATGGCCCAAACTTGATAAAGCAGATACGAATCTACTTTTAAGCATGAAAAGGGGAAACCTGAAGACTATGATAGGTGTTCTAACAGGTCATTGTCCCATAGGGGGAATGATAGGGAATTGGGATAGGGGCTCCTCCGGTCTTTGCAGAATGTGCGAAGATAATGAGGAGCTGGAGACGGTGGAGCATATTATATGTCACTGTCCATGTCTACAACTGAGTAGGCAGAAATGGTTAGGCAGTCGATTCCTTGACGAATTGGACAGTATATCGAGATTAGATCTCGATAGACTGATAGGATTTGTCATGGGAATAGGCTGGCTAAGAGGGGGTCGCTGGCCTAGAGCGAGCGACACGGGGAGGTAGTACTTCTTCTTTTCAAATTCTTTCTATTCTTTTCTATTCTTCTCTTGGTCTCGGCTCTTTCTCCACTATTTTCCTTCTTGCTCCTTTCTATATCCTATCTGTAGTTTATTTCTATCTTCTTCACGAAGGGACTCACAATGGACCTCATGGTCTCCGAGTGGATGCACAAGAACTCTTATGAGTGCTGTGCAACCCTTCTGTACCTACCTACCTACCTAAACTAATTTATCTAATTATAAATTACTCTTAATATATTCTTATATTATATATTAATTTACAAAATACATTTAAATTATTATTAAATATCTTTATGTTTAGTATTAAAATAATTCTATTATTAAAGTTAATAAAAGGTATTAGTGAAAATTTACATTTATTACCCTCTTTCCAAGTGTGTAAGTTTTTTGTCTTCCTTCTAATGGCCTTCCTTTGCTTAAGCTAAGTCTTCCTTCTATTGAGCCTTCCTTCTATTGATAGTGGTCTTCCTTCGCTTGAGCTTTCTGCGCGTATTAATAAATATATAATAAAAAAATAAAAATCCATTTTAAATTTCATGTTTTGATTTTTTTTTCTAAATTTTATATAATTTTGTCGATCCGTTTGTTTTTCTTAATATTTTTTCAATATGGCGATACTTCTTGATATATCGATAAACTTTTTTTATTTTTTTGATATGTCGATAGTTTTCTTTTTTTGTACCGATTTCCTTTTCGCGATCATTTTATTTTGCTTTTGCGCGATAATTTTTCAATATGGCGATAGAACAAAATAAAAATAAAAAGAATATTTATTTCTGCAAAATTACAAAATAATTTTTTTGCTTGGGAATTTAAAAAATCCCATTTTTAGAATTATTTTTAATTACGCGGCAACTTTATCACCATACACAAAATTTTTTTTGAAAAAAAAAAAAAATCACTATTTTTTTTAAATCACAATTTAAACTCACACATATTAGCTGTATAAATTATTATTATCACTTAAAAATCTTATTTTTAATCAATTAAAAAAACACCTGCTGTTTCATTGATGGCAAATAAAATTTGACGGTTACCAAGCCAGATTTAACAAGGTTCGTTCCAAAAATTTTTTATATGTGCAGTTTGACACTTCAGAAAACTGAAGGCTACATGTCTAATCGAAACCACCTTGTAAAAATTCGTCTTGGTAGCCATGTTAGTATAAAAGGTGTGCCAAGTTTTTAAACTGTTAATATATTTATTTCTGGGCTGCCAGATTATGTACATTTATTTCAAAGGCTGGTACGTTGCAGTTCGGGCACCACCATCACTGTTTTTTTCATTACTTTGTACTACCAAAAACTATAGCGGTAAATAAAACGTATATCAAAATGAAGCTGAGACCTTCCACTATCACCTCCAAGTAGTTCGGTCCAGGAACAAATCACTCAGTTCGATCTAGGGTCCAAAAGGTCCTCTAGAGTGATATATGAAAAAATCTTTTTTTGAAAACTTTGTTTTACCAAAAACTATAGCGGTAAATAAAATGTATATCAAAATGAAGCTGAAACCCTCCACTATCATTTCCAAGTGGTCCGGTCCAGGAACAAATCACTCAGTTCGACCTAGGGTCCAAAATGTCCTCTAGAGTGATATATGAAAAAACCTTTTTTGAAATCTTTGTTCTACCAAAAACTATAGCGGTAAATAAAATGTATATCAAAATGAAGCTGAGACCCTCTGCTATCACGTCCAAGTGGTCCGGTCCAGGAACAAATCACTCAGTTCGACGTAGGGTCCAAAATGTCCTCTTGAGTGATATATGAAAAAATCTTTTTTTGAAAATTTTGTTCTACCAAAAACTATAGCGGTAAATAAAATATATATCAAAATGAAGCTGAGACCTTCCACTATCACTTCCAAGTGATCTGGTCTAGGAACAAATCACTCAGTTCGACCTAGGGTCCAAAATGTCCTCTAGAGTGAAATATGAAAAAATCTTTTTTTGAAAACTTTGTTCTACCAAAAACTATAGCGGTAAATAAAATGTATATCAAAATGAAGCCGAGACCCCCCACTATCACCTCCATGTGGTACGGTCCAGGAACAAATCACTCAGTTTGACGTAGGGTCCAAAATGTCCCTTAGAGTGAAATATGAAAAATCTTTTTTTTGAAAACTTTGTTCTACCAAAAACTATAGCGGTAAATAAAATGTATATCAAAATGAAGCTGAGACCCTCCGCTATCACTTCCAAGTAGTCCGGTCCAGGAACAAATCACTCAGTTCGACCTAGGGTCCAAAATGTCCTCTAGAGTGAAATATGAAAAAATCTTTTTTTGAAAACTTTGTTCTACCAAAAACTATAGCGGTAAATAAAATGTATATCAGAATGAAGCTGAGATCTTCCGCTATCACCTCCAAGTAGTCCGGTCCAGAAACAAATCACTCAGTTCGACCTAGGGTCCAAAATGTCCTCTAGAGTGAAATATGAAAAAATCTTTTTTTGAAAACTTTGTTCTACCAAAAACTATAGCGGTAAATAAAATGTATATCAGAATGAAGCTGGGACCTTCCACTATCACTTCCAAGTGGTCCGGTCCAGGAACAAATCACTCAGTTCGACCTAGGGTCCAAAATGTCCCTTAGAGTGAAATATGAAAAATCTTTTTTTGAAATCTTTGTTCTACCAAAAACTATAGCGGTAAATAAAATGTATATCAGAATGAAGCTGAGGCCTTCCTCTATTACCTCCAAGTGGTCCGGTCCAGGAACAAATCTCTCAATTCCACCTAGGGTCTTGTAGTTTGTTATCTTACATGATTAGTTTGTTAACAAAGCTGCTATTTTTTAAACTTGGCAGCACTTTTACTTTGTTATCTTCTCGTCCAAGTGTTTTTCGGTACTCAATGGCAATCCTAATTGATTGTAATTGAACAGCTGTATGAATGGACGAATGTGTAAACAAAAGGAACAGAGAGAATACTAGCGTGGGCGAAGAAGAATCACACAAAAAAAATTCTACAGCTAATGGAGTCATGGTAAGTATTTTCTTGATATTTTTCAATTATAGGAAAATATATTAATATTTCATAATAAAATTACTTATTTTAATTGCTTTTTTTTCAGGAAATGATGGTGGATGCGAAGGATGATGGCGGAATAAAGGTAAGTAAATTAAATTAAATTAAAAAATTAAATGCGTAATACAATATTACCATGCAGGTTGGCGATTACATCGTTAGCGACGGGTGACTGGCGACGAGGTTTTTGGTAAAAACACAAAAGGGTAAGTGTTTATTCTATTCTAATAATCATTATGAAGTGAAAATTTCATACTTTTGTTTAAAATATTTTTCCAGCTATAAATTTAATTTCATTTTGTTCACTTTTCAGGAAAATTTTTCAGGATAATGGCGATTCCAGTTGGATAAGGGTAAGAAAGAAAAAAACGGGAAAAAAAAGAACAGGAGTATTCTGGAATTCAAGATGGCGATATAAAAAGTAAGTATTCTAGTATACACTTTTGTTTTTGTTAAATAAAACAATTTTACTTATTGAATTTTTGATTTTTCTTTTCAGCAAAAACAATTTTTGGTCATACATAGACGGAGTAGTCAAGGATGGCAGATATTTCCGAATGATAAGGTGAGTGAAAATGCCTTAATGAAATAATAGTGAAAAAAAAATGGAAATAAATTAGTGTCGAAAATTTTAATCGTGGCGGTAATTATGCGCGCGTAACGTGACTTGAATTCGTATCGGGAATTCTTCGTATATTTCGTAAAAACAATTAATGTTAAAAAAAAGTGTTCTCCTCGGTTTTACAAAACGGGTACGTGACGTAATGCCCAAAATTTATTAAAATCGTAATTTACGTGATTTAAAATGTCGTACGCTATTTAAAATAAATGTTTAAAAAGAAATTAGCAAATACAGTGAGTGTCAAAAGTGTACTTAGAAAAAAATTAATTTTTATGTGAAAATGAATTAGTGTAATTTTAATTTGTTTCAAATATGATACTAGAATAAATTTTAATAAATTTTAACTTTTGAATTTTACAGTGGGCAACCAAAGTGTGAGTGAATATCATAAAAAAATTAAAAAGTGTTGAAATAAAGTGTAATTTTTTTTTTAATTCAAACATTGTGGAGTGTAAAAGAAAATTATTAGTGAATTCAAATTGTTAATGAAAATAAAATGCAAAAAAAAAAATTGTTTTACTGTGAAGATCAAAAGTGAAGTGATGAAAAAAATTATAGCGCTTATATCGAAATACTCGTGTTTTTGGGAAAATTTAAATTTCAATAAATTAATTTTCATTTCCAAATTAATTATTTTTTGCAAAATTTAATAGAAAATAATAACCTTCTAAAATAAAAATTTATATTTATTTAATATTTGATATTTTACTAACAAAATTTTTTTATATATTCTTGTCTTTACAGGAATTTCAAAGAATTCAATTCTCCTGCAATCGAAGCAAATTTAAGGAAAAATTCAAGTTTGGTGAGTACCAGAATTTTGTAATTAAAAATTGACAAAAAAAAAATTTTTTTTTTTAATACAAAATAAAAAAAATTTGTAGTAATAAAAAAAGATATTTTCTAAAAAAAAAAAACAAATTAAAAAAAATTAAAAGTAAATAAAAAAATATTGAGTCTCATTGAGACAAAAAATTTTTTGCAATGACAAAAATTCATATTGTTGGAAAAACGGTGGAAATACAAGGACTAAAACCAAAGAGAACAACCCCTTATATTCCCCGAAAAAATATAAAATTTTATAAAAAAAATCAAAGTTTAACTTTAAAAAAATTAAAGTTAAAGTTTCTAAATTTAAAATAAAAAAATTAACATACAAAAACTTAAAATAGTACTAATTCCTTTTTTCCTTTTCCACAGATTTTCAACAATTCAGGACTATGGACTAATTAAGGAATTAGGTCAGCACACAAAAGTTCTAAAACTGGTGAGTGAAGACAAATATTTTGTTTTATACTAACATTCATAAATTAGTCTAACCTTTGCATGGTTATTCATAAGTATTTCTTTTCATTTAATAAAATTTAAAAAAATCAGAAATAAAAAGGAACTTCAAAAATTATTTACTTATTGTTTTCAAAAATTTATTTGCCATTGAGGATTTTAATCTTACTTGTGTAGAACCATTATAATTCCTTAAAATTTTTAGCCAAATCTTTCTGAGTGAAAGATTTGCAGACCGAAAAGGTATAAATTCATAACATTTGCTATAACCTGCTGTAAGATCGGAATCAGATACATGTTATCATGCTAGTTGACTAACAATTTCAAGCTCTTAATGGCAAAGTTCTCCAGAGCGTTATAAAGGAAATGCACTATTGGCATGATGACGGTTACAAAAGGTAACCAGCTTATAAACGTAAGCGATATGGTTAAGCAAAACAATGAATTTAATAAATAGAATATATAAAGGGAATTAAAATGAGATGATTATGTGTTCTTCCAAATAGAATAAATCATCCATGGTCGTAGGATTCCAAGAACAAAAAGCAAAAATTTTAAAATACCTTTAAAATTATAGAAATGAAAAATTAAAATAAAGAAAATTAAAAGAATAACAGAAATTTTAAGAGAGCACTGAATGGGTATATATATTGTTTTAACCATTAGTATTATTGGCAGTTGGTAATAGTAGCAAAAGTAGAAAGTTGTTGTTTGATAAATAAATATTTGAAACTCAAAAAAAATGCTTCTTTTTATTTAAACTTTTGGAAGTTCGGTATTTTGGACAGAAATGTTAGGACTAAGACTACCAAAGAATTTAAAGCTATTGCTTTAAATCTTTGGCATGAAATACCCCTAATAATTTCCCCTGGAGGTCTTCTACCTCATATAAACTCTTGCCAATTGGACGAACAATTCGACATTTCAAAAATTTCCTTGTTAGTTTCGCGTTGAAGTTATTTTTAAAGTCACTTTGTTGAAAATTACGACGAAAAACTTCTTGACCAGGAATAAATTTCACTTGGCGACAGCGTGCGTTATACGATTTTTCGTTTCTCAAATAGGCCTTATGTAGATTTTCTCTTATCTGTTTCCCGGAGTCGGGGTCATCAAGTGTTTGTAATTTTTTGGCTAACTTATATACGCTTCCATGCGGAATCATGTTCATTCCGAATAAAGCAAAGTAGGGTGTAACTCCAATGGACGTTTGTACTGACGACCTTAATGAAAATTCAATTTCCGATAGGTATTTATCCCATTCCGTATGATCATTTTGTAAATAAGATCTTATTGCGGCCAAAATCGTCTGATTTACGCGTTCAGATGCGTTTGCTTGCGGCGAGTGGGTGGCAGTTCTTATATGGTTTATTCCAAAGCTATGTACCATATTCTGAAACTCTTTGCCTAAAAATGAGTTCCTAGAAAAAAAGTAGAGGCAAAAGAGAGGACGAAAATTATTGAGATATATTTTTTAAAAATTATTAATTCTATCTAATTGGCCATAAAACATACGTACTGGTGGATTTCTTACAACATTCTTGTCGGCAATTCGATGTTACAAATATTATGAGCATTGTAGCAGATATAGATCGTTGAAAAAATACCAAAATTTAGGAAAAAAAATGTTGGTCTGACAGTCGTATAAATATATTTTTTTAGTTAAGTATTTTGTTGTTTCCTTATTGCAATAAAACCATAAAATTATTTTTTATTTTTCAGAGGCTAAATTACAAAAAAAAGTCCGGGGAATTTCAAATTAGTTGATTTTATATTACTGAGCTTGAAATACACCACAAAATTGGGATGAGTTCAAATCATATATTTCGTTGTAAATTCCTGGGGTTTCAAATTAAAATTTTTATATGAAATAGTACAAATTTAAAATAAAACTTATGTCTAATTAGAATTTTGTATTTAAAAATAAGCTTCGTAAAAATTTGTTTACTTTTAGACTCGTAAAATAATAATTGAAAGAAAAAAATAAAAGACAGATTTTTAACAAAATTTTATCCGATACTTTAAAGAACTAAATCTGAGCCGTATTCTGCTTTCAACAGATAGACAGATGAACACAGCTAGATCGACTCGGAATCTTATGAGAATCTAGAACATATATGCTTCATGGGGTATTTGACGAATATTTCGATGCTCGTTTATCCCCAATTCGGGGAGGAATTATTTTATGGGGGCTAGGTGAAATAATGGACAAATCATACCAATTTCAGTAGAAATCGTCCTTTTATCAAAATAATTATTCATGCCAAATTTCATCAAGATATCTTTAAACCTGTACTTGGTCCACAAGATTTACAAGGTTTACATTTAATGGTGTCATTAAATCTACTCAGAAAAGTTCAACTTGTATGAACTAAAAATTTGCTGATAAAACATCATAGAGCTACAGGAGAGTAGTTTTAATCCAGCAATCATTTTTATAGCTCATGATGCACAGTGGAAAATTATGAGTTTGTTAAAATGACAACAGTTATGATTAGATTAGTTAAAGAAGTGAATAATATTCACCTTTTTAAAAAATTTCTTTACGGAGTTTATTTTCAACAACCTATTTTATATTGAAATTTTTAAATCTCTGTTATTACATTTATACGCACCTCTTACTCGGAATTAAAAATATTGCGATATGAAAATTTTGCTGTATAAACGGTTTGTTAATATTTTATTTGTAAGTTAGTAACTCACGAAAACTAAACGTGATTAGTGAAACTAATTGCAAATAAAGCGTACGGCATTGCCACTTCCTTTTACATTCGTAGAATTTTCTATGACAATGGTTGTATTTTTCCTATTTGGCACAACAAAAAGGAAAATATATTTCTTTATGCAATTTGCGTATAAACAGTGAGTTATTTATTTGCAAATTATATTTATTTGCAATAATCGTGCAATATGTGTTTTATAGTAGTATTAGTGGTTTTTAAAGCTAAATACAAAATCATTAAATTTCAAAGAAGTAAGATAAAAGTTTCGTGGTTTTATTGTGAGAAGGAAACATTACCAAAGGTTTGCTTCAAATAATAAAAAATAATAATAATAAGAGTATGCATACATCTAAACGGATAAATTTACACAATTTGTAAATTTATACAGTTTACTAACCTGTTAGTTGAACGCTCTTGCTAATTCATTATTTGCTTCAAGAAATTTAAGAATTAAAAGAATTTTTCAAATTTTTTTCAATTGTTGTTTTGAATTGTTTTCTTTTGAAAAAAAAAACAAAAAATATTTGATTATTCAAAAGTAAAAGTTTAAAAAGTTATTTACACATCAAAGTTATAGTGTAAAGATATACGAATTGTGTAAATAATTATCAAATAAAATTTGACAAATTTTTTATGAACTTATAAATTTATACTATATGTTATCTTAATAAAGCATTTGTGCGTTTATATGAAAACCGCTAATAATACAAACAGTCAAATAAATATACACTTTTGCAAACTACTGCTACTTTGGAAATAAGTTTAAAATATATTTTTAAAATACTAAAAATAAAAATAAAAAAATTGTTGTGAATGAAATTTTCCGAAATGTTCACTTAAAAAAAAAAAAAAAATTGTAGCAAATAATATTTATATACTTAATGTATAAACACAAAAAGTCCGGATCCCTTTACATAGCTCCCCATATTGTTAAATACTTCAATTTTGTATATGAAATTCATATAAATTTTTAAAAATACGGTAGTATTTTTTTGTGAGAAAATTAAAACAGCAAAAAATCCGTAAATAATTTAAAATAAAATTTATTTTTAAACCGAGCTGCATTGCGCATTTTTTATACAAATTTGTATAGAAATTACCGTGCCGGATTTATATATTTAAGTATAAATCAGATTATTCAATTTCAAATGATTTGATTCAAAATTCTCATATAAGGCCCCTTACATATTTTTTAAGGCTAGCGTATAATTTTGAAGGGTATAATATGGTCAGCCTAGACTGATTATAACTTTCTTACATGTTTGTTTTAACATACCTTTGGTTTAGACTTATGTACAATTAAATATATAATTTTTACGATAACCTGAAGAAATAAACATCATAAAAATGCGCTTTAATTTGCTGTTTTCATATTAAATAAATGGGATTTTCTTAAATTATAAAATTAAAGAAATCAATTCCGCTGGAAAATTCTACAAAGCAACCAACAACAAACAATATTATATAGAAAATGAACAAAAGATTAGTTAAAGACTTTTCAATCCATTAAACGTTCAGTTTTTAATTATAAATTTGAATAATACCTAGTATACTTGGACCTCAATAAATATTTGGAAAAGAACATTATTATTATTCCATATGAAAATTTTTAGACTTATGGTCCAAAAATATGACCCTTTGAAAATTTAAAAAATCGTGTCAGACACGATGGTTTCGGGTGTACCAAGTTAATGGTAGACTTCAGAAATTAGGAATCTAATGACATTTTTAGAATTTGCCTTGGACATAGCTTTAAGTAAAACAAACTTGGTTAGATGGTCTAGCACAATAAATATAAAACAGTTGCCGTTTTTCGACGTTGGGTACGGTCCTAAAAAGTCCACAAAAATACGTTGGAATGGACGTTCCGTAATTGACTCGGCGCCCATAGGAGGTCGCAAAGTTACGTTTGCCGGTTTGGTTTCTCAGCATGTTTGACATTTGGCCACGAAAGCACGAACTTGCTAGTTTTGATTTGGCCAATAAAAATATTCCTTCACTCGTCGTAAAGTTTTACCGAATCCTCCGTGCGAAGATTGTGGTGGGTTATGGCAATTTTCTATGATTTTGTTGGTAAGCTCTAACTATACCCACAGTTTCCAAGCAAAAACTTCATTTAACGGTTGGCCGTCATAATGCGAATCACGCTTGTAGACACGTTGATGTCGGGTAGTTGTTCCGTGTTTTCTTTGACTTTGGCGATTAAATCCAGGTAATCGTTGCTTTTAAAATACTCTGAATCAATGTCAATAAAATTGTTTATATTCGCAGATATTTCCTCCATATTGTAGCGAGAAAGCGTATCTGGAACTATGTTTTTCGAACCAGGACGATGTTCGATGGTGAATGAAAAAGCTTGCAGATGAAGATTCCATCGAGCAAGCCGACCACTAAGGTCTTTGTGTGACATTAGACATTTAAGGTTGCTGTGGTCAGTTATCTCGGAGAATGGGATCAGCTCGATGTATGGCCGGAACTTTTTGATGGCGAGTACGACTGCCAAGCACTCCCTCTCGGTCACGGAGTAATTTTTCTGCGCCGAAGTTAGCTTGTGGGAGAAGAACGCGATGGGATGTTCTCCGTCGGCCTCATCCTTTTGGAGTAAAACTGCTCCAATACCCAGATCGGATGCATCGCAATGCGCATAAAAGTGTTTGCTGAAGTCCGGGTGGACGAGTACGGGACTTGTGGTGAGGGCTGTCTTTAGCTTGTCAAATGCCTCTCTGGCGTCTTCCAGGAACGTGAAGGATTTTCCTTTCTTAAGGGTGTTGAAGATCGGCGTAACTATTGCCTGTACCAGCCGGTGGCTCCCATGAAGCTACGGACCTACCTAGCGGTTTTTGGGTAAGTGTACTTTAGTATTGTCTGAATTTTTTTCGGGATCAGGATTTAACCTCCCTCCTCCTACAATATATCCTAGGTACCTCAACTCCCTAAAGCAGAACTTCGACTTAGCGACGTTAATGGTCAAACCCGCCGATTCCAAACAATTAGATACCCTCTTAAGCAGACTCAGGTGAGTTTCAAAATCTGGAGATACAACCAGAAGATCATCCAGATAGACAAAAACTCTACCACGAAGTGCAGCTGGTATCACTTTATCCATTAAACGACAAAGTCTTTGGGCCGCATTGCACAACCCAAAAGGCATTACCCTAAAATGGTAAAGTGGTCTACCTGGCACTGCGAATGCAGTTTTTTCTCTGCTGGATGCATCTATCGGTATCTGCCAGAACGCATCTTTTAAATCCACACTCGATATAAAATACGTGTCTCCTAACCGACTGAGCAGACCTTCAATGTGCGGCAGAGGATAGGCGTCCAAGCACAACCTATTCTTCTCGCCCCTGCGGACGAGAGTAACCGGATGGCTTCATGGGCTCTCGCTTTGCTCAATGATCAAGCATCCTATCAAGCTCTGCGTACATTAACTTCTGGACAGCTGGGGAGACAGGGTAGTGCTTGCCCTTCACCGGGGTCGCGTCGCGGGTATCTATTATATGGACCTCCAGGTGGGTTCTACCAAGACCGCGCTTAGTGTAGAAAGGAAATCCTGACACAATTCTATCCAAACGAGCTTGCTGATCGGGGTCCAAACTATGAGTTTTAACCTTTTCTACACTTTCATCAGATTCCGGACTTAAGTTGACCCCATTGGTGGAGAGGCTACATATGCTAGCGAACAATCCAAACTGACGCATAAAATCTACTTCTAATAACAGAGGTCTACTTAGGGTCGGTACCAAATAAAAGTTAATTTCATCGCAAATTTTGTTAAATAAAATTTTCGCCTTAACACGGCCTACAATTTTATGGGGAATGCCATCTGCAGTCTTAATAAACGAAAAAAAATTCGAAATTGGGAGACGAAGTCCAAGCAACCTTTGCCTAAACAAGTAACCGTGGCTCCACTATCCAATAACCCTTCGATATCGCTATCATTTATTTTAATTTTTGCATAAAATCGTGAATCTTCACCTTCATAGAGGGACGCAAACATAATTTCCTTTCTCTTCTTATACCTTTCTCTTGCTTTTTTAATTCTGTTTGACACTGCTCCAAAAATCCTAATCCTAGCTTCTTTATATTCTTTTATCCTCTGATGTAGAAGTTTTATCTGATGGATATTAGATTTTTCTACTGCTACTTTTTCCCTACTAGTGTTCATTAAGATTTTAATTTTCTTTTCAGGCTCTATGATTTCAAAAGACTTTGGAGCTAGGATTATGTTTGGGTGGAACGAGTCTCCCCAGTCTGAGACTTGTTCGGCGGCAAGTTTCCCTGACACTTCGGGCATTTGGGAGTAACCACATTATCCCGACCACATCTGAAGCAGAAAATTCGGCGTGTTGATGCTGGACAGTCTATAAAACTATGACCGATTTGTTTGCAGTTCCAGCAAGTATAGCGGTTATTCGGTGCTAAGGCATCGACTTCCACGTCTGGTGCTACTACTGGATCTTCGTCGAACTCAATTTCGTGTTGGTTGGTTGGTTTACGTGGTAGCCCGTAATCTTACGAGCAATCAATTAGACTCGTTAGAATCCGTTTTGATGGAACCACACTACTCGCCAGGTGAGTTAGTTGTATTGAGTCTGTAATGAGATAGAAATGTAGGGAAGAAACAATGAGAACATAAATTAATTAGATCCAGCCTGTAGCATTGAGATATTTAATGATGTCACTGAGTCTAGTGTCAGATATCTCAAAGAGGTTGTCTAATTGGTGCCCTCCCAGAAATTTATGTCTGCTTGCGTTCAAGGCTGGGCATTCACATAGAAAATGAAAAACCGTCTCCTCCTTCTCGCTGTTACCACAACTACGACAATATTCATTGTAAGGGAGACCAAGTCTACTTGCATGTTTACCGATCGTCCAGTGACCTGTAAACACTGCTATTAGTCTCGAGATGTCCTTGCGTTTGTAGCCAATAAGTTGCATTGAGCGTTTCTCGTTGTAGGTAGGCCACGTTTCTTTCGCGACTCTACATTTGTCCAGATTTCGCCATCTATTTTCCGCCTTTTCTAGAAAGTGTTTTCGGATTCTGCTTTTGACTGTTCCTAACGGGATTGCGACAGAAACCGCTAAGGAGGCATTCATAGCAGAGCCTGCCCGGGCTAATTCGTCTGCCTGTTCATTACCATAGTAGTCCCTATGCGCAGGAACCCAGATTATAGTAATGTCATACAGTCGACTTAGTCCAAGCAGTTCCTCTTTACACTGTCTGACTAGAATAGAGGTAGTTTTCGGTGATTTGAGCGATAGTATTGCCGCTTGACTGTCGACAAATAAACCAATATTCCCTTGAATATTTCTATCGCAAATTAGTTTACACGCTTCCCTGACCGCTAGTATCTTCGCTTGGAATACGCTTGCCTCGTCAGGGAGTATACATGAGTGTCTAATTCCAAGATCATCAGAGAAGACACCAGAGCCGACACCGCAGTTCATCTTGGAGCCGTCAGTGTATATCCTAGTTCTAAATTGTTCAAGAAGATTGCCCCTTCTCCATTCACTCCTGGTGGGGAATAGGACTTTAATAGTACTTCCGAAGTCCAAGTGGGGAATCATATAGTCGTAAATTTATTGTATTGCGGGGGTAATAAATTTAGTATCCTCGCGTGCCCATACGTTCTTGATCTCCAGCTTTTCGCTGCAGATAATCTTATCGCACTATTAACTGATGATTCAATTATGTATAGGTCTATAGGTGTTAGGTGCAATATAGTGTTCAGAGCTTCTGATGGACTAGTACGTAATGCACCTGCAATGCCAATGGAAGCGGATCTTTGTATCCTGTAAAGCTGATCCACCACATACCTCTTACTAGTAGCGGTCCACCATACAAGAGATCCATATACAAGAATGGGCCGTACTATTGCAGTGTATAGCCATTTTGTCAATTTTGGACTCAGGCCCCATTTCACACTGAACATCTTTCTACAGGTGTAGTATGCTACCGTAGCCTTACTAACCCTATGTCGAATGTTCAGTTTCCATGAAATCTTAGAGTCCAAAATAATGCCCAAGTATTTTGCATTGTCCGACAAGGTAAGTTCACAGTTTCCTAACCGTGGTAGTCTGAAGCTCGGAATCTTGGTCTTTGTGGTGAAAAGTACCAGCTCTGTTTTGCCCGGATTCACTCCTAGTCCACATTCTTTGGCCCAGTCACTGAGTGTAGCCAGAGCAGTTGACATGATATCACTTATCACGTTCAGAAACAGTCCTGATACTAGTATCACCACATCGTCCGCGTAAGCCACGACTTTCACTCCCTTGTCTTCCAATTTACACAGGATGGTATTAATGACAATAAGCCACAACAGCGGAGAAATCACACCCCCTTGTGGAGTTCCACGCATAACTTGTTTGGTCTTAACACTGTTGCCTAAATTCGCAATGACGATTCTTGTCTCTAGCATTGACACCAGCCAGTTGGTGATATAATCATCAACTCCTAGTTCGTACAGAGCTTTCTGTATCGCCAAAGTCGTGACATTGTTAAAGGCGCCTTCTGTATCCAGAAAGGTAGCCATAGCGTATTGTTTAAATTCAATGGATCGCTCGATGACCCTTACGACCTCATGAAGAGCCGTCTCCGTGGAGCGACCCTTAATGTAGGCATGTTGACTTCCTGAGAGTCGAGTTGTACCCTCTAGACGCTGCCTTATATGTAAATCAATGAGTCTCTCCAGAGTTTTCAGCTGAAAAGATGAGAGACTAATCGGACGGAAGTCCTTTGCATTCTCATGACTTCTTCTTCCGATTTTCGGAATGAACACTACCTTTACTCTCCTCCAGTTCCTAGGAACATAGTTGAGGGTTAGGCAGAGTTTAAAGATCCTATGTAGCCAGGGTATGATGTATACCTTTGCACTTTGCAGCATCTTTGGTATAATACCATCAGGCCCTGCAGATTTATACGGAGAGAAGCTATCAATCGCCCATGAAATTTTCTCAACGGATATTATGTCAACCTCGATTCCTTGCGAGGATTTAATATGCCCCATCTCCTGGTCTGTAATATCAGTGCAGCCAGGAAAATGAGTGTTAAGTAAAATGTCCAAAGATTCCGCCGACGATTCTGACCATGATCCATCCATCCTTTTAATATAGGATGGATTATTATGACCAGTTGCCAAAACCCTACTGAGTCTAGCAGATTCCTTGGTATTGTCAATAGATTCGCAGAAGCCTTTCCATGAGTTTCTTTTTGCGATCTTTATTGCTTTCTTATATTCCCTACGCTTATCGTGATATAACTGCCACGATTTTGTCCTGTAGCCAATATTGAAAGCATTGCGTGCCTCCTTGTGCAGCTTCGAGAGTTCCCTATTCCACCAGGGAGCGAAGCTCTTTCTAGCCTTCGTCATTGGACAGGATATATTAAAAGCCTTAACAATTTCCTTGCCTAATGTACCCTCAATTTGATCAAGACCCTCAGTCGTTGCTTCGACTGGAGGTATTTTTCTCAGTTTGTGCATGAGAATCCCATTGAACTTAGTCCAGTTCGTTCGTCTTGGGTTTCTGAAAGTTGACGCTGTTTCTTTGCAGACGAGCCCAATGTCGAAAAGTATCCAGCAATGATCCGAAAAGGATTTCTCTTTGGATACTCTCCACCTATCAACTGATAAATTGGATCTGTCCCTCATAAGTGTAATGTCTAGCACCTCTTCCCATCCATTATAGTTCACCGAGCTCGGAAAAACGAAGGTGGGGTCGTTGCCAGAGTTGCATATGGTCAAGTGGTTCGTATTAATGAAATCAAATAGACACTCACCTCTGTCGTTGATTTCCGTGCTGCCCCATATTGTATGCCTTAAGTTAGCATCACAGCCAAGGATAATGTCCTCTTGAGCCTCTATAGAGGCCAGAAACGCCCTCACTTCGTCTGGCGGGGCTGGCTTGTCGTGTGCCATATAGCTGGAGGCGATCAGGAAACTTCTGCTTCGCATTAACTCGACCCTTGCGACTGTCAGGTCTGCTGAGCTATACTGTAAGCAAAGAAAAATATTTATGTGTTTTTTAGCAATAAGACAAGATCTTGGCTTACCTTTATCTTTTACGTATAGTATTTTATATGCCGTAGTCGGGAACCCTTTGACTTGGGAGTTGGAAACCCAGGGTTCCTGGATTATAGCGATGTCGAGGTCCTTTGAATGCTGCAGATTAATTTGCACGATTTTCATCGTCGGTTGTAGGGTTTTTTGCAGGTTCACTTAGCTGCATGCCTGTCAGCAGATTGTTGGCTACTTCCAACTCATCTGCTTCGCCAGCAACTGGACCTGTGGGACGGAACACCTTAACCTTGGCGTCCCTGACCCCAAAGTACAATTTTAGCCCCGCCTTCTCTAGCTCAATTGCGCTATCCTCTGAGATGGCGAAGATAATTGTTATTGTCCCCATGATCTTCTGAACGGATGACTGTCCAGTCACTCATGGGGATACTGGGGTTCTGCAGCTTCAGACACTCCAGTGTTTTCTGGTTATCGCAGCTCATCTTCGGTAACCAAACCTTTGCCAGTGGTCTCATAGGGATTTCCCCCGCTGGGATAAGCTTAAGGCTTAAGCCTTTCCATGCATCGCTAATCTTTGCGATACATTTGCTGAGGAATTCTTTAGAGAACACGTCCAAGCATTTGATTATCCTGTAGCCCCGGTGTATCTCACCAGAGTCAAAACGAGGAACTGTAGAGTCTTTGTTGGTGAGTACGTGTTCCATCACGAGTTCAGCCAATTTAGACTCTATAGCACCCCATTCTGTTACTACAGGAGTTAGGTTGCCGCTTTTATCGTTGGCCAGCGCCATCAGCAAGTGATCTTTAACCACCTCGTTAAACGGCCTCCTTGCTGACGTTATTGTGGAAGGAGCCGGAGCGGTCGATTTACTTTGGACCTTTCTCCTCTTCGGCGAATTGCTACCCTCAGCTTGGGAGCGGTTTCGCTTCGCTCTTTCCTGCACTGCTTGGGATGTGGATGGTTGAGAGTCCTTAAACTTAAGATACTCATCAACCACCGATTGGTATCTGACACGATCTTCCTTATCGCGCTCATTAGGAGTGCCATTTGCCTTATTCTTGGCAATTTTCTCCAGTATAAAGAGAGCTTTGACATATCGTTGTCTCAGAATCTCTTTCTGGCTCTTCTTTTTCTTCCGTTTCTCCTTCGACTGGTCGTCAGACTTGACATCCTGTCGTGGAGCCATTGTGTTTTGTGACAGCGGGGTGCTATGTCTTCCTCCCCTGCTGCCAGGTTGTTCGACCAAGGTCTCTTGACTAGAGGCCAAAAGGTCGTCTTTCGAGGAGATACCCATCTCCTCGTTTTTGTTGTTGTTGTTACTTTTGTTTTTAATTTTTTTATTCTCCATTTGATTCCCACGAATAGGCACGTAAGGGGATGGACCATCCATGCAGGGACGGCATACATGGACTAGACAAAGAAAAATTTACAACTGGCCCGTGTCCTGGCGCCAGAGGGGAGCTGTTAGCGACTAGTCTTCTTTAACCACTGACTAGCCATCCAAGTTCTCGGCACTGCTACCAACCACCTTAACCTTACAAGTGGGGGAAAGAGGATATGGAATAAGAGGGGAGAAAAGAGGGTAGTTGGGGAAAGGGGATAGGGGATGGATAACCTTTGGTCATGAAGGCCTTTAGAGTCTATACCTTGATTTCTCAGTATCCTCCAAGAGGACAACTGAGACTTCAAGAAAGAGACCACAGCCTACATTTAAGCCGCCACATCGCGTCAAGATTGTTATCCAGGTGGGGCAATTTCGTGTACATGTTGAGATGGAAAGGGCCGAGGCTGATAATGCTGTCTCCGGCTTGAAAGTAGATTTTCCGCTCGCTTGGCTTGCTGACAGAATTCATGGAGTCCATCGATTCTGACCGAGAACAGGTGAGACAATGAAGGTTTCAAATTAGATTTCATAATTTCAATTAAATCTCTCGAAGTCGCATAACCGCGTTATAAAAATCATCAAAAGATTCTTGTGGCAACTGGCGGCGGTCCATAATCTTCTTTTGCAGATGGAACTCGCTCTCGTATCTTCTATATTGGGTCAAAAACGCTCTCTCCAAATCCTCCCAAGTTTGTATTGGTGTCAGTTTTCGCACGTTCCAATACCAATCTAGCGCTTGTTCTTCCAGCAACAAATGGAAACTGCGACGGATATCATTAAAGGAGCAGTTGTAGTCTTGACGTAAAATGTCAACTCGAAAAATGAAGTCCTCTGCGCTCATGGATTTGGTGGTACCATCGAATTTAATTCCCCATTTGGACAAATCTATCTTTCTTGGAGTGGTAAACGTGAACTTCGGTGGCAAACTAGGTACTGGAGATGATTGGGCTGTAAATACAGGTGCTTGTGGTGGCATTGGCTGCGGTGGTGGAACTGGATGAACATTCTGGTAAGTATACTGGTTTTGCTGCTGAGAGCTTGGTGCAGGTAAGTTTTGTTGATGGAGGTGGTTGCGGATTTAATAATCCCAAACTTGCAGTAGGTGCTGCTTGTTGAGGATTTATGGGACTGCCTGTTACTTAACTGACAGCACGAGCTACCTCCTGCTGCATTGTGTTTCTCAATTCGGAAATCTGTCTGGCGAATTCCTCACGCATATAATCAAACATATCAGCCCCTAAAGCAGGGTTGTTACTAGCTGGTTGAGGTGCTGGAGCCGTAGCTACATTCTGGCGGAATTCCTGCTGCACATTCCTAGCAGTAATGCTGTTATACTCTGGTGATGTTATAGAGTTATGTGACATACGGGATTCGTTGGAAAACCCAGTACGGTCATGAATTGTTGTACAGCTGGTGCTATGGTTGCCGTGGATGTAGTTACCGTAGTTGGATTCGGTACGGAGACACTTGGTGCGGTCGTGGTAACGACTGTTGATTGGGTAGTGCGTGGAACGTATAGAAAATAAAAATAACAAAAACGATAATTGTTTCAAGTTTTGCAACAATTATAATTAAATAAAAATAATATGATAAATGAAATAATGAAAATAAAAAAATAAAAAAAAAATAAACTGAATAAACTTGATTTCCCAGTTTAATCAAAATAAATCCCTTCCAACTGGAAAGTAATAAAAAAATTGGTAAAAAATATAAAACGAAATGCTGGGCAACAATAGGGTTTTCAGGGTAAGGAGGATAAGCCAAGTAATTAAATAAGAAGGTAAGTTCTAATGAATTTAAAACTCTCGATGCCACACTCTAATTTTTCTTTGCTTTCTATTTCCAGGTCCCTTTGGTGTTGGATTCAGCTTCATCAGTGCTCTAGCTTAGATCTGTTGTGGAGCAACTTGGTTATGGTTCGGAAACCAAAATTAACACAGGACTACCGACAACAAGCCTGCTATCTGAGATGTATATTCAAAACAAAATTACACAGAAGCTGACTGAACTCTATTGCAAAAAACAGAAAGTGTTTGGAGGGAATTGTGAGCTGGAGCCGACTTGTAGCGATGCGGACTATCGACGTTTCTAAACATCACGCAGTCTCAACTCTTGTCCAACCCGCAAATTTTGGAACATTCTATACTAAAATGACTACCATTGCTGTCGCAACGCGAAAGACACTAGAACGTGCAGTTCTTTCGGGAATTACAGTCTCTGGTGAGTTGCTTTAATATAAAAAAGTCTATTGAAATTACTAATTGAACATAATTTATCAAAATAGGTCCCTAAACCTACCGCTATGTCGGTACGCGTTGAGGACTCTTAACTGACACAAACTTGTAGGCAAAGGATCTGTCTAAAGAAAACTTAGTGGACTGGTTCACTTCGGGTCCCACGTTGGGCGCCATTTTTTGTCTTGTAGTACTGTACTATACTGTGCTGTGGCTGTGCTGGTTTTGTTAAACATATTTAACAGCTGTTCTGTTTGGGCTACCAGACGGAGCGACTCTGGTATCTGGCGGAAGCCGAGCTAAAACTCGCCGGATGGGGGTGGAGTTCTTGCTCGTCTGATAGCCAGTAGCCTAGTACACAACAAAAAAAAATACCAGCTAAAATAACGAAGAGAAAAAAAATTGAAGAGGTATCCGAAGTGAACCTTATCTTACCTATAAATTCAAAAACACCTTCCTGTTGGTGGCTGTTTTGCCAACTTTTGGGCCCTCCCTCTAGGAATCCGTTTCAGTCGTTTGTTTTGTGTCCGGGTCCAAGGCAGAATACATGGCGCCTCTCGGGGATGGAGGCGCTAAAGTTGCTGGCCCAAGTGGAGCTATCCCTTGTTGGATGTGGCAGTGGTGGCTGATGGCTAATGTTGTGTGATTTATTTTTTCTTCTTTTTTTTATTATAGGTTTTATTTTAGTTTTAAGTTTCTTTTCAAATTAAAATTTTTTTATTTTATTTCTTTTCAGGTTCTTTTTTTATTTCTTTTCCGGTTTATTTCTTTATTTTTAGGTTTTAATAAAAATTTTTTTTTCTTTTTATTTTCAGATTTTCTTTATTGTTTTGTACATTCAGATTTTTCTTTAGTTTAGATAGGTATATATATTTGTTTTATTTTTTTTTTAAGTTTTAATTTTAATAAGTTTCCTTTTTTATTTAACTTCTAGTTTGTAGGTTTTAGTTAATTACACAAAAATTTATTTATTTTTAAATTTTATTTTAACTTTTAAACCTTGTTACTTTTAAGTTTAGTTTCTTTTAAATTTAAGTTTTAACTTTTATGTTTTAGTTTTTTTTTATTCAAGTTTTAACTTTTATGTTTTAGTTTATTAAATTTAAGTTTTTAAGTTTTGGGTATTTTTTTCAAGTTTTAACTTTTATGTTTTAGTTTTCATTCCTTTTTTTTCTTATTTATTTTTAAATTTTTGTTTTAAGATTTCTATTTTAATAAAGTTATTTTTTTTAACAAAACAATTTTAGTTTTTCCACTTCTCCAATTTGGGTTTCTTTTTATTTAAATTTTATACTTTTGCTGCTGCTGGTGTTGTGCCACTTCCCACATCTTACCTCTAGGTCGAAAAAAATCAAAAACGGCCGACATTTTTCTTCCATCTTTACATATCACCTCGCCCACGCCACAAGATGTCCTCTTCTGCTTTTTTTCCCACAACCTTTCAGTCATAAGCGGCTATGTAATTTTTTATTTAGTGTTGTTATTTATTTATTATACCAGTTGACAATTGTCAAAGTGATGTGTTGCCAACTGTTTCTTTTCGCACACAGGGTGCACATGACAGTGCAGAAGATTTAATTGATGTGGTTCCGGGGTAGGATAGAGCTTCAGCGTGTGGTTTTTTGTTTGCACATGTGGTAGGAGCATGACTCAACGGTAAGTCTTCGATATGAAATGAAGCATTAGTCTGAATGTTATTCAAGACTTGTAAGAGCATGTGGAGTTTCTGTTATTTTTTTCCTTTTAGGGATGATTGATTTAAATTAGGTGCAAAATTATCTTAATTGGGGTATTTTGTAAAAAGTTCACCGAATTTACTTCAATTAATTGGGATAAAGCATAAGCTTAATTTTTACTTGTAGGAACCTTCAATTGCATATGTTCGAGGTTTAACGAACTTTATTATTAAACAATAAGAGACGGTTAGATAGATAGAGAAGATTGACATGATAACCGATCAATAATTGTGGAAACAGCATCAAAATAAATGTTAAAGGATTCGCCAGGTTTTTGTTTCCTATTTCCTATTTCTTCCCTAATGTCGTATGGGGATTTAAAGCCCCGGAACTGGCAATGAATTGCATGACAGCAATCAGCCTTTCTATGGTTTTGACACTCTAATGCAAGCACCTCCTTGCTTGTAAGCAGCGACTTGTGGTTCCAAAATACTGGTAGACACGGTACGGTAATCTCCACCCAGATCTCGGTTCATTGTGAGTCCCTTCATTTAAAAAACTATAGAATATAGAAATGAGAAAATAGTAATAAGAAGAGAAAAAGTAAAGAAGGAAAGAGGAAAGAATATCAAGAAATGATGAAGGAGGATTAGAAATGTTGATAATCCCCTTGGGGATGTATCCCTGACTCTCCCTTAGACAGTCTATTCACAAGACGAAGCCTATGATGTCTACAAGCTCCATGTCCCGAACACCACATAGCTCTCGACGGGCTTGACAGCCCAGCCATTTCATTCTAAGATGCTGCAATCGTCCACACATTCTACAAAATTCGGAATTGCTAGCGTTCCATCTAGACCTCATCTTCCCTATTAGACAGTGGCCCGTTATGGTCCCTATCATGATTCTTAAGCTCCTCTGATTTAACCCCAGAAGAGTGTCTGTGCCTGCCCTGTCGAGCGTCGGCCATACCGCCCTCGACACCCTACAGTCCACTCTACTCTCCCAAGCCGAATTGATTCTGACCAAGATCCAATCATTGATCTTCTCAAAGAAGAAACTCAGCGGGGGTTTCACCGTGGTTTCCCTTTCCGAGACATCCTTTGCTGCGCCTTGCCTTCATTACCATATACATTACAGTGGCCAGGTACCCAGCAGAGTCTCACCATGTAGTATTCCATCAGCTTTCTCAGTGACTTCTTAAAGTCAGCAACTAGCGTGGATTTCACAGAATGTGCCCCCAAGGCCTTCAGAGCCGCCTGACTGTCCACATAGAGAGTAACTTCAGTACCCCTCACAACGTTCCGCCTGATTAATTCTGCGGCCTTCAAGATGCCGAGAATCTCAGCCTAAAAAACGATGCACTCATCAGGGAGATTAAAAGAGCCCTTTAGATCCGTGTCCATAATATAGACTCCCACAATAGTACCTATGTCCATCTTTGATCCGTCTGTGAATACTGCACAACCTTCGTACAGTCTCTCCGTGTCGACCCAGACCTCCCTATCAGGTATCATCACGACAGGATTTTCTCATTGCGCCTGTAATGCCAGTTGAAGCACACTTCTGTGCCTTCGCCAAAAGGTTCCTATTACTCTTACGTTCCAGTGCCAGCCACCAAACAGAACAACCATAAGTAAGTATTGGTCTCACCACCGAGGTGTAGATCGAATTTACAACCTTTGGTTTGAGTCCCCAATTCCTGCCTATGGAGTTTCTACAGGTTTAGTAGGCATTAAGGCCACCTTTGAGTCTCTCCTGAACATTTCTCTTCCAGCTCAGCTTACTATCGAGGAATACTCTAAGAAATTTCGCAGAGTCGGAAAGACTCAGTTCCGTTCCACATAGTACCGGTAATCTAAAATTCTCTACCTTATACCTTCTGGTAGACAGAACAAACTCTGTTTTTTCTAGATACACTCCCAACCCTTATCAACGGCGCAAGAGGACAGCTCACCCAGCGCGGACTGCATGATCTCACTGATTGTGAGAAGAAATTTTTCTTTTACCAGTATGACCACATCATCAGCATATGACTCGATTTTCCGTCCTCTGCTATCAAATTGACGCAGAATCACGTCGACAGCCAATAGCCAAAGTAGGGGTGAGAGCACTCCCCCTTGCGGTGTCCCCCTAGTCATCAGTTTCCTTAAACATACTCCACCCAAGCTCGAATTGATAATCCTGTTGCTCAGCATGAGGATTATTCATTTGATCAAGAAGTCATATATTTTAAGATCCACCAGCGCCTGCTTAATAGCGTCAATCTGGATATTATTGAACGCTCCCTCAATATTAAAGAACGCGGCCATGGTTGGCGCCAATAGATGATCTTAGATATAGATCTATCAGTCTTTCTAATGTCTTCAAGAGAAAAGACGATAGGCTGATAGGTCTATAATTCTTGGGTTTCGAGTGACATGTCCTATCACCTTTAGGTATGAATATGACTCTTATCTCTTTCCACCCCCTCGGTATGTGTCTATGTAGCAGACACCCTTTAAAAATATATAGTAGTTGACGAACCACCAACGGTGCGTTCTGCAACATGGCCAGAAAAATACCGTCCGGGCCAGATGACTTGTATGTCTCGAATGAATTCACCGCCCATGTTACTTTCTCAACCGTAATCAGGTCTCTCTACCGTTTCAACTATCCCGATGGCGGACTCTGTGAAGAAGTGCTCTTCCCCACCTGATCCTTCCATTGATGGATCCTTACAACCCGGAAAGTGGGTTTCCAAAAGTACGTTAAGAGACTCAGAGCTAGACTCCGTCCATGAACCATCTGATCTCTGGATACTCCCCGGAACACTAGGATCCTTCGACAGTATCTTTCTGAATCTGGGTATTTCATTGACAGAGTCAATGGTCTCGCTGAACCTAATCCACAAGACCCTTTTAGCTCGTCTAATGTCCTTTTTGTACTTATTAAAACTCACCCTATAGGTACCCCAATCCTCGTCCTTACCAGTTCTATGGGCCCTGTTATATAGCCTGCCAACTGTGGTCCGTTGAACTTTCAGTTCCTCTGACCGCCATACCGGCTGTTTCCTCTTACCCGGATAACTCACCGGGCAGGGGAGCTCATAGCTTCTGATAATAGATCCCGTTAGTTTCTCCACCACTTCGTCAAGACATAAACTCCCTCGGAGTTCCAGTTAGTCTTGACCCCAAATCACGAGAACGTCCCAATTCGTTCTTCTAGGATTCCTAAAAGGTTTCCTCTCCGAACCCAGAAAGTTCAGACTAAAGGTTATCCTGCCATGGTCAGAAAAAGAACACCCCATAGCCACCCTCCAATCCTCAACTAAGTTTCTAGAGTTAGTCTGTGTAATATCTATTAACGAATTCCTATCATTCGTCCTGAACGTAGGGATATTTCCCTTATTACAGATTAAAAGATCATTCGTAATAATGAAATAAAAGATTGACTCACCTCTCTTATTAGTGTCCCAGCTACCCCATTGACTGTGGTGTGTATTGGCATCGTAACCGAGCAATAGAAGTACTCCATTCCGTCTTGCATACTCGGCTAAGGTCCACACCCTATTATCCGGTGGTTCTGTCGCTTATAGGGCATGTATACCGAGGCCACGGCCAGTTTACTACCTCCTAATGCCTCTGCCTGAACGACCGTTAGGTCTCCATAACTGAAAGAATTAAGAAGAATTAACTGAAGTTCATTCCTCACTAGGATACAATTCCTTACCTTATCCTCAGTGGACGGCACGAACAATTTGTATCCTTTAGCCCTAAGACCTCAGACCTAGTTGTTATTTAGCCAAAGCTCTTGAATTTGGGCCACGTCCACATTGTTCTCACTGAAGTAGGTTATTAATTCGGTCTAGGCCGCTTCATAATGATGCAGATTTATCCGCACTATCCGCAGCCTCTTTGGCTTTATCATTTTTCGAGTATCGAAATTTGATACAGCCAGGCCCGAACGTAACAACCACCCCCCCCCCCAATGAGTCCAATTTCTTAATAGATTCCCGATCTACTGCGAATCGGAAATGTTTTCCTTGGTTCTCTTTACAAGTCAATGAAGAGACAAGCTTCCCTTGACTTGAATTGATCCCCCTATTCTGTCCTTCCAATACTCCCAGTATGACTTCAACCGGTTTAAAGGGTGGTGGAATCCATACCGTGACTTTTGGTCGCAACGGCAATTCCGACGCTGGTATAACCTCCAGTTGCGCATCCGGGCAAAGGCTACCACACCTGCTAATCGCGGCTTTCAGGAACTCAAAGGTTTCTTTATTACGGCAACCAACGATTTTGACACCCCTTGTCCAGTCTGCACCCATGAAGGCTATTTCACCCGGCCTGTGCCTTGCCTGGAATATTTCGTCCATAAGCCTATCTTCAATCAGCCGCCACATTTCCATACTGAGTCTCCCATCAGAATCAGCATAATCAATGACTGCTACTTGAAGAATGTCCGACTTGGACGAATCCTTCGCCTTTTTGGACGATTAAGGTTTACTACTCCCTTATGAGAGTTTTTAAGCGAGCCACTTGTTGCCTTACCCACCCTCATTCTCTTTATGGTCCCCTTAGCTGAACCTTTAAAAGAGTCATGTGGTACATGACCAGCTTTCTTCGAAGTAGAGGGTATCTCATCTCCAGGCAGAGCTTCCCTAATGGACCTCATCTGAGAGTCCTTAGCGAGGCTCGAAAGAGTTTCCTTTCCCTTGCGAGAAGTTACAAGACCGCTGGATGGCTTGTGAGCAACTCCATGCTTGTTAGCGGCGACTTGTGGCTCCAAAGTACTGGTAGACACGGACTTTTTACCCTTACGAGCAATTTCCGGACCTCCACTTTAAAACCTTCGGGATAAGACGTTCCCAAGATATCACCGATAGAGCCATAGGTCCGTTTAAACCTGTAAATACTCTTTCGGTGTTTCCTGCGAACATACCTATCCCGTCCGTTTATCAGCGATGGCTCCTTCTTAGCCAACTTATTTAGTGCAGCTATGGAGGTCCTAACGCCGTTTTTCGCTTTTTCAAATCTCGTTCGACTGTCGGTTACGGCCTGCTCATCCATTGGATGCTCTACCGCTACCTGCCGAACAATTGTTTTGGCAAAAGGCCTGGATATGCCTGATGCCCCCATCGAGTTCTCCTGCATCATTCCAGTGCCGTCGCAGAGGTTGCAGTTCCATGCTCTTTGCTCCGATCAAGAGCAGAGGTAACTGTTACCTCATGCTCTTCACCGGACCCAAGAGTCAGTTTCTCCAGCCCCTTCGTCCCACTGGATCCGACAAGATCCTTTGCCGAGTCCAGCAGGCTATCCTCCTCCGTCAGTTGAGTCATGAGAATATAAAGTATAAACGGTCCCGCGCAGTGACGGCGTACGCGGACTAGGCTGTAATCAACTGACCCTTGCCATCAGCATCAGAGGGGAGCTGTTCTCGATTAGTTTCTTTTCGCACTAACTAATCATTCAGATTCTCGGCACTGCTACCTACCACCTTAATGTTAAAAGTGCATGATGCCTGTTTATTTGGTCCGCGGAAAACATATGGTACCAAGACCATACCCAGTGCCAGAGAAAGCATTCATTTTGGCAGAATCACCAATTAGAATACATCAATTGCACCGCATCCAGTCCAGCAAGCCTATCCGTTTCCAGGACCGGGTGTGATATAAAGGATGTATTAACGTCGGCAAAGGGAGAGGGTTCCAGCACCGTTCATGAATACATTCAGTGCCTCTCGCCCAGTCGCCACTATCCTCCACCTGGGGACGAGTCCGATAGGAGTAAATAAGTAAAGACTCCGCACGGACGTTTAATAATCTTTACTTTAATACTCTTCAACAACTTGGTCGTATCGGGTATTAATTTCGGGGGTTTTTAACAATCTCAGGCGTTGAGAAAATGCAGATTTTCTAGACTGACCAAGTTGTAAGTCTTGGAGGGGGTGATTTTCAGTACACAAAAAAAAATTGTCTAGGGGTATAATATTAAGGGTAATTGCAGTACCAAAACTTTTATATTTTTTATGTTCAACTGTCTTTTTTGAGTTATGGTCACGCGGGTTATGAGCGCCAGTAATATCCTGACTACTGAGTCCTATATCTAGCAGTGAAAAACTCTTCCATATAGGTAAATCTTATCTCGGTCCTTGGGACTGTTTCCAAAGCCCGAGAGTGATTTCAAATAATCGGGTTGAACAAATAAATACCAAAATTATGTCCCAATTTTGAGTTTCTATATCTAATAAAAACAAATTCGCTACACAATTATTAATCATTTGTTGTAAACTCTTAATAGCAGGACCGGATTCTTTTTCAATAGAATGGAAATTAAAAAGGGGTTTGAGTTGAGAGTTAACTAGAACTGTTTTGTTCTCATACCGGTCTACAAGATTCTTCCAAGCAATTTCAAAACCTTCATTGGTAATCGGACAGCTGCGAATTATGTTTTTTGCATCAAATAATATTCTGAATATTACTAACATGAGTGTTGTTCTTAACAAAGCCGAAAACATATCAATAAAAGATGGTCAAGACGAATAATCACCAGAAAAGGGCGGATATGTATAGAAAGGGTTTTCGATAAATCCGCACTCTTGTATTTAATTTTATCTGCTAAACTTTCTATAAATTAAATGCCCGGGAAATATGTTGTATAGCCCAAGATATATTTTGCCTTGAGATCTTTTGCCGAAAGTTTAGTATCCTCTAGATTATTTAACAATTCCCCACAGCAATCACGAAATATTTCTCACAAACGAATTAATTCCTGACGATGGGTGCTCTGTGAAAAAGATAGCTTTATACAAATGTTTCATTGATACTATTTTTATGAGGAGTTTTAAAGAAAACTGGGGTTAAAACAAATAAAATCTTTATAAAATATACTAAAAAAAGATAATACTAAAGTATAGATATTTGGTCCCGTTGTGTTACCCTGATGGATCTGTTTTCACATGTCCGAGATCAGGTTCGAACCGAACCAACATGATGCACAAATAAAAGATCTAATCTGTCTGACTTCAATGGCAGAGAGATCAGATAATACATGCATATATGGACTCCCAAATTCAGCAGTCCTTATATTCGCAAGAGCAGGACAGTGAGAAAATGTTCTACTGTTTCTTCCTACTCCTCCAACTTTGTGAGGACATGTTCCTAAAATAATTTGTCTCTGTAATTATATGAAAAAAAATATTTTTTTTACGTTCATACTTAGCATTGAAATTTAGTTTAGAAAATTTTTGTAGGAAATTTCATTCATTGAAAATATTCAAATACAGAAAGTTATAGGGGAAACGGACACAATAATTTAAAGCAAAATAATTTTTGAGAAATTAGGAAAAGCCGTGAATATTTAGAGGATTTATACATAGAGGAAAGAAAGATTTGGAAACAATAAAGTAAAAGAAAGAAAAAAAAGGAAGTAAAAAAAGGTATTAAATGTGTTCAAAATAGTTATTTTTTTGTATTTTCTGATGGGACTCAGTGGATAAGGTTGCAATAATTTGGGAAAGTTAGTGCATTTGTGATCTTTTCAGGGTTATTCAACATTGCACCAAGATTTTTTTTACTATTTATAAGGAAAATAATAGTCAGTCAAATTGTACTGAAGTCTCAACGAAATCAACTCTTTCAACAGAATTCAGTATAGAAAAGGATTTTTCAAAAATAAAAATAAAATACGCAAGTTTCCTGGCAACATAAAGAAGTTTTATAATTTGACAACTTAAACGTATCCTCATTTAAACTTACCTAAAGTAAACTTTTCATCTTAAACCTAACGTAGAAGTTTCCAAACCTAAACCTAACGTAACATTTTCCAAACTTAAAAGTAAACTATTCATCTTAAATCTACCTAAAGTAGAACTAATCAAACTTAAAAGTAACGTAACCTAAACATATTGTAAACTAACCATTTCATAACTTAAAATATCTTACTATATTTTAATGTAATTTTACATAACTTAAAGTAGCTTAAACCTAATAATTTTAAATAACTTATTTTTATTTATTATACTTACCTAAATAATTTTTTTATTAGTCACCAAACTCAACTAAAAATAATGTAAAATCAAATACACATAATTACGCACACAATTCACACAAACATACAAAAACACACACATACACACCTAGAAATGAGATACAAATTAATATAAATACTTATTTTACACGTACTTAAACTTAAAAATCTGAAATTTACGATACTTATAATATAAAATCCGTCGAAACCATAACCAACCTCTGAACTTCTGGCCTGTAGTCATCGAGGGAAATAAAATGTGGTGAGTGTTTACTTTATAAAATATATTTGAAATATCAATCTTTAAAATAATATATAAATTCGTAATTTCGGGTTAATACAGTTAATAAATACAAGAAACCTTTAAATGAGACAAAAATGTAAGCTTTTTTTCTTATTATTAATATATTCATTCTTTTATTTTTTTTTTTTATTTTTTTTTTTTGTATTTTTGTTTCATTTATTCAGTTGCATTTATACTTTACTCTTTAACTTATATTAACTTACACTAATTTAACTTAAATATTTTACTATATTTATTATATTAATTTATTAAACTTTAGTTTGGTGACATATTAAACTATGATTCAATAAATTACGTTTTGTTTGTAATATGGACATTTAGATAATTACTTTTTACTTTTCGCGAAACATTTGAATCAGTAAGATAGGGTTGTCGTGGGTTGTCGTGGAAATTTTAAGGAATAACATAGGTCATGGGCGGGTTAAGAGCAGAAAAGGTAATCAACAAATTAGACCTTTTCACATTAATATTTGCATCCTAGTTTTCATTTCCTTTGTTACTTTTGTATCTATCTTTTAGTTTATAGTTAATAGTCGTTTCATAAATTTTTAAAATACTACCTAAGTTTAAATTTTATTGTAATGAGCTAACTCTATTTAGATAAAGAAACGAATCTCCCCATTTTAAGTTGACCAAGGCTGGTGTTATAGGTAGTACCATCTTTAGACATATAGAGTCCCAGATTAACGTTCGTTGCAACTTCTACAATAGTCGTTAAAAGTGAGTCCTAGTCTCCTAGCATGTGCACCAATAATCAAGTGCACTGTAGTAATGGCTACAAGTGTTCGAAACTGATGCCTTGGTAATCCCAGAATAAAACTGGACCGTTTTTGATCGTACTAGGGCCATATCAGTCTCGAGATAGAACATGCGGATTCGTTTGTCCATCTTTAGTATCCTCAGTTGAGCTATTCTCGACAAGTACTGCAGTATCATAAATCTGCAAGATGACAGTAGTATTTCAACTAGTTGGTCCGTTTCTTCACTTTAAAGAAGGGAACCAGTTATAGGTTTGAATGTCTCGACATCTCATTTAAAGATGTCCGGCATTCATGTACCAGAGATTTAATCGAGGATTGACTATCGGCACAAAATTTGAATATCCACTCCGAATATCCTATAATACATTAGCAAATTTATCGCTCACCTAATGGCTGAGATCTTCGTTTAAAGAGCAGTGCTGTGATCCAGCAATTTAAAGCAGATTTTCTTCCTATATGCGACAACCCCCCCCCCCCCCCAACCCCGGATTTTATAGTGGGACCGGCTGAGATTAAAACTGAGAAGCCTCTGTCCAGAAAGGGTTTGGGAATGCAATAATCAATATTGTCAAAGTTGTCATCTGAAATTCTCAAAATAGCCGCATGGCTTTAGTTCCTACCGTTCCATGCATTTATAGTACTGAGCTTAGTCACCGACATGATGGCGATTTGTTTGGCCATTAGATCCACTGGCATTTAGTTCATCAGAATGAATAATGCCTTGGATGGTGTTGTACGTAGCGCACATGTAATTAGTAGCGCAGAGCTACGTAGAATCTTTTCGAAAATTCAAGAAAAGGTGGATTTTTCCATCATACTATCGCTTCATACATAAGTATATGTTTGATCACCATGTCGAAGAGCCATTTTGTATTCTTAGGATTTAATTCCCAAGATATCCTCATGGCCTCCATACACATATAAACGGCCTTTGACGCTCTAGCATGGGCGTTCTAGATCCAGGACAGTTTGGAGTCCAGTATTATACCCAGGTACTTCGCACTGTCCGACACCTTTAATTCAACTCCATCTAGGCAAGAGATTGGGAAAGATGGTATTTTGTCTCTCCTTGAAAAGAGAACTAGTTACGTCTTTCCTGTATTCACGCTAAGGCCACTACTTGTACTCCATTTACTGAGTAGACCTAGCGCATTTTGAAGGCGGTGAGATATGGTATCCACATATTTTCCAGATACGGCGACCGCTACATCGTCCGCAAGGGCGATGGTTTTGAACCTCAGGGAATCAAGTTCCCTGAGCATTGTGTTGATGGCAATATTCCAAAGAAGTGGAGATTGAACTCCACCCTGAGGAGTGCCTCTATTTGTTACTCTATATATGGTAGCTGCACCCATAGTGGAGATTATATTTCTGTTGGTTAGAAGTCTCCATATGATGCCAATAATCGACTGATGTATATTCAGTCTTTCCATAGCCATTTTAATAGCACTCAGGGCTACATTATTGAAGGCTCCTTCTATATCAAGAAATCCATTAATACATATTCATTGTGCTCGAAAGCATTTTCTATATACCCCACAAGCGAATGCAACGACGTCTCAACTGATTTGTCTTTCATGTAGGCATGCTGCGACGCTGACAAAGGGTTAGGATTGATTGTGTTGCCATGGTGTAGATCAATCAGCCTTTCCAAAGTTTTCAAGAGGAAGGACGATAGACTAATAGGTCTGAAGTCCTTCGTTCTCGTATGGGAGTTCTTACCCGCTTTATGGATATAAGAGCATGATAAGTAAGCCTAGTATATCCGAAGCAACCATGGAACTATAATATCAGTATTATACTGTAAGTCTACAGGTATAATGCCATCTGGTCCCGAGGTTTTAAACGGGGCAAAGCTGTTCAGAGCCCAAATCAGTTTATCTTCAGTTATTTGAATCTGAGCGTCACTTAGGTCTGAAACTGTCGCAGGGATCTCCGTTATAGGGAGGCTGCCAAGAAAATGCTCATCCATTGAGACATCTAAGGTCACATGGCCGCTTGTTGTCCAGCTGACACAAGGTGAGATAGCCAGGATTTTACGTAAGCGACTAGTCTCGGAATGGCATTCCACGCCGCTACAGAAGAGCTTCCAAGATTTGCGTTTCGCGTTTCTGATCAGGTTTTTAAACCTGTTTACTAAGGATTCGTAAGCTGACCAGTTTCCTAGTTTCTTAGTTTTTACTTCCTTTGCAGACCTTAGGTCTGCATGCTGCAGAAGTCGCTCTGTCAAATCCATTTGTTAATTCTACAGAGGACTAAATGTCCCGCCGATTACAAATAGCCGTGGGGGTGGGGGGGTTCGGGAGGAGTTAGGACAGAATGCCATATTGTACCGTCCAGTTTGTTTTCGACCTGTTTTGAATCGGGTTTACCCCAGGTAAAGAGACTTCTGTAGTGAAGTCAATGTATAAGTGATCAGAGAATGAGTAATCATTTGAGACCCTTCATTAGCTGATCATGTTCGAATGCCTAGTATTTACTGGCGTAATATCGCGAACCTCCCTTCTAATAGAAACAAGGAAACAAAGGTTGGTTCCTTGCCATTGTTGAAAATATCTAAACTACTACAAAGGATAAAATCGAAAAGAAACTCGCCCTTTGTATTGGTATCCGAGCTTCCCCTGCGTTGGCATCAGCTCCTATAACGAGTGGTATGTTCTAGTCATTTACCGACTTGGTAATTCTTTGGCATTCAGTTGTGGTTAGCTGCTATCATGGGCCGTATAGCTGGAGATAATATAAATAGTGCCATGAGTTGCCTTCCAGACAGCTACAACCGTGTCTTCATCACTGAAAACAGAGAGAATGAAGATACTAAGTTTTCTGTTTGCTACTATGTACGATCGTATCCTACATGACCCTGTAGCGTGTAACAGCATATAGCTATTCGCACTAAGTCCACAAACTTTTTCACTTGCGATCCAGTTCTTGGACAAGTGCAAGCTCCTCGCCTCTTTCAGCCATTCGGAGCATCAACGCACCTGAAGCTGCTTTAAAGTAGTAAATATTAACTTGCGTAATCTTTACCATTGTCATTTATAGAGGTGATTGTGACATTGACGTCATCTTGGTCTGTGTTCAAGAGGGCGTCTTCGTCAACTACTTCGTCCACGCGTTCAAAAAAGCTCACCCACGAATTCAGAATTTGAGTTGGTGTCTTCTTGAGCGAGAAAACTAGAAGTCTGCTAACATGATATTGCTTCCGGCGTCGGATCGTCATCGTCCTGTATCGGTCTGTCTCGGTCGTCTCCTAGACCTGTAGAAATATAGACTCGAGACCGCAGAATATCTTTCCACTTTTCTCTCGAAGAGACGACAGGGATTCCTTATTCATAACGATGACTATCCCTCTGGATGCTCCATCGGATTCGGATACTTTGGTCACCTTCCAATGATTTGTGGGAATCTCAGGGTTACCGAACCGAATGAATTTCAGAATATCCTCGGGTGTGGACGGTTCATCCGGTACGCGGGCCATGGCTCTAGGCCGACGTGGAATCTCGTCAATACAGACGTCTAGTCTAGCGTCTTTCCATAGGCCATGCTTCAGGATCAAGTCCGATCTCACGTTTGACATGGCTAGGGTACCATCCAGCATCATCGCGTCGAGGAGAGGGTCCGGGGTTCTACTTTGGTTTGAAGCTCAGAGGCACCTCGCTGCTTTTGCTTCCAGAACTGGAAGCTGGTCTTACGCATTTGGTAGACTTATCAGCTCCAGCTCTTTGGTGTTGTTTCGTTTTGCTTTTACTTATTTTGTTTTTTCTTTTATTATTCATTTCCATTCTGTTCCCACAATAATGTTGGACCATCCTTGCATTGACGGCGTATATGAACTAGGCTACTCGACATTTACAACCGACCCGTGCCCTGGCGTCGGAGGGGAGTTGTTAGCGACTGAACTTCTTTAACCCTAACTAGCCATTCAGGTTCTTCCACAGCTTCCAATGACAAAGCTCTCTCTATCCGCCACCTGGGGACGCGTTCGATGGGAGATCTGTCAACTCCACACGAGTGAAATCACAAAAGAATTTAATAAATCCAAATTATTGGGTTAAAAAGGGTAAAAATTCGGTTTCAAATATCGAAAAATAATAATTTAGTAATGAATATATTTATAGAAGTTATCGAAACAAAACTTTATATAAATAATTCAAAATATTAAAAAGTTAATAAAATTAACAAATTATATTATTTTTACTAAAAATAAATCAAATGAATACTTCACGGCAATCAATAATGCACAAAACAATTAACTCTTTTCAAAATTAACAAAGGAAAGTAAAGATAAGATAAAGATAACAGAAGCATTTTTAATACTTTATTTACATACATTGCAAACAAATTAAAGAGATAATGAGTGTTTCATTTTTGGGGAATATTTAACAATCCAATATGGAGAGTTTGGTTGTATACAGTGGAACTGCAAATAAAACTCAAATTGAAATATTTTATTTCAGGTTTATCCGGCTCGAAGAACCAAAAAATGATGGGGGTTAGTGGGGAAGTTTAAAATATTTTAATTTGAGATGTGAAATAAAAAATAATCGGGTATTAATTTTCAAGTAATTAGTTTTATTATAGCGGGCTTAAAAAACGTACCTTCAGGTTAAGGGTAGCTCGATAAAATCTCTTTTTTTTCGTTTATTTTATTAGTAATTCATTTGTTTCATTCAAAATAATAATTAACCACAGTTGTAATCTTAAAACAAACATTCTGGTTCCTGCTTATGAGGAAATATGTTCAAGATTATATAGTGGCTTGCACTGAGGATTGCTACATCAAAAGTAAACCTGAAGGAAATTTACATTATGACGTTTTAGAGCAACTCTCATTCTGCAAAATATACATAGATCATCTGGGACCGTTTGTTAAGAGTAGAAGATAACATATACACATCCTCTTGATATCAGATTCGTTTTCAAAGTTTGTTGTTGTGAAGGCCGTCAGAAGTACTAAGGCCGCGCCCTTTATATGCTTATTGAATCAACTGACCAGATACTTTGGTTTACCACGCCGTATTATTACCGACCGCGGAACTGCATTTACGGTAAGATTTTTAATGATTATTGTGAAAATAATCAGATAAATCATGTAAAGATTGCAGTTCGTACACCACGTGTCAACGGACACATTGAACGTGTAAACTAAACTGTCTTGTCATTTCCATATAGTACCACCGAAGACCAGAAAAATTGGGACAAATCGTTACACAACCTATAGACTCGTAATGCAAGATCGTTAATAACTGCCGTTTAGGAAGATACCACAACTGAGCCCTCATTACCAATGCATAGTAAACGAACGTTGGCACTGCACAATATTGAAAATAAAGGCCCAACTATGTATGATGAAGGTGATTTGGTCCTAGTATGAAACGAACCAAAATGCAAGGTTCCGTACACAAAAAAAAAAATAATTTAATTTTCTAATACTAAAATTGGTATTACTGAATTAGTAAATTCAAATATTAAAATTTTTAAATGTTTTATTAAAAAAATTAATTTTTTTCTTATTAAAATATTTTTACTATTATATACATATTTGAAAATTTCATGATATATATATACATATATATATATATATACATATATATATATATATATATATATATATATATATATATATATATATATATATATATATAAAATATATACAATAAAAATAATATTTAGATATTCAAACAGTATTTATTATTGAATCAATAAAAATTTATATTTTTAAAAATATTGCATATTTAACAATTAAAGTGCGGAAAAATAATTCAATGTTTGTATGAAATCGGTATAGGATTAATCAAAAATCACGTGCATATAGATGATGAAGTGTAATGTTGGTATTTTATAGAGTGAAATAATAGTATGCTTTAAACTCCATATAAATAAAATTCATATAAATAAGAAAATACTGATCATTCGACGCTTCTTTCACGTTACATAAATTACCAAATCTACCTAAAAAGAAATCCTATCGTCATTAAAATTGAACATAAGTTCCAATTGTACGTGATAGTAGCATTCCGATCAGCCAAAAACGTTTGAAGACGAAGAATTAAAGACTTTGTGCCAAACGCAAATGCCTGTAGAATTATTGCGAGTAAATCATAACAGTTTCCAGACATGTAAAAGCACTTGGATTCATCCAAAAGCAGGGAAATTAGGAGTCACGGGAGCAGAAGCCAAGAGGGGCTGTAATCGTTTATATCGTATTTATAAAGGCCGGATATACCAGAAAAATCCGAATAATACGATCACGGGAGGCATATATCGAACACTATCAATTCATTCGAAGAGATCAAAGAACGAAAAATTGTCGGTGCAGCCATCTATAAGGACAGACATTGGTAAATTAACTTTCAAGATGATAAGGATAATAAAATAATACCACTTTAGAGGGCATTCAAACCAGCGCGAAATAACGTACTTTCGTAATTTTGGCTGAAATCAAGTTGAAATTACATAATTTCCCGTATATTTTGTTTGATACGAAATTACATTAAAATTACGATGCCCATCTCCGTGCAAGTCTGATTATGTTTAAAAAAACATATTTTTTTAAATGTGTACTACAAAAATATAACAAAAAAAAAACTAAAAATAAACACGAATAAAGTGGATTTATAAACAAAAAATAATATTTTATTGACAAAAAACAATATACTCATATTTCAATCAATGTACTCAACAAATTGATGTAAAACTGTATCATTTGTTCAAGAAATACATACATATACACATTTATCGAAAATTGCTAAAAACAAAATATAAATTATAAAAGGATTAAAAATTAAATATTAGAAAATCGCTATTTCTCAAAGAGTAAAGATCTCAAAACATCCCAATTTCAAAACTCGGAAATAAATGAAAATATTGAATTAGTATAAAAAAAATAAAATTAATCTCAGTTTGCCGCTTGTCGAATTTCTGATAAATGCAAAAAAATATATCATTTTAGTTCATCAAAATCATTAATACATATTTAAAAATAATAAATACAGCCCATTTTTAAAGGAAAGATATACGCTTTATACAAATATTAGTATCATAATGAAATACAAATATTTCGTTAGCAAGTAAAATTTTTTGGTATTTTGGACGGATATATCGAAATAGCATTATAACGATCTAAATTTGTCGGTCCCTTCGAGTTCGTTATAACCGCGTTCGACTGTACAGTTTTCCCATAAAATTTTATTTATAACCAAATAATGATTTATTAAAAAATATTTTAGGCATAATATTTTCTGTGTACCTGGTTTCGTCAGCACTTCGAAACGTCCGTTAATTAATTGAGGATGTACCTGTCCTGCAAATAAGGTGTTTTGCTCAGTCTTTAGCTCAGACAACGTGAGAAATTGGTGTGATGGTTCTTTGGAGCTCGATCAATCAGTTTACAATTGAAAGCACTTGGAATGTAACATAGTTTAGTTTGTTTATATGGGTGAGCAGATTATTACACCATTTTTAGACTTATTTCAAAAAACCGATTATTTATTCCGAATACCTGTTATCCTATTTAAGTTTTTTAAACGGCATTAGAAAGAAAGGGTGGGCACGAAAATTGCTTGTCAAGTTTGAAAATTCACAGATCCAACGAGGGCCGCAAATATTATCTTTTATTTTATTATTATTATTATTATTTATTTATTATTTTTTTTTTTTTTAATACTAATTTTTTTTTTTGAACAATACCATTTTTTAATAATATACAAAAAAATTGTGACAAAGTACACATTTATTTGTTCATTTCATACAAACAAATTTTACATACTTATTTTATTCAAAAATTATTTGTATGAGAAAAATTTTATTTTCACTTAAAAAAGTATTGAAATAAAAATTGAATACTAATTAAGTTTAATTGGTTCTAAAGTGTTTGTTTTTTAAAAAGGGAGACAATAACTTAAACCTTTTCCAAAATAACATATATATTTGCATCCTAGTCTATCATTTTATTATTTAAATTTTTTGTTGTTTATTCATCGCTTTAATAGTTGATTATCGAATTTTAATACTACCATATTTTAAATTTTATGGTGATGAACTTATACTCTATCTGAAATGGAATCACCCTACTTCCGGTGAGCAAGGATGGTGTTACATATAGTACCCTCTTTTGATGGATCCACAATTTAACGTTCGTTATAGATATGAAACTCCGTTGTCAAAAGTCTAAGTAAGTCTAAAAATATGTTTCATTGAAGACAAAAGCAACTCTAATACGTGACTTTTGCGGGTAATTTTTTCAATTGATTTTTGAGCTTCATAAACATGTTAACTATAATTTTCTTATTAGAATTAGAGTCTTTTCCCGGGTTTCTCGTTCCGGGAATCCCCAGGAAATTAAATTGTTTTCATTTCTCGCTTTCTGGGAAATTAATGCGGTAATTCCCAAAATTTTATGTTAATTTCTATTTCAGTTGTAATGATAAAAGTCGGTGCCCCGTTTTTGCGATACATGTATTTTAATAATATTATATTTCTGTTATTTGAATATTAAAACTTATGAATTTGTCATTTTCTTTATGTATTAAAATATGAATCTGTTATTTTCTTTATATTATTTCAATAATTAAATTGAATTATTGATAAACCATAAGTGATCACAATGTTTTATATTTAAAAACTAAGTATAGTAGATCAATAGTCTGGTAACATTGTAAAGTTCGGCTCTGAAAACTCTTGTGTTGCGATTTTATAAAACTTTTTCAAATTAAAATTTGAATATTTGTTTTTTGTGGTTATATTACTTAAGATAAGTATTCCACACATACACACCCACATATATATATATATATATATATATATATATATATATATATATATATATATATATATATATATATATATTATTATTATGTCAGATAAAACAACTCCGTTTTATATTTTCCTTACTATTACCACTCCGTTTTCGATTGTTAAGATCAATATTATCACTAATTATCCGCTGTGTTGCAATTCAATTACATTACTAGTTTTAATCCTAGATAATGTTTGCATTGGTGTGTGTCCTAAATAAAGTTTAAGATGGACTGTGTGAATAAAAACTGCAATATTGTTTGGAATTAAAAAAGACTTATATTTCCAATAACCTACTTATTCAACATATCAATATTTAGGGGATATTTTTCTGAAGTTTGGAGGAAATCTTTTATTATATTTATTATACATTTCCAATTATTATATTTATTATACATTTCCAATTATAGAGATATTGCCAAATTAAGTGTTATTCCAAAAAAAGATAATTACTGAAATTCTTACGCATCAAGTTGTTTGTTATCTTTCCACATTTCGAGATTTAGAAAAGGATGTTCCACTACTACTAACCTTTTGGAGTTCACAATCTCAGATATAACTGCATTTGATACCGGTTGACAGATAGACACAACATATACAGATTTCAGTAAAGCTTTCTATAAAGTAAATCACGATCTTCTATTGTTCAAATTGGATAAACTCGGATTTTCTCCTGTTTTACTTAAATGGATTTCTACATATCTTAAAAATAGATGCCAATGTGAATTATTTGGAGAATGCACATTGAAAACCATTCCTGTTTATCCGGTAGTCATCTCGGCCCCTTTTTATTCCTAATATTTATAAATGATTTACCAGCTTGCATTAAGAATTCTATAATATTAATGTATGCTGATGATGTAACTATTCCTATCAATGTTCCTTACTTCAATCAGATCTTTTCAATCTTTGTGATCGGTGTATTATGAGTCTAATAGATCTGAATTTAAGAAAGTGTGAACACATGATGTTATAAAGAAGATGTCCAGTACTATGTAGATACACAATAAATGAATATCAACTTGATCCAGTCGAAGAATTTCTTGATCTGGGTATGTTACTTGATTATAAACTATCCTTTAATTCCCACGTTTATATTAATGTATGCTGATGATGTAACTATTCCTATCAATGTTCCTTACTTCAATCAGATCTTTTCAATCTTTGTGATCGGTGTATTATGAGTCTAATAGATCTGAATTTAAGAAAGTGTGAACACATGATGTTATAAAGAAGATGTCCAGTACTATGTAGATACACAATAAATGAATATCAACTTGATCCAGTCGAAGAATTTCTTGATCTGGGTATGTTACTTGATTATAAACTATCCTTTAATTCCCACGTTTATCAAACCGTTAATAAAGCAAAAGGGTTTCCTCAAGTGCTGGGGAAGAGAAATTAATGATCCTTACGTTTCCAAGCAATTATTCACATCTCCTTGAATAAGCTTCCGTGGTCTGGGATCCTCAATACGAAGTTCATATTAAGAAAACTGAATCTGGCCAGAAACAAATTTTCTTATTTTGTCTTCGTAATCTTCCATGGAATCCTAATATTATTTTCCACCATATGAAAGTCGATTACAGCTTATTGATCTCCCTACTCTTGAAAGTAGGAGAAAAGGAGAAACTATATGAATATTTCATTTGTTTGTTGAATTAATTTAGTAAACGGTTCAATTAATTCGAAGTTCCTGCTTCGTAAGATCGAATTCCTAATCCCACTTCGTTCAACTAGAAATTTTACTCCTTTAAAAATTAAATATTTTCGAACCAATTATGGCAACTTTATCCCATGAGACGTATGTATATGCAATCAATTCAACATTTTTTATTCATATATTGATTTCTCAGTAAATTCAATCATAGAGAGAAGTATTTTTAACTTAGTTAAATAATAAGAGTTTATTATTGAATGATTATGAAAAACATTTTATTGTAAACAGCTTTAAGAATAATATATATGCTAGCCTTTAAGAATTGTAATTTCATTGGCTATTAATTAAATAAAATAAATAAATAAATAATAATTACTAGTTTATACAACCCTATAATAACATTAACTTTTATTACAACTAAATATAAATTGTTTAGTACTAGTTATTACACCCTCACTGATCTTTAAGAGTTGTGATGCTATGCATTATATTAAGTAAATATATTTTATAACGTTGTCTTCAATCCGTTGTGTTTTTATTTTCTTCCGTGTTCTACAAATATAAATTTTTGTCACGAAGCCTGGCACCGGCGAGTATACCCCAGCCCTTAGCGCAAAGCGTGTCGTTATAATGGTGCCCGAGCAGGGACAGTGAGAACAAAATAAAAGGCGGATTGAGAAAAAATAATCGAGAAATTAAAAATTTTATGCGTAAAAAAATTTAAATTTAATTTAAATTTAAAATTTTTAATTTAATTTTCACATACAAAATTAAATTAAAAATTTAACAAGATGTTGAATTCAAGCTGAGCGTACTCATTAAAACGTAATGAATTGCTGTCACCGGTTAAGTTGAAATATTGTGCCACTATAAAGAATCGACCTGCTGCAGTTTCTATTCCATCAAATATTAAAGCCTAGTTTATTTTAATAGGTTAGAAAATGGGGGCTTTAATATGATGGTTATCATGGGATTTCAGCATTCATTGAGCGCATAGAAGAGCTAGCGGAAATTTATGAAGTGCCATTGGATCAATTACCTCGAATTATGCCGGAATTTTTACACGAAAGAGCCCTCATATGATTCAAAAATAATAATGGTCATTGACAAAAATGGCAATCGTTTAAAATAGATTTCTTATCTTTTTTCCTCCCTACAAGGTACTACGAAAAGATGATGATGATCTGCAGGAGAGTTCAAAGGCAAACAGAGATTTCAAAGGAAACATTTAACAATTTTGTTTTATCAATCCATGCGTCATGCAAAAATGCCGGAAGAACAGAAATTGCAGCGTATTTTTTTGAAATGCCGTCCCGGACTATCAATGGTATATTCGGAGGAAATATTTTTCTACGTTAGTCGAAGTAATTTCATTAGCAAAAGATCTAGAGAGTGTTCCAGCAACATCACTACCGTCACGTGGTGAAAATCCTCGTCTTATGTCCAATGCACATAATGGGCCACAAAATCGTGGTTACTACGCATCTAGTTGTCCTAATAATAACTACAACCATTCGGGAAACGCCACAGGAAGTGAAGATTCTCACTTAAATGCTTCTATTTTAACATATGGAAAGGTTCTTAAGGCCACAATTGATACAGATGCCAGTAGAAGTTTCAATCAAGTAAATTTTGTTAAAAAAAATGTTGTAAAAACCCAGTTTATGAAGACGAAGAAATTGATATATTAGCTGATGGATTCAATAAGACAGTCTCCAAAGCCGTGGAGCTAGAAGTCACGCTAGGAAATTTTAAAAAGTGAAGTGATGATATTATTGTGGGATTAGATTTCCTACGCCTTTTTAATACTACCATTCAAATAGGCGGAATAACCCTAGATTGTTCGAAAATTAAAGAAACAACGATAGATGGCGAAGTACAGGAAAATGAATTATTATGCGACACCAATGATATAACCAAAAAAGAAGAACAACAACATATAATCAATAATTTCCTCGAAAAGTTCCAGGATTTGCATGGCCTGTCGAATATAACAATCCATAAAATAATTTTTACGGATCCCCGTCCTATAAAAATTCCTTATACTGTCATAAACCCGGCGATGCAGAAAATAATTGATGCCAAGGTAAACCAGTCAATTGCACAAGGCTGTATAGAGCCTTTAAAGAGTTCTTAGTGCTTTCCTGTCATTCTGATGAAAAAGAAAAATGACACCTGGAGAACGTGTATGAATTTTAGACAGATAAATCTCAGGTCAATACCCGATGCATATCCCTTACAACGTATAAATAGTATTTTAAACCGATTACGTGATGCTAAATATATCAGTAGCCTAGATCTAAAAAATGCCAATGGATGAGAATAACAAGAAATATACTGCTCTTGCGGTCTCATGTCGTGGCTTATATCAATGACGTGGTTTTGGATTGCAGTCGGCACCAAACTTACGAAATCACTAATATTTACATATCACAATTTTGAAAAAACATTTACTTTACAAACAGATGCGAGTGAGTATGGATTGGAAACCGTACTAACACAAGAAATTCGGGGGGTAGAAAGAGTGATAGCTTATGCGAGTCATCATCTAAAAGAAGCGCGAGAAAAATTGTTCAACCACTGAAAAGGGAATTCGTAAAATGGGTGCATATCTAGAGGGATATAAATTCATCGTAATTTCTGACCACATAGCACTAAAGTGACTCAATTCAATTGAAAGTCCTTCTGGAAGATTAGCTCGTTGAGCACTTGAACAGCAACAATACAATTTTTCCATTCAATATCGAAAGGTAAACACAATGGTTAAAATTATACAAGAAAATCAGAAAATATCCAGATTACACCAACATTAATAACCAGCTGTAGGACATCTGGGTATAAGAAAAATTATTAATCATGCTGGCAGCAGGTATTAGAGATGTTAGTCGTTATATTCGGCGATGTCAATCCTGTCAAAGATATAAAAGTTGTCAACAGAAGACTGCTGGAGAAATGTTAACAAAACTTCCAGTAGATTCATTGGCATTTTTGATAACTTCTCAAATATGCCAATGAATTTAGTAATAAAAGCGCTCCATGAGCGTACACTCGCACGATTTGGTGTCGCAAAAATTTTACCGCAAGAAAAGTTTAACGATTTTTGGAAGAACTAGGCATTCATCAACAATTTACTGTCCCATATACACCACAGAAAAATCGATCAATAAAAACAATAACGGCTCAGCTTTTGTGTGAACAACATAACAAATGGGATGAATTGTTAACCGAAATGATGATGGCTATGAATTCAAGTGTGTCAGAGACCACCGGATATTCACCCGCATATATAACATAAGGAAGAGAACCTCGGCTACCTAAAGCACTATTTGATTAAGTCACAGTTGGTACAGTTACTTCAATACTGAATCTAGAATAACATTAATCTGAAACGAGAAAAGTTTTCCAAATTGTAAAAAGAAATCAGAAAACCAGAAATCTTATTATAATTTTTGAAGAAGTGGAAACCGAAAATCGGTGGTCTAGTCTTGATAAACATAATCGAAAGCTATAGACAACTTGGCGGCGCCTACATTGTTATATCTTTTGTATTACCTGTTATTGCAAATATACAATTTATAGAAAATAAGCAAAAAAGAAACGTTCAATTGAGTGAAATTAAAACGTATAAAGCTTAGAAAATTTGTACTCGTAGTCTTAAGTTAATTTTACTTCACAGACACGTACTAGAAATAGAAAGAAGATTGAATGCAGAGCAACGAAGCGACCTCTCATCAGTTTGGAAAACGTATGAAAGAAGAGTATGCAGAGAGACGAACAACGATATTCTTATATGACGAGTTTCTCAGTACTTCGAACAAAAAACCAAAACAAAATACCACAACGATCTTACGTTTAAATATATCGAAGAAAAGGCAAAAGGAGAAAGATGTACAAGAGAATGCAAAAACAAAGAAATGTAGCGGTAAAACATGCGATATGAGCGAGGATCAACTCACAAATCTTATAAAAGAAAATGAAGAAGATAACATCGAAATCCTAGGGGATGTGAACAAAGAGGATACGAAACCATCTCCAGCCAAAGAGGGAAACTCTATACCACCTACTACTGGGAACAATGTACTAAATTCTCCCGGAGATGGGCAACATAGCGCGAGAGGTTCTAAAAGCAGTGAATACACCATTCCTTGGTTTAGTCCCATCCATGAAGAACTACAAATTCCACAACCCCGGGACGGAACAACAACTACATATTCTCTGCTAGTAACAATGAGACTGTTAGTGCAGGTGAAGATGAAGAGGAAAAATTACCACCACAAACTTCGTATGAATATTCCATTCCAACCTTTGAGAAAATGGAAAAAGTATGGAAAGGTTGAACAAACCGTGGGTATTTACCAACTACCACTAAACGCACCGGAGGATTCACCAGCACCTTATAATTCGTCTACGCCTAGACAAAGAAGAGGATGGTTTATCATCGATGTGGAGGACAAAAGATGTCATAATTTCTGTGGTCACACAGGGTATGACAGAAGCATTACATATAGATTTTGGATAGATCAAATTAAGAAACGACAGGAAATTAACATTACCCTAAATAATTCTACAGCCTCAAGTTCACCGCATTCCTCCTCGTTAGTAGTTCATAGTCTAGTTATGGTGAATTCATCAGCAGTACCCGCAGCAGAAGTACTTTCCAGAAGAAATGATAGAGATCAAATGTAACGAAGCTTTTCAAGCCAGTAGTCACCAGCTACACCTTACCTATCCATTTTTGCATCACCCGATGTTTCACCGCTAGATAGATAGATAGAGAAGGTTGACGTGATATCAAAGGTACCACATCTCCACCCAGAGACCGATCTCGATCCATTGTGAGTCTCTTCATTGAAAAGTTATAGGATATAGAATACAAAATACAGAATACAGAAAATAGGAAAGTAGGATTAGAAGAGAAAAATTATAGGAATAAAAAGTCAGTTCATCAGCCAGTTCATTGCAGTGGCCAGGCACCCAGCAGAGTCTCACCATGTAGTCCTCCATCAACTCTCTTAGTGTCTTCCTACAGGCAGCTACTAGCCTGGATCTCACCAAATGTGTCCCCAAGGCCTTCAGAGCTGCCTGACTGTCCACATAGAGAGTGACCTCGGTACCTCTCGCAATGTTTTGCCTGATCATTTCCGCGGCCTTCAGGATGCCGAGAATCTCAGCCTGAAAAACACTGCACTCATCAGGGAGTCTAAAAGAGCCCTTCAAATCCGTGCCCATAATATAGACCCCCGGCCCGGTACCCTCGACCATCTTTGATCCGTCCGTGAACACTGCGCAACCTTCATATAGTCTCTCAGTGCCGGACCAGATCTCCCTATCAGGTATCACCACGACAGGATTTACTCCAAAGTCCGATTCAGCGGCCATGTAATCTGATGCCCCCGTAGAGTTCAGATTAACCTCACCGTAACTGATCTCGTAAATGACTTTGGAGTGACCTGCTCTTGATGAGCCTAATAGTCCCAATTCCCTAAGTCTCAGTAGACTCTTTGCTGCCATAGCCCTCACAAACTCTTCAATGGGTAAGAGATGAAGTATGACATCCAGAGCCGCTTGTGGTGTGCTTCTCATTGCACCCGTAATGCCAATCGAAGCACACCTTTGCGCCTTCGACAAAAGGCTCCTATTACTCTTACGTTCCAGTGCCTGCCACCAGACAGAACAACCATAAGAAAGGATTGGTCTCACCACCGAAGTGTAAATCCAATATACAACTTTTGGTTTGAGTCCCCAACTCTTACCTATGGAGTTTCTACAGGTGTAGTAGGCATTGAGGCCACGCTTGAGTCTTTCCTGAACATTCCTCTTCCAGGTCAGTTTGCTATCAAGCAACACCCCCAGATATTTCGCTGAGTCTGAAAGCTTCAGTTCAGTCCTACATAGTACCGGTAGTCTGAAATTCTCTACCTTGTACCTCCTAGTAAACAGAACCAACTCTGTCTTTTCCGGGTTCACTCCCAACCCCTTATCAGCAGCCCACGAGAACAGCTCACCTAGCGCGAACTGCATGATCTCACTGATTGTGGGAAGAAATTTTCCCTTCACCAGTATGACCACATCATCAGCATATGCCTCGATCTTCCGCCCTCTGCTGTCAAATTGACGCAAAATCACGTCCACAGCCAATAGCCACAGCAGGGGTGAGAGCACTACCTCTTGCGGTGTCCCCCTAGTCATCAGTTTCCTTAAACATACTCCACCCAAGCTCGAGTTGACAATCCTATTGCTCAGCATTAGGATTAACCATTCGATCAAGAAGTCATGTACTTTAAAATCCATCAGCGCCTGCTTAATAGCGTCAATCTTAATATTGTTGAACGCTCCCTCAATATCCAAGAATGTGGCCATGGTAAATTCCCTGTACCGAAGTCCTTGTTCAGCATGTTGAGCACTACTCATGCTGTTGGTGCCAATAGATAATCTTAGATATAGGCCTATCAGTCTCTCTAATGTCTTCAAAAGGAAAGACGATAGGCTGATAAGTCTATAATCCTTGGATTTCGAGTGACATGTCCTATCACCTTTAGGTATGAATATGACTCTTACCTCTCTCCACCCCCTCGGTATGTGTCTATGTAGCAGACACCCTTTAAAAATATATAGTAGTTGACGAACCACCAACGGTGCGTTCTGTAACATGGAAAAATACCGTCCGGGCCAGATGACTTGTAAGGCTCGAATGAATTCACCGCCCATGTTACTTTCTCAACCGTAATCAGGTCTCTCTACCGTTTCAACTATCCCGATGGCGGACTCTGTGAAGAAGTGCTCTTCCCCACCTGATCCTTTCATTGATGGATCCTTACAAACCCGCAAAGTGGGTTTCCAAAAGTACGTTAAGTGACTCAGAGCTAGACTCCGTCCATGAACCATCTGATCTCTGGATACTCCCCGGAACACTTCGACAGTATCTTTCTGAATCTGGATAGTTCATTGACAGAGTCAATGGTCTCACTGAACTTAAACCACGAGGCTCTTTTAGCTCTTCTAATGTCCTTTTTGTACTTATTAAAATACACTCTATAGGTGCCCCAACATTCGTCCTTACCAGTTCTATGGGCCCTGTTATAGAGCCTGCCAACTGTGGTCCGTTGAACTCTCAGCTCCTCTGATCACCAGACCGGCTGTTTCCTCCTACCCGGATAGCTCACCGGGCAGTTCAGCTCATAGCTTCTGATAATAGACCCCGTTACCTTCTCCAAAAGGTTTCATCCTTAAATTCTTTCAAATCCGATGCAACATATAACATATTGTATTTTAGTTCGAAACCTATTTCGCCATTGTCAACATTACACCAGATATTCGTTGGAGATAGTACAGAGGTGGTTTTATTATCGTCATTCATGGCATCTTCACCATTTTTAGGAATGTCATTCTCATCATCAACTACTCTGATATCAGCACACAGACCAGTAACGACTACACCAAAAAAAAGCAAGGTACTCAACATTACGACAATAAAATTAATGTATCATCAACATCGTATTCATCACCGTCGTCATCATCTTCCTCAACGTTGTCATCGTCTTCGATGTTAATGTTAGCAGCTTAAACATTTAGTGTTGCCATACTTAGAAACAATGGCGAAAGCTTTTCATTCAATGTTGTATGTTTACAGCTATGTTAATAATTTCTCCAGATGTGTTAACTGCTGTTAACATAAACAGGAAGGTGGAGAAACATTGAGAAATGTCGAGAAGCCTTATTTAAATTTAAACCAGCCGTTAAAACCGTTATATTTGTGTAAACGTCCTACGACTTCTTGTTGTATGACGTTTAATACTTTTGTTTTTATTTGCGCGCGCAGTTTAGTGCATCCAAATGTTGTTTTAGATAGGAGATATTTTATATGGAGTTTGACATTTGTGTGTATGACGAGTCAGCTGTTTGCAGAATGTATACTCTTCAGTTTTTTGCCGCCAACATTTTTACATGTCGAAGCCTGCTGTTGAAAATTTTCTGTAAGAAGAAATTATTCAAGCAAACTGTAAAGTCCTCCACTATAATAGCTCTCGAGATATACGATAATTAGTACTTGGTTTGTATTGGGACCTTCAGATATACTATAATTAATATTTGGTTTGTATTCGTTTGTACTATAATTAATATTTGAATTGTATTGGGAACAAAAAAAATAAATATGAAATAAATAGGGAGACTCAAGCAAAAATCACAATTATTACACTGCTGAAACAAAATAAAAATAATTTTTGCATCCAATTCGGCTTCCAAATATATGTGTTGAAAATATTAAATATATTAATTATAACAAAATTAAAAAAAAATAATGTTTGCCCCGAATGGGATTCCAACCCAGGTATACAAAAAATATATGAACTGTTAGTCCGTGTAGAGTTTTTACTTGTTTACTCCCATCGGACGTGTCCCCAGGTGGCGGATAAGGGGGTTCGGATGTACGGTATCTGATCCGATTGTAGTCAGTAGATTAGAGATCACTTACCATTCGTTACAGATCCCCATGTACTGACTGTAGTCGGATCCTACGCATTACATCTAAACTTAGAAACTTATAGAAGTTATCGCGGACCAAATAAATCAAGTGCATTTTTAAGATCAAGGTGAGAGGTAGCAGTGGTTCTGTATGGTTAGTTAGTGCTTAAATTAGTTCAGCAAGACGCGGTAAAACCAAGTGTAACGGCCGTCTTCGACAGCCAAACAAAAGAAGAAAAAGCAAAGAATGGTGTAAGAGCCTCCTTGATCTATCTTAATAAGATGTCCAAGAGGGATCTGTCGTCAGTCAGTGGTAGGTATAAATACCTTATCAAGAGGTATAGGAAGAGTGTAATTAGATTTGAAAAAATATATGGCTCGACCTCCGCTATCTTGGGAATGTCTTATCCCGAGAGACTAAATGCGATATTTGACACCGTTCCGGAAAGTGCTAGGGAGAGTATAGGAATCGTGTAAGGAGTTGCACTGAAGTCCAAGAATAATGACAATGATAGCAGCCAACCAAATAAACCTATCACATCTTTGGAACGATGGGTTGAAACTGGGAAGCTGTCTATCATTGCCAAACAGGGGGCTGATCGTTAACCATCCGGCAACTCTGGTGAATCAATCACTAAAGGAGCCAGGCCTGGAGACGACCAACCCTCTACAAGCAAGAAAGATGCGGCAAACAACATTCCCAGCTCCCTTAAAGGTCTTCAAAAGAAGATGATAAAGAATGCTGGAAGTGGGGCTGGTCATAAGCCATCCGGCTCTCTTAAGGATCACCGTAAGGAGGTCGGTAAAAGAGCTAGGTCTGGCGATGACCAACCAGTCCCTACCGCCAAGAAGGCGAGCCACTCACCGACTGGATCTCTTAAGGGCCCCCAAAAGGAAGTCATTAAGAGAGTTAGATCTGGTGACGACAAGCCTTCTACCTCGAAAAAGGCGAAGGAGTCGATGAAGCCGGCATATCTTCAGGCGGCTGTCATAGACCGTGCTGACCCAGATGGGAGGATTAGCACGGATCTATGGAGGTCGATTGAAGATAGGCTCATCGACGAGATCGCGTTAATGAAAGGAAGGCCGGATGAAGTGTCCTTCAAAGGCGCGGACTGGTCAAAGGGTGTCAAAACTGTTAATTGTGGTAATGAGAAATCACTTGACTTTCTCAAGGCCACGGTTGCCAAGTGTGGCAGCCTTTGTCCAGAGGCGAAACTGAATATGATACTCGCGTCTGAGTTGCCCCTGAGACCAGTAGTGACAGTGTGGATTCCACCACCCATAAAACCGGTGGAAACTGTGCTGACAGTACTGGTCAACCAGAACGAGGGTCTGGATACAATTCAGTGGAAGTTGTTAGCTTCTGACTTGTAAAGAGAACCTCGGTAGGGACTTCAGGTTTGCTATAGACCAGGAGTCTCTCAGGAAATTGGAGTCTATGGGGGGAATCGCTAATTTCGGTCTGGGCACTATCAGGTTCCGGTATCTGAAATCTGACAGTACCAACAAGGCTGCAAGTGGTGCAAATTAATTTGCATCACTGTGAAGCAGCCTCTATCGAATTAGCGATGAACTTTATCGACTCCAAAGTGGATGTGGCCTTAATCCAAGTGCCTTGGATCAACAACACCAGAGTATGTGGATTAAGTGTCAAAGGGTATACACTTTTTGTACCATCCACTACCAGTGGGGCAGCGCTGATATCAACGAGAGGTGAGTCAGTTTCCAATTTTATAACTACTAACAATCTTTTTATCTGTAACTTGGGTAATGTGCCCACATTCAGAACTAAAGATAGAGAGGCAGTTATAGATATAACACTGACGAACTTTAGGGGCGAATACATTACGAACTGGAGGGTAGATAGTGAATGTTCCTTTTCGGATCATAACAGGATATCCTTTAGTTTAAATTTCGCGAGGCCAAAGGGAGAACCATATAGGAACTCCAGAAGAACCGACTGGAACTCCTTTAGGGCCATTATGGATAGGGAACTAAACGCCGCTCCAGGATGGCAATTGTCATCAGAGGGAGTTGAGAGTTTAGTGGAGGACTTCACGGGGAAAGTCAGGAAAAGTTATGAACTAACTTGTCCGGTAATATTTCCGGGAAAGAGGGAACAGCCTAAATGGTGGACCAAGGAACTTAGGAAGCAAAGGTCAACCGTCAGGAAGTTGTTCAATAGGGCGAAAGTGACACGCAAGTGTGAGGATTGGAGCAGCTACAGGGAAAGTTTTAATAGGTATAAGGCAGACATTAAGAGGGCAAAGAGGGACTCATGGAGGGACTACTGTGAGTTCATAGACTCTGTTAATGAGTTATCCAGATTCAGGCGAATCTTATCCAAGGATCCTAGTGCTCCTGGATATATTCAGCGTGCGGATAACTCATGGGCGGAGTCTTGCTCTGAGTCTCTGAGTTTACTTATGGAAACTCATTTTCCAGGCTGTAGGAACTTAGAGGCAGATGCACAGGCCGGACGAATCTTGGGATTCTCAGAATGTGTATCTGATAGGGAACTTATTGAAGTAGTCGGTGACATAGTCTCAATGGATAAGGTAGCATGGGCGGTGAACACCTTTGAACCTTACAAGTCACCTGGTCCAGACGGTGTTTTTCCAGCCATGCTGCAGAACATCAGTGACACGACACTAACACTTCTCACTGAGCTTTTTAGTGTGTGTCTTATTAGGAGATATATTCCAAGGAGATGGAGAGAGGTTAAGGTAATTTTCATACCTAAGGCGGGTAAGGCTAGCCACTCGAAACCTAAAGGTTTTAGACCGATCAGCCTATCGTCTTTTCTTTTGAAGACATTAGAGAGATTGATCGATATTTATCTGAGGACGACAATTGACAACCATATCATCAGTGGGGCTCAACACGCTTATCTAAAGGGTAAATCTGTTTAGAGTGCACTACATGATGTGGTGAGTTACATTGAACGCGGCCTGCAGTATAGGGAGTATACATTTCCAGCGTTCCTTGATATAGAAGGAGCTTTCAATAACATTAAGATTGAGGCTATTGAGAATCACTAGAATCATTATGCATTCAAAACTTCCTAATCGAATGGATTATTTTGATGCTGATAGCCGAATAATTAATTCGAACTTGGGAGATGCATGCCTAAGGAAGATAGTGACTAGAGGAACTCCGCAAGGAGGAGTTCTCTCGCCCTTGCTATGGCTCTTAGCCGTCAATGTCATTCTAAGACAATATGACGCAAGAGGGCGGAAAATCGTTGCCTATGCTGATGACGTGGTTATATTGATCACGGGTAAATTTCTTTCCACAATCAGCGACATCATGCAGTATGAACTTAACGAACTGTCCTCATGGGCTACTATTAAGGGTTTAGGGGTCAACCCGGGGAAAACAGAGCTAGTTCTTTTCACCAGAAGGTACAGGATTGAGCAGTTTAGGCAACCGGTACTAGGGGGGACTGAACTAAGACTGACAAAAGAGGCAAAATATCTTGGTGTGTTCCTTGATAGTAAATTATCTTGGAAGAGGAACACTCAGGAGTGGCTTAAGAGAGGTCACAACGCCTACTACACATGCAGGAACTCCATAGGTAAGAGTTGGGGACTCAAACCGATGGTAGTAAATTGAATTTACACCTCGGTGGTGAGGCCAATTCTGACGTATGGATGTCTGTTCTGGTGGGAGGCAATGAGAATAGGAAGTCGTAGGAATCTTTTGTCTAAAGCCCAGAGATGTGCTTCGATTGGCATAACAGGTGCCGTAAGAAGCACTGCTTAGACTTAGTGAACTAGGACTTACAGAATCAATCAGAATAGGACATTCCAAACTTTTAAACGAGGTTAATCTCGGTGGACTTGCCCTGGTTCCTTCTGGATCCACGGACTATATGTGCACGGAGGTCGATTTCGGGGAAAATCCTATACTTATTATTCCGAGTAGGAACCAATGGTCAGATAGGGAGAAACTATTCAGTGGCGTATTGGTATTCACTGATGGATCCAAAATGGATACAGGCACTGAAAGTGAAAGCGGTGAGCCTACCTCTAGGCTTTTACTTCAGGTTAATTAGGGAGTGGATTCGGGATAGAACCAATCATGCATGGAAAGGTAGAACTGACTGCAGACTATCAAGGGTCCTATGGCCCAAACTTGATAAATCAGATACAAATCTACTTTTAAGCATGAAAAGGGAAAACCTGAAGACTATGATAGGTATTCTGACAGGTCATTGCCTCATAGGGGGAATGATAGGGAATTGGGATAGAGGTTCCTCCGGTCTTTGCAGAATGTGCGAAGATAATGAGGAGCTAGAGACGGTGGAACATAACATATGCCACCGTCCATGTCTACAACTAAGTAGGCAAAAATGGTTAGGCAGTCGATTCGTTGACGAATTGGACAGTATATCGAGGATAGATCTCGATAGATTAATAGGATTCGTCATGGGAATAGGCTATCTAGCTAAGAGGGGGTCGTTGGGTTAGAGCGAACGATATAGGGCGGTAGCAATTTTCCTTTCCAGGTTTTTTCTATTCTTTTCTATACTTTTCTTGGTCTCAGCTTTTTTTCTATTATTTTCCTTTCCTGGTCTTTTCTACAATTTCCTCTTTAATTTCTCTCTATATACTCTACGAGGGGACTCACAATGGACCTCTAGGTCTCCGACTGGATGCACAGGCACTCTTCTGAGTACTGTGCAACCCTTCTCTACCTACCTACCTACCTACCTAGGAGTTTACGCCAACGGGTGTGAATGACAAAAAATATCAACACAAATATTTATTAAAATTTAATAATTTCTTAATAAAAAAACTATGTTGCAATTTCATTTGTTTTATTAAAAATTAAAAAAAGATTGAAAGTACAATCTTCTTTAAATAAAATGTAAAGTATGCAATTATGTTAAACGATTTACGGCGAATTCATTTACTCGTTAAGACGTGTGCTATTTTTAGAAATGCAACAAAATACAAGAAAAAAAAAATACGTCGTTTAAGATAATTAATTGCATTTTATTCTATAAATATTTTAAATGTTAATATTTGTTTAACACATTGGTACTCAAATGAAATGTTTTTGAATTTCCGATTCAATTATTTACTTTATTTTGGTATTTTTATAAGCATAAAAAATTTAATCAAATTTGAGTTTTACTTAACGTTGGAAAAAATTTAATATGATTTAAAATGTTAAAGCGAAATGAAATGTTTAGTATTTAGAACTAATACATTTTAGTTTGTTGAACAACTACTACTATCAAGAAAAAAACAAAAATCCGGAAAAAAAATAAAGCAAAACGGATATTTTATGGCTCCATCGATGAAAAATTTCAACAGGAACTGGGTGTTAGGTGATTAGGTAAGGTGATTTGGGTGGATTGCATGGATTATAGATGATTTTTAAAAGGTATTACTGGGTGTTATGGCTAATTTCAAGATATATTTTTTCTTATCTGTGTTTTGTTTTATTTTTCTTTTACTTATTTTTTTGTATTTTTCTATTGACTTATTTATTTGCACAACACCGCACAGTGGGGCAGAATCGAAATTTTTTGTAAATAAATCTGTAACTTCTGATCGGCCGGTTGGATTTTCATGAAATTTGGCATAGGCGTAGCAGACGTGTGTACAATGTTATGTTTGGAAGGGGGGCACAACAATCCCCCCAGGGGCGGAGCTAAGGGGGCTCAAAATTAGGTACCTCTGACATAAAAAATTTTTAATCGCTGGCAAAATTTTTGTTTCTTGTCCGATTTCAAAATTACAAAAAGACGACTTTTTGTGTTTTTTTAGCCGAAAAAGTATCTACACTCTTTTTTATCTAAAATAAAATTTTCTTTAGCAACATATAATAATTTTTCACTTTTTTTGTCCACTAAGGAATTGGGTCAGGTAGTAATTCAGATAACCATGCCGTCTTTCACACCATACATTTGGGATAAGCTTATATGATGACCATTTCATTTGCCACTCCGCCATGCTGTCTCTTCTAATAACAGTAACATCTTTACCATTTTCCAGTGTGGACCGTGCTTCGAATTCATATGTGACATCTCTTGCCAATATATCGATTGGTATCATGGCAGCAATTTCAAAGGCTGCTTCATCCGATACAGTTCTATATGCAGAAGATACTCGCAGTGCTGCTAGTCTGTAGACAGATCTAATTTTACCGCTGTAGGTCCTTAGCCTGGGGATTCTGCTCATATTGGAGCAGCATAGAGAATTACACTCTTGACAACCCCAGCTAACACTTTCCTTCTTAAATATTTTGGAAATCGTGTATTCGGCATTACCTTGCACAGCGCTGTACATATACCTATGGCTTTATCTCTCATGTAATTTAGGTGGTGTTTAAATGATAAACGATTATCTATCACCACACCCAGGTATTTGAGACAATCCTTTGTACCTATTTCACAGTCCCCAAATTGAAGATTTATATATTCCATCGTTCTACGACTGGATATCAATACCGTTTTCGTCTTATGCTCAGCTAACGATAGAACCATTTCACTGAGCCATGACCGTACCACATGGGTGCTACTCTCGGAAACTGTTTTAGCTTCGTTAATAGTTTTTGCCACTATCACCAGGGCAATATCATCAGCGAAGCCAATAACTTTTGTATAGTATAGTATAGTATAGTATAGTATAGTATAGTATAGTATAGTATAGTATAGTATAGTATAGTATAGTATAGTATAGTATGGTATAGTATAGTATAGTATACCCGCAAGGGTATCACCAGGAGGTGATAACGGGAGTAACGACCCCGCGGACCCTAGTTTTGGCAGGTATGGAGAGCGCATTAAAATGATGCATAAGCTTGTCGAAGTCCTGTGACAGAGCGATTGGATACCGCCCTAAATTAGGTATCCATCCACATGGGTACCCCTCTAGAGAGGGGTAGTTAGAAGGTTGACAACTTCGTGGATACCTAGTCACCATATCCGAAAATCCAGGCGCGATGGTACCCATATTGGGCGCCTTCCTGGTCAGCGTCTGTTTCCAGGTTAGGGGCGGCTGGTACAACACCTGGCGGCTAGGTAAAAAACGCAAACCCTTAAAAAAAACTCTAATGGAAAATAATAAATTAATCGTTACGGTGCAGGGAGTAATAAACCCAGTACCGGCGGCTTTGGAGAGTGTGAAAGCAGGCTCTCGGTCGTCGAAATCATATTACTGCAATACTTCTAACTCGGCAGCTCACCTGGCTGAATTAGAAGTTAAAGCTACAGGCAACACAAACAAGGAGCGGTGGAATGTGGAAAACCCTTTTCGTAGAAACTCCGAAATTCCAAGGTCACCACAATCAACACCAAATGTTATAACGCAGATGGAGCATACTACGCCTATTATTCAGTCTCCAGTTCAAGTGCAGACGGCCTCGGGGAATACTCATTTCCTAGAACTTGGAAACTTAATAACAGGATTGATAGAATTTATGAAGGGCAAGTCTAATGTACATCATACTATAAAGGAGCAGGCTAGAGCTATAAAAGTAATGCACAATAAAGTTAGAGACGAAGTATCTTGCGATAAAACACCTCACGTCCCTGAAAAAAAGGAGCTGGCAACACAAACTACCCCAAAAACGTGGCCACCAGAAAAGGATCTCAAACGAAGTAGAGAATCAGGATGAAGTATCGCCAAAACCCCAAATAGCTAAGAGAAAGAAGCATGCAAGCAAACGTCAAAAGAAATTGGAAGTTATGAAGGATACTCCCCCAGAGAAATCCAGCACCAGCGAAGCAACCAATGCGTGGAGAACGGTGAAACCCAAAAAGAAACCTCGAAAGAGAAAGGAAATGAAGGAAGTTATGATAATTTTTAACGAAAGGAGAAGCAAGTTATGCTGATATTTTAAAGCATATGAGGTCAGATCCTAGCCTTAAGGATTTGGGTGAATGTGTTTCTCGCATAAGGAGAACCCAAAAAGGCGATCTTCTTTTAGAAATTAATAAGTCCAAAACCGAGAACGTCAAAGACTTCCAAGGAAAGGTGGAAAGATCGGTAGGATTACAGGCAAATATCGTATCGCACACTTCGGAGATTATGATTGAATGTAAAGATATTGATGAGGTTACAACAAAAGCAGATATTAGTGAAGCCCTTAACAACTTGCTAGGAGTTTCTGAAATAAGGGAAACTAACGTAAGGAGCCTTAGGAGGGCTTACGGTGGCACACAGATAGCAAGTATTATCTTACCGATAGAACTTGGCCGTAAAGCCCTTGAAATGGCGAAAGTCAAAATTGGAAGGGTAGTATGTCGCTTAAGGCAAAAGGTGCTTGTCAAAAAATGCTTCAGATGCCTGGAATTTGGACATATTTCCTCATCGTGTACAAATTCTCACGACAGGTCGAAACTGTGTAGAAGGTGGACATATTGCGAGGGACTGTACCAAGGATCCAAATTGTATGTTCTGTAAAGAAGTGGAAAACGCGGATACAAAACACGTAGCTGGGAGCGGAAGATGTCCTGTTTTTAGGCGGGCTCTTAGTAAATTGCGTAAATGAGATTTTTACAATTAAATCTCAATCATTGTCAGGCGGCGCAGGACTTGCTTTCACAAACTATCTGCGAAACTAGAGTTGATGTCGCCATTTTTGTGAACAATATAGAGACATGAGCAATACTGTATGGGTGAAAGATTCAACAGGTAAAGCTGCAGTTTGGGCATGCGGAAATAAAGGAATAGAAGAAATATCCGAGCACACAGAAGACGGATTTGTAAGAGCCAAAGTTGCTGGTATTCATATATACAGTTGCTATGCCCCTCCTAGTGCAACAATTGAAGAGTTTGAGAAGATGTTAGATAATCTGCTAAGAGACTCAGAAAATCATAATCCGAAAATTATAGCAGGAGACTTTAATGCATGGGCTGTTGATTGGGGTAGCCGAAAAACAAATACTAGAGGACGTATTTTACTCGAAGCGATTTCTAGGCATGACCTAGTGCTAGCAAATAGTGGAAATACACCAAAATTCTCTACTGGAGGAAGAAGTTCTATCGTGGATCTAACATTCATGAGTAGTTCCTTGGCAAGGGATATGAATTGGAGAGTCAGAGAACAATACACTCACAGTGACCATCAAGCTATTACATTTTCAGTCCATAGCTTGCGTAGTAGACATCCTTCTTGTGAAGAAGATGCACCAAAATATATTGGTTGGGCCTCTAAAAGACTTAACAAAGAAGTATTTACCCAGGAATTTGGAAACAACTTTGAACTGAATGGTACAGCACTGGAAAAAGTGAATCAAATGGTATCGAGAATCAAAAGCGCATGTGACGTCGCTATGCCAAAACGAAGAATGACGAGGAACTGTCCCCAAAATTACTGGTGGAACTCGGAAATCAATAACCTCCGCGCGTTGTGTATAAGAGCTAGAAGACGAACCAAACGTCTTATGGGCCGACCAGAGTTCGAAGAAGCGTGTCGCGAATTTCAAACCGCAAGGCGAGAGTTTCAACATACTATTTCAAGAAACAAAACAAATAGCTTCAAAAATATATGCTTAGAAGCAAATAATGATCCTTGGGGAAAGGCGTACAGGGTGGTAACCTCGCGCCTTAAAGGCAAAAAGTCCCCACAGCCAAGTTGTACCATTTTACTAGGGAAGATAGTTAAAACTCTGTTCCCGGAACATAGACGCAATATAAGTACGGCGACAAGAATGAACTCAGTAGAATCCATACCGTTGGTGACAGAAGAGGAGCTGTCTCAGATAACAGAGAAAATCGGAGACAACAAAGCTCCAGGACCTGATGGAATTCCAAACAATGCGCTTAAGTTGGCAGTTACAACAGCAACGAAACCGTTCGTGGATGTATTTAATTAATGTCTAAAGGAAGGAGTATTTCCAAACTGTTGCAAAAAACAAAATTTGGTGCTAATTCCGAAGCCCAATAAACCACAAGGCGATCCCTCTGCCTATAGACCAATATGTCTACTCGACACAAAAGGGAAAATTCTGGAGAAAATCATTCACAATCGATTGCTACCCATTGTAGAGGAAAGAAATGGTCTGTCGAATCACCAATTTGGGTTTCGAAAAGCTAGATCGACCATCGACGCAATCCGTATGGTAGTAGATACAGCACAAATGGCGATAGAAGGCAAGGGAGCAAGTAAGAAGTACTGTGCTATAATAACGCTTGATGTAAAGAACGCGTTTAACTCTGCGAACTGGGGAATAATAATTCAAAAGCTAAACGGAATCGGTATACCGGCGTATTTAACAAGATTAATAGTAAGCTATTTCACAGACAGAAAGCTCTGTTACCAAACCGACGAAGGTGTCGTAACATACAATGTCACCGCAGGAGTTCCACAAGGCTCTGTGCTTGGTCCACTATTGTGGAATATAATGTACAACGATGTTCTAGAGCTTAACATTCCAGAAGAGGCGAACATTATAGGTTTTGCAGATGACATAGCAGTTACGGTTTCAGCAAGATATATGGACGAAGTGGAGCTAATCTCGAATGAAGTAGTATGGACTATTAGAAACTGGATGAAAAGTGTGGGGTTGGAACTTGCCGAACATAAAACGAAGATTGTATTAGTTACAAGCAGGCGTAAAAAAGATACCATGTGAATAACGGTTGGAGAACACCAGGTGACATCAAAATCCCATCTCAAATATTTGGGAGTTCTCATAGATGCCAGACTTAACTTTAGGACACATATGGAGTATACTGCTAACATGGCAGCAAATATTAGAGCCGCTCTTGAAAGAATGATGCCGAATGTAGGTGGACCAATGCAATCCAAGAGGAAGATAATATCCACGGTGGTCAGCTCAGTTACACTTTACGCTGCCTCCCATATGGTCAGTAGCTCTGAAAGTAAAGACCGCAGCGAGGAAGCTAAAATCTGTATACAGGTTATCGGTCCTACGAGTATGCTGCTCTTTTCGAACAACATCCGACGAAGCGGCCCATGTCATAGCGGGAATGATTCCTATAGATATCTTGGCTGACGAAGAAAAACGCTTAGATGAAATCAGAAGAGACCCAAATCAACTAGACACTCGTGTACGTAAAATTGAAAGAGAAGCTTCTATAAGACAATGGCAGAGCAGATGGGAAGACAGCCGCAAAGGAAGGTGGACCTTTAAACTAATCCAGAGAATAGATGTGAGGCTAAACAGACGACATGGAGAAGTTAATTACCATTTAACGCAGTTTCTCTCAGGCCACGGAGGATACCGAAGTTACCTGTACAGATTCGGGTTAGATAACTCCCCATATTGCCCTAACTGTCCAAACCAAGAGGAAGACCCAGAACACGTCGTGTTCAACTGCGCACGCTTTCGCCACGATCGACAGAAAACAGAAGAAGTCCTTGGATGCCAACTTAATCCGCAAAATATTGTTGATATCATCCTTAATAAGAGGGAAAATTGGGATGTAATATCCTCAATAGTATAGTATAGTATAGTATAGTATAGTATAGTATAGTATAGTATAGTATAGTATAGTATAGTATAGTATAGTATAGTATAGTATAGTATAGTATAGTTTAGTATAGTATAGTATAGTATAGTATAGTATAGTATAGTATAGTATAGTATAGTATAGTATAGTATAGTATAGTATAGAATAGTATAGTATAGTACAGTATATTATATTATAGTATAGTACAGTATAGTATAGTATAGTATAGTATAGTATAGTATAGTATAGTATAGTATAGTATAGTATAGTATATTATAGTATAGTACAGTATAGTATAGTATAGTATAGTATAGTATAGTATAGTATAGTATAGTATAGTATAGTATAGTATAGTATAGTGTAGTATAGTATAGTATAGTATAGTATAGTATAGTATAGTATAGTATAGTATAGTATAGTATAGTATAGTATAGTATAGTATAGTAGAGTATAGTATAGTATAGTACAGTATAGTATAGTATAGTATAGTATAGTATAGTATAGTATAGTATATTATAGTATAGTATAGTATAGTGTAGTATAGTATAGTATAGTATAGTATAGTATAGTATAGTATAGTATAGTATAGTGTAGTATAGTATAGTATAGTATAGTATAGTATAGTATAGTATAGTATAGTATAGTATAGTATAGTATAGTATAGTATAGTATAGTATAGTATAGTATTAGTATAGTATAGTATATTATAGTATAGTATAGTATAGTATAGTATAGTATAGTATAGTATAGTATAGTATAGTATAGTATAGTATAGTATAGTATAGTATAGAATAGTATAGTATAGTACAGTATATTATATTATAGTATAGTACAGTATAGTATAGTATAGTATAGTATAGTATAGTATAGTATAGTATAGTATAGTATAGTATAGTATAGTATAGTATAGTATAGTATAGTATAGTATAGTATAGTATAGTATAGTATAGTATAGTATAGTATGGTATAGTATAGTATAGTATAGTATAGTATAGTATAGTATAGTATAGTATAGTATAGTATAGTATAGTATAGTATAGTATAGTATAGTATGGTATAGTATAGTATAGTATAGTTTAGTATAGTATAGTATAGTATAGTATAGTATAGTATAGTATAGTATAGTTTAGTATAGTATAGTATAGTATAGTATAGTATAGTATAGTATAGTATAGTATAGTATAGTATGGTATAGTATAGTATAGTATAGTTTAGTATAGTATAGTATAGTATAGTATAGTATAGTATAGTATAGTATAGTATAGTATAGTATAGTATAGTTTAGTATAGTATAGTATAGTTTAGTATAGTATAGTAGAGTATAGTATAGTAGAGTATAGTATAGTATAGTATAGTATAGTATAGTATAGTATAGTATAGTATAGTATAGTATAGTATAGTATAGTATAGTATAGTATAGTATAGTATAGTAGAGTATAGTATAGTATAGTACAGTATAGTATAGTATAGTATAGTATAGTATAGTATAGTATAGTATATTATAGTATAGTATAGTATAGTGTAGTATAGTATAGTATAGTATAGTATAGTATAGTATAGTATAGTATAGTATAGTATAGTATAGTATAGTATGGTATAGTATAGTATAGTATAGTATAGTATAGTATAGTATAGTATAGTATAGTATAGTTTAGTTTAGTATAGTATAGTTTAGTATAGTAGAGTATAGTATAGTATAGTATAGTATAGTATAGTATAGTGTAGTATAGTATAGTATAGTATAGTATAGTATAGTATAGTATAGAATAGTATAGTATAGTATAGTATAGTATAGTATAGTATAGTATAGTATAGTATAGTATAGTATAGTATAGTATAGTATAGTATAGTATAGTATAGTATAGTATAGTATAGTATAGTATAGTATAGTATAGTATAGTATAGTATAGTATAGTATAGAATAGTATAGTATAGTATAGTATAGTATAGTATAGTATAGTATAGTATAGTATAGTATAGTATAGTATAGTATAGTATAGTATAGTATAGTATAGTATAGTATAGTATAGTGTAGTATAGTATAGTATAGTATAGTATAGTATAGTATAGTATAGTATAGTATAGAATAGTATAGAATAGTATAGTATAGTATAGTATAGTATAGTATAGTATAGTATAGTATAGTATAGTATAGTATAGTATAGTATAGTATAGTATAGTATAGTATAGTATAGTATAGTATAGTATATTATAGTATAGTATAGTATAGTATAGTATAGTATAGTATAGTATAGTACAGTATAGTATTAGTATAGTATAGTATATTATAGTATAGTATAGTATAGTACAGTATAGTATAGTATAATATAGTATAGTATAGTATAGTATAGTATAGTATAGTATAGTATAGTATAGAATAGTATAGTATAGTACAGTATATTATATTATAGTATAGTACAGTATAGTATAGTATAGTATAGTATAGTATAGTATAGTATAGTATAGTATAGTATAGTATGGTATAGTATAGTATAGTATAGTATAGTATAGTATAGTATAGTATAGTATAGTATAGTATAGTATAGTATAATATAGTAGTATACGCATGAGTTAAAGGATGAATAAAATTTTAAATTGGTTTTATTTGTCCTGCCAAAATTGGACACAAAGGTAATTGGCGAAGAATTTTTTAGCTCGCTCAATATAATCCCGGTAAGCTTTAAGGAACTAGCAACAAGGAGATCCAGTGCAGATGACGCACTCTATCTTATTCAGTTTGATAATCAACATGTTTCAAAAAGAGAGGTGTCATAAGATATTTTTGTAATATTTCTATGTATTGGAGAAAACCTCTAAAGGGCCGTATCATATTGAGTTCAGCCTGCGCCGGAAATGATGATTATGCAGTTTGTTCACTCAACAATGGTAATAGTGATGGTAGTATTATTTATAAGTGCTACAATTGCATAAAGGAGAACTTAAGAAACGTTAACCATAGAGATGATGATCCAAAGTGCCCAAGTCGTCAAGAATATTTAGAAATCCGACATCGACTAACACCTAAGTCTAGGGCGACCAGCAGAAAAACCAGCGTAAATCCAGGAAAAAAGGGACTTGTCCACTTTTCTAGAAGATACAAGATTCCATCTTTCCCACTTCCACGCCTCAACGATGTTGAATTAAAGGTGTCAGATAGTGCGAACTATCTAGGGATTATACTGGATTCCAAACTATCTTGGCTCCTAAATACACGGGCAAGAGCCTCAAAGGCCGGTATTGCCCTATATATGTGTAGAAAGGCCATCGTTAAGTCCTGGAGAATAAATCCCAGGAATACGAAATGGCTCTTCGACACGGTGATTAAGCCTATACTTATGTATGGAGCGATAGTATGGCTATGGAGAAATCCACCTATATCGGAATCTTTGAAAGGATTCTGCATAGTTCAGCGCTACTCATAACAGGGGCGCTTAGTACAACTCCATCGAAAGCCTGTTCTAATGAACTGGCTACCGGTGGTTCTTATAGCCAAACAGATCGACATTATGTCGGCAACAAGGCTCGGAACTATAGGTGCACGGAACGATAGCAGTTTCGGCCATGCGACTATTCTGGGATTCCTTAATAGCATTCCTAGCAATATCCATATATATATCCCCATACCCTTTCTTGGCAGAGACTTCTCAGTACCAATCTCAAGTACCCCAGAATTAAGGGCTGGTTCAGTTGAGGTTTATACTGATGGGTCCAAATCTGCTGAAGGGGTTTGGGGGGGGGGGGGGGGGGGGGGGGTTTGCATATTTCTTTGTACATTTCCTTTAAATTGCCAGATCACTGCAGCATTCTCGAAGCAGAGATCTCAGCCATAATGAGGGCGGCGAACTGGTCGAGGATTACACGGGTTACGTGGACAAATGAATCCACATGTTCAACCTCGAGGCAAATATGGCCCCATTATGATGAATGTCGATCTAACCTCATCATGGGACTATCGAGGTATCGGCTGAGAACTCTGGTAGCCGTGGTCTCAGGGCACTGAGTTGCTGGTGCGCATGCTAGGAGACTAGCACGACTTTTGTAGAAGTTGTCGGGATGAGGAGGAGGAGGAGACGGTGAAGAATCTTTTATGTCACTGCCCCACTCTTGCCGGGATCAGGACTTCCAAATTTGTAAGACCGTTTATGCATGTGTTGTCAGATCTCTCTGATATTTATATCAGATGGATCAGTTCTTTCATACATGCGTCGGGTACGTTCGTTTCGAACGTTGGTCTGGACATGTGAGTTAGAAACACATGATCCCTCAGGGTTTCACAACGGGACCAAATTAGACCCAAGTGTGCTGACTCTCGTTGACTGGAAAGCTGCCCTAATAACCTAACCTATTACTAAGGCTCTTTTGTACTTAAAGAGTAATAATTGTTGGTTGTTTTTAAAATTTCTTATAACGTTTAAGTACGTACAAGGTTTTTTTTACAACTTTTCCTTAATACTGTGATATTAGTAGTTTCCTGAGTTAATTATTTAGATGATAATGGTTGTAATACTTTTAAGTAAATCCTAATAACAATATAAATAATTATTTTATATAGGTTTCAAAAAAGTCTATAAAAAAAACACATGGACAATGAAATAGGTGTGAAATTTCTTCAAATAAAAAATTTTAAAATTTTATGTTTTAATATTTTTTTAAATTTATATTTATCTTTTATTTCTTAAATACAAAATAAATAAAAAAATCATTTTGAAATTAACCTAAATTAGAGTCTGAAGATCGAAGAAAACACATATTTTTCTGTGGACAATAAAATAGGTGTGTTTGCAAAAAATTTTAAAATTACAAAATAATTTCTTATTTTTAAAACCAAACATCAATAAAACATCAATAATTGCATGAGGTCATACACCCCAAAAGTCCTTGCTAGGGTATTATACCATTATTATTAAAAATTATTGAATTTTTCTCATTAATTGGATTAGAACACTTCTTAAATAATTATTTTATGTTTATTTTACAACTTTAGACAGAATTTTAATGAAAGAAATGATTTATTCAGAAACTTTCAGACTGTATCTTAAGACCAACTCTTCCAACATACTTCATGAACTCTTTTGGTCGCTATAAGGCTAAAACTTTCGCAAATGTGGTATGTAAGGGTCACTATATTGCAGCATAACCCTTTCCAATAAATACCTGTACAATTTTTAGAACCCTGGAAATATTCCAAATAAAAGGAAACAACTTATTTAGATCCATAAATTATGATACGAACAATATAATATATAAAAACTATAAAAAAAAGGTAATTTTATTGTAAAAAACAAGAATCTGTCTAATGAAAAAAAGACAAAAAGCGATAAAAGATGGTTGAAAGGAAAAAATCCTCATATTATATAAACAAACGGCGTTATGGTAATAAGTCGTAGCATATGACTTCCTTTGGTCGGAATGGTTATGTCTGTAATATAAATTCTACCTAAAATTCTTAAATAGATCTAAATCAGTAATTTAAGAAGCATTTTCTGTCATGCAAATCAAGGCAGAATATATGATACGGGAAATCCCAAAAAAATGTCCTTTTATGCTATTTTTGCATATTTATTAATATTTAGTTTCAATAATATATAATTTTAAAATTTTTGTGAACACGCCTATTTACTGTCCACAAAAAATATGGGTTTTCTTCACAAAAACCTTTTCCAAACTTCAATGTAGGTAAATTCCAATAGTATTTTTTATTCCTTAGATAGTTATATTCTCGGAGAGGGAAACCTATGTGAAATCACCACTGAGTTTCTTCTATGGGAAGATCAATGATTGGATCTTGGTCAGAACCAATTCGGCTTAGGAGAGTAGAGGGGACTGTAAGGTGTCGAGGGCGATATGGCCAGCACTAAACAAGGCAGGCACTAGCACTCTTCTGGGCTTGAATGGGAGAAGCTTAAGAATCATGATAGGGGCTATAACGGGTCACTGTTTGATAGGGAAGATGTTGTCTAGATGGGACGCTTGCAATTCCGATTTTTGTAGAATGTGTGGAGACGTCGACGAGACCGATTCTATTGGGCACATTATATGCCATTGTCCACGATTGCAGCATCGTAGGATGAAGTGGCTGGGCGGCCAGTTTCTCGGCGGGCTAAGTGACGTTCGGGACGTGGAACTTGTAGACGTCATAGGCTTCGTCAATGGAATCGACTGTTTAAGGGAGAATCAGGGGTACAACCCTAGGGGCATTGGTAACATTGCTAATCCTCCTACATGATTCGTTTTCATTCCTATTATTTTCTTTTCTATTCCTATTCTCCTATTTTATGTTTTTTTATTCTTTATTTCACGGCTTTACAATGAAGGGACTCACAATGGACCGAGATCGGTCTCTGGGTGGAGATGTGGTAATTTTTGGTATCACGTCAACCTTCTCTATCTATCTATCTATATTCAATAAAACATAAATATAAGTTTAAAAAACTTTAAAATATAGAATTTTAAAATTCCTTCATTTGAAGAAATTCACATCTATTTTATTGTCCATATGTGTATATAATATATCGTTCCATTTACTTCATGCCTGTACATAATTACACTTAATATTACGCACAAATTTCTTACTGCATCATGCATTACAGTTGTTGTTTCATTTCTATCAACTCAATAACAAAATCACACAAAAACCTCAACAAAACTCCGAAATACATACACACATATAAATATGTATATCCACACAAATATAAACATTCACACATCTTTATTTTATTCAAAATTATTCAAAATTCGTTCTGAATAATTCATGGAAAAAAATTATTTTCCTTATTTTTAATTTGTATTTATTTCGCCTGCATATTAGTTAAAGTTAATAAAAAAAATAATAATAAAAGTTAAGAAATTAAGTTAATTTCGCCACATTGAATTTTTCTTTGAAAGAAATAAAAAAAAAAAAAAAAATGAGCGTTCTTCCTACTATGACTATAACCTAAATTATGTCATTTCTTGAGTGATTTTTTTACTGTAATAGCGTGTAATCTAACTAATAAAGGACAGTTTGGATTTCATTAACAACATTCAACCAAATTAAGAGAACAGCAAATGTGATTCATAAAAACAAATCTCATCGGCATTTTAATAAATCACCTAAATGAGTTCCTACCATCAGCCTTCGTAACGAAAATGCGGTCATACCATTTAGTGATATGAGAAATATCTCAGAGTAAAATTAGATAAAAACAAGTTAGAGCGCTATATTCGTTTGCACCTAAACTTTTATACCCTTCACCACTTTATCAACAAATAAAACGAAATACTATGCCTTAATATTTTCATATTTATACTTAAAAAAAAAAAAAAAAAAAAAAAAAAAAAAAACATAATACCTACATTTGTTCCACAAGCTTTAAAAAAACAAATGTATGTATATACAAACAAACTGATCATTATAACATTTTTTCAGATTTTAGCCCATAACTCGGTTGTTGGTGAACCAATTTGGTTGATTCAACAAAAAAAAAAAAATTAATCGAAATTTTGTAAAAATAGTTATGATCGATTTATATAAAAACGAAATCCGTAGCTTAAACAAGTGCTTCAAAATGTCAAAAAATGCGTTATTCCCCATATCTCGATTACTACATATGCCATTTCAACCGACAATTTTTTTTTGCTCTCCGCCAAAATGTTTTTTTTCTTTACTAAAAGATCAAAGCTTAACTCGGATAACAAGATAATTATTTATAAAACAGTAATTAGGCCTATTCTGCTCTATGGATGTTCCATTTGAGGAAAAGCAGCAAAAACACATAAAAACGAGAAAGATTTAGTCGGTTAAGTCCGACTATATGATACTCCACACCATTGTGTACGATCATATAAATTCGGGAAGAGGACTTATATTACACTTGTTGCCAATTTTACTAAATGTAAAATAAAATATACAAATGCAGAACAATGCGTTGTTACCAACATCTACATGATTTTATGCACTTTATTGCGATTCCTGGAAGTGGGTTTATATGGGATCTATGGCAAATTCTGGACCGATTCTCATAAAATTTGAATATGTTGTTTCTACTTACATAAAACTTATTTGTGTCGAATATTCGTATGGGATTTATGCACTTTAAAGTGATTTTCGGAATAGGGGTTTATATGGGAGCTATGGTCAATTGTGGACCGATCTTCATAAAATTTGGTACAAAGATTGAAACTTGTATAGAACTTCTTTGCAATGAATGTTCTTATTTTTAAGGCATTTTTGAGTGTTTAAACTCTATTCCGGGGCGATCAATTTCAATAAGCTTTGTCCTTGTATCATAAAGGTACCACGTGACACATTTCACTGAATTATCTTTAAAATTGCGACATGTACTTTGCTGATTGGTATACTTTAAGGTAGGTGTTGGATAACTCTTTCTATGCGTTGTAAACAATAGCACAAACGCATAATACCCCAACCACCTATGGTGGTGTAGTGTGTAAAGATGCAAGTGTTTCAAAACAAGTCACTGAAAATGATTTATAAACTTCCACGTTTGTATTGAACGCAAGACCTCCATGCGAGGTATTCACATCCTACAATAAACGAAATAATACACACTCAGAATATGGCATTTTTAAATAAATGCCGGAATTTTGAGTACGATATGATCTGAAACCCATCAGAAGATAATTATAGTCAACTCCAGTTAACTAACAATGTATCAATGATAGAATTGTGATATAATGTTCTACTGATGCAGCTCAAAGAAAATTGCCATAAATTTTCCTCTAATCATTTCTATAATATATTTATTTGTTAATTTATAATTTCACATACTGAAATAACTTTTAATCTCAAGATTGTAATTTGTGGTATACAAGAGCCTTTTTCTTGTTCTGCCAACCTTTTGTTCTTGTGCGAACAAGAAAAGGCTCGTATAGAAGCACTGTAACTCATGAACTTGGCTTTATAATTTGACTAAATAAAAAAAAAAAAAAAAAAAAAAATATACGCATTTACAATTTGCTTCCAAACTTTGAGCGAAAATGGCATATATGACAGTTGCAAATAGCTTTTGAAATCCGCCATTTTGTTTTTGTAAAACACTTAACATCATTGTTTAGTCTGAGTTCACTCAATGTAATTTTTCTTGCTGAAATTCAAATTTCGTGTGAGAGAGCGAGGGAGAATAAAACACACATTTTTCTAATTAAAAATTTTATATTTTTATGCCCCATTGATTAACATTGTTCATAAAAATAGGACGAGATTTTTTCCAGCGAAAGTATAAACAGAATTATTAATTTATTGAAAATATATAAGAAAAAATTTGGGAGTGATTTAACGATATTTTTGCATTTTTCCATAAAAGATTAGAATAATTGTTCGTATATTAGAATGAGAAATGGTCTGCTCCAATATAAAAACATATCAATTATTATGTGCTAAAGAAATAAAAAAGTACAATAAATAATGGAATTTATATCAATTATTTTGATAATTCCCAACCACATATCGCTAGTGAATAGAAGTGATTTATTAGCTGACAAAATTTTGTGTACGAGTTTTTTTTAGATTTCTAGCAGGATGGCGATTAATGCTCATTCAAATTTATTAGCAACTGTTAATACTATTTTTTCACATTTGAATCAAAAATAATCAATTATAAGTCATCAAAAATACTTAATTGATTTATAATTATTTGAAGTTCAAAATGATGCAAATATTTTTCTTTCATATTTAAATATAACATAAATGGCAAATACTGTATTAAAATAATAAAGAAGTTTAATTTTTAACATATTTTTACAAAAAGAATTTAAAAACGGCGGCTGCTTTTAAGCCGAGTTAAGCCTAAAATTTTACGGCGGCGGCGACTTCCAAATTTTCTTCGGCGGCTCGGCTTAGCCGAATTTCAGCCGCTCGGCGCAGGTCTCCGTCTCTCACACGCGATATACCTAGTGTCTACATTAGGCAAATTTTTATCAAAACAAACGTCAAAATCAATGCGAATATATACGAGGTAACCTTAGTTAAACAGATGATTATTTTGGTTGTTACAGTTGTGAAACTGCATATATAAAAAACAATAATGAATACGCCATATTGTTGTTTTTGTGCAAATGTTGCCACCTTCCACAAATTCGCATTAAGTTTGACGTTTGTCTTGATAAAAAAAAATCTCTAATGTAGACACTATGATAAGAATTTCAGCAAGAAAAATTGCCTTGTGTGGAAGACTTATTTACACACAAAAAATTTGCGATTCCTATTTTAATTGCCTTGATTTGCTTTGAAGTATGCTCTCGTTTTTTCCCACACGAAATCACAATTTCAACAAGAAAAATAGCGAAGTCAGAATTGCAACACGATAAATTGCTGTATGAACTCAGACTTAAAAGATAAAATATAATTTTTTTCACTGGTTTTGACATATGCGATTATGTACATTCTCAAAGAAAAGTAAGTTTTGAAGGCTGACGTCACTACTGCGAGTTTTTTTGCTAGACTTCTTTTTAGATTTTCAAATTCTGCTTACAGTATTATTTGAATTTTTTTTATTTTTTTACTTCAAAGCAGCATTACACAATCACAACAAAAATTTATTGAAATTTCTTCCCATACCCATAATTCTGCATAATCTGAATTAAATTCTTCTAATGTAACCATAAGCAATTTTTCGCTAATTCGAATGCACGATCCACTCTTTCTCCTTAATATTTTTATAGTAAACGATTTTGGTTTGCAATTAAAATGGCCATACCAACATTTCTTTGAAATGCACTTAACAGATCGAATATATCGTGGAAAATATTGTAAACCTAAATCTATCCACGCAAGTTCAGACGAGCATTCCCATGGCCGTGTTTTAAACACATCCGACTTCGCGAAAATGCGTTCATTGAAAATATTTCTAATGCGAATATTCTTCTGTTTTGAATTAGATTTTCTTTCTTCATAAAAATTTATATGATCTGCCTCCCATGCTGGAAAATCCCCTACAGATACAACATCGTTATCAGCGTAAAAGGGTATTTCGTAAGATGACCGTTTGCTGCCAGCATCCAGATTAGAGGATGGAGCATCAATGCTCATATATCGAGGATTAAACGCTTGTCCATGAATTTTTGCAAGAGATTTTGTGGATAACTGAGTACAATAATCCGTAGATATTACTTTGAACGCAAATTTCATTAGCATATACCAATATAAAATATATTTCATCTGCACTACAACTAATTTAAAATACGCTCACAGCAGAGAAGCAAGCCAACTATAATTTATCGGCGGCGATTTAAGAAACATTTTACATTGGCGGCGGCTAATCGGCTGCGCGCCGATTATTTATTGATTTATATATCTTATAAATTGTGATTAATTTTTGTCTCTTTTCTTTTAATTTTGGATATAATATTTATGGTCTCATGAAAAATAAATAGTATTTGCTTTTGCTTTATTCATAATTGCCCAATTGACAAGATGCATTATTTTTTCATTTATTATTTATTTTATTGAATATAGCAATACAAAGCTCTCAAGATAAACATGTATTACATAGCAATAATTCTGAGTCTTAAATATACATAGATTACATAAAACTTAAAAATAATACAACAAAAAATGTTTAATAACAATTCCTAAACACATTTGGCTCTCCAGCCATAAAAATTTAAATTATAAGTATCATTACAACCCATCTAACAGCCCGTCTACACGTAACATAATATGTAAGATTTTTGTGTCAGAGAGTGTCAAATTCGCTCTCTGAGAGAATTATTTCACGTGTAGATTCAAATATTAGTATTATAAGATGTATTATGAGACTTGTGATGAGATTTCTCTACACAACCATCTTATAAGATGAAGTGTCAAAAAAATACACGTACACGAAAGTTTGCTTGTGTGTGTGCATGTGTATTTTGTAAATTATTGAAAAACAATGTTATTTTGTAAAATTGTTTCCTTTTAGTGTTTGTTTTAAATGTTAAAAATAATTTTTATAAAAATTGTACTAAAAAAATGCGAATTTCTTAAATAACAAAGTTATATTTACTCTGTGAATGATTGAAAACAATAATATCTTATAGGATTTATTAGAATACGTGTACCCCTTACATAATGTCTACATTAGAAAATTTTTTTCAAGACAAACGTAAAACTTAACGCGAATGTATGGAACGTGGCAACAGTTGCACAAAAACAACAATATGGCGTATTTCTTATTGTTTTTTATATATGCAGTTTGACAACTGTAACAACCAAAATAATAATCTGCTGTTTAACTAAGGTTACCTTGTATATATTCGCAATGATTTTGTCGTTAGTTTTGATAAAAATTTGCCTAATGTAGGCTCTAGGTTATTTAAGATTTAATATGATATAAACAAAATGGTTACTCTTCTCTGCCGGCGTTATCTCACATATTATATTGGCGTTAATATCAGTTGTAGACCAAGGGTAACATAGTGTTCACATTAGAGAATTTTTTATCAAGACAAACGTCAAACTTAACGCGAATTTGTGGAAGGTGGCAACATTTGCACAAAAACAACAATATGGCGTATTCATTATTGTTTTTTATGTATGCAGCTTGACAACTGTAACAACCAAAATAATATTCAGCTGTTTAACTAAGGTTACCTTGTATATATTCGCACTGATTTTGACGTTATTTTTGATAAAAAATTGCCTAATGTAGATACTAGGTAAAAGCCAGCAGCAGTAATAAAATATAAAAACGGTTGTAATCAGTGTTGCTAGATGAGGGGATTTGTCCCAAATAGAGGATATGAACTTTCATTTTAGGAAACATTTTCGTGGGGAGGGATTTGGGGGTTTTTGTAAAATATGGGGATTCCTTATGAAATAATGCATTTACTCCATTTTCGACGAAGGATAGTTTAGATGGGCAGCTGCAAATGTAACTATACAGCTCACTTAGGTCCTATTGATCCCGTTGTGTTATATAGAAATATATATATATATTTTTATATATATATATATATATATATATATATATATATATATATATACTTTAATCCTCCATTTATCGAAGTATATGTGAATTTTAAACTGTCTTTCATTCTTCTGATTATTGCGTTAAAAACTTAACCGCAGCAAATAAAAGTAGTATCAAAAGAATGGAAAACAGGTTAAAATTAATAAGGGATACACGTATTCTAATAAATCTTATAAGATTTCATTATTTTTAATCAGTCACATAGTAAACATGTCCTTTTTATAAAAATGTTTTTTAACGTGTAAAACAAACACTAAAAGGAAACAATTTAAAAAAAACATTGTTTATTTTTAGTAATTTCAAAATGTCATATGTACATAAAAACAAACTTTCCTATATGTGTATTTTTTTGATAGTTCATCTTATAAGATGGTTGTGTAGAGAAGTCTCATCACAACAGTCTCATAATACATCTTATAATGCTAATAGTTAAATCTATACGTAAAATAATTATCTCAGAGAGCGAACTTGAGACCCTCTGACACAAAAATCTTACATATTATGTTACGTCTAGACGGGTTGTGACAGAAAAATCCTACATATTTTGTAACGTGTAACCTAGTGTCTACATTAGGCAAATTTATATCAAAACAAACGTCAAAATCAGTGCGAATAAATTCAAGGTAACCTTAGTTGAACAGTTGATTATTACTTTGGTTGTTACAGTTGTCAAACTGCATATATAAAAAACAATAATGAATACGCTATATTTTTGCTTTGTGCAAATGTTGCCACCTTCCACACAAATTCGCGTTAAGTTTGACGTTTGTCTCCATAAAAAATCTCTTATGTAGACACTATGTAAGTTGGTTGATAAAGGTCACTGAGAAAACAAAATTAATTACCACACTTTTTTATACAACTCTGCTGAAAAATATTTTTTAAAAATAAGTTTTGTTCACTTGTTTTGAACACATTGAATTTAATATCGGTATAATTCTGTCGTTTATGAAAGATGAATTATTGTTTTGACAATATTGCGGTTTTTGCTATATTATGTTTTGGAGTAGGTATCCGTGGAATTGTTTCCTTAAGTTCTTATTCGGGAGCTTCGATACCGCCAATGTATGGTGATTATGAAGCTCAAAGGCATTGGCAAGAAATAACGTTTAATCTTCCTACAAATGAGTGGTATTTAAATACTTCAAACAATGATTTGCTTTATTGGGGAATTGATTATCCTCCTTTGACAGCATATCATAGTTACTTGTTAAGCATTATTGCAAATCATTTGAATTCAAGTTACGTAGCCCTATTTCATTCTCGGGGTTATGAATCAGTCGACCATAAAAGTTTTATGCGCCTTACTGTGTTGGTATCAGATTTGTTTATATATATTCCAGCAACTGCTTTTGCTATAACTTCGTTTAAATTGTTTTTATCAACGGAAAATATAATGCCATCTTTGATGTTATTAGTGTTATATCCTGGTCAAATACTAATAGATAACGGGCACTTCCAATATAATAACATATCTCTTGGGCTATTTGTTTACTCAGTTGCATGTATCATAAAAAATCGATATAATTGGGCGAGCTTCGCTTTCTCATTGGCTTTGAATTATAAACAAATGGAATTGTACCATGCCTTGCCAATTTTTGTTTATCTACTTAAAACATGCTTTGCGGATAAATCGTAAGTAAATTAATATAAGCATTTTATGTAAATAGATATGTTAAAAAAAAGGAAAAAATTTTGTATATGAGCATTTCTCTTTCCGGGTATATAAGGAAATACCTGTTAGATATTCTTTTTAGAAATTTTACATTACTACTACGTGCTGAATTTGTCCTTTATTCCTATTTAAAAAACCTAGACAATGACTGACGAAATAATGAGTGACCTTTATTAGCATGTCTACATGCGTTATTCAAACAATAACAGAATGGATTCCACTAATTTTATTAACTCAAAACAATACATTTTTGTTCGCGTCATTTTTTCAACTTATTGTACATAAAATTAGCAATCACATATATTACATATAATAGACCTAGATCCCTATTCACTTATTTGTAAATAAATGTTACCTACTAGAAGGCTTCCTTTAGAAATATAAATCAAGGGTGCACGTAGTTTTCTTTTTGTAGAAGACAAGATGGAGATTACTCATTTAACTAAAAGTTTGTTGATTAACAATTACGGGATTCGCAAGGTGTGCTATCATTGTCATATTGTCGTAATGTTCTAAAATATTACAATGATTTAAAAATGTTCAAACAAAAAGTGTATTAAAATAATAGAACTTTGTATGCTATATTATGCTGTCATATTTAATCAGCAGAGACGATTTTATACAAAAACAGACAAAAAATGTTTATTTACTTGAGTCTGCTATCATATCTAAAATGTGCTTTTCGCACAAACTGGCTACTATTTTGGGTTTTTCATTTATTTTTTGCTGATTTAAATTAATATTTTTTATATTTTAACGGGTACATTCATAGCGCAATAATAACAGGTGACAGTATGAAAACAGCTGAAATTTTTTTGTCGTTTTCTCTATTTGAAGATAATTGTCAAAATTTGTTTTTATACCCTTTACAATAGCTGTAAAAGGGTATGTATAAGTTTGTCATTCCGTTTGTAATTTCCACAATTTTTGTCGGAGAGCAAAAAAGTTGGTATTTTTGTTTACGTGGTTTTGTGTTATTTCGGTTTATGAAATTATACAATAAAATTGTAGTATTGTGTTGAAAAAAATAATTTTTATTGTAAAAATAATAAAAACAATATGAGAAAGTGTTCTTTGTCTTAGATAGATAGAAAGATAGGGAAGGTTGATGTGATATCAGAAAGTACCACATCTCCACCCAGAGACCGTTCCCGGTCCATTGTGAGTACTTTCGTTGAAATAGCTGTGAAATATAGAGTATAGAATGCAGAAAATAGAAGAGAATGCAGAAATTAGGAGAATAGAAGTAGAAGATAAAAGAGTAGGAATGTGGACGAAACATATAGGGGGATTAGCAATGTTACCAATCCCCCTAGGGTTATACCCCTGATTCTCCCTTAAACAGTCAATTCCCATGACGAAGCCTATGACGTCTACAAGATCTGCGTCCCGTACGTCACTTAGCCCGCCGAGGAATTGGCTACTTAGCCATTTCATCCTACGATGCTGCAATCGTGGACAATGGCACACAATGTGCTCAATAGACTCGGTATCGTCGACGTCTCCACACATTCTACAAAAATCGGAATTGCTAGCGTCCCATCTAGACCTCATTTTCCCTATCAAACAGTGACCCGTTATGGCCCCTATTATGATTCTTAAGCTCTTCCTATTCAAGCCCAGGAGAGTGCTAGTGCCTGCATTGTTTAGTACCGGCCATATCGCCCTCGGCACTCTACAGTCCTCTCTACTCTCCCAAGCCGAATTGGTTCTGACCAAGATCCAACCATTGATCTTCCCATAGAAGAAACTTAGTGATGGTTTCACATAGGTTTCCCTCTCCGAGACATTCTTTCTTGCGCCTTCCCTTGCCAGTTCATTGCCTGATATATTGCAGTGGCCAGGCACCCAGCAGAGTCTCACCTTGTATTCCTCCATCAGCTCAGGCAGCAACTAGCCTGGATTTCACCAAATGTGTCCCCAAGGTCTTCAGACCCGCCTGACTGTCCACATAGAGAGTGACCTCGGTAACTCTCGCAATGTTTTGCCTGATTATTTCTGCGGCTTTCAGGATGCCGAGAATCTCAGCCTGATAAACGCTGCACTCATCAGGGAGTCTAAAAGAGCCTTTCAAATCCGTGCCCATAATATAGACCCCCGCCCCAGTACCTTCGTTCATCTTTGATCCGTCCGTGAACACTGCACAACCTTCATATAGTCTCTCAGTGCCGGACCAGATCTCGCTATCAGGTATCACCACGACAGGATTTACCCCAAAGTCTGATTCAGCGGCCATGTAATCTAATGCCCCCATGGAGTACAGATTAGCCTCACCATAGCTGATCTCGTATATGACCCTGGATGGATCTGCTCTTGATGAACCTAATAGGTCCAATTCCTTAAGTCTCAGCAGACTCCTTGCTGCCATACCCCTCACAAACTCTTCAATGGGTAGGAGATGAAGTCTGACATCCAGAGCCGCCTGTGGAGTGCTTCTCATTGCACCTGTAATGCCAATCGAAGCACACCTCTGTGCCTTCGACAAAAGTTTCCTATTACTCTTGCGTTCCAGTGCCTGCCACCAGACAGAACAACCATAAGCAAGAATTGGTCTCACCACCGAAGTGTAAATCCAGTTTACGACTTTTGGTTTGAGCCCCCAACTTTTACCTATGGAGTTTCTACAGGTGTAGTAGGCATTGAGGCCATGCTTGAGTCTCTCCTGAACATTCCTCTTCAAGGTCAGTTTACTATCGAGGAATACCCCCAAATATTTCGCTGAGTCGGAAAGTCTCAGTTCAGTTCCACACAGTACAGGTAGTCTGAAATTCTCTACCTAGTACCTCCTAGTAAACAGAACCAACTCTGTCTTTTCCGGGTTCACTCCCAACCCCTTATCAGCGGCCCACGAGGACAGCTCACCCAGCGCGGACTGCATGATCTCACTGATTGTGGGAAGAAATTTTCCCTTTACCAGTATGACCACATCATTAGCATATGCCACGATCTTCCGTCCTCTGCTGTCGAATTGACGCAAAATCACGTCGACAGCTATTAGCCACAGCAGGGGTGAGAGTACTTCCCCTTGCGGAGTCCCCCTAGTCACTAATTTTCTTAAGCATACTCCACCCAAGCTTGAATTGACAATCCTGTTGCTTAGCATGAGGATTATCCATTCGATCAAAAAGTCATGTACCTTAAGATCCACCAGCGCCTGCTTGATAGCGTCAATCTTGATATTGTTGAACGCTCCCACAATATCCAAGAACGCGGCCATGGTATATTCCTTATACCGAAGTCCTTGTTCTATATAACCCACCACATCAATCAGCGCACTCTCTATACAGCTTTATCCTTCAGATAAGCATGTTGAACACTACTCATGATGCTGGAGCTACCAGAAGATCTTAAATATAGGTCTATCAGTCTCTCTAAAGTCTTCAAAAGGAAAGACTATAGGCTGATAGGTCTATAGTCCTTGGGTTTCGAGTGACAGGTCCTACCACCTTTAGATATGAATATGACCCTTACCTCTCTCCACCCCCTTGGTATATGTCTATATACCAGACACCCTTTAAAGATCTCAACCAGTAGTAGACGAACCACCAACGGTGCATTCTTCAACATGGCCGGAAAAATACCATCCAGGCCAGGTGACTTATAAGGCTCGAATGAATTCACCGCCCATGTGACCTTCTCAACCGTAATCAGGTCTCTTATTGTTTCAATTATCCCACTGGTAGAATCTGTGAAGAAGTGCTCTTCCTCATCTGATTCCTCCATCAATGGATCCCTACAACCCGGAAAATGGGTATCCAAAAGCACATTAAGTGACTCAGAGCTAGACTCCGTCCATGAACCATCTGATCTCTGGATACTCCCAGGAACACTAGGGTCCTTTGACAGTATCTTCCTGAATCTAGAAAGTTCATTGACAGAGTCAATGTCCTCGCTGTACTTAATCCACGAGGCTCTTTTAGCTCTTCTAATGTCCTTTTTGTACTTATTGAAACACACACTATAGGTGCCCAATCTTCGTCCTTACCAGTTCTATGGGCTCTGTTGTACAGGCTGCCAACTGTGGTCCGTTGAGCTCTCAATTCCTCTGATCACCAGACCGGCTGTTTCTTTTTACCCGGATAGCTCACCGGGCAGTTGAGCTCATAGCTTCTGTTAATAGACCCCGTTACCTTTTCTACCACATCGTCAAAATTATCTCTCGACAAGAACTCCGTCGGAGTT